>CM020056.1:11529994-12224544 GCA_009769605.1 Bucorvus abyssinicus
CAGCCAAATCCTCCCATTGGTCCTTGAAGGACATTAAAAGGACCTCTCACCTCTCTTCCCTATCTCTATTATATCACGGTATTAAGTAGGTAAGGGAAGCCTGAAGTATTACTGGCAGGTGAAAAGCAAACCCGCGCAGGCTCCGAGCCCGGCCGCGAGCCCCTGCTGCTCCTGGAGGACATTCCCACTACGAGCTGGGACGGCCGGAGCGGACAGCTGACCCACGCTCCCTGCAAACCTGTCTCCCACAGACAGGGAAGCGAACAGAAAGGACGCTCCTTCTCTAAAAATGTCACCTTTTAAAACCAGGAAGGACTGCTTCCACGGTGCCTTTGTGAACACCCATTTTCTGGAATCTGTTCGAACCACAGTGGTCTGTTGTAATTATTTATCAAGGTACAAATCATTAATGCAAAATTTCTGCAGGCCCTGAAGCAAAAAAAGTTAATAAAATATAATGCCACTAAATTAAACATTTTAAACTTTCACAATAGAGTAACTACTAAGAAAAAATAAAGGAAAATCTATGTCAAACAGAACTTGATGAATAATTGTAATAAATAATGTATTTTTAAAGAATTTTTCATGAACATTTTTCAATATGTCATTAATTATTTATAATTCTTCACCATATCATTTCTGAGAATAGTTTTCGGACTCTAACTTGTTTGCTGACAGTTTGTTCAGATAATTAATACTCAGAAATTTCTGGCCCAGACCAGGCACAGTATTTCTCTCTCTCTCTCTCAATGAGAGCAGTGCAAATCCCCGGTGCCACAGTGGAGGCTCGGGTGACCAGTTTGCCTCAGGTGTTTTGGGTAGATCTGTCCCAGACCGTCATTGTGGGCATCAGCGGGGAGGGAATCCATGACCCACCCTGGGGGGATGGACCCGTGGCTGTCCCAGGAGTCTCCTAAATGGGAAGTGATGGCCAAAAAAGAGATGTCTCATACCTCTCCTGCCAGGGTACCTGAATCACGGGAGGCACAGCAGGAGCTTACTCAGGTGGGAGCAGGTTGGGTGGTACTTGGGTGCTGTCATGTTTGGAAGGTGGTGGTGTTCATGCATGAATTGCATCCAGTCTGACAAGACGGAGTGCCCGCTGATGAGGCCCAGTCATGCCTTATGGGTCTGTTTAGACAGGGCTTTCCTGCTCCCACAGAAAGCACTGATTCGATCCCCAACCGGTGGCAGCCGGGGGAACTCCAGCGAGGCTGATTTACACCGCCTGAAGACCTGGACCCATGCAGGTCCTGGAGTGCGGCTCCCTGCTAGCGCACCCAGCAGCTTCATAGGCAGCTTGGGCTGGAGCGTGAGCATCTGCAAAAGAAAGGGCGCAGACACTGCCACTTTGGGGAGAGGTAGGCAGACATAGCTCTTTATTTCCGTATTCTTTATTCCTGAGAACTGGCATCTATAATGAAAAGCAAACAAACTCCAGGAAGAAGGTGAGCTATGTGGGCAGCACAGCTAGTGTCAGATGTTGCAGGGGGGAGAGTGATTTGGTTTTAGTATGAACTAGCAGGACCAGTTCAGGCTTCCAAACTTTTTTCTTGAATTACAAGTACCTTTTGTACCATGATGTGCATGTAAATCCCGAGGAGACAAACACCCCCGGACTGTGAGCAGTGTCTTCATGAAGAACCAAGCACTAGCTGCTGCTGTGAGCCTTATTCTTACCTGCGTGTGAATAGTGGGCATCCAATATCTTTGTTGCACAGCAGAGGAATGTTGATCACTGCATTATCATTATAAAATGGCTCTAGCACTCACAGGAGGTGTCCCAAGAGCAGGACACTGCCCATCTCCTGCACTTGCAGCCCAACTGGAGCCTGAAACCTCTTGTGCACATCTCAGCTGGGCACTCACGGGTACCCGTTCCATGTGCTGCTGCCCTGGGAGATGCCCAGACTTGATTCACCCAGGCAAGAGAGCTTCACTCTCAGGTGCAGAGGATGTTCCTCGGGCTCTGCTCTCTCCGAGCTGCTCTTTGCTCCCACTGCTCATGCTTTGTAGGCTCTGTTTTGGGCTTTAGGACCTTGCCAGCAGTGGATCAGATCCACAACACCACAGCTCTTGCCCAAATGGACTCTGCAGACCCAAGAGTTGTCCTGTAGACAAAGACTTAAGGGAGGTTTGGGTCTGTTCCCACAAGATTTAATCAGCTGAACGTGTGCCCATGCAGACAAAGTGAACTGCTGTCCATGAACTGAATCTCAATGACCCTTGCTCTCCTCAAATGAATCCGAGTATCTCTTCATATTCTACTTGGAACAGCTGTTAATTGCTCTGAACGTTGTTGTTGTTGTGCTCGCATTGGGTGCCCCTCTCTCACTTGGTGTGCATCACCTCTGGATTGGTAGGGAGGCTTTGAAGCTACCTTCTTTAATTGTAATTCAACTACTTGTGATATTTTGGTACCAATTAATATTGATTTTACAATTGGTTTACAGAGATGTTGTTTTATTACTAATATATTTAATGTGCAAATCAATAAGAACACTTGTTTGGCTCTCTCCCTAGAAGGTAATAAAATCAAATATCTCAAGAGTAAAATGCTATCTGATCCATAAATGGCAGCAGCAGATGCTTAATGTAATAGTTAAAGACTGTGCGGCATTCTTGGCACCTTCCATGCATTTTCCACATGCACTGTATTGAAGTGACACTCAGTAACTTGCTAGTTACAAAAAGTTTGGTAAATTTGTTGGCACCACGTCAGCCTGAAGCAAGGCTTCAGTGATGAGGAATGATGCTACACGGACAAACTAGATATTCCTCACTACTCCTTGTGCAGAGCTCCTCAGGGCTTCCCAAATGGAGACTCGTTGCAGCGGGCAAAAGCTCTTCATGTCTCTCCTGCTTCTGGAATCCCAGGTGATGGCAAACGGCTTTGTGGGAAAGGGACCTGAAAGGAGGACAGAAGAACTTGGATTTCTGCAGACTGACAGCTGTCCAGCCCTTCTGGAAGATTTAAAGCTCTGCCGATTCTTCTGGGAGTCATCTGCAGAGAAATATTTAGGCAAGCCTGCTGCTGAAATCACAGGTTTCCTCTGGTACTTTTCTTCCTTTGGGTTTTTCTCCCAAGAGGTTTTGTTGGAAGTCATGACAACGTGGAGGTGAGCCTGCTCATCATCCCCACACCCCTCTCCAGGGAACTCACCCACTCCACTGTTCAGCCCTGATCAGAAATGAGCCTCTTCTGGTCTGAGCATCGTAGCCCTCTCCATCGCACCTGCATGTGGAACTCCAGCAGCGCAGCAAATTGGGCAGCAGAGCTGGCAGAGAACGGGCTGCCGAACCAGGCAGTTCCTGGATACTTGGGCAGGAAGAGTTAACAGAGATCAAGCTAACTTCAGAGAGGCTGGGAAGACACAGGCCAAAGTCGGGGGGGAAGCAGTGCTCTCCATGTTCTTTCTCTAATTCCTGCAGAATCCACAAGGTCTCGGGGTCCTGCAGCTCCTACGGCACCGGCGTGGCAGAGGGAGCAGCTCCGTGGACGTGGGGTTTGCAACATGTACTAACGGCAGCTTCACAACAGAGAGGGGAGCTACCTTTGGCTAGTGAGGATGATTTATGGGTGAGCAAATAATGAACTTGGAAAACAGAACATAATAAAGAGAAAAATCTTACACTTTTAATTATCCAAAAATAAATGACTGAACATGGGGCTGAATCCATGAATGCCCACCTCAAGTTCTTCTTTCGCTAATCATGGTCTAATAAGCATATTGCAGAAGGTTTAATTTTCTTTTAGAATTACTAGAGAATTTTAAAATTTCTTCTGAAAAGGAAGGAAAGCACACCAGAATCATCTCCTGGTTCTGTGTTCTGCTGTTTCTCCAACATTCCTTCAGAACTGCTTGTAGGCGCGTTCGCTCTTCAGATTCCCGTTGCTGGAGCTGCGCCGTGGTGCTGAGGTATCAGTTCATGCATGTAGTACATACATACATACATACATACATACATACATACATACATACACATATACGATGTAGTCAGCTGTGGAATCTGTTACCCTCTGGAGGGCAGCAGAAATGACCCCATAACATCAACTGCACCAACCCCTCTTTCTTCAGCAGGCTGCAGGCCGGTTTGGGGAAAGGATCCTGTGTTTGGCGTGTTTCTGCAGTTTCTGATACGATGAACCCGGCTGCAGCTCCTTGGTCCCATTATCACAGCAGTACTGAGACTGTCAGAGATACCTGGCCTTCGGCATCCCACCCTGGGGGTCTCCCACGGACAGGAGACTTTCCCCCACAAGGTTCAGGGCAAACCCTCAAAAAGAAGGTGAAGGCTGTCAAACATTTCAAAGTCAAAGGGAATATCAAAGTTCTCTGCAAAATGAAATTCTGAGCAGTGTTGACAACTGCTGAGCTGTTTAGATCAATTATCCTCAATCGGGTAAAAACAGTGCCTAACTGCTCCAAACACAAACAAAATCCAGAGTGATGTGTTGCAGCTTTAAATCACCAGCGTGGCTGCATTTGCCACCACTTGCAAAGTACTTCCCAGCTGACGAATCTGCCTCCTGCAGCAGAAAAGCATCTCATGCATTTTTCCAGCGGCTGCAGGTTTTATTGGCGCTGCGGTGCTGCAGCCTCCTCCACAAGCCAGCGAACGTTGGTGGCAGCAAACAGGAACACCCCCCAGACTGGAGCTCCCAGACTGGCTGCTCGCACAACAGCTCTCCGGGGGCTTGTTGGCCAACGGATAACAGGGTCTGAAGACATAATTCCCTGCAATTGACCCAAGGACACAGCGTTTCTGTGAGTGACCCTGTGCTACAGCTTCTCGCTCTCTGCTGAAGTGCCCTCCGGAGAGGCTCGGGGAGCTTTTCATCTGGGGGCTACCCAAGCTGCCAAGTGCTGGGGTGGGATGGGGGCCACGTCCTTGCAGGAGCTCATGGAGAGAGACTCCCAGGGCAATGGCAGCTCTCTGTGTCCCCCTGAGTGTCACAGGTCCTTGTATGGACACCACACCCGCAGCTCTTGCCCAAGGAGTGCTCGGGGCTGCACACGTGCCCGGGGCAGCATCTCCAAACTGCACCGATGTGCCAGGCATGGGAGGCTCAGTGGCAGCGAAAGCCACATCTGGGCACTCCCCATCTTGTGTACCAGTGCACCCAGCTTGTCTCCTGTTTCGACAGCCCTGTGGAGGAGAAGACCCATTATTACTGCCCTAAGAGTTATTATTCTTCCTAATAAAAGATGCAAGTTAAGTGAATGTGAAAGTGTCCTCCTGCACGCTTAGCACCGGCTGCCAATAGCCCGGTGCTCTCGTTCTCCCTCCATCACCTCTTGTCCCAGACAGGTGGAATGGGATGACTGCCATTGTGGGGAGGTCGTAAAGTATAAAATGCTTCATTTGTTCATGAAATGGAAATTTGAACAGCCAGAGAGAGAGGGACCTTGCAGCGTGTGCTGCCTCATAACCAGCCGGGGGGGCTTTGTGGTGCTCCCGCCATGGGGAAGCTCCATAGGATTCCCCAGATCTGGTGGCTGGAGAGGACCCGGGATGCTCGGAGGGGTCCCAGCCGGTGACAGTCCAGTGCCCATGCAGAAACAGTGGGATCATAGGTGGTCAGAGGCTCAGCCGCGCTGACGCTCCCTGCCTGGGGAGGACAGGCCGAGCCCCCCACCCCAGGGGTGCAGCAGCAGCCAGCGATGTTGCGTGGCACAGCACTGGGGGTGGGCACCCCCCTGCCCTCTGCCAGGGGTGCCCCATTGCAGCTGCTGGCACTGCTGCTGTGATGTTGCTCCAAGGCATGAAGGAGCCCCAGGTGGGTCCAACAACGTCAGGGTTGGGGAGGGAAAGGGGAGGTCGAGGGGAGTCAGAGTTTTAGGAAGCGCTTGAAACCTGCAGGTTGTGGTGGGCGTTGGGTGCCCGATGCCACACCCTGATCCCCCAAGCCCCTGTGGCAGCTGGCCCATGGGCTCGGTGCAGAGCCTGCCAGCCCTCCCCACACTGCCGTGGGCGGTGGAGACTAAGCAGGTCCTGGCTGGGGCGGAAAGCCCACATTCCCGTCTGGAATATGCAGTGTGGAGACAATGGAGCAAAGTGTAACCACTGTTTACAGAAAAAATTGTCAAGGATTTATTTATTGGAAGTGACTGAGGAATATGAATTCTACACTCCATTTAAAATGCTTTTTATTTCTCTCAGCCTTGGGGCTCTGAGTACATCTAATTTCACCCATAGCTATAATTCTCCACCAAACAGTTCCTGCTTCTCCTCTGGGTTCCCGAGGAGTCATTTTGGTTTATGTCCTCTCCTGGTGCAGCTCGTGCGGTGGCTGGAGACAGTTACACGCCGGTGAACTTCCCGAACCCTCCCCACTGGATGCACACACACATGCAGCGCGAGCGAGCGGCATGTGCTGGAAACAGCTTGACACCGCACTATATATTTATTTAAAAAAATAAAACTCTAAATGTCTTTATCATGTAGGGGTTTCTCCTGAGGAGCCATGTATTTCACTCCAGACACTTTGATTGTCCCTACCTTGCAGCTAACAAACTATTAGTTTTGTTAGTATATTTATTCCACTAAAATTGGAGCCTGTGATTACAAATCCAATACTGTGATTGAGGCAGGATTTGGAAATAAATCTGTCCGGGGCTCATCTGGCATTTTGGTGCTGGGAGAACCACCGCCGGGCGCTGCTCCTCCAGCCCAGCTGCGGGCGGCACCGTCCCGGCTGCAGAGGCTCTGCAGAGGCTGCGGGGCACCGCTGTGGCCGGCTCCACTTGGGTCATTGACCGGGGGGAATTCAGTACTGGGAAAACTGGGAGCCTTTTTCGCAGGTGAGCAGGCGGTGGCTGCAGAGCCCAGCTTCCCGAATTGTGACTGTTTGGGTCCACAGGGTTTTCAGCTGTTGCAATTTGCTCGATGCCCCGACGCTGGCAGGGTCTGCTGCTCTGCCAGGCTTGTGACACTCAGCTGATGACCTTGGCGACATGGCAGTTTTTTGCCAGAGTAGGAGATGCCCCTTCCCGGGAGGGTGCTGCAGGCAGGGGAGGCTGCCAAGCCCCTGGCTGGGGAGCAGGATGCTTTCCTGCCCCGTGGGCAGAGGGATGCTGGGGAAGGAGCATTCAGCGGCATGGCAGAGCAGGGCTTAAACCCAAATTCTCTGGATTTTTTTATGGTTATTTCTCGCTATTTCAGTTTCTTCTCTGGAAGCGAGGGTACCTGTTCATCCTCCTGGATGTGACTTCAGCCGGGAGCTCTGCAGGCAGGGGCCTTCTCTGTGAACGGGTGCACAGACCCCCATGGGGAGTCGGCGTCACCCAGGCCACGGGAATGGCTGGTGCAGAGGGACAGGGACAGCCAGGGTGCTCCCTGGCAGGGACCAGACCAAGGAGAAGGAGTGGGGAGGGAAATGAGAGAGGGCCAAGGTGTTGCTCTCGCCTTTCTGGTGTCCCTCCAGATTATTTTCAGGAAAGCTTCTTTGCTGAGAAGATCTACCTTCTTTACAACAAATGAGCTGTTCAGTTTCTGCAGGTCGGAAGTGAAGCATTTTAACTGCTTGGGCTTTGCTCTTTTCCAGATCTCAGGAAGGGAACTGGCAAGGCAGAAATCACAGCACTCGCTGAGGTAACAGCAAGGACTCCCCGCATGTGCCACGTGTCTCGGGGTGGCGATGACTTTGCCCCAGGCAGGGCTGCCCGGACACCACCCATGTCCTCTGTGGCCGCCCTCCATGCTGACCTGCAGATCTTCCCAGGCAGCCCCAGCCCAGAAGCTGCCGTTTTCACCCACAGCTTCTGCAGCACAGAGCTCAGCGATGCAGAAGCCCAGGGATGCAAACCTGGATGTGGGGGACCTGTCCCGCATCCCAGATCCCTTCAGCAGCACTGCCCATGGCTCCACGTCACTCTAGCCACCAACGGGAACACATGTGCTACCAGTGTGTACATGTGAAAAAAGCCTCTCAGGGAAGATTAAAACCCCAGACAGTCTTTATTGTAAGATTATTTTTTCCATTTATTTATCCCTTTTTTTCCCTTTTAGCAAGAGTAGTCAGGTTTTGATATGATTAGAATTGCAAATCTCACATGTTAGAAGGGAAGCGCTGAAGTAAAAGGATGCTGCCTGTGTAATGAGACCCGTTTGAAATCCCGGCTAGGTAAATTTTGTGTTGAGCATAAAGGGTATGAAATAAACTAGCAGTAAGCTCAGCAAATGCCCCAAGGCGCGTCCCCATTAGTATTCCCATTTGTGAGCTCACTTCATAAGACTAATGGAGTTGCTACCTGGGGACATTAATTGTGCATGACACCATTGCCGAGCCTTTGTGCACTCTTACTAATATCACAGTGCCTCCTTGACAAAACGCCTGCAAAGATTACAAACATACCTAAAATAACTGCCACATTCACACTCATATTTGACAGGGATCTTCAAGTTCAGTTACAATAGAATTACCATCATTTCTTACACCTCTGGCTTTTTATTACATTAAACAATGGTTGATATTGCTTCCTTAAACCGGTGTCATATTGTGTAAAATCTATCTAGCGCCGGCTTTTCGATTAAGCCGCCCATTTATCAGGGGAATGTATAGCTTCCATACTTGACTCTTACTACAAATATTATATATTATATACTTAAGCACGCGTGCACACATACACATGCACTCTCCCTCTCCTTTAAAGGCACAGCAACATTTTTGAGTTCCTGTAATTAACACCGAGAGGCTCTGCCATTGTGTAAGGTGCTCACAGGTCTTCCAGCATTAATTACAACATGATCTGTGGGGAAAAGTCTTCCTGGGTCTGTGCTCCCTGTTCTGAATCCTAGTGTCCAGGATTAAGATGATGGATGAGAGGATTTGCTAAATTCGCAGCGACCAGAGCTATGCTGTGTTTCGGAAAGCAGAGAAACTGGGATCTTCCAGAGCTCTGACATGCTGGGCTTGGCCTTTCCAGGGCACGGGGCTGGCACTGAGGGGCTCCCCGCCTGCGTGAGCTGTGCCCGCTCCTGCTGCGCTCCTGACCTGACACATCAGCTGCATGAACTGCTCCTCCTGCAAGTGGCTGGGCTCCATGGGGCTCCCACGGCCAGAGTGGAGACACATCTGTGGGAGATTAGGGGAGACTTCACCCTTGGAAGTGATGTTTACAACGAGGTACAAAAGTGAAATAATGAAAATGCTTTGGGGATTCAGTGCTCAGCTCCTTGGATTTAGTCCTTGATTAATCCAAATACTTTTTATATTTATTTTAGAAATGAAGTGTTTGACTTTGTTCCCAGCACTGGCAATGCCCATGCCCCAAGAGCCCTTGGTTCTGCTCTTTTCCCCTCTGCACTAGTGTCTCCTCTGATGGTTCCTTTGGGAGAAGAGCCACAGCAGGCTGTGGGTGAGAGAAATGTGACCAACGTGATATGCATTAGAAAACTCCTTGTCACACCTTTCCTTGCTGGTGGCTGTTGTGGGGGTGAGGCCATGGGTTTGTCTTCAGCTCCCCAAGAACACTCTGTCTTAACCCAGAGGCAGCATTAAGAGCCTGAAAGGTCTGGCTGCACATTCACTAGACAACAAAACACTCTGCCAAGGGAATGTCCTCTTTGGAAATCAGGGTTTACTTCACATTCCTGACCTTTGAGATGGACAAGGCAAAGACATGCAAAAGAAGAGGTGTGGTTCTGCTCTCAGGGCTGCAGCCGGCTGAAGCTGGGTTTGGATCTCGGCCGCGGGAGCTTTGACGTGCAGCTTCGGGGGATGACACTGCGGCGCTTCAGCAGTGGCCTTCCCTGTTTCTGTTCCTTGAGACCACGGCAGGATTTCTGGCAGTAACGTTAACTTGCAGTGGTGCCTGTCAGCAGCCGATCACAAACTTCTTCACCAACATTATATTCTACAAGGTGCTGCAGCAGGGAGAGGAACAGAGGTGGGCAGCGGGCAGAGCTGCCCCCAGGGTTCGGGGCACTCTGGTCCTGTCCCATGCCTCCTAACCCGAAACATGGGCAAACCCCTGAGGACATCCAGACAAGAGGAGCTGCCGGGGTGCAGCAGGCATCTGGGCTTTGCGTCAGGCATTTAGGAGCAGCCCTGGAGAAAGGAGTTTGAGCCGAGAAATACGCAGCGTACGCGTAAGGATGATCCGCCCCTTGGAGCTGGCACTCTGTGTTTTCCTGCTGCCTCAGCCACTTCTTTCCAAAAAAGGTTAAAATGCTGGAGTTTTCTCTGGAATTCTGAAGTTGAGACTTAAAAATACTTCAAACACTTGGTTTAATAGACCTTCACATCAGTGTATTCCCAGTCCCACATTCCTCCCCAGTGACACGGGACCTTTTGTCAAGCACATATGAAATTAAGTGAAATAAAAATCATATTAAAAATTATTACCATCTAACAGCCATTAGTCTGCACATTGCTGTCACGTCTTGATGGATTTCTCACTTAGTTCAATGAATGTTCTAACGACAGTGATAAAATCACTCAGAAAAAATATAATAAACCATTAACCCTTTATGCGGCTGCTTGTTTTTCAAAGCCCTCTAAGAATTGTTCAGCGATAAGTTGCTCCCCGGGGTGCACGGCAGGAAAGGAAAGCCTGTCACTGCCTGTCACGGCTGCGCTGGAGGGGTGGAAGTCCTGTCCTGCTCTCCCAGCAAGGGACATCACGCAGGGCTGGGGACCGTCCCAGCGTGACAGCGCCGACAGAGGGACCAGTGCCTGCGTGTCAGATGGGAGAGCAGCGCTGGCTCAGCCCTGGCAGGGCATCGGGGTGGTCGGGGCCTCCCAGTTCTCATGGTCTTCAAGATCTTTCCTGGGGGGGTGAATGCGGCTGTCGTCACACGTTTCAGGTGGGGGATTCAGGATGGGTGCCTCCGCAGCAGAGGAGGAACACTCGTGCTCCTCTGTCCTCCTCGTTACAGTGCAGGAGACAAACGTCTCCATTTTCCTGACAGATCCGAGGGTGACGGAGGCTCAGCCCGATGCAGTGGTGGCCTGGGGAGCATGGCAGGGCTTTCCGAGGCCGACATAACAGCAGGGAGATGGTGTCTTCAGGGGCTCAAGCTAGGAGGAGCAGCTGTGGAAGTACAACATGGCTCCCTGAGAAGGGCATCTGCAGCGGGTTATTAACATAGAGCTACTTAACAGGCAATCAGCATGGCCTTGTTAATAAAATACATCCATTTGAATCACATGAATTACACTGTGTGCTGCTGGAGTTCTCCGGCTAATAGCCACCTCGGCAGCTCGGCATCACAAGGTTTGTTATGTCCTGCAAACTTAATACGTGCTTGCTTCTACAGAAAATCGCTGGTGAGGAAGTAAATGACAGACTGCGGGAGCAGACGTTGCAGGATAATAAACTCAGCTGGCACTTTTCCTTAGCTGTATTTAACCTACCACGTTCCGTGGAAGCCTGGCTGCAGGCCAGCATGGGCAAGAACCAGTGCACGGGGACGCGGCCAGCGCTTGCACCATCAGCAGCGTGACCCTCGTGCTGCTTGCAGGTGGCAACAGCTCCTCTCTACTGGTGTTCCCTTTCAGGATCCATCCTGTGTAGAGCAGAGGCCAAAGACTCACCCCAGGGCCCAACCTTCACGCGCTGAGCAGCTTTGAAATGGGTCAGAAGGAGGGTCCCCAGCCCTGACAGCCAGCAAATGCTGTCGAGGGTATTTCTGGCTGTGGGGAGCTGGGAGGGAAGCGAACAGGTTTTTGTGAGTGTTGCCACTCAGCAAATTGTTCTGTGACACCTGACTGCAGTCTGAGAAAGGCAGATTGATGTTCTCAGGACGATCAATGAATTTGCAAGGCTTTCTGGTGACACACAGTTTGCCACCCTCTCAGCACGAGTGACAGCCCAGGTTTCACCACTCTCTCCCACCAAAGGGACACCAGCACCGGTGCTGCACCTCCGGGCACCGCATACCCCAGCCAGGGGCCACCCCCACCCCGGGACCAGCTCACCCCAGCACTGCGGCACCCAGAGATGGTGCTGACGGTGGGAGGGAGCTTGTAGAAGAGCCACAAAAGTTAGCAGCAATTGGAGGCAACCAGAGACAGAGATAAATGGGTTTCTGGGCAGGCTGCGTGAGGAAGGACGCAAGCGCTGAGGCACAGGAACAGCAGCCTGTTAACTACGGTGGGCACCGCAGAGGACCAGAGCACCGCAAGGGGTTGCGAGGTGTGAATCCTTCCTGAAACTCTCAAGAGAGAAAGCATGTGGGATGTTGGAGAAGAGGGACGGGGGTTTCCCCATGATACCCAAGGGGACAGGGTGAGGCCCCGCAGGCTGGGCCCTTGCAGATGCCAGGCGGGCTGGCAGAGCTGTGCACAGCCCACACAGTCGGGCGGGCTGTGGGTGCAGCTCCCGTGGCCCGGCAGCCCATTGCCCTCGGACCGCTGCGGCACGGGCTTGCTGGGCTGCCAGACCACGGGAGCTGGTAGTGCTGCAGGTGACCTCACCGCGGGCACTGGTACCACAGAGGTTGTGTCCCGCTGCAGCAGCATGGCCAGGGCAGAGCCACAGCGCTCAGGAGCAGCTCGGCGATGGAAGAGCCAGGTGCTAAATGGGAAATCTGATTGTTCATCCTTTGTTTTCCTCCTTCCATGCCGAGAGTGAATTAAGTCAAAGCCAATTCGGAGGAAAAGCAGATCTCTCCTACCATCCATCACAGACAAGAGCACGGCTGGGCAGATCTACAAGCCTCTGAAGGCCTGTGCGGAGATGTTGTCCCAAATCTCATCTCCATGGCTCATGGTGATTGATCTCAGCTATTCAGATCTGTGGAGCTCAATGATTTCTCTCTGCTAACCTCTACCTGGTTCCTGGCTGTATTTTATATGGAAAAGATTCTTGTAGGATGGTTACATTTTAAAAATAAACTTAATCAGATCCGAAATGATGGGACTGAGTCGCTGCCTGTAGCTCAGACACGCATGTCACAGCTGCCTGTGGCCACCCCGTGCTCCTGGGAAGTCTGTGTTGTGGGCTTACACCACGTTTTGGCAGAAACTCAGAGGGCGGTTCTGGGCCCCGGATTTCTGGGGCGGAAGGTGCCACTGCGTCACCAGGCAGGCAGCGGCGGAACAAGCAACGCAAATGGTGAAAATGGAGATCGAGTCCTGGCTTCCCTCCAGATGTTATTCCAGCTGAGCAGCAATAGTAACCATAGCCCGTTTGCTGCTGCTGACCTGAGGAACAGAGACTGTCTGAAGAAGTGCTGGCTGAGCTGCTGGGCTGAAGGGCCTCTCCTTCATGCACCTTCACACTTGTAGGACGTTAACTAGCTGTCTTCCTGAGTTTCCATTTTTATTCAAAGAATCATAGACATGTAGGCCTGGAACTGACCTCAAAAGATCACCTAATCCACCTCTCTGCAGTGAGGCCGGATCACATAGTCCTGTGTGATTCCTTGCAGATGTTTCTCCAGCCAGTCTGTAACACGCTCCAGGGACTGTCTATAGCCTGGTGACCGCTCTGGAGTGCAACTTGCTCATGGTTTGGAAGTTGCTGTCTTATCCCACTTCGATTCTCCTTCCCGCAATGTCAGCGCAGTACTTCTGTCCTTCCCGTTATACGAGGGAAAAGGACAACTCTCTTTTTTGGTCTCAGACTTTCGTGTACTCGCAGGCTGCAGTGGGTGGAGCTTCTCTGCACTGCACTAAGCCATTCCAGCCCCACCAGTTTTCCATCATGCATTGCGTTTCTAATCCTGCTGGGTTTGTGCTGCCTCTGGATGCTTTTCAGTTTCTGTTTCCCTCTAAAAGGCAAAGCTGAGGCCTCCCCTGTATGGAGGAAAGCTGAACATTCTCTCGGGCTAGAAATGCGGGATAGTTCTCCCTGCATCCTAACAGGGGATCTGTAGCAGAGCGTCACATTGCTGACAGATGCAGTGGTTACCGCAAACCCCAGATCCTCCCCGTCTTCTGCTGACTCAAGCAGCAATCCACACCCTGCATTTGTGTTTGATTTTTCCTCTTCCATGTAGAACTACTCTGTGCTTGTCTTTACTGAATTACACCTAATTGGTTTCAGACTGCAGTCAAACACATGCAGATTATTTGAAATCCTCCTCGTTTCTGAAATGCTCACAGATCTCTTTACTTTGTCACCTGCAGGTTCTGGTTCAGATGAAAGGCTGGGCAGCAGGAGTGCCCGGGCAGCCACGCAGGCAGCTCCCGGGGCCATCTTGGGCTGATGCCGGGCAGGAGACACCTATTCCTTAAGCACGGTGACGGTGGATTGGAGCCACTGCCTGTGGAGTGGTGGTGGGTGCCAGGCTGTGGGGCAGTGCTGCGGGAGCAGGAGGGATGCAGGAATGCACGGATACAGCATCCCCGGTCCTGGGAGAGGATTCCGGCTCAAACCTGGGGGCAGCCTGGCTGGAGAAAGGCAGAGGGAGGGGGAAGAACAGGCTCCAAACATATGGCTAGTGTAAATTAAATCAGCCTGTTACTACTGCCTGTAAAGAGATGTGTGTAACTGGAAGCACACCGCTCCAGAGACAACCGCAGGGAGTTTCTATCATGGTAAAGCAAAGAGCAGCCCTGTGTAGTGTAAGAAGGTTTAGGGGGTAGGTTACAGCCATGTCATGAAAGCCAAAGGACACAGAGACAGGACAGTTTACGCCTTCCCTCCCTGTTCAGTGGATCTGAGGGCTCTTTTTTGGTTTTAGAAATGTGTGTTGGGAGCACTACCTGCTACCAAACGAGAAGGATTAAGGTGGGACTGTGAGCCTCATTCTCCAAGTGGTGTGTGTGCATACCAGTCTTAAATAGTAGATAAATCAGACTCCTGCATCCTAACCGACCGTCTAACATGCATTAGGGAGTGTGACTATTTAATGGGCAGTACACAAAGGAGGAGGGGTCCTGTCCTGCGGTGTGAGCTGGAGGTGGCTACTGAGCTCTACTGTTGGCTACCAGCATCTCCATCACAGGCACCCTCATAGCCAGAGACCCGGGGCCTGAGCGTTGTAGCCTGAGGGTCAGCGCGCTGCTGCCGGCCTTGCCGAGGGTGAACCCCCCCAAGGGGGCCCAGGCTGACAGCCCCCTCGGACAGATCCCGCTGCGAGCCAGGTCCTGGGCGCTGCTGAAGAGCCTCATCATCAGCACCAGCCTCTCCATGTGCACTTGGAGCGGAGCGATGCCTCTTCCCTGTGGGACCGTGGTCCCCAGGGAGTCCCAGGGACCCAGGAGAAGGAGTACCCACACCAGGCTGGGACCTGTCGCAGCACGGAGAGCAACAGTGCAGCAGGACCCCTGCAAAGAGCAGAAACAGGAAACATTAGCTACGCCCAAAGTCTGCCAAATGACCTGGCAAACAGTTCCTTCCCCTCTTTCTTCATGCCCGAGAACATCTTATTTGTCAATGGAAAAGTTTCCTCCTAATGAATTTGCCACAAAAAGGAGAAAAATAGTCACGGCCTCCACGCGAAGAAAACAGCAAATCTGACTGTGGCAATTAAGCAGGCACACGAGATGGGAAATCTGCGGGCGTCCTGGAGAGAAGGGGTTAAATTGCCATGGAAACAACCATGCATTATTTACATGGCCTAATGAATAAAACATTTAAGTAGTAGGCTAATAAATTTCAGAACACAAAGCAAAGTAAGCTATGATTTAAATATATGCCTCTGATGAATATAAGTTGAGTTATAGAGCTGAAGCAGTGGGAGACCCAGCTCAGTTTTACACCCTCATCTCACTAACATGAAGGTATATCTTCTTTTTAATAAATGATTTTTCCAACGAGCACACAAATTGGCATGAAATTCTCTCCTGTCAGGCATCCTGAAGCCTTTTCTAACAGCTTTTCTTGTGAATTTCTGTTGAGGTAGGAATGCTTTTGTTTTGGTTCTTTTCCCCTCCTGCACTTTACGCCAGATTTCGGAGCAGGATAACATTAGCAATCAATTTGTTAAACTGTTAGCAGAACATATGTCGGAAGGTTTCAAACAGACCCAGACTGAAAGATGTGTTGTTTATTGTGTATTGTATAGACGGGCGATCCATATGGCTCCCAGCGCAGGATCCCTTTGTTTTCCACCCGCTGCAGACTTCCATGTGCGTCCTCCATGAGGAGCAGGAGCCAGGTCGGCGGAGCGGGTTGATCGGGGAGAGCACGTTGCCTTGCGGGAGCCTGTCCCAGGGGCACTGGTGTGGAGCGTGTCCCCAGGGCTCCCGTGGCGCAGCCTGCTGCGAGCGGGGCTGCGTCCCCTGCCCCGCGCTCTGCCAGCTGCTAACCAAACCGCTTGCTCAGGGAGAGGGGTCCGTGGCATGACCTGGGCAGGGGAAGGCAGGTCCCCAGAGGGACAGGCGGGTTGCCCCAAACTTGTATTTGGAGCATCTCTCTCTGCTTAACTGGTTGTGAGAAGCCAGGCGGGTGCTCAGGGAGTACCGCGTGTGTGAAGGGGATCGACCGCAATGCGGGAGCGGCTCCACCGCTGTTTGATTTCTGTGCAAACCCTGATCTGCAGAAGCGAACAAGCTCCGGAGCTGCTGCCACGGGCGCCTTCTGCTGCACAACCACCCGCCCGGCATGCACGGTCCCACCGGCAGCGGCGGCAGCGCTGGGGAGCGCCAGGCACGCGCAGGGCAGACCAGCGGTCCCGGCCTTGCCGAGGGCTCGGGCGAACCCTGAGCCAACGAGGAACCCCAAGGCTCCTCTGCCGGCGGGGGGTGCTGAGGTGGTCACGCTGCAGTGGGGGGTGTGCTGGGGGGTGCCGGGGCTCGACGGCACACCGGTAGGACCTGTTTGCTTGCCATGAACGGGTTGAAATCTGCTGTTGCTATTTTTAGGAGGAGGATATCTATCAACTCAGGTAGCAGATTGCTGGCCACGAAGATAGATGAAACAACAGCTGGTGCTCCTGCGAGAGCTCAGGACGGTGGAATAGCTGCTGCATGCTGAGCCCACACGCCTCGGCTGTCAGCGGCCACGTTGGATGTAGGAGCTCGGCGAACCCAGGAGCTCTGCAGCCGCTCCAGGGTGCTGGCTCTGCTGGGGACCCCCCCAGCCACACCGACCTCCACTCAGGCATCTGAGCACGGCCAGGCTGCCCCAGCTGCAGGCTGGATGGCTCTCCTTCATGCTCCGTCCCCTCATCGGCAGCTCCACGTCCCCCATCGGTCCGCCTACGTACTCAACTGCTGCAGCACGGCGTCAGAACGCTGGCCTGACGGGCCGTCCCAGCAGCTATCCTGGAGCCATCTGCTGCTGGAGGCTCTGCCGCGCCAGGCCCTCCGCAGAGCTCCCAACCACCCTGATTGATTGCTGCTGCAAGCCAGGCCACCGATGACCTTCAGCACCGCACGGGTCTCCCCTGCCTTCCAGCTTTAGCTTCCCCGGCCGGTTCCTGAGCAATTACCCTCTGCTGCAGCTACGACAGCATAAGCCTTGTCTCGCGATGAACTCACTTCTGGAGTCAGCCAGCAGACAACTGGGATTGCCCTCCACCAGTCAGTTGCTGATGTTTTTATGACAATTTTTGCTCACCACAGCCAGGCTCAGGAAGTTGGCAAAATCCAGAGGGTGAAAGGCTCCTGGACAAATGGGGTACAGAAGATTGCACTGTTTCAGCCCAGAAGTTTGCTTTGATTCTACTTGGTTTGAGTTGTCTTTATTCAAAAAGAATAATTTAAGCTTGAATGATGCAATATTTACTGAAATTAAATTTTGAATGGTAAATCCTGGCAAAAATGCCATTTTCAGTCCTAAAAAGTGAAGCCTGCAGGGAGAGGTCTTAACCCAAGTGGTATTGTGGACAAAGAGAACAAGCTTCAGAGACACAGACTCTTCATCAAGTCAATCTGTGCCCAAAAGCATGTTCGCTTTTAACAACTAGCCAGCTAGTTAATAAAAGACAGGTTATCCTTTGCCTTTGTCTTCAGGACCACAACTTTTTTGGTTCAGAGAGAATTATTTCCTGGAGAGATCCTGGAGTTAAAAAAAGGAATGAAGGATCACATTGCCCACGTGTAGACGGGAGATGGAGGGGGGGAAAGAAACCAGATGAATTGTGTTGTCTAAACAATTTGATATGAATTATCCAGTCAACTGTAATGAAAACATATGGACAAAAATCTCAAGAAACTCCTCCAACGTTTTAAAATTTGAGTGCTGCTGATATTGATCGGGTGTATTTTATGCAGCTTGGCTAAATGGTGCTGCGGTGGCAGGAAAGGGCACTTGAAAGAATTGGGAAGGCACAAATTTCAGTGTACGTTTTTCACATACCTGAAAGTGTTTTGATCAAGCTTATGTTCGAGAGCAGGCAAAGTTACTGACGTCTTTTGTCAAGCAGAAGACTTGTTTTGAAGGTGATTAAGAACATCAGGAATTATTCTTAAACCATAATTTCTGGTTATATTATGTTGCTATGAAGTATTCCTGCAAAGATTTAATTTTTGTTGTTCAAACAGTCTTTTTCCTTGTTTTATTTTTAAAACCCTGAAGAAAAGTCACTGAACAATGAGTTGACTAAGACTGAAAACAAATGTATTTACAGTGAAATTAGAGATCTTGATGCTGAGGGTTCTCTACTACCACAAAAAAATAGACTTAGATTTTATATCCCTGTAATAATAATGGAAAAGATAAACTCCAGAAGGAAAATGGAAGAGTTTCAGCATTCCATCAAAACCAAAGAGCTGTTTTTATTGCATAGGGCGGTTTCAAAATATTTTGTTCCAATTTTGAGAATAAAATGGAAACCATCACAATTCCCTCCAACAATGGAGGAATCTGCATCCTGCCAACCGGCAGCATCTTCCCAGGGGGCTCTGCCCTGAAAAGGCAGGGATGGGGTGGGGACCTGCGCCTGCTCGGCAGCTCCCCTGCCGCACCGGGGACCCCAGTGCCCCATCCCACACCGGGACAGTCCCTCCTTGGTGGCGAGCTGCATCACACAACCCGTCATGGAGGAGACGGGAGAGCTGCTGGTGGCCACGCCAGCACTTCTCCCACCCCGCTCCCCCTCTCTCTTCCCATTAATGCCACCACAAATTAAATGACAGCCATGCAAATGCAGAGTGCGGCGTGGGGAACGCTGCTGACTGCATAATGGCCGTCATTGCTGCCTGCATCCCGTCACTCTCCTCCAGGTAATTAATTGCCCTGTAAAGTGCTTTGAGATACACTGTATGAGAAATGCTATATAAAAAAGACTGATACAATAGAGCTGTTGGTATTTAAAGTGGCAAAAACCCAGATAGGAAGACTGTTGGCAAATACATTTTTAGTCACTCTTTAAATTAGAAAGGTCCATCAAAGAAAACTGGAGCAATTCATTACCCCCCCACTGCGGTGCAGTGTTTAAGGTACACCCAGACAGGCCAGAATCATAATTTCCATATGAACTAGTTATTTATAACTACTGACAGGAGGAATTATGGGAAATAAACATAATTTATAGTTATTCCAGGAAAAGCCATCAAAATGAAAACTAATAAGGGTTTCTTTCAGCTAAAAAGGTGTCAGTTTGTTAGAAACCAATGGGCGATGTTAATGTACCTGACAGAATTATTAATATATTTCAAACAATGTAATTGTTTAGAAGCAGTCCACCTCGCTGGGCCAGGGACATGGCGGCGGTGACGTGATGGAAAACACCGAGGGCTTGACTCATCCAGTGACTTTGTTCTTCTTTAAACTGGCAACTTTCATTTCTACAGCAAACACTAAGAGCAACCCCAAAGCCATGACAGGCGTGAAGTGCAGGAGGGGCTCTGGTACGGAGGCGTGTCCGACAGATCAGGAAACACCATGTTGGCGTGAGGATGTCCCCACTCCAGTGAGCCCAGCTTGGCCTCAGCTCCAGGGTCCTGTATGGAGCTACTGGGGATAAAGCCCAGGCACCCCGAAACCCTCGTGGGAGGCTGCCCTGGCTGTAGACGAGATGAAGACCAGATCCCAGCTCTGGGTCCCCGGGTGGGACAAGGCTCAGTCGTCCAGCACCAATGTCCTCTCCTGCTGAAGCGGCAGCACAAGCCACCACCGGCTGCTGCTGGATGGTGACGTGTCAGCAGGGTTTGAGCTCACATCGTCTACCCCACTCACTGGTTTGCATGGGAACCAGTGGAATTGTCCTCTTGGTAAATTCCAGTTTTTACTGACAAATGTTTTATTTTCCACAGGAATTGCCTTACAACATAAACATTTCTGCTGCAGAACATGAAAATCAATAGTGGGACCAGTTGTGGCGTAGCAGAACCGAGCACGGCGGCACCGGGGAGCAGGGAGCTGGCAAACCCTTCACGGCAGCAGGGACTGCGGGAGCTCGGGGTGACTAATTTTCTTTTCTTCTTAACCGCTCACCAGAATTCCTCAGACGTGCACTGACGTACTCTGCAGCGCTGTTTAGAACGTGCCTGCGAAGGCTTCCCGGAGCTCTTCGTCTGCTGCTTTTGCAGTTTGAGGGCTCTCACCTGCGTTCCGTATTATTTAGCGTAGGCACAAAATTGGAGAGAACAATTTAAAATTCAAAAGAGAACTGAGCAAAGGAGAGATCCCTGATCCAGCACCGTAAATGTCCCTCTAACTCAGGAATGGCCAAACTGGAGAAAAGCAGAGGCGGCGTGACAAGGGAAAGTTTGTCCTTCTCGGCAGTGAGTTTCCGTCTGCCGTTCGGGCAGGCAGTGATGGTCTGGTCACAGCCCAGGGCTCTGCCGGCCATCACTCCCTCCTCGTCTCTCGCAGCCGAAAGCCGGCAGAGCTCCTACGGCCACACCGCTCCCAGAAGCGGTGCGGGCAGACAGCCCCATGTGTGCGCTGGCCGTGCCACCGGGGCAGAGGGGCTCTGGCTCGTGGTGCCAGGACCGCTGCCAGTGCCCCCTGCAGCAGGCTCCTCTCGTGCGGCTCGGCAAGGCCAGCTGAGCGGGAAGTGGCCGAGCCCAGCTGGGACAGCCTGGATCAACAAGAGGGGCCCCGGCAGACTCGTATTTTATCCCTAATTTGGGATCTCTTCTCACGCTGTTAGGTCTCTGTCACTTGATGCTGCTGTTCGAGGTATCCCCTTGGATCGTCACACGAGCAGCTCGCTTGGCGTATCTGATACTGCTCTCAGTCGGTTCAAATCTTATTTATCAAATAGACAGCATTTTGTTTCGATGGGTGATTTTTCATCTTCCATTAGTGAAGTTGTTTCCAAGGTTCCCCAGGGCTCTATATTGGGCCCGTTGTTATTTTGTGTTTATATGCTGCCACTGGGTTATATTATTCATCAGCATGGAGTAGCTTTCCATTTCTATGCAGATGATTCTCAAATTTATTTGTCTGCTAAACCCAGCGCTGTCTCAGCTGTCTCTGCGCTATCAGCCTGTCTCTCTGACATCACAAGATAGATGTGGCAAAACTTTTTGCCGTTAAATTCAGACAGAAGAGGTGAGGGCTGCCTCGATGCCAGCATTTTATTTCCTGGGATGACACTTGCAACGCGATCACTACCAGGATTTCATCGTCGTGTCCCCACCCGTGTGCTCCTGCGTTACCTTGCTGCTCCCTGCTTGATTTGTTAGCAGGCACCGCGTTAGGCACTCGCCTCTGTCTGCAGCGTGATTTGTGGCTGCCTTCGGCACTGCCGTTCCGATGCGTATGAAGGCAGCGGGGCCGAGGAACAAGCTCCCCACCTCTCGCTTGCTGCCAGCCCCCAGCTGCCAAGGGCTGTGCAGGAGGGATGTGTCCACCTTGCAAGGTGCTGTGCGCATCAGAGTCTGCAAAGCAAGATGTTTTAGAAAGGTTTCTAAGAAATGCTTCTAAGTTTTTAAGTGCTTATGATCCAGTAGCATCCAAAAATCATATCTGCATGTTCAAGACCCAGGCAGCACCGTACGTGTTCTTTGTGCAGACACACAGCCTGGAGGGTTTCTCCAGCAAGAGACAACCGACAGCCCTGGGCCCCCACTGGGGAACAGTTCTGGGTCCCTCTGTGTGGACCACAGCATCTCCCCACCCTGCCCTTCTCGCAGGGCTGGAGGCAGTGGGAAGCACACGAACCACGCAGTGCAAGCCCTCGGTTATCGCAGGGTTTGTGGGATCATGAATGTGTTATGGTCCTCTGTACTAGAGCTGAAAGAGGTTAAAACATACTTCTGACAGAATGAAAGTTTCAAAGCAGACTTCTGATTTCAGCAGCCGCTCAGAGACCCTCATCAGGCTCCTGGGGCTGAGAGCTTGGAGGGGGACACCCCATGATGCTCCCCCGTAGCAAGGGCTGCTGGGGCGGAAGAGCTTGTGCCTACTGATGTCATGTCAAGGCTTGGGTCACGTGGAGGATGAGAGAAGTTTGACGGATGCCCACCAGGAATTACAACCTGATTAGCGTCCTCTTTCACGTGCCTGGGTTTGTTCCTTTCCGTGGCAGCGTGCTGGCACTGCGCGGTGCAGCCTCTGCCAGCGCCCGGGGTGCTCTGAGTGCATTCCCCTACTTCTGATCTTCCCGAGCAACTCCGGCTTTCACTCTTCAGTGCGCTGCCCGCATCTTTAAAAAGTCCTTCAAAAATAGTCAATTTGTTTCTATAAGGATGAACCAACTAGTTCTTGCAGAGACATCAAATACATCTACTTCATACATTATTTGTTAACTTCGTCAAATAAAGTACAATTTTATGGCTTAAATGTCAATCTCCACAGCTCATTGAGTTCTTTAAAACAGCAGAGAGACTTGACTGTTTACAGAAGCAAAAATTAGGCAGGCAGCTTTCAGCTAGTGCAGGGAACCCGGTGCTACTTGTACTAGGAGGAATCATAAAATATATTCAATGTGGAGAGCGTGCAATTTGACAAAGACAATTTGATTTGTCCACGGCTTTTAAAATATTCATACCACTTTGATGGACTATAGTTTTATAAATATGGATTACCATTAACTGGCACAGGCAGTCACTGCCTACAGATAGCGTTCCGTGAGGGTTGTTCGGAATGAAGGCCTCCAATAAAAAAAATCATTATCTCTGCCTAAAAACCCTAATCAGTAATGTTTGGTTCATTTGCAGCTCAGAGGTCAGTAATTCACTTTAACTGCGTATGTGTTTGTGTCGTTTGGGAGGAAAAGGATTTCGCAGTTTCACTCCTCAGATCTAGCCATGGCTCCCGGAGCAGGGGCAGGCGCTGCTGGAGGAGCTGCCGGGACGCGGGGAGGCGGTGCGGTACCCGGCCCCAAGATGGGCCGATGGCAGGAGCAGCCACGCTGGGCACAGAGCCGCCCACAGAGCCACCGCTGCCGGGCTCTCGCTGGACCAACACACTGCATGTCGCGGAGCCACGCGGGTGGACGGGACAGACAGCGAGACCCTGTCCAGGGTGAGACAGCGGAAAATGCTGGGAATTCAGTGAAATGCCCGATATTCCCCTGCAATTTGCTGAAAACCTCCTACCCGTGGGGCTTCGCACTGGCTGGCCTGAGCGGTGATCACCCGGTTAGTGGGCGAGCACACGATGTGCGCCAGGAGGGCAATAAAACAAATGAAAAAAAAGAGTGGAAATCCAGGGGAAACAACGATAAGGTTTGATAAGGCTTTTGCTGGCTTCAGTCGGAACCGATATCTGAGAGTACGGGTAATGAGCACGTCACACACGACTTCAGGCTTGTTGACGAGGTAAACCAACAACCAGCTTGTTCTTGGAATGAAGTGTTTTGTCTGTGGTATACGGGCACAGACGGGCGTACAGAGCGGAGCGCTGGGGATCTGGCGTGAGGCCTGAGAACTTGAATTAGCAAAGTGCTTTGAGTTCCCCACAGTAATTCCACTTGTGAAGTACCTTCGGTTTCCAGCCCAAAAGTTTATTTGAGTTAAGAAAACACATCCCCAGATTAAAAAGAGCATTGCACCACTGTCAATTTTCAGACGTTGCCATCAGGAAAAAAAAATTGCATTTCAGGCTGACGAGCGACTAATCAAGGCAAGTGAAACGGTGCTGCAATAAATTACTCCACAGCGAAATAAACCACACAAACAGACCGATGATAATAAATGTAAATTATTTCTCTGAAGAAATTTTCTTGGTATATGAGTAATACGAACCATCAGGAAGGAGTCTTCCTTAACATTAATTACAGAAAATGACAAGTGAGCTGATGACTGCGAAGGCTCATTATCTGAGAACATATTCACAACTTTGCAATTTGCGCGAGATGTACTCGGGCTAAATTAATCTCCCTTCTTTGCATGAGCCTCTTCTAATTTTCATGTTATTAACAGGTTTGCAGTATCACTCAGTGCTTGTCACTCTAATCAGGTTTCGGCATGTTCGCAAAAGCGAAGTGTCATTTATAAGGATAAGCCCTCATAATGGCGCTCTCTTTCATGTGGAGAATTCTACAAGGTTGCTTTTAATAAGGTCCTTTAATCATCTCCCTTTGCTCAACTTTTGGCCCCTCTGTTTTTTCATGAAGAGTCATTAAAAGACTTTGAAGTTCATCAAGGATGAAAAATTCATGACATTGTTGGAGGAAAAGGGCCAAGGGACGGAGGGACGCGAGGGGCAGGGGACAGGCGCAGCTGGGGACAGGGGACAGCCTCTCCCAGGCTCTGCTCGGGCTGCGGGACGTCCCTTCCAGCAGAGCCGGTGCTGAGCCCGGGGGATCGCCCTCAGGTGCCCTCCCAAGCCCCAGCTCCCACAGGTGCTCCCCAGCTCCTCGTTCACAACCGCTGAACGTTCCAAGCGGGCAGCAGCGGAGCGGCAGCACCCTCCCCGCACGCCGGGGCCAAGGCACAGCACGGGGTCGCGGCCAGCAGTGCCACCGCGGTGACACCTCTCCCCAGCGGCCGACGGTCCCAGCCGACTCAGCCCTCAGCGCCGGCCCGGCGCTCACGGCATCGCGGTCGGGCTCGTGGTGCGTCAGCTCCTCCGCAGCAGCACCCCGGGGTGAATCGGCGGAGGGGCGATGCCGGCGGGAGGGACGGTTTGGGAGCAAATCGATATTGCTGCGAGCAGCAGCAGCGGCGAGAAGGCACGTGGTGCTTTAGAGGGGAGCGTTAATCAAAGGCGACGTGTCTCCGGGTCTGCGGTGCGGCTGGGCTGTTCGAGGTTAACCTTATTCCTCTTCCCTGATTTGATAACACTGGACTGGTGTTTATGCTGAAGCTTTTGAACACAATGGAAGGAGGGGGAGAACTTTATTAAATTTTTGAAATTCATTTAAGCGGGGCTAGCATAATGAATTGCCAGATCTTGTGTGCACATTGTCCCCGGAAGCAACAGTAATTTAGGTGGACATAAACCAATATGTAGATTAAAAATGTTTAAGCCAAGTGTCGTAAAATATATAAAAACATAAGGCAGAATTAACATATCAAAGTTTAGCATTATAAGTAATGACGGGTCAGATATAAGGTTATGTCTGCAAAATTGCATTTCAATATAATAAATCCATTCAAACTCTGTCCAGAGACACAAATTGAATCTATAGACGAAGCAACTGCAATCCATTGAATGTTATGAAGTATTCAAGTGAAAACAATGCATTTAGAAAAGGAAATTGAGTGTATTTTAAATATACAGGTGCTTGGGTCTTCCATACAGCGTTACGCTCGCCCAGATTTGTATACACTGCATACCCAGCCTACTTTTGACAAAGTCCTCAAAATGATGAATTTCTGATGGAAGACTTGATATTGCAGCAGATCTGTTATGCACCGCTTATCCTGTAACACAAACCATTAATAATAATCACGCTCCCCACCGTACAGAGCTCTCTCGTTAGGGTTTCACAGCCTTTCCAACTGCACACGCCCTGGCAGGATGCTGCCGCAGGCGAGGACCACGAGGGCTGGCCCAGCCCCAGGGACCCGCCACGCCGCCATCCCCGCACTCCCAGGAGAGCCCTCGGCTCTGCAGGCAGCCCGGTGCTCCCAGCCCCGCGCCCCAGCACCTCCGTGCTCCGCCTCCATCCCAGCTTCGCTTTTTTCCTCCCTCGCTTTTCCAGAGCAGAACCGTCCCGAATGCCGGACACTTGGTGCGCCCACCCTCCAGCGCGGGCGGTGCCGGGGAGAGCGCGGCGACTGGAGCACGGCGCGCCCGGGGCCTGGCGGGTCTCTGAAGAGGCACAGCCCTTCTCGAGCCGCACTAACACGCTGCTGAGAGTTATTAGCGCTAATAACGCTCTGCAAAAGGCGAGTGCGGGCACCGGGCCAGAAAAGCCCCAGCTCCCTCTGTGGCTGAGGGCAGGGGGAAGGCTCCTGCGCCCCCCTGCCCAGAGCCCACAGACCAGGGTGGACAGGGGTGACATTTACCCAAATCGCGGGCCCTGTGGGGAGCATGGCGAGGCGGAGGTGCTGCCACGACGTCTTGGAGCATCCCTGGCCACAGCGAAGGGGCAGGCGCGGGAGATGCTCTTCCCTGCTGCTGCTGGGATGCTGCTGGAGCCAAGAGCAGACCCGGGGCCTCAGGTCCCGGGTTGTTGGTGCTCAGAGGTGCTGGAGCAGGCTGGGGAAGGGAGCAGGGAGCCCTCCTCTGGGCTCCAGCAAGGACTGGCAATCCCTGCTGCCGGGCATGGAGAGCTCTGGCAGCGAGGCCTCAAGAGTGGAGATTGAGAGGTGCTTTTGGGAGCTCGCGTGATGGGGAACGCAGAGTTTAATAGACGTGTTCATCTTTCAGCAGTGTGTTTTGCATGTAATAATGTCAGCACACTTCTCATTCTGGCAGAAATTCCACAGATAATTGGAAAGAAGTAAAAATGAAAACATTAGAATTTGCCATGTCATATGTTAACTTTTTATTATTGTATGATGCCAATGGTCCACTGACAGATGCTGCGTTATTAACATTTGATTAAAAATCACTTCAGGTCTAAAGCAGCCTGTTCAGAAGAGAACATCTTGACAAGCCTGGTGGTTCATGATTGACAATTAATAACATTCTGTGTGTCACAACATAGATAGTGTGACTTATTGGTGCCGGTGTAATGCAACACTTTTCATCCGAGCTCTTCAAATCGGGACATAGAAATGGGAGAGAAAGAGCCTAATTCAGCAGGCTTTGATGACAAACAAAACAAAGCTCGCACAGGTCTCCCCATCCCTGTCCCAGAGCAGACTGACAGCACTCAGCGAGATGGACCCCACCCCACCATCCTCTGCAAGGGAAAGGACTTCGCCATCACGTTACACCAAACTTGGGTGCAAAAACTCGGTATAAGCCCCGTGGTCACAGCAGTTACTTGCAGCAGTAAACTACAAATCTGTTTATTTAACAAAAGTTGAGAAGGAAAACTGTTTCACTTTCTTAAAATAATTTGTAACTGGGAAGATGATAGGTCAGTCCTGTGAGGTTTGGTTGGGGACTCTCTAATTGCATGCTACTACAGGTGAGATGCAATGCCTGTGGGCCAATAGTGAAAGTCATTGAAAATCTGTACATCATCTTCTTTGGATGAGGTCTGGAATGTACCATTTTATTGCCTTTGCTCTAGCAAAGGTGAACTTCTGACCAACTTTGATTGTGCTCTGCCTGCTTTGAAATAAAGGCTTTAGCAGCACCGACCGCATTTATACCCAGAGACAAATGTTACTGGGGATTCAGGCGCTGCACCACAGCCAGCAGAAACTTGGGCAGCTCTGGTCAGGAGCAGCCGAGACCTCTGCAAACCCAGCAAACACCATCCAAATGGGTCCTTGCCATCTTTGAGTCATTATTTATTGAAAACCACTTTCCCAAGCACTACGGGACAATGCGCTCTTTGCTTGGAGGCAGCAAAAAGCCACAGCAGCTTCTGCAGATGGAGCAGGACCAGGGCGCTGCCCACACAAAGGTCCCCTCACACGGGGCTGGATGTAAAATGCCATTTTAACAGATGGGGCCCAAGTTACTCAAGAGACCAAGTACTGCTCCTGCCCTCTGCAAACCACCAGCTGCCGCCTGCATCCCCCATGCCCGAGTGCCACCCCACTGACCGCCCCACCGCCAGCATGCCGCTGCCCCCGGCTGCCCTCGGCCAGGGCTCACTGTGCCATACGAAGCGCAGCTGCAGGCACATGCTGAAGCAATGCAAACACTTTCCCAGCCCTAATGCAGTAAGCAGGGGAAATAATTACAGATTTCCAAGGTTCAACAGGGAATACTTCTGAGAAATGCGTCCTCCACTGGGAGTTTCATAACCATTTAATCTAATTTTTCTTGATGTTTTGATCTTCCTTTTAAACAAGGCATTTGTCATTAGCTTTCAAGGAGACAAGTTGCTAATACATTACACTCTTAAAAGGCCCACAGTTAGTGTCAATGTCTTCTGATGGCTGTTCACTAACAGTACATGAAAGAATTGCCAGTGTCAGTTCCTCACCACTTGGCTGCAGTGGCGGCGGCAGCGCCGTCCCCTCCCAGCAGCAGCCAGGAACGCCGGTGCAGGGGGGCACAAGGTCTGAATGCTGCCTTCTCCCCTCCACCCTTCCGATCCAAAGTGCTTTTTGTGGTGCTTTTACCACCTGGCTCATGCTTGGATGATTCTGGGCGCTCCTGACCATTTCTTAGTGGTCATTTCACCCCTAAATAGGATGAGATTCCCTGAGTCCATCTCAGCTGAAGTCAGTTCTGTTTATTAATTAGCTCCAACAATATTAGTTACCTGATAATTAACTGATAGCTTTCGGCACGGAGCAGGCAGTGCCAAAAGCTATCAGAAGGGCCCAGAAAGAGGAGAGGTGCCTGGGGCAGGATGCTGGCTCGGTCACTTGGTAGCCCACTAGTCCCCAACATAGCAGCATCCTGCAGCCACCCCACGGCCTGAGACAGCCTGGAGGACACTGGAGCAGCATTTGGGAAAAGGGACCGGAGGGTGGAGAGGGGGAAGAGCCACCTGAAGCCAGACACATCCCCAGCGGGAGGGGGACAAGGTTGCTTCAGTTACTTTCCAAAAGGGCAGGGGTGCAAAGACCCCGGGGAGGCACCACGCATACAAGCCCCACCGTAGCCATGCTGATCCTCAGCCCATTCCCTTACTGCCTTCCAGGAAGGCTGGGGAAACCCTCTCTTGGGTGAGCCAGGAGAAACCCTGGGCCGGTCCAGGTAGAGCCAGGGCTGCCTAGAGCCCTGCCCTGCGTGGGGAGGCTGTGCCTCGAGTCTCCGCTTCCTCTGCTCTTTGAGGAGTGCGAACAAAGCAGATGGAAAAAATATTTTTTTAACTTCTTGGATGACATAACTTGCATATTAAATAATAATGAACCAATAAATTACAAGAAACTAAACAACCAGAAGAATATGTATGTGGAGTTTGGAGTGTTTATAAACGCATAAATCATTCATGATGTATAAACTCCGTGTAGCTAAATGCATCATTTACTGAACTTTAATGCATTTCACAACATATCCACCTCTAACTAGCTCTTTTTAAGAGCAGGCATGCATCTTCACGGAAACTCCAGTTGATTAGCAGATTACAGAGATTAGCAGATTACGGAGATTAGCAGGACTCATTCAGTGCAGCATCAGTACAGAAGCAGCACATCTATGGTCACTTTCAGTATTAACATCTCTGTAACACCCACCGGGCAGCATGCACTGATTTTCCAGGCAGTTCCCAAGAGAGGAGAGGACCAGACAGACCCCACAGCCCTTGGACACCCCTGTGCTCGGCGGAGCAGCCCAGGCTCTGGACAGGGCAGAGCCACCCCTGCACCCCAGCACTGAGAGACCAGCAAGAGGCGTCAAGCCCAGGGAGCTGTAACTGGTGCCTGCAGAGCTGTGGAACAGTGCTCCAGTAACTCGGACAGCTCCAAACCTCCCTGCTCATTCCTCACCTCGCAGTCCAAGCTCGCTCTGAGCACCCCAAGACTCCTCTGCAAGATGTGGAGAACATGAAGCACATTTGAACATCAGATTCTTACATAAGTGATTAAGATGGATTTAAAAGTTGGATTTTAGGCTTCTCTGCTGAAGACCACGAGCTGTGCTGCCTCCAAAGGGGCTGAACAGAGGTTTCTGCCAGTGCCCGTGGGGGGGCTGCCCTGTGTTATGCACGATGCACGGGCAGTCGCTCCTTTGACATGGTGTCACTTCTTGCTGGATGCATGACTTTTTTTCAGCAAGATGATGCTGAATAATGCATAGCAGGTACAGGTTTTTTGACAAAGAGTCATTCCACTAAAGTATTTTTTAATTGGGAGGCATCACAAACATTTCCAGGCAGCCAGCAGCTGCTGGAATGCCTAATGCTGGGTCAGGCAGCAGCTCACTGCCAGGAGGGAGGGCAGCAACCTCAGGAAAATCTTTAGTCTTTTAACACCCATGGCTTCTCTTTCTATATCTTGTGATGACTTCTACATGTAGGAGACTAAAAGACTTCTGCCATCACCCTCACAGCAAGCTCTGTCAGAGCTGCCGCTCGGATACGCAGCCCGGAAGGAGGGAGGCAGAGATGCATCTCCGCTGCTCTGCAGAAGACCAGAGCCCTTAGACAGCCTTCCCCGACGGAAGCCTCCACCCTCTGGGGTCTCATCTGCCAGCAGCCCAGCTGCTGCCCGATGCCAGCCCTGCTGGCAGGAAGGTTCCCTCCACCTGCACCGCTCTGTGCCCGGCCTGCCACAGCCCCTCCGGCGCTGGCGGCGGCGCAGCCCAGGGACGGCGCCCCACTGTAAGCGCTGCCCCCGTCACCCAGTAACCAACGGGTGTGGGATTGCCTTTGACGGGGAGTCAGTGGCCTGGAACAGACTTTGGGCCAGTCTTTTGTGCCTCAGGCAGAGTGCTTGCTAAGTGATTTTATGGAAACCAGGCTCAAACGCTTGACAATTCGCACGTTGCTTGCTTCATTTTGTTAAAAGGCAGCGCTTTCCCTCTCCCATTGCGACTGACAAGCTTCAGCTCCAGAAAAGCTGATTTTCCTCCCAAAACAGTTTTCTCAGGTATTACCCTGGGGAGCAAGCTGGAGCTGAGCAGTGGAAATCGCTGCAGGGGAGAAACCGGAGGGCAGCGGGTGCAGCACGCCTGGGGATGCCCTGAGCCTCAGCTCCTAAACCCGGGGACACCACCCGCCACCCGCCGAGCCCAGGGCAGCGGCTGCTGCAACAGGCAGCTCCCCACATCAGGTTTGCAGATGTTTCCCAGGAGCCTGGGGTGGAATCACACCTTGTCCTGCAGGTAACTGGGCACAGCGCCTGTCCCAGCGTGGGAGTGGCAATTGCACAGAGACCCTCCGCAGCTCCCCAGGAGCGGAGCCACCAGCCTTCCAGAACCTCCTCCCCAGCCAGCACAGCATGCCATGCCGACCTCTGTGGCCGAGGGAAATCTCGAGTTAAAACCAGGCACAGAACCAGGACTGCCAGGAGAAGGGGCTGCTGGAGAGCAGCTGCTGCAGGAGACCTGGCCAGGACCCTCAGAGCACCGGGGAGAGGGCAGGGTGTGCTCGGCAGAGAAATATCTTACAGTAAACAGAATATTGTTTTATATGAAACCATTAAAAAGGTCCCCGAGGGCAGCCCTAAGTATATATTATATTTTACTCTGAATCCCTGTTTTGACTTGACTTTATAACAGAACCATGTTTTCTGTATTTAAGCAGATGCAGTAAAGGAAAGGTCGTGACTGGTGCTGACATGGAAATCTCATTTGGCTCATAGGTCCCCTTAGGGTCTTTATGCTGTGTGGTACTTTAAGCATATTTCAAAGTACAACACTAAATGTCACTCTTTAATAGACAGAGGCATTCCACGTGTTTCTTGAATTTCCTTGGAAAGTGCTTTCCTGAAGCCAGGGGCTCAGCACTGCTCTGGCTTACACCCGGCACAGCGGGGACGGCTCCACTGCAGCCGCGGAGCAGCATCCACAGCCACATCTGCCCCTGCCCAGGAGGTAATGAAGCCTGGCAGCAGCTTATTGCAACAACTGGCGATCAGGAAGAGTCACAGAAAAAAAGAAAGGAAACTATATCCCTTTCTTGGACACATTTACCGTATTTAAATTAATTTCCATCTTTCCCTTTCTTTATCCAATTCTTCCCACTCATTCAGCAGCTTTTTGGGGACTTTAAATAGTTATTTTTACTTTTGGGGGGAAGTGTATAAGTTCTAACACAATCTGTACAAGTCACTGCAGCCTGATCCCCCAATTCTGAAACCTCTTGAAAGAGCAGATAGATTTTATTCTGCTGCCAGGCTGAAGGTGCAGTGAAGATGAGCAGCTGGCCAGATGGCCTGGAAGTTTATTTTATTTTCAGATAATTAATTTAGTTAATTTCTTCAAAATAAGAAATTTACTGATGAGTTGGAGGGATTGACACTGGTCAGGAAGAGCTGAACCCAATGAATAATTTCTGCCTTAAAAAACAGCTAAAGCACTGAGAAAATTAACTTCATTTTGACAGGCAAATTGGACTTTTTTTTGAAAATGGACATTTTCATTTACAGTTTATCCTACAAAAGGAGAGGCAGACACACTCTGCGAATCCTCAGAGACCTGCTCAGTCAAATCCAACGTTCGGGGCTGATCCCAAACCAAGGGGCTGTTTCCCTTTTTTGCTCCAGCACAACCAAGGTAGGTATTTCCAGTTTGGTTAAGGAAAATTGAGACCAACCGGGTGGCTCCAGCTCTGACCCACCGCAAGGGCCATCAGCTGCAGCATTTTTGCAAACAGCTTGGACAGGGATCACCAGGCTCCTCTCCATGGCTTTCTGCAGGGCAAGGATTTACGGTCAGTTTATGCTTTGTGCACCATATGCAAGCTTATTTTTCTCTTAGCTGCTATAAAAATTAAAGATTTAGGCATATACTGCAAAAGGTACTACCGATTTTATGTACTAGCATTTCTCTCCTATGATCAGGGTATAAATCCAGCTTTTTCAGCGTGTCTATAAATTACTCAGTACCAACAGGGCAGCTGCAGGTCAACTAAGCAAAGCCAGATAAACCTTCTATAACTTTGTGCCTTGGCTGTCGTTATCATAAACTTCTCACATGCTTCAGGACCACTCTGTCACCTGCCCACACAATCAAACACACCTTCTCACCTGAACATAGCCACCTCTTCTTCTCTAAGAAGCTCCCAAGCCCCATTTCGTGTGCAGGGCAGGAGCCACATGCAAAAGGCATCTCATCAGGCCGTGACCATGAGTGCCTGAAGTGCTGATCAAGATTAGGGCAAACACACCAACATGTAGGATACATACCAAGACGGTTTTGCAGTTTTCAGAAGACATGGTGCAACAGAAAAGTTAATGTGACTCTCCCGGAGAGATAAGGGCAGGTTCAGACCTCCAGACTCTACCGACAGCATCACCACACAATTCCCCCTCTACATCACTGTCCTGCTTGTCCTCACAAATCTCATTCATTGTCATCATTGTGAAAAACAAAATATTTTTTAGTGTAAATGGAAGCAAATATTTGAAGTCACATGGTGCTTTCTTTGCATTAATTAGCCATTTACTGAACAAATATTGCTGTGTAAACCAACAATCAGTATCTTGTAATTAAAAGCCTGTTCATGTTTATCTGTAATCTTTCCACAAAGATAGAACCCTCTGAAAACCTGAGTCTACAGACGTTTCCAAAATGGAAAAACTGTCAGTGTAAAGAAACTCACTGAAATAAGTAAAACGCTGTCATCTGTGAGAGGTACAGAACAATCCGACCAAGCTCACTCATCCTCGTAAGCCTCTGTCGACCCTGGGACGCGGACAGAGGAGGGGAGCACACGCTGCCATCGGGCAGGTTACCACGTTCTTGTGCGGGCACATGGCTGCAGACACATCGTGTGCTGCAGCGGCTTTGTCGTTCCCCTGCTCTGAGCAGGGCCAGCCTGACCTGCTGAAGTCAGCCCTCGGGTCTCTCCAGTCGATCCTCGTTCTACACAGGTAGCCCAACATTAACACAAGGTCTGTTCACGCGGGAAAATCCCCTGAACACTTTCTAACAGATCCATGCCCTACTGAATATACCAGTGGCTGCATTTGCTGTTTGCAAAGGGTTAACTTCAGGAGATACTTCTACATTTCCACAATGAATTCTCCCTAGAGGAAAAATTCCTGATCTTCATTAATATTTAAAAGTGAAAGCCCTGGGTATTCTCAGTAGAATACGAGACACAAGGACAAATTAATCTCTGGGGTAACCATTGAACTCCAGAGTTACACCAAAGGTAGGATTCTCCAGTTCCATCTGCTGATGAAAAGTGAGGGCAAAGACCAGGCTGATGGCCCGTGCCCACATTCTCCTCACCCAGAACTCCCCAGCTGGTCCCGTGGAGCAGTTTGCTCCCAGGGGTTTGGAGCAGGCGTGTGAAACCCCCACTGAGGGCTGCTGACGGTGTGCATATGAATGGGAAATCCAACGCGGTTCGGTGATAGTAACAAACACTTCCAAAATGTTTTACAGCTAACCCCATCTTTCTGATATACTTCAACAGGTCACGGGGCTCCCATGTGCTCACGTGCCTGTGCAAGGGCCCTCGGGGGGACTTCTCTGCCTTTCCTGGGGTATGAGCCACCCCCAGTTCACAGGAATGTCTTGGAGCCCTCAGGGTGCAAGGAACCACCACCGGAGAGGGGCAAAGACTCGGGGGGATCCTGTCCCACCTGTAAGAAGAACCAGGAGATTGTTCTCTCCAGCTCGTACGCAGAGAACAGTGCTCGCCCCAGCTCCTAGACACTGAATAACCTGCCACAATTCTCAAAAGCTGGAGCTAAGATTAAAACTTGTCTGCCTTAACTTGTAAGAAATATATTCTGAAGGCGTGATGTCATGAACTGAGCCACTGGATTCAGGAGTCACTTCGGTCCTGCTAGAAGGGAAACACACTCCAGTTCTGTCTGTGCTTGTGCCACTAAAGAAACACCTTCTTTAAAACTCGCACGTCATTTCCAAACGTGGGATCTCCATCCTCGCACTAGTTCTCAGTAACACACTGTTCCCTCACAGCTTTCGTCCTGGGGTGCTCCTGTTCTACTGGTTAAGGTTTTGCAGTCAAACCATAAAACCCTGCAGAAGTCATACATCAATTAAAATAAAAATGCAAGTCCAGGCCCGTTTTGTGTTTGACCCATTGCCTGTTGCCAAAGCCCACAAAGATCTTCAGCCTCTAGATTTCCCATGGTCAAACAAAACAAGGTGTGAGTGGCATCAAATATCACTTTTGCACTACACAGGTTTTTTTTTCATATCGAGTGTCATAAGTGACTAAAATGCCCTGATATTCCGGGTACCTAAAGCACAACACAGCTTCCGCTGAAGGGACCTTCAGGGATAAGAGGCTGGTGTGCTGTTAAAGATTAAAACCCAGCCGTCTGCTTCTATGCTTGAGAGTCCTTTGTGACTCCCCAGTGACATCACGTTCATCTCACTGTATTTGAAAAATGCATTTAAACATCAAAACCAAAGTACCCAAACAGCAGCTCCTTAGCACACTAACAGTAACACGTTGCTCAGCCCAACGCCTTCCCCAAGACACATGGGACCAACTCTATCCATAAAACACACCACAAGTAACACACAGTCCCGGAGGAAATACACTCAGCCGTACTCTGACCTGGTTTTTCCTCCCAAAACACACTTGAAGACCTGTTCTAGAAGAGTGGACATCCATTTCCAATGCTTTCCTGCAGCACTGCACCTGCTGCCAGCTAAGGAGATGCTCCCAGGCTGAAGCTGCAGGGCTGCGGTTCCCAGGGGATGATCCCTGGAAGGGCTTGGGCTGAACCCAACGTTAAGCCCCACTCAGACAGGAGCTGAGGCCCCACAGCTTTTTAGCTCAGATGAGGAAAACGGTGGTTTCTGACAGCTAACCCCTGCAGCTGCCCACCCCAGAACTGTTCACAGACCAACCGCAGAGGGCTGGCGGGCACCGGTACCAGGGCCCCTCTGTGCTAGTGTGTCCTCCCAGCCCTAGCAGCGCACAGGACAGGACAAAGCCCTCGGCAACCGGCTCTGCCCCCACACCAGCCCTGCTGTCAGCAGAAGGTTGGACTAGAGGTCCCCCAAAGTCCCTTCCAACCTGAGTTAACCTACAATAACTCTTCCTGGCACACATCATCAGTTGTTCTGATGTTACAGAGGTTGAACCCCGTACAGTTTTAGCGCTCAGCTCTGAGCCCAGACACCAGCACTACAGCCCTTTCTGGAGTGGTCATTGCTAAGTCAGGCAAAGACTTTGATATTGTGGATTAGCAAACCCACGTTCCTGAGCTACCGAGCACCACAGCATCTCTGGCAATGACTCAAAGTGCTGTTCAGCCTCCTCCCAACAGCAGCTCAAAAGCATCTGCATATCAGAGCAAGCCTCTCGACAGGGCTTGGTGGGTAGGTCCCTGGTGAGGGCACTGGATGTGTGGTTACTTCCAAGGCCCCCTACTGGATATGTTCCATCCCAATTGAAATAAAACTGTTCAGATCAATGAACTCAGTAATTTACTTCAGACAGACCTAATTAGAGCAAGGTAAAAGAGAAGCAGCTTTGCAAAATGTAAATGAATCCAAAGCCAGAGATAGAAGTAATGGGAATTCAATGGCAGCCTGCGTGAGAGCAGCAGAACCATTAGCTGTCCTTAATTCCAGCCACTTGGAATATGGAAAAGGCGGGAGCTGGGAGAGTGCTGGCAGGGACCTGCAGAGAACAGTGGTGGAAAAGGACAAAAGAGCCCCATTTGCCCAGGAAAGCCCAGTTTTCCTCAGGCAACGTGGAAATGAAGCCGAGTACACAGTGCTCATTACCATGGCACTGGCACCACTGAGGGAGCATTGGCTCCTGTTCAGAGAAGAGCAGTTAGGTCTTCATAATGGACTGCAACTTTCTAGAATAATTTAATTTTTTCCTACTGTTACGATGCCAGAATTTCAATCAGACAAAACCGTATAATGGATTTCTTTTGCTGGGCACGTTACCTAAATTGCATATTCAAGTACTATAAAATATTTGTAACAGACAGGTACTTTTCTAAATTGGGTCTGACAGTGAGCGATAGTGACTGGAATATTTATGTGATAGCACCTATGTAATGAGGCAAAATGCAGGGTGTGGGACGATGAACAGGCCAGCAGGAATCCCACACGGAGGTTCCCAGCTTCTCCCCCACTGCACGGAGATCCCTGACAGTGGAGGCTGTGATCTTTGTCTTCAAGGAGCTTTGGCAAAGCCCATCAAGCAGACAGTGCCCTACAGCAGAAATCTGGCCCGATTCTCCCTTCCTTCCTCCTTTTTGATGAGACTTAGCAAAACACAGTTATTCTGAATCTTGGAGCTTCTGCACCTGGAAGCAGTGGTCATTGCCTCCAGGCAAAGCACAAAGCTGGCCACCACCAGTGAGGTGGGACATGCCAAGCTGGAGGGGCTCTGCTCAAGGACTGGTCCCTGGTGGTTTTTAAAAATTTGTTTATTTTGCCTTGAGATGTCCTCACAGCAAGGATACCAGGCAACACCCCTTTCACTGCTCTGGGCATCCTCAGCATTTCGGAACACTCACCAAGCACCCCAGCTCCACCAGACAATTTTGACTGCATGGTGACAACAGCAGTTGGTCTGACTCGCTTCTCCCACCCATCACCATACCAGAGCCCAGGCTGTTCCCACACAACGCAGCCTCCACATAAAGCCCAGTGTTTGGCCTCCAGGAGAAGCTGAACCTCTGTCCCAAGTGCTTTGGTGCCGGGAAGGCAGGTTCTGCCACAGCCAGCACCTCTCCAGCTTGGGGGGCTGGAAGGATGCTCCCTGCCCAGTGCAGCTGCCCCCAGTTCTTGCTCCGTTGCCAGCACCTCCCTGAGAATAAACACTCATTTCAGTGACGTTCTCTTGACAATCGCAGTTGGCAGGTCCGTATTTAGCCTTTTTACAATTAAAATATTGTATTGATACAAATAGGCTCTGGCAGCCACTTCAAGAGGGTTTTAATTGAATGATTATTGTATTAAATAACTGTTTTTAATGGAGCATGAACTTGCTTAAATGACTGTGGAGCTATTGAGGGTTCAGAGAATTTCACAGGTATTTCCAGCTTTCCACAAATAAATATTTACGTCTCACCAGCAGAGGGTTTTGGCTGACCACTGAGGGTTGCAGAGAGATACTCCCAGCAACAGGGAGCCCAGCCCTGGGCCAAGCTCTGGACTGTGGCTGGTGGTTCCTCAGGCAGTGCTGGGGCCAGGGCCCCTGACCCTGCTGCAGAGGGCTGCTTTGCTCCTGGCCACATCCTCTCTCCACAGAGGCATGGCAGCAGACACCTGCTGTGTGACTACAGCACACTCTCCTAGGCACAACACCAGTTTCCAGAGGACAAATCCTTCCCCTTGGATTGATTCGGCAGTGAAAGCTGTTCATGAGCAAAATGGTTAGAGATGGAGAGCTCCCTCCCCAGGGAGGGACATAACCTCTGCTGTGGCAGGATGGGTACGGTGCTCGCAGGCGAGGGGAGGCAGCCCAGCATGGCAACAGCCATGGCACAAACGCTCCTCTTAGAGCAAAGTGCTGGGTGGGCAGCAGGATGAAGGGAAAGGAAATCTGGACTTCATTAACCCTTATCACAGGGGAGCTGCAGCACAGGCACCCTGAAGAGCATCTGAATCACCCAGCCTTAACATACCCTGACCCACAGCCTCGTGGGATTTCATCTTCTGCCAGGACATTTCTACCCATCCCAGCCTGACATTAGAAACCTCTTTGGTACAGACACCTCCATCTACCTCCCTTCAACAACAGCTCACATCAACTCGCATTACGCATGAACAGCGGAAGCAAACATGAATATGAATGCTCCGGAAAAGGCTTGCACAGTTCTTCAGCACGAGCAGGATTAATCACAGATAATAATTACCACACCAAGAGATAATACTCCCCGCAGATTGGGCTTCCTTCCAGCTCCTGGGCAAACAGGACCCACTGAAACCAGGGGAAACAGCAGCTGCAGTGCATCCTAGCATGAACCCCCCCCACTATTAAATCACTCACAATAAATCCAGATTTCATGTTTTATCAGATCAGAAACAGAACGAAGCCAGTAAAAACCCATCCCTCCACAATGCTCAGCATCCCTTTAAGCTTCTGTTGCCACTTACAGTATCTTTGCAGCTGCTTGTGTCCACCAGGGCTCCTGAGCAGGGACCTATTTTGTCTGCAGAGCACTAAAACCCTACAAAACGCAGCCAAATACTCCTTGGGAGCCAACAGCAGGACCTGCAGGACACATTCAACCAGCAGTGCTGTATTTTGCACCAGCACATATTGGATGAGCCATGAAACCCCCAGCAGCAACTCTCACTACAGCATGAGAGAGGACCCCCACGCACAGGCAGCTCCACACCCACCGGCACCTGGGTGCTGCCAGCAGAGCCCCAGGGGAAAGAGGAACCTGCTGCTCATCCTGCAGCCCACGTGAAGGGTCCCTGCACAGGCACGGGGCCAGCGAGATGAGAGACTCCTCTGCCCCAGCTCCACCACAGAGGCGGCCACCACAAGCTCCTCTTTTGCATGCCAAGAAAGGCTTAATTACTCTCCCAGCCTGCGCAGCCATGTGACAGCAACGTGCTCTATTGGTTTATTGCCTCCATCAAGGCTCCAATAACTTAACAACAGATCAATAAACCATTATCACCCTCTAGCCTTGAAAATCCAGTCACCCCCAAATCCACCCAGCTCTGACGAGTTCACGGTTTCTCATCACTAAAGACCCAAAGCAATTTGTTCAAAGAGTCTGCGCTGCCAGAACGCCCCTTCCTGCAGTAATGGTGGAAGGGGCTCCCTCCCCACCACCACTGCCAGCAACCCCCCACCTCTCCTGGGACACAGCAAGTCTCCCAAGATGAGCATGAGGTGGCAGGTAAAGGCATTCCCTATGCACCTCTCCGTAGGGGCCGGTACTGAGGACACGTGTGAGGGCTTCCCTCTGCAAAGCCCAGTACTCACAAGATGCCCCTTCCCTCAGCCCCGACACGGGGCTCCTCCATCGCTGCCCTGGGATGTCGCTACCCCATCACTCCCGGCTCCGCTGTGCGGGCTGACACCCCTTCCTGATTGCCGTGAGATAAAAATCAATATTGCTGCTTTAGCTTTTAAACACCTGTATGGCTCTCGCTTTAAGAGAGAATTTGCAATTGAAGTGCTAACCATTTACTTTGCTAAAAAATTAATTCAGCAATTTTCCATAAATTATATGCGGCTCAATAATAAAAATACCATTTCTACATTTGGATGCTTTCCATTACTGCTCCTGTTCATCTTCAGAATAAAATAGCTCTTTAGAAATGGTACTATCAAAAGTGTTTTCTGAAGAGGGGTATTGAATTGATACGTTAGAAGAGAAAGTTGGGCTCCTTTTGTAAGAATCATACGTTTCATAATAGTCTTAAAGAAAGTTGTCTCTGAATGCAGTAATTTAGTCCTGAAAAAGTGACAAACAAATAATTCCAACTAAACTAGAGAAAGAAAAGTAGTGACTTTTAATTATATAATCTTTTGATGAATTTATTTCTGACAGTTTTAGAGGCTGACAAGAGAAAGTATTTTATATGCAAAAAACATTATTCACTCTCAGCTGTTAAAGCATAAAAACTGTCAAATGATTTTAATACAGTTTTAAGTTTAATGTTTATTGTCAGAGAAAAGTCCACAGCAATTACCAAGTCACATGGCCCTTAATTCTTTGTGTTTCTGACAGCAAAAACAATAAAATAGGGGTTTGTCCAAACCTTTTACTGTACAGATTTATGAGGTTTAAGAGACAGATGTTTTTCTTATTTTGCCTTTAAGGAACTAAACTTCCAGCCATTCTCCAGCATGAATCACCCTCTTAACCTGTGCAAGTAATTACATACAGCTCCGCACCCGCCGGCCCCGGGTGCACAGTGGGGCTCCTGTACCATTACACACACGTCCCCAACACAGGCACCCCGACTGGCGAGTCATTTGTAGAACAAAAAAGCAGTTTCACTCCCTAGCAAGCAGCCCCACTTTTTCCCCCAAAACCAGTGGTCTCCACTAGAGTAAGGCAATTTAATTCACAGCAGTTTTCCTCTGTCCCAAATCCTGTGGAAGGTCAAATATTTGAAGGCACTAGAGAACAGCCGTAACTTCGGTAACACCCCATTTGCCAGTGGCGAGATGCTCTTGCGTTTTGCGGGCTTTGAAGAGGGTCTCCGCAGCTCACCGACAATATACCCAGGATCCAGGCGAGAGGCCAGCGAAACACGGAGCTGTCACCCACCTGCGGTGATGGCCAGGGGGGCTGAGAGAGGAGGCTGCAGCCAAGGCACCAGCAGCTGCTTTGACCTGCCCTGCCTGGCCCAGGGTTGCTTTATTCTGCCCGTAGGAAAGATTGTGCCCAAAAGGGCATATTATGGCCTGCGGTGGTTGTGAAATGGTACATAACTAACGATTACATCAGAATAATGAAACCAGGCTGAGAAATAATAATCTTTTAAACAATGCAAAGAACTAGGGCCCTGTTTCCATGGCGAACCACATCCTGCGCATTATCTATCGACAGGATTTCAGTGGCATGGTAAACAGAAGGGGTCAACACGGGAGAGAGGCTCTGCTTTCCTGTCTGCAGAATCACGCCATGCTGCCAGCGTGGACACAAACTGGTATTTTCTACAGCACACAGAAAACCTCGTCGAAACAGCCCAGTCTGTCCACCCATCCCTGCCCCTCGGCTGGCCCAGCCGTGCCACCGGCCCCGAGGTCCCACAAACCCCCCCGGTCAGCTCAGGACCCAGCACCTCTCTGCAGCAGCGACTGGCTTATGCCAGCAGTACAGGTGCTTGTTCTTACATCAGAGTTTTTCACATCCTCATACACTCACCAGCCAAGCAAAATGCAAAAATCCCACCAAAAACCCCTCACAACTTCCAGGAGTTCACAAGCCCCTGCTATAAATAGACCCCTAATAGGAGGCTGTAATAGGATACAATTCATTTCCAGATATGATGGGCTGACCTTCATCATCACTCGAGGCTCTACTTGTCATGAATTATGGGCAATTCACTCACTAGTGGAAATAAATTGTATTAGTGGTGCTCAGTATTGTGTCCTCTGCACAAGACACGCAGATGGGCAGCAGCTCCTCACCAGCGCTGTTGGGGACCAGCTCCGCACCGCATTGGTCCAAGACATCCTTCAGGGAGCCACTCAGCTCATCCAACTGGGCAGAAACAGCCACATTTATAAGGCATTTCTGGACACCTGTGCAAGGGTCCATCTCACTGGCCAAAGACCAGCCCGAGGCATTGCCACCCTTAGCATCACACTGCTCCTCATCTCGTCCAGCTCTGGTATGGATCCATCATTCCAGTTTCAGAGGGAACTACTGGACACAATGGGGACTGGGTGGAGAAATTTGTGTCATTCTCCTGCTCTCATCCTCACACTGATCAGAGGAGCCCAACTACCTACCATCAGCCACCCAAGCACAGCAGCCTTGCTCCACCCCACCTCCAGGGCCCTGCACGCAGGTAATGAGATCAGGAATCACGAGAAGAGGACACAGTGTTAATCAAGTGCAATGAAGATCAAAATAAACAAAAACACTTAATACCAAACAGAATCATGTAAGTATTAGAAGCAGAGGCTGGTGTGGGAAGCTCCGCTGGCCCCAGGTAGCGGAGCCCTTGTGCCAGCCTGTCCCTCCCAAGCAGCCCCTCACACTTCAGCATCTGCTTGTGATGTCATACGCTGGTTTGCGGAGGAAGAACAGATGTACAGAGCACTGCCAAGAGCCTGGACACTGTCACACCATCTGTCCCAAGCCCTGCACAGCTCCCCGACCCCGCTGCCTCTCCAGTATCTAATGCAGGTTGGACACCTCGCTCAGGCATGGTGGTGGTGGCAGAGCAAGCCTAACAGATCCATTCCAGCTTGCAGTTAAGCTTGAGACTACAGGGCCCAGCCCCTGCACTTACAGCAGCTGGCTCAGCAGTGCCAAGCAGCTCCCAACAGCTCTGCTAGAAGTGGTGGGAACACAAGGAGGGTCAGGGAGTCCAAAGGGCTTCGTGGGCAGCACTGTGTTGTGACACTGTTGCTCCCCAAGGCTGAGCAGCAAAAAGGGGCAAAGACAGGCCACTGCAGCATGGGAGTGAGAAATGGAGCTAGAGGTGCCTCAAAGAGCGCTGCTCCGTGGAGCCATGGCCATGTGGGTGAGCTAAGGCCAAAGAGCCAGACCAGAGAAGCCTCAAGCTTGAGACGCACATGAACAAGCCCTGTAACAACATTTAAGAGCTAGCACAAGGATTTCTTAGAAAAATAAGGAGCAAAAAGAAGAGGGTTTAACAGGCAAGTGCAGAACTCTGAACTGCAACAGGTCCATGCTGCGCTGCTCTGGGATGGGGAGAGCCATCAGGAGCTCCCTCCAGCTTGACACCATGGCGAGGGTCTCCCCTGGGGTGAGAGCTGCCTTCACGCAGCACAGCACCCAGAACACAGGGAGAGCATACCTGTCTCTCGCAAGCTCCCCACACTAAGAACATTTTGAACTTTGAAGGCATCCACTCCCATGGCTTGGCTTGCCAGTGCCAATTTGTTATTGAACTGGCAGCTTTATAATTAGCTGAGATGAACCTGCTGTTCTGTCTCCTCTCGGAAGCACACAGCTGAGCTCTCCAAGTGTCCCTTCCCTCACCAGCTAACAAGCTTAGCTACTCCCCCAAGACTGAGCCCTTCTCCACATCTGAAGTTACTGCTGGGAATGGAGACCCAAGTAACAGTTCACTGCTCCCCAGCTTGTGCAGGAATAAGACAACTAACAGAAGCATCTTCTGCTTCTCCTGAGGTAGTCCCAGAAATCTCTGCAAGTCAGTGGTTTAGAGCTTCATCCCCAAGTCAGGAAGACCATCAGTGCTTCTCAGCTCCTTGAGTCAAACCAGCTGGTGCTCAGGTGACTGATGCACTCCAGCTACTGAAAGCCAAGGCAGCTTCTAGGAACTTCTTCCCCATCTACTTCAAGCTTTCAGAAAAGTCAAACCCAGGAACAGACCAAACTTTTTTATTTCTTCAGAAGATTGCTTGATCTTTTTCTACACAGCACAGAGAGCAACAACAACAAAAGGCCACATGCTAAACAGCACAGAGCTACCATAGCCCCCATGCCCTGCCCACCTCCCCCCCGCTAAAGGGAACCACAGACCTAGGAGAGAGCAGTTTTCACACACAACCTACCAGCACAGAGCAGCCCCCAGCACAGCCTGACCCCAGCTACAGGGAGACCCTCTGAGCCACATTTATAGGCAGCCTGGTCTCCACCACCCCCGTGCTGGGGCAGGACCCTCCCCTGGGGCTGTTAGGGGCCATTTCCTGCTCTTGGCTGGGGTCTGCGTGCTGTTGGGAGTTGGGCTGTTTGCTTTGGGTCCTGCCAGGTCCTGCTCAGTGGCTGCAGCTTTGGGAGAAGGGAGGTAGGCTGGTAATTGGCTTTTTTTGGTGTTTTATGCTGCTGTTATAAGGCCATTTTCCCAACTATAAAATTTCCAAAGTATGGAGGTACTGCTATGAAGCTGGCATTGGATGCTTTTTGGTAAATATAGATTTAAACACTGAACAATATTAAATCCTTAGAGCTTTTTCTGTCTAGTGGCTCTTCAGTATGGGTGTCACCTCACCCCGTAGCAACGCAGTTTGTAAGACAACAGGTCTGCTCCTAGCCGTGGCCTCAGGGAGCTTGTGGGGTGCCAGTAACCAGCCGGGGTGCCTGCTGGACCCCACCAAGGGAAGGGTGTTCTGCTGAGCTGCAGCTCTCCTCTGGTCCCTGAACAGCTAAACCAGAGACGGGGGAGCCTTTCATGGGGCTTGTGCTGGTTCCCCACCAAGGAGAGCGAGGGGTCTCTGACCTGCTTTCCTAGCTGGCTGCAATAACCCCTTTCTGTAGCTCTTCCTCTGCCTGTGGGTAACAAGCTTTATGACACGCAGGTAACTTTCCAGAAAAGGACTCTCCCTGGGGGCAGCCCTGTGGGAGTCCCCGTGGCTCTGGGAATCCCCAGGAGCCCACCCTGCAGACACAGAGGACACAGGAACATCGCGGACAGGTGTGGTTTCGTGCTGCAGGATGGGATTCTTGGGGCCCCATTCCTGCTCCAAACAGGTGAGTGCCCCAGGTCCTTGTTGCAATGATGTCCCTTTGTTTGAAATAATTTAAGTAGAGTAAAAAGAAGAGGTTTTTAATAATAAAGTAATATTGCTCATAAGACAAAAATGTCTCTCTTCATTACTTTTGCAGAAAGCTTTTTGCCCAGTACATGCTCTTCAAACAGTAAGATACTACAGGGGTATTTTTCCTGTTTGCCTGCAGATGCATAGCAAATCCTAATTAAAACCTTTAAGTCCTATTCCATTTACAAGAAGTGTATCATTTTTCTTTTAGCTTTTCTTAATACAGGGTCTCAATGCCCATTACAAAAATTCCAATGCATCTTTGAAGTTAGCAGCTAATTATATTTCTCCAAGTTATATATCTGGAGTTCTAGATGGGGGAAAGGCAATTACTTTTTTTTCTCATTTAGCATAACAATCTCCAAAGCTTTATTGGAGCTCCAGTGAGTCACGCTATAGATCAGAGCCGAGGCTGGAGAGAGGAGGAATTTGGGGGGAAGGCAGGATGCTTGCTCAGCTCTTCTGCGCTCTGTCCCTTGTTAGTATGCTGTCCCCACCAGGACACTCTCTAATTGTTTGTTGAATGACCGTGGTGCTTTTTGCCTCAATAACTTTGCTTGGTAGGTCATTCAACACATTCATTACGGGGCACCTGCTAGTGCTGCTGTCGTGAAAGGTCTGTCAGCATTTTACAGGAGTTTATAACTTGGCTGTAAATGTTTGTGTGGAGCTGAAAATTGTTGCATGATTTCTCCCAGGCAGAATCTGGCTGGTTCAGCCCATTTGTTACCGTGTCACTTTCCCTGGCTGCTGTTGGCAGCGCTGCAAAGGGCAAAGCTCCTCTGTGGTGTGGAGAGCACTGTCCTGGTGCCAGCACCCCAGGAGCCCTCCCGCCCACTGGCAGCCGGGCTGCAGGGTGCCGGGCTGGGGCTTGCTCTCTGTGTGGAGAAAGTCACCCTGGCTGTCTGCAGCTCTTGGGCTGCTGCTGAGGCTGCGGGTGGTTTGGTAGGTGCTGGTGGGCAGCTGTGTTCTGTCCCAGCTTGGCAGAAGCAGGGATGATGAGCTCTGGGAAACTAGGCTGCTGCAAAACCCTGTGCGGCAGCTCACAATGCAGGTCTGTGAACCACCCCCCCCCCCAGGGTGGGCTTGGGGTGCCTGGTCCTGGGGAGAGCCTGGGAAGCTGCTGGCCATGCAAGCTTCGACCTTCATTAGCTGAATTGCTACAAGCTTCAGTTTAACACTCCTCAGCTACAATTCTGAAAAGATCTGTTATGCTTGGAGCATCTCGCCTCTTCCCTTTTCACAAACGTGAACTTAAACATGCTTCCAGAAATGGGTCTGAAATCTGTGCGCCAGCCCAGAGAGATGCACACTTGTCCAAGCTGTGGTCACCGCGTCACAAATAGTTTTGTATGTTTTCTTCTCATGGAGACTGGACTTGTGATAATGTGAAGAAAAAAACACCCAGAAAATAAATTCTCTAGCACATGCTGGAACACGGGGAGAGATTGTAGCCAATTCCCAGCTGGCTTTCAGCTCAGCCCCATACTTCTGCCCCCAGGATGAGTAACTACGGAGATGGGCACCTCTGCACAGCAGACAGCATGTTTACCCTCGCTGGCAGCCGATTTATTCCCTCTACTTCTGCATGTGTTTTGTTGTGGGGGCTCTCCCAGACCACTGACTGTTTTTCCAGGCCTGTCTGTGACACTGAGAGCAGAGCACTGACTCCAGGAATGAGTTCCCAGAAGTGCTTTTTGGAAGCAAAAGGATAGAAAAGGACTCAAAGGGAAGGAGCCCAAAATTGGCCCAGGCAGCTCTGCTGGCATCAGGATCTCTTTACAGTTTAACTTCCTGCAACTCTCACCCTCTTTGCAAACTGGTGGCTTCAAAAAGAGGAGACCAGGTTTTCCCTTCCTGGGACCATGGGACCTGCACCTCGGCTGCTGCACGGCTGCTCTGGTGGGACCCATGGTGCTGGAGCCCCTCTGCACTGCTGTGGTTGCAGGGCCAGGTGCCTGCTGGGACCTCCCTGCCCTCAGCTGTTCTGCTGTTGGGCTGAAAGTGCTCCCAGAGCCCCCATCTCCTGCGTGCTGCTTTGTGTGTGGTGATGGGTAAATGTCACACACCCCACTCTGCGTGTCAGGCAGAGACATCTCCTGTGACGACTGAGCCCTGCTCTAGAAAATGAGGATGGGGCAGCCTCTTCTCCACCAGCTCCCCTTGTCCCAGGACATGTGTCTGCTCCCTCCAGCCCCGTGCGCAAGGGAGAGGCGGTGGCCACTGGGTCGGAGCTGTCGGCATGTGCAGGGCTATGGCAGGGAGATGTTTCACTGCTGGGGAACCTGTGAGAAATTAAATTCTCCACTTGGCTGGCCTGGGTGACTTGGCTTTGCTCTGCTGACTTGTTCCTTCATTATTTTTTTTGGCCGATAACTGACTGCAAGCTTGTCTTGTCTGTTTAATACCAGCACAGCAGCTCCGGGAGAGGCACAGGCTTGTCGGTCTCGGCGGGAGCACACTGTATTGCTCTCCCCACTTCACTGACTTTGTGGACAGGAGGGAGAAAGCCTCGAGGCACTGCCATGCCTGGCAGTTGAGATGTGGGTTTTCTCTGCAGGCTGGGCTCGGCTGCCCCAGCACAGCCCTGCCCGGGGAGGAGGCTGGGGTATGTGGGGAGACCTGCACAGCTTTCATGTCCAGGGGAAGCCTGAGCTTGGACAGGGCCAGGCAAGCTGAGGACAGTAATTATTAGAGATTAATCTTCCTCTCATACCTCTTGGAGCATGCCAAGGAGATCTCCAGGCAGCCTCGCTGCCAGGTTTGTGATGGACTTGGTTCTTGCTCTCTGGAGACCTTGGTGCAGCAGCACCTGTGGCTGTGGGGTGCTGGTGGGAGGTGGGTGCAGAGCTTTGCCCATGCCTTGTTGCCCACCATGTGGTGGTTGTCAGGCCTGGGATGATCCCTCAGCCCACAAAGAGGATGCACAAGGATGCCCAAGCTATGGCTTGGTTTGCCAGCTGCATCTTCAGCACTGCTCTCTGCCAGAGAGATCACTTTGCCCTTGGAGCAGCCTTGAACACCGGTCAGCTGGGCTGAGCTGGGCTCTCCAGCAGAAGGGTTTGAAGCAGTTATGCCGTGTGAGGGCACCAGCTGGCACCTGAAACCTCACCACATTTGGCTTTGTTCTTTTGCAGCACAGCTCCATGGTATAGGCCCACCTTCCCCCTGTAGCACCCAGCATATGCTGCAGCACCCTTCTGTCCAGCACCCATGGGGACACATGAGCTGGAGGCACTTAGTTTAAAGACCTGAATAAGCCAGCGGCATAGGGGGTAGGACTTCTCTGGCAGCGGCAGTAATGTCCTGGCACTCTGTGCTATCTCCCCATACTTTTCTATGCAGACTAAAGTGCTTCGGAGACTGAGGGTCCAGAAGCTGACCTGTGGGGTTGGAGCCACACACCTGGGCAGACCTTGCAGCTCTTGTCCCAGGTTTTTTTGCAGTGGGCAGTGAAGGGGGGACAGTTTGGTCCCATGAGATGGGTATTTGCCTGGAAGACAGAGCCACTGCAGCTGGGTCCTCAGAGCAAGGCTTAGTGACTGTAGTAGGGTTTTGTTTAAGAGCAAGCAGGGAATTTAAAGACTGGGTTTTCCCCATCCTTTGACAAATTAACCTTCTCCTTGCTTAGGAGGACAGGCAAAGGCTCCAGATCAATGATCTTACTGAAGCCTGGCCTCTCCTCCTTTGGAAGGAGAAAGGAACAAAGTGTGTCTGCCCCTGCCCCTGCCTTTGGGGCAGCGGGTGGAGCGACTGCGGGTAATGATGATGAATGGTATGATTAACGCTGAACCTTGGGCCTAAACCTGGGATATTAGACCCTGTTCATGGAATACTCCAGCTCCTGCTGTGCTCTTTGGTGGCGCTGAGAGTGCAGCCGACAGCACTGGGGTGCCGCAGGCGAGCCCTCTGGAGGGACACCCCTGACTCGCGCCTGGCATGGGAGCTCCGTGACCGGGGCAGCAGGAGACTGCTGGGTGCAGGGCTGCCTTCGTGCGCTGCTGTTCAGAGCAGCTCTGGCTCCGCAGGGACGGCTCGTGTTACTCCTGCTGGCCACGGGAGAGACACTAACTTTATTTTGCACCAGCACTAACCATCGCGAGCAGTATTAGCGAAACCGCACCCAGCCAAACACCGCTGTGGAGCAGCGTGTAATAATGACAAGTCTGGAAAACGCTGATTGGGGCGCGAGGGAGCTGGCATGGCTGAGCGCTGCTCCAGCGAGAGCTCGCAGAGGGGCCAGCAGCAGCGGGCTGGCCGCGGGCTGCTCTCCTGCCTGCAGACCTGCTTCTCTCTCAGGAGGTTGTCCCTGTGGGTTCGGTGTTCTTGGCCAGCAGCCACCTGGCCAGGGCTCTGCAGTGGCTCAGCCACCTCGCAGGGCGTGAGCATCCGTGCCAGCGCTGGGAGCTGGCAGCCTCAAACGCCTCTTGCCAAGGCTGTCGGCTCTCTGCCCTCCCCACCCTGCCGGGTAGGGGCAGGAGTTTGTGCTGGACTTACTTTTGGGTGTAAAACCTTTTCTGAAGGAATGGTATCTGCTAAAACCCACCTTGACTCAAACGTGTACCATCACACTGCGGTTCTCTGCATCCCATCGCTGAGGAAAGAAGTGAACAGGAAATAAGCCTCTGACTTCTTAATTTTGAGCACTTAAACTAGTAGATTTATAAATTCCTCAGAAATCACTGGATAGATGTAACACCTGCAGCTCTGCCTGAACATCGCTGGTCCTCATCTGTAGTTTTTGCTTTTCCAAACTCCTCCTTTCGATGTATTTTGATACAGCGGTGTTGACCTTTTCCGCCAGCCCCTGTGGAGCGAGGTTGTATCTTGTGTAAAAGTCATATCAAATGGGCCACAAAAAAATCACTCTTGCCTGATTAAAATGAATAGTCTAGACAGCGTGTGCATTTTCCTTCTGTCGTTAGCTTTGTGCGAGAGCTTGCAGCAATCAGGGCTTTTATGGGAGAAATACAGCTACAGGTACCGCTCGCTGCCTTACAGATACTAATTACAATCCTTGTAAGGATTGATTTGCAAAGAAAATTTCCATTGCCTCAAGGACAAACGTTTGTGCAAATCATATTATTGTGTATGGAGAAATTGGTAACACTTTATGAAATGGTTCATTTATAAATACTTTGCTATTTATTAAATTAAATGGTGTTATAACAATCCTTTTGCGAAGTTAAAACGTAGCAAGTGTTCTGGGTTTGTGTTATTTCCGTGCTATAACACAGGCTGTTAGACCTCGGTTGCCGTCACCGGTTGAGACTATTGTTGGTGCATTTTGTAATATTCTGTGTCTTAGACACCTGAGGTACCCACCCCACACCGAAGGGTGTTGGGAAGGCAGCTCCTTACAGCACCTCCTCTCCCCTTTCTTGGTTTGGACCTGCAGTTCTAGAACAGAATAATTTTGAATGTTCCCGTTTCCTGGAGCGTGGGGTTTGACTGTGGCAAATCACACACACCTTGTCTGTGATTGTATGTTTGGCTTCCTAAGCGAAGGCAGCTCATGCCCAGGCCCCGCAGGAAGCAGCGGTGAATGCTCTGGGGACCAGGCTCAGCTGCTTTTGAAATGCACAGAGCAAAACATCCCCAGCCCGGAGCGCACATGCTTGCAGGAAGGTTGTTTGGATTTGTCTTGGCAGCCTGGCGATGTGTGTGCTGGCCCAGGCAGCAGGAGCAATGCCCATGGTCCCTTGGCTTGTCCAGCACAGCTTGGATAACAAATGGTGGGTGTCCAGCCCTCACCAGTGGGACCAGCAGGTCTCTAACCCACCTGGCAGGTGATCCGATTGCCACGTAGTGGAGGGTGAGATGGGCTCTGGTTCGGTACTTCCTTCATCCCTGGGTTTGACCGTCTCCAGAGAGGAGCTGGGCAAGACCTGCAGGCAGAAAGCATCTTGTGTTGTCCCCTAACCCTTGGGCTGGTCTGGGTGTTGTGGCTGCGTACAAGTCAACCATATTCGAAGGTACAGAGGCTTCGCTCTGCTCCCGGTGGGTCAGGAGCTACTTTCCCATTCTCCCAGGGGAACACTATCTCTATTCCCACGGTGACTGGCTCTGTGTCCAGAGTCACCACTCCCCAACTGACCACATCTCCAACATGGAAATCACCCAGTTTTTCCATTCCTACTTTGTATTTTACCTACAGAAAATAGAGGAGGAAGAAGCAGCATGTTGCATCCAAGGTGTGTGAGGGGGCTGTGCTTGCCCTGTGCGGTGCACCGCAGCCCAGGGAGATAAACCAGGGCCGTGGTCACACCTACTAGTCTTCAAATACCAGTTAGTCCTGCACGTTAATGGTGCTGCCCCAATGCTCCCCGACTGACCAGCTCCATCTTGCCTTTGAGAAGTTGACCTTGCCTTCTAAAATTCTTGTCCGCTCTGGAGAACAAGAGGACAAGACATCTTTACTGAGCTAGAAATTTCTCTTGAATGTACCCTCTTTAATTTATGTTCCCTCTCACTTCGTTGCCTGCAGCAAAACCCATTAATGGTGGCAGTTTGTGACACAACTGAAGGCTCCTCTAATGGGCAGCTCTCCCGCAATTCCACCGCGCTCTGGCTTTGCAGGAATTTGCTGGCGCTGCGGTGCTCAACTTCTCCCCCTCCACTTCCCAGGCTCCAGAGACTAATCCGTCCTTCAGCTGGTTTTGCTGCTGCTATGGCAATATTTTCTCCCCCATCGTGGTAATCATGCAATGGTCTCCGAGAACAGCAGGAGAAGCGGTGCCTGTTAGATGCATAAAAGGTAAGATGAACTACATGTCATAAAACTTTTAAAAGTTCCTTTTTTGTGTTTGTGCGGGGGTTATTTTATATGGCTTTTGATATGAAGCTAAAATTGCACATCAAAAAGGATAATGCATCTTTAAGCTGTTACAATGACTTCTAAATTTTTCATTTAATGTCAGTGAGGAAAAAACCCCCTCAGTTGGCTGAGTTACGTCGGTGAGATGGCTGTTTCATTCCATAAAGTGTCTGCAGTGGATTTGAACAGTAGGAAATCCAAGGGTGATAAATAGCTATTTCTAAGTAAATTTCATGCAATTGCCCTTTGGTTAAAGTCTTTCCTCTCAGCACTTTCCTGTGCACATAGCCCAACTAATAATATTCAGGAGCAAGTGCTTTCCAGTGTGACAACTGATTGCACTTTGAAGCAGTAAATGGCTGATTTCATAATTGGTATAATTTTTCACAAGTACCTGAATGTCATATACAGAAAGAATAAGCAACCTGGACTTAATACGGGAGCTTTTTCAATTCTCCTAAAAATCAATAATGTATTAAACCCCTCTAACTGATTAAAATAATGTGAACCCTGAGTAGGTTTTGTGAGGAAGGCAGGTTTCTTCAAGGGTGGCAGATTTATGGCAAAAGGGTTAATACATGGGGAGAGTGGGGATACGTTACAGATGGAGTCCGCTTTCCTAATTAAACTTTTATCAAGATTTTCCCGGTTTGAATTGTTTTACTTAGTGCGATGGAAAAGAGCATTTCCTTTAGTGTTCAGGGCAGCACTTGCAGAGCTCGTGTGCGACGCCGAGAGCACTGTCCTCGCAGAAAAGGCTGTGATTTGGAGAAATATGGGGTCTGTTCCAGACATCGCACGCTGGCTCTGGGGGACCCCTCTGCCCGGTGACCGGGCTGTTTCCAGAGGCGAGCTTTGCAGGCACCAGGCTGGTCATCTCCGTACGGCCCCAGACCAAGGTCTGGTCCCCACACAGACCAGAGCCCAGGGAGGAGGCTGCTGCAGGAGTTACTCTGCTGCGTGGGGGGCAACTGTTTGCCCCGGGGCCTCTTTGCAGAGAAAACTTCAGTTGGTGTCACGGTGACATGAACGTTATTAACAGGGTTACAGAAGACAGAACCTCTTTGCTGGGAGATAAGTGGAAGGTTATTTTTTCCCCAGGATTTTAAGATTTTTTTTTAAATCCTTTAAGACTACTGTGAAAAATCATTTGAAGATGGGAAAATGTTTGTGAAGATCAAGCACAGATACAGTCTGACAGCAGAGCTGGGCAGGTGAGGGTGCCTTGCACCCAGGTGGGTGTATCGGAGGTTCCACAGCCACGCTGGCCCTCACCGGCACTGCTGTGAGCGGCTGGATCTGGGAGGGTCAGCAGTGGGACGCGCCTAAATGTCTCAAAAGGGAAGAAAAAAGATCACTTGTGTTAAAGCCTGGGCAAACTGCGGGAGCCCATGGTACCATGTCTGTCCCCAGTGTCATGGGCGTGCGCCTGCGCCTGGCATGGCAGCAGCATGTCCCCTCTCCTGGGGGAGACGCCTCCCTGCTTGCCCCGTGCTGGGCAGCCGGGTGGGAGCGCACAGCGCTGCCAGACCTGACAGAGCATCCCCAGTCCTCCCCAGGAAGGGCTCTCTCCTCCCCAGCACGGTCACACCCAGGTGAATTGAGGACTCTGTTTAAATTTCACTTCCCCACGCCAAGATCAGACATCTTAAGCTCCGTATTATTCACGTTTGTCTATTGTTTCTAACTCACCTCCTATTTTCCAGCTGAGGGACCCTGCCAGAAGCTGTCTTTGCCAGAGATTAAAACAATTTAGGAAGCAGACACCCAATTCCTTTCTTTGGGTAGTAGGCAAATTGGATATCTGCGAGAAGCACGCAAGTTTTATTATCAACAGATAGTTTGCTACTTAACTATCCTTGAGAACCCCCACTATTTACAGGCTTTTATTAGTTGTCCTGTGCCAAAAGGAGGAGATGGCACGTGTCCTGCAGAGGCGCTCTGGCCAGTGCCGTGTTTGGCCCAGCGCTGGCTGCCCGGTACCCCTGTGGAACCCCCAGCAGCCTGGGGGGGCAGCGTGGGGAGAAGGTATTTAATGGGAGCAGAGATGCTGGAAAACAAATTAACCTGATTCAGGAGGAAGAGCCTGAGGTGCTCCCTGTGGTGGGGACCAGCCCTGGCAAGCGCTGGCCTTGCGCCTGTGGCACGGGCGCTGGTGGGACAGGCGGTCGGCCAGGGGTCTGCTGCTGCGGGGACAGCTGGACCTGGGGCCCTTCGGCTCACGTAGTCGCGGGCGCTGATGCCGTTTTTATACCGGTGCCGGCTTTGTTATACTGATGCTGTTTTCGTACTGTTACCAAACACCAGCTACTAAACCAGAGCGAGATTGGGAAGAAGGGGAGAGAACTCCTCAAACGCCAGGGGCCGGCAGGCGGCTGTGGAGCCCCCGTGGCAGCTCTGCTCTCTTTAAGCCCGGCTGGCTTACAGCCACCAGAAGAGCCTTTTGCGTTGGGTCGGCCGCTGAGGTCGCGCTGCTGCTCTGCCTTTGTGCTCCCTCTATCTCCTTCAGAGTCTGTAGTGAGGCCAAGGGACGTGTGCGATAGGTTTATGTCATTAGCCGTGGCTCTCACTGATTGGTATCAAAATAGCTGTTTTAAATGTAATTACCACTAATTTGTGAAAATGCGCCGTTAGGTATGTAAATCCATTGGCTAATGGATGCACACGGCAGATGACAGTGAAAGGGATGACGTGGGACCGCGAAATCAGAACCATTTCTCCGCTTGCTAAGCAGGTTCCCGGGGGCTGGGTTTGGGGGGCTGGACATACTGGGGTCTCCCAGGTGCCTTTCCCCATCCTTTCACACAGGTGTGGGCAGCGTGGGGCCTGGGGCTTCCGTCCCAAGCAAAGGTGCACCTCTTTCCTTTCCCAGCGCGTTAGGGGTGGTGCAGGCAATTCTGCTGGAGTCCAGGAAGACAAAGGGGATGGCTCTTAATTATACAAGGATCAAAAAAAAGTCATGGAATCATTCATCAGGATTGCTGTAGTTCTTGACCACACAGTCAATGATTTATTTAATCTTAATATATTCCACAAAGAGTCCCCATATTTCCATAAATATGTCATATCTACCTAATACATAGTAATGAACCTGCTCCAAGGGTAAATAAATAAGATCTAAGCTCAGCAAGCCAATGTTTATCAAAGGGAGATATACAGATATCGAGTCCTTTAAAGTACCATTCTTCACAGCAATCACAACCAAGTTAGGCAATTTATAACGTGTCAAGTCAATTAGAAATCCCAGTGGGCTCAGTGTGAGCCCGAGCGTGGAGGGGCTGGCGCTGGTGGAGTGGGTTTGGCTGTGCATACACAAGCGGGTGAGCACGGCTGTTGCACGGAAGAGCACGATGTGACGCTCCAAACTGCTGGCACTGCTCCTCCACAAACACTGCAGAGCTACCGGGGGACTTCTCCAGAAGATCGTTCTGTTTAGAATCAGCCATAGAATTGTTTAGGCTGGAAAAGACCTTTAAGATTGAGTCCCCCCGCTCCCCCAGCACTGCCAGGTCCCCACTGACCCCTGTCCCTCAGCACCACCTCCACACGGCTGGGAAAGCCCTCCAGGGATGGGCACTCCACCACTGCCCTGGGCAGCCTGGGCCAGCCATCGGCAACCCCAATGGGCAAGAAATGGTTCCTCAGGACCAACCTCAACCTCCTCTGGAACAATTTTGAGGCCGCTTCCTCTCGTCCTGATGCTTTCTCCTGGGGAGAAGAGACTGACCCCCCCCTCGCTCCAACCTCCTGTCAGGGAGTTGTCAGAGCCAGAAGGTCTCCCCGGAGCCTCCTTTGCTCCAGGCTCAACCCTCCCAGCTCCCTCAGCCGCTCCTCAGCTCGTTGTGCTCCAGACCCTGCTCCAGCTTCGCTGCCCTCTGGACCGGCCAAGTTTTGTTTACGTGGCTGTTTGCACGTAGGTGTTTCATAAGGGGAACTTTCAGGTTTCATATGTAGAAGGATATGCTAATTTTTTGTTTTGAGAATTGTTTATTATGAAAAATAGAAATCGCTTCAAACCGAACGTTTACTGAGACGGTTTTAATTTTTCTTCTTCCATTATTTTGTGGAATTATATGTAGCAGCACATAATGTGACATAATATAGTAGTCAAAATATTTGTATACGAATACACTGAAAACGCAAATAGTTACAAAGGGAAATAGCTGCTATTTGTTATAGGTAGTACCTTTTTTAATCTTATTTTCTAGAGCAAAGTACTTCCTGTCTGTGGTGTAATTAGTTTGGCAAAATCAATAATAATAGAATATTCTGGTTATGTCAATATGACATGTAATATTATGCACTTCTTCTACCATTATGCATATTATGACATGACTTGACATGATATGACAGGCCACATTATGCACTACTTCTGATGTCATAAAATAATGTAAAAATAATGAAAAATTTTGAAATTAGAGATTTTAAAATGCTTTTTCCTAAGAAAAATTCCCAAGTAAATATTTCTTTAAAAAGGTTGTTTCATTTGCAAGTGGGAAATGGCTTCTGAAGAGTTAAGGTTTCCCATAAGGATAGAGCTCTGGGATCCGATCTGCTCATGAACCCACCACTTGCTCCTCGGTGTTGAGTTCGCGTGTGATCCACGTGCACGTCTGTGTCTGTGAGCCCAGCACAGAGAGGCACGTCCGTGCTTTGACATGTCTGTGCTTCTGCACATCCATCGCGTTCGTGTGCGACGCTCTGGGCTCCCACGAGTGGGAGGGTGGGTGACGTGTGCTCACATGCCCGTGGTGCAGGACCACAGCCTTCACAGGTCATTTTGAGCAGGAAAATGTCACCCCTGCTAGTCCCAACGCATCAGATGTGGAAAATGATCATGGTGAGTTAAAAGCACAATGAAAGAAAATACAGATTTTTTTTCTGTATGAATTAAAGCATCTTGTCCTTTCAGTTGCAGGGGCTGGGGTGTGAGAGAAGTGGGTGTGTGGTCCCCATCTCTTTGGGGGTGCAGTACCTGCTCTTTGGAGCCCCTGCCCAGCCCCTCTCAGCTCCGGGCTGCCTGCTCTGGCATTCATGGAGGAGGTGAGTCCCTCTGCTTTTTCCCCAAGTAAAACATTTTACTCCTCAGTCCCTGCTTCGCTGCCAGCTTGTTGCTTTACTCACCCCCAACAGCCAGGTTTTGTGTGGGCTCTTAAAACTTCTCAGGAGGGGCATGGGAAAACCCTGAACAGGGACACGTCCTGGCAAACGAGGTGACGTGGGTGATGCAGATGCTAGCTGGCACCAGACTGGCACATGTTTTACTTGTGAGCTTCTCAAGTGAAGTGTACAGCATGCTGCTCCTGATTTGTATTTGTTTTTACAGGGAGGCAACAATAATTCTCACTTCCCAGAGACACCAACAGTTTGGAAAACATTTACAATAGGTCACTGGTGAGCTGGATGTTTACAAGCCTGAGTCTGTCCTGTGCTCATGTCCGACGTAGCTGCAGAGGTGTAGATTCCCTGTGCAAATCATTAAGAAAAAAAAATGGCCCTTGCTGGCAGGCAGGTAGGAGCTTCAGTGGCCTGGAGACTAAAGCAGAAATCGAGCATGGGCACCAGGGACCATAGGCTATGCTTGATGTTCTCCTGCCTGTGAGCCAGTCAGATAACGCAGCGGCTGGCATTCGGATCCATTTTTAATGAAATACTTTTTGCAACAATCCTACAGCAGCCCCAAATGGTGGCAGATAAGAGGACTGCCAGGTGGAAGATCTCCTCCTGCCTCCGCTGCTGCCGCCAGAACTTCTCCCGGAGGAGAGCCCCGGGGATGGCCGTGAGGGGCAGGGGTGGCGGGGAGGGACGCTGCAGGAGGGGTGAGGGCTGGTGGCTGGCGGGGGCCGCAGAGGAGCAGGGTCGGATCTGGCGAGCACTGGGGGGATAAGGTTGACAAAGGGAGGAAGAGTGAGTGTGGGGTGTGTGCGGTGGGGACCCCCGGCCCCGCGAGTGCCGGAGGGCAGGGCATGGTGCCTGTGCTTTGCCATCTCTGGCCAACGAAGCCAGCAGAGGGGTCAGACCCAGACCAGGGTTTTCTCCCAAACTGAATTTCCAGCCACTGTGGGACCTGCTGCCCAAAGGCTCCCTCCCCAGGCCCTCGGAGCCACCCAGGGATTCCTGATCCGCTGTCACTGAGCCCCATCCTTGCTGGGGGATATCTGCCACCTCTCTTTGCTGTGAAAGTCACCCCGCAGCATCGTCCCCCTCTCCTCACATCCCAGCAGCACCGCTCCGGCCTTGCAAGCGATGCAATTGCTGCATGAGGAGCATCATGCACATGCTTTTCTGAGGCTCCTCTCTGATGCCACTGCTCCTCTGCTGAGGTCACCATGGGGTCATGCAGGTGACAGCGTGCTGCTGCTCTGGGCTGAACCTGTCCCACCCCACCACGGCCAGCACTGCTCATCCCGCAGAGCCTGCACCAGCCCAGCACCGTGCAGGACGGGTCCGTGGCCCCGGTCGCTGCCTGGCAGCGGTGGGAGAGCGCTGCAGAGGCTGTCCTCCCAGCAAGGCGCCTTGCTGGGGCTCCGTCCTCGGTGCACGGGACAGGCAGCGCTGCTGACAACCGCTCCCAGGCACGAGAGACCCTGGTGACAGAGAAAGGTCATTCAGGGACCTCAACAGTGTTGTCTTCAAATGGAAATGTCATTTTTTATTATTTAGTGCTGATAGAGCGCCCAGAATACAGGCAGCTGATGGCCGGGAGATCTTCGGCTCAGACGGCCCTCGGACGCTGCTCCCCGCTCCTTCCTGCACACAGCGTGGCGTGGAGCCCCCTGAGCCGCCATCCTCCTCCTCGGCGGCTGCCGGACTGGTGTCTGCTCCGTCCCAGAGGAGCGGGGGCTGTGGGCGAGGGGCTGTGCTGTCCCTGCCTGAGGTGCCTGTGCCCAGGCGCCCCGGGAGCATGCGGCTGGGTGGGCACCGGGGTGAGCTGGGAGCCGTGCGAGAGCTGCTCCTTACCAGCCCTTCTGCTCCCCTGGGCTCCAGGGGGGCCTGCAGCGGGGCGGGGGTCTAGGGGGACCCCACCAGGCTTTGGGGTGAGGTGCTGGGTCTCAGCTGTTGTTCCACGATGCCACCTCTGCCGCCTGTGCCCTGCGCTGGGCACGGAAATGCCATCTCAGAGCAGAAGTTATCTCGCGCTAAGGCTCGCGTTGGAGAGCCGCTTCCATCTCCATGAAAGCAAATGAGAGGGGTTTGATCCAAATTGCATTTCCTCTCGTAGTCTGGAGTATGACGGCACATTAAAGCCTGTAATATTCCACTGCTGCTCCTTTGCATGATTTTTTAATTAAAAAACTATGGAGTAAACAAACATTCTGCTCCAGAGTAGCCCTGCAGAGACCCATCGGTAGAAACATTTACATCCTCGCACTTTTTCAAGAAAGTTTATACCTTAACAAGAAAAAATATTAATAATATCACCCACCCAAACAGTTAGTATTGGATAAAAGTTTGAAGTGAAAGGCAGCTGGCAACCTTTCTCCAGCCCGTGAAATGATATTAACATTTTATTATTCTAAGGTGAGCTTTTTGAAACGGAATTTTAAATGTTACCCTGCTGTTCCAGAACACAAAAACCTTTAATTTTATGCAAATGAACAGCGAGGAGCTGAGCGCTTAATGTAAACGAACACTTTCTTTGTAGGAGAGGTTGGAAGAGAAAAAAAAATTCCCAGGGATTCTTTAATTGCTGTCTGAAATTATGTAAATCCCAGCGCTAGGCAGAACGCAATTATCCCGTGCCCCTCTCTGCCAGCACTGCTAATGTCTAACAAAATATCGGTGGGTGACATTTAGTCGAGGTAATGCAAATGAGAATTAATTTTTTTCCAAGACAAAGGGCAGCTAAAAGATCACCTCATCCACACACGGCGGAGGGGAGCAGAGCCGGGGGGCTGCGGCGGGGGCGGCGGTGCCGGAGGGGGTGAGGGACCCGAAAAGTTGGGCTGTGGCACTGGGGACAGCTGGGCCCAGGCCAGAGCCCAGAAGTGCCGCTTTATCTTTTTATTTCGTGAAGGAATGCAACCCGGGGAGGCGGGGGCAGGCTGTTTGTTTGTTTTGCTTTTTAATTCATGGTCATTCTGACACGGGGGCAGGGTGGGAAGCGTGATTGAAACCCCCTAATAGCTCTGCCTGGTGTTGGGGAAAGGCGGCTCGTGATTTATCACCGACTTGTGCTGATAACTAGCAATAATTCTATTAAATATTCAGAGTGAGGCTTTTGCAACACAATTATCAAACGGGATTTGTTGGTGCAGAAATGCTTCACGAGCACAAAAACGTGCTGCGAGTGCGGGGAAGGGGCTTTGTACAGGCTCCCCTCGCCCCCGCGCTGCCCGCGGCTGGGGTCACCGCCGCGCCTGGAAGGGTTCCCAGGTCTGTCGAGTAAACTGGAGAAGTCATACAGGGAGTCTCCTCCGTTTATCTTTTTGTTTTCCGCTGTGTTTTTGACTTTCGGTTCTCCTGTTTCACAGCTACCTTTGCTTCCGGGGGCACGTCTAAGAGCTGGTGGCTCTGCTCACCCTTTAACGGCGAGAAGGAAGCCCCGGCGGGAGCTGGAGCAAGGCAGGGGCAGCTCTGTGTGAAGAGCGATCGAGGGTTCGGACGCCCGCTCCGGATCAGGGTAAGGAGTGCTGCTGGGTTTATCCTTTGAAACGTACACTCTCTGCAGGGAGGCCCCGGGGATCATCCTTGCTGGAGGAGATGGGCTGAGTTGTACCATCTGCTTGGGATTTAGGACAGGCAGAGCTGGGAAAATATGAATTAAAAATACAGAGTCGCAGGAAATAGTTTCCTCTTGCCCTGTCTTTTTGAAGTTATACCAAGCAAATCTGGATGGCTGGTGCCACCTGCGTGCCGCAGCGTTCCCTGTGACCAGGCTGGGTCACTGGTGACCAGCAGGGTCCCTCAGACCCCCAGACTTGCACCATGGCTCTGCCACCCGGCACCGCCCCACCTGAGCATGGCTGCTCTGCTGAAGGTCAGGCACGTCCCCATTTTTTGTATTCGGTTCTTGCCGCATCATCTTGCGAAGTTAGCAGGAGAGGGACCGATGCCAGCGAAGAGCCCCAGGCCTGGCCAGCTCTCCCGGGCAAGTGTCACCAGCAGCCTGCGATTGGTTCCACAGTCCTGTTTATGAGTGTGGGATCCCCAGTGCCGCCAGAGGAATGGATGTATCATCTGTTTCTCATTGCAATCCCTTCCTTCGAGTTGCTGTGCTAGTACATGGAGAAATCCATTCCCCTGATGCTCCCGCCGTGACCACCAGCCTGCCCAGATGCTCACCGAGCTGGGCTCGGCACCCCCTGGGGCTGCACGCCAGCACAGTCCTGCCATGCCGGCACCAAGGGTGGGGGTGAAGGTGAGGTGGTGTAACTGCAGGCAGAAGCTGTCCCTCGTGTGCAGGACACTGCTGCCGTACACACAGAGGCTGTCCTTGTCCCCCTAAAATTTATAATCTTTATAATCTAAGATTTAGGCTCCTCAAAGCTTTATGCCTGTCTTTAACCTGTAGCACATGCATAGTCTCGGTGGGATTTCTCATCTGCTAAGAGTTAAGCACGTACATAAATCTTTGCAGGCTGGGGGCCTAAGGCATTCCCACGCAACACGCACACACATTCCTGCGCACACGCGTAATGGAGCAGCCGCCGGGCACGCTCACTCGCGGAGCCGTCGGTGTCATAGCGGGGAGGCACGCCGAGCCCTCGACGCTCGTGCCAAGCCCTGAGCATTTCTCCAGCACTCTGGATGCCGTGGGGAAGCTGAACTTCTGGCACCACCTTGAGCAAATCCCCTCTCTGTGTCTGCGTCTGTGGGAGCAGGGGGGACGTTAGTGGGCAGGAATTGTGCCGGCGGTGAGCGCGAGCAGGGAGCAGCCGTGCACAGTCGCAGGCAGCGTTTGGGGCAGAGCGGGAACAGAGAACAGCTCGGGAAAGCCGTGGCGTGCCAGCTACTCGGCACGAGAAGGAAAGCACGTTGAAGGCTCCTGTGCAGCATGTCCCTCCCTCACCTCCCTCCTCTCGCTCGCAGCCGCAGCCAGGGCAGCTGCGCAGACCCAGGGCTGCTCGGCGCAGGCGCTGCGCTCCAGCCCAAGTCCTGTGCAGCCTCCCGTGCTCAGACGCTGTTGTGAAGATTTGTTACCAGGTTCCACCACATCAGCTTCATTTTCACCAACACAAGCTGGTCCAATGGGATCCAGAGTTAAACTGATGTAAGAAACCAGGGCAGGTTTTTCGTGGCTCCTAGAGCTGACAATATGCCATGCCAGCCACGGTACGTCCTTCTGATAGACGCTGCTCGTGGGGTGTTTCTCCAGCTGTTTGTATTTAGCAGCACAGTAGTTGCAGGGGTCTGGTCTGTGAGAGGTCACTGGAAGAATCTCCAGGCTTTAATTTCTACCCAGTAGTTTCTGCCATCAAATGACAAAAAAAGAAGGAATACAATTCACATTTAAAATCATCCCTATGAAACCCTTATTTTGCTCTTGTGTCATGTTGTTTTAAGTCAGATGATGTGACCTTCCACGAAATTACTCTTTCCACTTCATATCTGGCATTTGCACTGTGAATGGATAAAGTCTCTTTAATTTGGGGTTAGAAAATCAAGGCAAAGTCATCAGGTGAGAAGCGGCATTTCATAAATGTCTTGTGTTCCGCGGCGTTCACTTCATTAAGGTCTAAATTACATTATTTCCCCCAAAACATCATCTGCCCACTCCTCAAAGTCGTGGCCGTTAGCAATGAACCCTCCGCAGCGGTGGGAGCAGGCACACACGACAGCGTTTGGCCAGCAGTGTGCTGCGGGACGGGCTTGTCCCTGCGCCGCGTGGCTGCCTGTGCCCGCAGTGGCTCGGGTCAACTGCTATTTGTCAAAGGCAGCCATGGCCGTGGCCCCGGGCAAAGTGCTGATCACAGCACAGCACCTTCTGAACTGACCCGGGCATTTAGCCTTTTCTGAGAAATATTTACAGAAAGGTCAGCAAATGCTTTGTGACAAGACGCTAGCACATCCCTGACCCACTCCCTTCTCTTTCCCTACCTCGCCCCACGTGCCAGGCGCAGAGCAAACCGGGAACAGGGGTCCCTTGTGCCGACGTTTCTTCCTTCACATCACACAAACGCCGCCACGAGCCCCCACGTTCCTGTCTGTAACCCCATCTGTTTGCAGAGGATGCTTTTGCACCAGCCAAATGATTTTCCTCATGACCCCACATCGTCGGGGCTGTGCGGTGTGAAGCAAAGCCCTTCTCGCCGTGCTCTGTGTGTCCTAACCGCAGCATCCACCGCCCTGGTCCCCATCGCTGCTTCACCACCACCTGTCGGATTTGGGAGCTGTGGTTGAAGAGGAATGACCAGGACCTGTTACTGCGGAACGCTGGTGTGGAGGAGGACACTGCAGTGGGGTTACAAGCAGGATGGCTCCGTGCTCTGCACCGTGGCAGCACCAGCTGCCTTTTCCTGATGGCACCAAGTACCCTGGACTCCGGAGCCAACTGCACTTCCCTGACCCATTGCCCGCGATTTCTTCCTTCACACGTTTGTTGTGCTCGCTACGACCATGTCCAAGTAACCTCAGCTACCTCGCTGACCCATGTGCTGGCTCCATCTCTGCTTCCCCACCCCTCTGTCAGCAGTGTCAGCTGCCCAGCCAGTGACTGCCCAAGGTGAGGCAGACAGACAGACAGACAGACAGAGCAGCAGGAACCAATCACTCTAAACAGATTTACCAGCTAGAAAGTTTCTTGCAAGAAAGTAGAGCAGTGAGGGGCACATGGTCCTGAGGAGGAAACAGGCTTACCGTCCCTGAGCCCTCCCTGCCCTGAAATGGCCCGGGATTCTAAGCAGATCAGAGCAAAAACCTCCTGGAGCTGGGTAATTCTGCCTCTTTCCGATAAGCCGGTAACCCCATTAATAGAGAGTCTGGCATGGAGGGAGCTGTGCTGGGAAAGCGCTGCACCTCAACGTACACAGCAGATTAAAAAGGACTTAATCACAGTGCAGCCACAAAGTGCAGTACATGGCATTATTCCTCTGAAATAAAATGTTACATACAGCCTATCCGAGAGCAGCACAAAATAAATACTTTTAAAATCTATGATTACTGTAGGGGGGTTTTTTTAATTTTATATTGGTGGCTGAGTTCTGCTCTTGCTCCAAAGGATTAGAGGGATAATTCCATTACAATTTAGTAACAAGATTAAAAGAGCCAGTTATCCATTTATGGGGGTCTATGGAAACGAGCAGTGGCTTCTGGAGGTCTCGGGCTCTGGGTAGGTGTATCACTCACATCACAGACACATCCAAATCAGGTTAAGGCACAGGCAGGACATGGCCGAGGGGAAAAGGTCTCCAGGGCCACCTGTGCTGGCTTAACCGAGAGGAGTGTTCGGGGGTTCCAAAGGCTGCAGATGGGGAGACTTTCTAGTGTGAACAGCCCCAGATCAGAGGAGAAAGGAAGAAAGAACGAGAAGGAGTGTTCTAGAAAGAGAATCGTTCAGGCAGCTCCCCCAGGACCAAAGCACCAGTGCCATGAATGTCAGTGCTGAGGAACGGTTCCGCACCCCCACCGGTGCCAGGGTCCCCGGGTCAGGACAAGCTGTCTCCAGCATGAGAGGCGGAGAAGACCCAGCACCCACCCATGGGGTGGCTGCTCCGAGGGCCAGAGCGTGTCCCAAGAGGACAGAGGCAGGGGGGTGCTGGGTGGCTGTGGCCGAGATTGCTGGGTCCTCTCAGCTGCGCAGAGCATGTGAGGAACACGTATCAGCCAAACTCCTGGAGAATGCCAGCATTTGGTTCGCCAGGATCTTGGCATCTTTCCTATCTCCACAGCTGGAAGGGGAATTTGTGTCCGCTTCCATGGCAAAGTTAGTTTCTTCCTATTCAGAAGCAAATTCCTAAAGTCTTGAATATTGTTTTTTCTCCAAGTTCTCTGCGATTGATAAAGCCTCGGCTCTGCAGGACAGCAAAGCGTGAGGTCAGCAGTAGGAATTCCTGGTGGCTGTTGAGGTATGCAGGACGCACAGCCTGTTCCTCATTCCCTCACACAGGTAGCAGCAAGGACGCGCATTATAGTTATGCATCTGAGCATCAACCTCACACTGACGATGCAGTTATGAAGGTATCTCAGTATTTGAGTTTAAAAAGCCCTTTTCAGGAGCATCACTAAGTTTCACTTGCAAGGGTATTGGCTGACAATGACCACGGCAGAAGATGCAAACTCAGATGGTGTGGAGGAAGGGGGATATTTAGCTGTTCCAACGAGTACACGTGGGAAAGTGTTGCAGCACTGCTCCAGCTCTGCCCCGCGGACTGAAACCCCCCTGTCCAAAACTCCCTCGCAAAAAAATAACATACCTGTCCGTCTACGCACATGGAACCATCAGGAAATGTTCCGGGTTAGAGACTCCCCATCACTGGCATTGTTCTGTGTACCCTCTATACTGATTAACTGATTAATTGATATTTAATTGATTGCACTGTCAGAGCAGGACTTTAGCATGTGCTGATTGTCTCGTTGACTGTTACTAACAAGCCTGAAGAGCACTTAGGACCTGTGCATGCCAAAGGCACTGGAACTGCTCCAGCACAGCAAGGATGGGAGTTCATGGCGCACGGTCAGTGAGCAATGAGATCATTCACACCCAGGAAGGTCTTTCTCCCCACTTTTAAAATAACCATTCAGAGAAATTTAAATTTCGCTGATGGGGTGGCTCAGAGGTGTCCTCAGTGCGAGTGCCCCGGTCGTGTGCTGCGCTCTGGGCTCTGCTCAGAAGGCTCCTGCGAAGCGTTTGTGCCATCTCCGCGCTGCCCTGGGTGTCCCCAGCAGGTGCATTAACCGGGCGCTGGCACCGCCGCGGTGCAGATGGAGGATCCGTCCCCGCGCCGTGCGGAGGAGCAGCCCGGGGAGAGGCAGGTTTGGAGGAGCAGCCAGGACGGGGCTGGGGAGGGCTGAGCTCCGTCCCCTGGGGAACAGTCCTGTGCATGTACCGGGCTGCTTCTGCTGTTCGTCAAGAGCTTCTTTAAAGGCCTCTCACTCGGCAGAGTTACTGCCTGTAGCAATCTGTCCTTTTCTCCTCAAACAAACCCTTTACAGGCTTGTTCTTGTGAAATTTATGGGTCGTTGGGTGAAACATTAGGAAACGTTACATCAAAAATGTAGAATGCTTTTCCCAGCCCGATCCAGGGTGCGTGGCAAGTGCTGGCTGCCGAGCTATGGCTCTGACAAGCCTTTTCTTGGCCCCGACCGGGGCTCCTAGTGACAGCCAGCTCCGGCAGCCCTCCGCCGGGACAGGGCTGGCTCACCTCCCTCCCGGCGAGGGACCCTGTTATCCCGTAGGCTTCTGCACGGTGCAGATTGAGGCATGCTGGGGAGCCCCCGAGTGCCCCGAGGAAACCAAGCCGGCTGTCGGGCGGCTCTGGGTGAGGTGCGAGGGTTTGAAAGGACCAGGAGGTTTCCAGAAGAGCCACCAGACAATCGTAACCACGTTGTCTTGCTGCGTTAGTTTAACGTCCGCTTGAATCAGTGACCTTACGGTCTGGGAAGCGCTGCATCTAGAAACGGATGATCTCTCCCATGCGACACGACAGAGGGGCTCTGGCCGCTTCGAAACGCAGTGTTACGTTCGCTGGCGGAGACGCGTCGCTCCCGCGGCCCTTTGCGAAAGGAGCCCCCGCCCGCTCTGCCCAGCGGGATCAGCGCCGGCTGATGCCGAAGCCATGTTGTGTGCGGCGGCGGCGGCGGCGGCGGCGGCGGGAGCGGCAGCGCCGAACCAATGCTACCCCCTGGTGACCGCAGCCGGCCGACGCCACGCTCTGCGCCGCCGCCCCGCGCCGCCGCCCCGCGCCGCCGCCCCGCGCCGCCGCCCCGCGCCGCCGCCCCGCGCCGCCGCCCCGCGCCGCCGCCCCGCGCCGCCGCCCCGCGCCGCCGCCCCGCGCCGCCGCCCCGCGCCGCCGCCCCGCGGACGGGGAGGACGCTGGGCGCGCTGGGAAGGCGGGAGCACGTGCAGGGCGGCACCTGTCCGCGGTTCCCGGGGCTTTTCACTGTCGCGAGGAATCGATTCCCGTTGACCGGCACCCCGCGACCCGCCCCCGGGCCCGGCGGCAGTCTCTGCCCTGACCGCCAGCCCCCGGCACGGCAGAGCACCGCCGGGCCGGGCCGGGCGGGGCCGGGCCGGGCCCCTCTCACCCCTCGGGGCTGGGCTGGAGGGTTTGGGCAGGAGCACGCAGAGGGGCTGGCCAGGGGCACCCCGGGGTGCGGGAGGGGGACGGGCACCCTGCCAGCGCAGGGAGTGGATGCTGGGGTGCAGCCAAGGCTGGGCGGTGGCGAGGGTGTGTGTGCCCAGCACACACACCTCCTCCCGGGCACCCTGGCAAACCCACCTTGTAAACTTCTTACAAGAGTTAACGGGACTTTGCCCGGGCCAGAGGCGCCGCAAACCTGCAGCCTGGATCCCACGTCTCTGCGTTACACTGCTCGCTCTTTGCATCTTGTTAATGAAAAGCATGGATGTAATTTCAATTAAAGATAATTACATATTTAAACTTAACATTAAATTCTGCACTAAAACAAAATTACATGAAATCTCAGTGTGCAGCCGTGCTGCAAGGCAGCATGTGAGGCGAGCGGAGGAAGGAAATGCTATTATGCAAAGCGAGCTGATCCTTTCCTTTCCTTATCTCCTGCCTTGCGATGCTTCTCTCTCCAGCATCTCAAATCCCATCCGTTCCCATACACCACCTTCCGAGGTGGTTCCTCTCACTCGGTCCCAGCGGCCTCCTGCATCCGTGGGAGGAAGCCGAGAGATGCTGCAGCTGGGTAAACTCTGGCGTTAACCCAGGCTCAGGGTCCTGAGGAAAGCTGGGAAAGCATTTTCAGTGAGTGGTGAAAATCACAGTTCCTGATCTATTGAATTTTTGGTGAAATCCAACAAATTCGTTGGTCTCAAAAGTAGTTTTCTGAAAATTGAAAACTTTTGTGATTATTCTTTCCAATTCCCGCTCCCCCCAATCCCAATCACAAAATTTCATTCTTCCAAAAGCAAATGCTTTTATTTTCTATCCTCAAACACACTGAAAATCTCTGGTTTGAGACGGCATAAATTGCTTTTTACTCTCCTTGCTCTCTGTTCAAACAGCAAGTTACAAAACCCCCATTATTTGCCCCAGTCAGCAGCTGGGTTCAGGCACCAGCGTGGCACAGCGCAGGACCGAGCCCAGTTACACCCGGGCCCCCCAGCCACGGGGTTTGTCCCCTGCCCCTGCCGCCCGCGGAGCTTGTGAAGTGCTGCGGGACCTTCAGAGAGGAGACGACAGGCACGTGCTGGTGGCTCAGCTTGGAGGACACTGGGATATTTTTTCCCTAGCTTTATATATTTGCTAAAAATAGACGGGCGGAGGGTGAGGCGGTTAAAGCCACGCTAATTCAGACGGGCTCAAAGCCACGCTAATGAGACCCGGATTCCACAGGCTGAGCAGGTCTGTGCAAACCGTGAGCATGGCGCGGGCACAGGAAAGCAGAGAGGGCATCCGTGCCCCCGTCCCTCCGGAGCAGCCTGTGCTCGGGTCTATCCCGATGCCCCCATGGAAAACCAAAGGCACTGTGGCACCATCAAACCTCAAAAGAGAGAGGCTTTTGTTTAATAAAACACGAAAATTATTCATTGTGTGATTCAATTTGATGGGAAACTCACGCTGCTCCTGTAATAATTATTATCGTTACTGATTATTGCAGTGTGGCTGCGCAGCTGCAGCCACGGGCCAGAGCCCCACAGCGCGCGTTGTGCCAGGGGACAGAGCTCACCCTCACAGACACGCTTCTCACCCTCCTTAACCTCGACTGGACAGAAACGCGCCGTTGGAATTGTGGGTTTGTGCGGTGTACCGGCCGGGGCTGCCAGCAGACAGACTTCATGCCCACACCAGGCAGCGCAGCGCGAGGATCAGGGGACCGAGGCGCCCACTGAGCAGACGTGGTGCCCGCGGAACAGCGAGCTGGGTCACAGCGGCGGTGCTGTCACCGAGCTGCAGTGTGAAGGTCACCTGCAGAGCCCTTTGCTCCTCTCCTTGGGCCGCAGCTGTTTGCCGGCCCTTGAAGAGGTCTGTTCTCAGCACCCACAGGGAAGGGCCGATTTGCCTCCGGGAGGCAGGGAACGGGCAGGATTTGCTTGTGGCGGGCAGCCATGTGGCGGGGCAGCACCGCGGGCACCGCGCACGGCACAGTGCCGCGCTCCAGCACTGGGGTTTCTCCTCCTCCGTTAAATGATTGCAGTGATCAAGCGCTGAGAAGTGGCATTAAAATTTATTAGCCAGCATAAAGTTTTATTTAAGGGATGGCTAGAGATTTAGTGGGCTCTGCGAGTCCTTACTGAGGCTGGCTGTGTCACCCTTCATGACTGCTGGAGGGGTGTGCAGGGGCGAGGGTGGCCCTGGGTGCCCCGTCCCAGGAGGTCCCTCCACTGCCTCCCACAGCACCCGCCCCAGTGGCCCCATGACCCACCGCTGCTGGCCCGGCCACGCAGACCCCTCCGCCAGCGTATGCCCGCCGTTGGCGAGGGAGCTCCTGCGGCAACGCTTCCATTAATCAGTTTGGCAATCGTGAAATACACTACATGCGTCCTGGAGTTTAAATCCCGCACTCGCTAATGGTTTACTACCCACTAAATCCCCCTTCGTGTTATTTAACTTTTAAACCCAAGGCATATTCCAAATCAGAGGCTCTGTGTCACGCTTAGTCCATCTCAGAGAGCCTGGAATTAACATCCCTTCATGGCTTGCCTGTGCGAGCCACTGCTTGTTCCTTATTAATATTTATGACGGGGAGAGAAAGTTGCATAAATCTTGGTGGAGACTTAATTAAACCCCACTTCTTCTGATTTCTTCTCTTTCAGCTTCGCTTAGTGTGGACTGCACAGCCCTTAGATGCTCCTCCCAAAGAACTGCCTGGCATACGTGGTGGCACTCGTGGGGCTTCCCCCGCCGCGGCACCCCGGAAGCCCCCATGCCACTGGCCAGGCTTTGCCACCCTGGCCTGACCGGTGCAGCCGCAGGTCAGGGACTGCAGAGCCCCGGCTGGCGAAGCACGACTCAGCTCCAGCCCTTTGCCGTGGTTTATCTGCGTCTCGTGTCTGATCTCGAGCGCGGTCCGTAAGAAAACAGTTAACATGCAGCTGACATATCTTTGATACGACGATCATACCGAGGAAGCAGCTTGACCCCCGAAGGCTCCCGCCAACGGCGAGATTGACACTTCACATTGACTTTGCTTCAGGCTTATCAACAAATCTCAGCCAATTTTATTAAAGAGCCGCGTGCGGTGTGTGGGACGCACCAGGCTCAGACAACTTCATCTCGCGGCGGCTCAGAAACCAGGCAAGGGCTTGGCTCGTTGTCTTCTCGTTTGTGTTTTCACTTTGATGGTGAACTGAACTCTACAAAAGCTCCTTGTGGGTTTCTGGGAAGCTGTAAAAGCCCGCGGTGTTTCCTGGCCCTTGCGTGAGAAGGGGGAGAGCAGCAGGGGCTGCAGGGAGCAAGTGGTGGCTGACGAGGCAGGTAAGTGTGGCCCTCGTGGTCTCCCTGGCAGTGCCCGGGCAGTGAATCACCGCGGAGGCAGCACGAAGGCAGCTGCTCCCCGCAGCGCTCGGGCAGGCTGGGCTGGCCGGAGCCACCCGCTTGGCAAACCCTTGCCCGTGGCAGCTGCAGGCCAGGGCAGGAAGGACGGTGGCCAGCGCTGGCAGCGGGGCAGGGACACCCCGGCATTGCCAGGGGATGCAGCCGCACACCCGCAGGCTGCCGGACACGGGACTTCCGCCTCTGTGGAGCTGGGACCCCCGTCCTGGATTTCAACCCCAGGAAACACTGATTTCTAAAAATCCCTCCCCAAACCCAGCCAAACCCGAACGGGCAGGCCGTCTGGGCAGCACTCACTTTGCTAAGTGGGTTTTCTTGGTTTAGGCTCTATTGTTTAGCTCGGTTTCATGTGTGTGTTTTATTTTCAGCACCAAAAGAGGGCTGGGGCAGGGTTCCCCCGGAAGGGAATCAGGGCAGCAGGCAGCCAGCAGCACCCACTGCTCTGAGGCATCATGTGGTAATTATGTCTCTTTTTACTCATGCAAATTTTATCCATATTATTTATATATTCCAAACCATTTATAAATAAAATATACATTTATGCTAAGGTAATTGCCCCAACTAGATTATTTGTCCCAGTTTTTATTGTCTATCCAGATGCTGAATATTAAGAGTACCTTCTCTTGTATGCATTAGTAGCTCAGAGCTGTCTTGTCACGGGGACAGCACTCCTGTGTCTCTGCGTTTGGTGGGAGGGGGAGGAGGTGGAGGACAGGTTTGGGGACAGCAGAGCTGGACGAGGGGCACATGATGGGGAGCAGGAAGGGGACCTTGGGGCAGGCAGCCATCCTGACACTCCAGTGCCGGACCCACACACAGCGATGCTACTGAGCCCCGGTGCTGCAGCCACCCCAAAGCCCCTCTGCAGGGACCGCAGAAGGGACTCAAGGAACTGGTCCCACTATCGCTCACAACCCATCCCATCCCATCCCATCCCATCCCATCCCATCCCATCCCATCCCATCCCATCCCATCCCACCCCACCCCATCCCACCCCATCCCACCCCATCCCATCCCATCCCATCCCATCCCATCCCATCCCATCCCATCCCATCCCATCCCATCCCATCCCACCTCCCACCTCTTCACTTGCCAAAACATGACATCGCAATGAAAAAAGATTAGGAGCATTGACAGGCCTGCAAAGGTGACAGCTACAACGAAATATGGAGCAATCACATTGTCAGAGTGCCTATTAGGAACCTAAAAAACCTCAGCTCTCCTGCACAAGCAAAACTGATTTATTGCACAGTACAGTTCACGAACTCATCAGTGGTTTTGCATGGAGAAGAGATGGATTTTCTTTCAGATGTTTATGGTGTGAGTAGCCTGTCCTGAAAGTTATTGTTTGATTTTATAAATCCGTAGTGTTCTAAGCTCACCCGGGCGGGGGTGAGCTAAGAACGGAGCTGGTTCTCCAGCCAAAACACAGCCAAACCTCAGCTCCAGGCCTCAGAAAGCAATGCACATTCTGACGGTCGAGTTTCTTGGGAATGCCCGGCATGGCCTCGCTGAGCGCAGCACCGCTCGCACGTGGCCGAGCTGCTTCTGCTGGCGGTGACAGCAGCACCTCGGAGACCAAGGTCCTGTTTGTGATGCCCAGCAAGCCAAACTGCGCAGCCTTTTCTGACCGGCTTCCAGATGACGGTGCAGCCTCCCCACGCGTTTGGTGGAAGGTGGCTCTCCTGGCTGGTATCAGCACAGCAGGGCAGTGGCTCCAGAGGCTGCGGCACACAGTGGCCTGGTGCTGGGTGCTGGGTGCTGGGTGCTGGGTGCTGGGTGCTGGGTGCTGGGTGCTGGGTGCTGGGTGCTGGGTGCTGGGCGCTGGGTGCTGCAGCCAGTGCTGGCTCCTGACTCCCCAGGGCAAGAAGGAGTTTACAGGTGCAGAAGCAGACTCGGCTTTCTGACAGTCCTGTACTTGTGTTAAACATGTGGATGTTTCCTCTCCTGCATGGGATGGTGCCTCGGATGCCCCAGGAGCAGCTTTGGTTTATGCAGATTTTAAAGGTGAACTTTCATGCTCAGTGAAATTTTAAAAGCAGCCGATTTCCACACGAATCCATTTCTAGCGAGGGTCTGGGTAGCTGTTTCTCTTCCTTAATGGTTTGTGACTGAAGAGCCGGGCTGTAAACAAGTGGCTCCTGCTCGGGAGGAGCACTGCCTGCGTGGTGGCTGAGACCACCCTGCGGCACAGCGGGCAGAGAACACGGGCAGAGCGGGCAGAGCGGGCAGAGCGGGCGGAGCGGGCATCAGGGCTGGGGCCTGACACAGGGTGCAGCCACGCTGGGATTGGGCCGGCATTGGGGCGTGCTGGCGGAGGTGGGGGCTGCCGGGCCATCGCGCTGTCTCGGTAGTGAAGAGTGTTTCTTCTTCATCCTCGGTGGCCTGCAAGGGGCTGCAGCAGCTGGGACATCCTGCTCTCGCGCTGGCAGAGCGGACATCCTGGTATCCCGCCTGCATCATCCCGGTGACTCGCCCACCGGCACAGCCCCTGGAATAAGGGATCCATGGCCTGACGTTGCCATTTAATACTTTTCACAGCAAAAAGGTTGTAAAGATTCATGTCTGGAGCTGAGCTGCTCTGCTCCTTCACGCGCTCCTTCCAAGGGATGTGCCTCCTGTCCGGCTTCGGGGGCTGCAGGAGGTGACCTCAGGCACACATCCCCTCACCAGGGACCCTGGCCATGCATCCCACCAGAGCACTGCCTCGATCCCCACGGCCAGCGAGTCCCAACACGGCAAAGTGTGGGCAGGAGCGTGAGCCCGCCTGCCCTGCCCAGAACCGTTTCCTGCTCCGGCCCTGCTCCTGCGCTGCTCCCCGGCCCTAGAGACCCGGCTCTGGCAGGGATGGCCACCAGCACACGGGGCTCCCACAGAGCCCGCGCCAGGGCTGCCGTTGTGGGTGAGCAGTGCCAGGAGCACCCGAGGTGCTGGTGAGCATTGGCTGCCCCTAGCCCTGTGCCAGCATCCATCCCGCCCACGGGCACCAGCTCACCCGGTCCACCAGCCCTGCAATGCCATCTGAACCCAAGCACAGCGCACGGGTCCCCAGGCCCTCTCCAGCCCTGACCCTTTAAAAACACTCTCTCTTTTTCCTTTAAAAACGCAAACTTTAAATGGCTCTGAATAAAATAAAAGAGAATAACTGAACTGTGAAGGGTGATGATTGTATTTCTTTCACTTGTAAGAGAGACCTTTATAACTCTCTTGGGAGGAAAAAAACAATAATGGTCCTTCATGGATGAAGTGCTCTAAATATGGTGTATATTTTTTAAAATACCAGTTCTACAGTTATTGAAACAAATTATTGTTAAATGCATTTACAGCATAATAACTGTGCTAATTTGCTGATAAAAAGCACCCAGCGTTAAACCCCCCATACATTATTTTGTCATTAGCATTTGTTAGCTCCTCGTAGGTATTTTCAGACAGAAGGCTTTGTTCTGTATTTAGCACACGGGCCCTGCGCTCCTCGCTCTCCGCTCCCAGTGGGAATTGCTTGTGCGCAGAACTGCAGCTTTTTTTTGAAACTTCATGTTTAAAAATGGAAAATTTATTTCATTTCATTAATGGGCGAGGGAGGGAGGGAGAGGAGCGAGGAGGGTGTGTGATTTAGTGAGCAGCATGTCACGTGCCGTGTCAGCACCAGCACCAGCTGGACCCAGGGGCGAGCGTGGCCCCGAGGGGCACGGGGTGATGTTGGCCCCCCAGGAGTGGGGCACAGACCCACTGGGACAGCCAGGCCCATGTCCTCCTGGTGGGTGTGGGCCAGGGTGGCGGGCAGGGGATGGGGCAGTGATGCAGGATGGGATGGTGGGTGTGAGATGAGGAGGTGCACAGGGGTGGAGCGGTGGGTGCAGCATCGAGCGGGGGCACGGGCTGGTGTGGTGGGTGTAGGATGGGCTGGTGTGGTGGGTGTAGGATGGGCTGGTGGGCACAGGATGGGGCGGTGGGCACAGGATGGGGCGGTGGGCAGAGGATGGGTGTGGGCAGGGGATGGGTGGGTGGGCAGAAGATGGATTTGTGGGTGGGCAGGGGATGGTGGTGTGGGCAGGGGATGGGTCGATGGGCAGGCAATGGGTTGGTTGGCACATCCCAGCCTGGGAACACCCAGCAGCCACCAACAGCGGTCGGGGGTTTCTAGAGCCACTGTTGCCATGGCAACCCCGCTCCGATCATATCATCGCCAGGAAAAAAGCAGCTTTATTATCAACACAGATCTTCCCAAATTAACCCTTGCACACCCGCTTGGCTCCAGCCTGGAGCTCACCCAGCCAAGTGCTGCCGGCTGGCTCGTGCCCTGCTCGGCTGGCGCAGGCTGGCAGGGCTGATCTGGGCTCTGGGGTCAGCGTGGCAGAACTTCTGCATCCACGGAATGAGCCTTCTCCCACCGCCCCAGGACAGCGGGAGCATTTCGAGGGTCCTTTCCAAGCGTTAACCTTTATTGTTGTCCATGCGAGTATCAAAACTTCAAGCCATCCATCTACCCGGCATCAAGAGAAGCGCCGGCGCTGGTGAGGTGTGTGTCCCGCACAGCACGGTGCTGGGGGACCTGTCGCGGTGACAGACGGACCAGGGGGAGGGAGGAGCGGGGAGCTCGGTCTTGGCTCCCAGCCCACCTACCCCTCCTCACTCCGTTTAAAATAGGAGAAATATTTTTCCCCCCTGAAATATTACCGCTAATCCTCCATACGAATGTTTCCTGACCCTTCCTGTGGCCTCCAGATGCAGCTGTAACAGATAAATAATGATAATGAGCAGCAGGGAGGGAGTTGGAGCGGCGATGGCCACAGGGGCCGAGGCAGGAAGCTGGCGGAGGCGCTTGGGAAGGGCCCAGGGCTGGTGCCCTCCCGGCACCCCGCTCCACATCACCTCACGGGGACACCCCACACCCGCTCCCCTGCCGCACCCATGGCCCCGACCCTCTGATAACTGCTGGGCTGCGGATGGGGGGCCCTAGACAAATCAATTAAGGTAGCTACTGTATATTGATTAATACCCATAGCTATAAAAATATAATTGATTACCTGAAGAAGAGCAGAGGTAATGTACAGAACAGACAGAAAACCTGTCCGAGGAGTGATCAATACTTACATTCAGGAAGCTCACCCAGGAGTACAATTGGACAAAGCAGAATTTGGGTCAAACCGAGCACCGGGAAAATAATTTTGCTAACAACAAGCCATTAGGAAGCTCGCAGGACTGGCCGCCATCCATCCCAGGGTGAGTTTACAGCCTCGCTAGCTGCAGCAGCACTTTTTATTTTCAATCCTCTCGGTGAAGGATGCAAAACTTGGTTTTTCTGACCAGACCAAACACGCTGTCTGGACTGAGCCTCCTCCCACAGCCCCAGGACTCCCCACAGGGACAAGACAGCCCCAGGGATGTTTCCCAGCTGCTTCTGAGTCTTGGCAACCTTTCACTTCTGACTCCCAGGGATGCCCTAACCCAGCCCTGCCCGGACCAAGCAGTTTGCTCCTTGCTCCTCATCCCCGTGGGAAGCGCGCACGGAGCCCAAGCCCAGTGCTCTGCCCTCTGGCAAACCTGCCGATTCCCATTCCCTGGGGAAAAGGCGAGCATCCTCTGTGGGGTGTTCACTGTCCGTGCCGAGTGCCAGGTGTGGTGTGCCGCACCGAGGGCAGGGCGATTAGTGAGACACGCAGCGAGATTACAAAATGCAATGAAATACTTAAAATCTGCCCTCCAGACTAAAGTAAATCAGACATGACTTTGACAAGGTGAAACCAAAGTGATGAAACCAATCCATTGTGCTTGGGGAATCGATCTCCCCGGCAGGGAGTAGAGAGGCCATCGATTCACAGCCTCAGCAGTCAGGAATGTCAAGCTGCCTGATCTAAATTTCTATATGCATCACTCCAGATTAAATGATGGAGGAGCACGTTGTGTGCAGGCACCCACCTGCCCGGCCTCGCCGAGAGGCACCGGCACAAACCCACTGGGTGTGGGAAACCCCAACAGGGACACGCAGGTGATTCCGGTGCCTCCTCGGCAGCAGTGGGCATCCGCCCACCTCTTCATGGAGCTCCACAGTGCAGACCCCAAACAGGGCACGGCAAGCGGCCAGGGGTGCTGCCAGGGGTGCCGCAGCGGGGCCGGGTGGGTGCAGGGACCCTGAGAACTGGGACCTGTGCTGGGGTGCTGGTACCTGCCCGAGCACTGGGGAGGGCACCAGCATTACTGTCTCCGTGAGAAACCTGGTGTAGTAATTAAGATTTCATTCTTAAAAATTAATTCTTTATCTGGAAACATGATTTCCAGCTGTGAGGAGCCTGGGCCTGCATCAGCACAAGGGGGACTCGGGCAAGAGGTGTTCCCGGACTGGGACAGGGATCCGGCCCCGTCACTCATGACACCACGCTGGTGGGGCCAACGCCATCGGCTGCTTTGTCACTGTCGGACCCGGTGAGGCCATTAGTTTTGTCAGTGTGAGAATAAAGAGCCGTCTCTGGGGAGAGATGGAAAAACTCGATCTGGCTCCCAGCAGCCCTGAGGGGGTTGTGTTTTACCATTTCTTTATGACTTACCAGCTGGAACATGAGCAGGCTTAGCCGCCGCGAGTGGCAGGAGCATTTTCTGCTTCCAGCTCCCACGGGGAGCCTGTGACAGAACATCAGGACGGGTGCAGGAAGCTGAGAAGCTGGGGAACAGATTGAGGGAAGGAGGTAAGGTGGCGGGGGTCCGTGCCAAATCTGAAACTCTTCTGGCACATGCCTGCCCCATCCCACCCCCCCTCCCACCAGGCAAGGGCTGTACCATGCCTCCGGAGCACACCAGGATGGGCACCGCAGGGAAAGGAAGACATTGAGAAAGACCCACCGGCTTGGCAGTGCCCTGCGCTGACACAGCCCTGCTCGGGCTGGGGTAACGGGTTCAGGGTACGGGCTCTTGAACTGGTCTTGGGCCATCCCAGTAAGGGATGCCCCCAGTACCCCACTGGGCTCGCAGCTTTCTTGTAATGGCTGCAAATCTGTATGCAAATAACTTCTGGTCTCTGGACTCGTAAAACCCCAGAACTCATCAGAATGAATACGGCTTGCCTCAACTTTTTTTCACCCACCAAAGGAGTAAATTGCTTCTTTTCAACAGTTATGTCTCATGATGTATTTAACCATTTCAGTGCAATAACTCAACAGTAAGAGAGATGAAGAGCTAATACAAAGTAATTAAAAGTAGCCGTGACCTCTGTCCCTGCTGATAACAGCCATCGCCAGACCCTTCAATCACCAAACAACCTTTTCTTTATTTCTGTCACTTTTGCTGCTTTAATACACAGATGTGACACATCTCTGAAAACATCCCTATGTGAAGACTTGCCCAGTCCCAACCAGCTGCTGTGACCTGGGACGTGGTGCCCTGGTTCAGGGCTTTCCCCAGGGCTGAGTGGGGTTACAGGGTGTCAGGGGGTCCCAGCCCTGATGTGGGCTCAGGGGCCTCTGCAGAAGGGGCTGGAGAGTTGTGTCCTGAGGGAGTGTTGTTTTGGGGCCCTTTCTCTGGAAAAGCCAGGGTGGGTTGGGGCAGTTGGGAGCCTGCAGACAGCTCCCTCAAGGGGTCTGCACGGCTGTTCACAGAGTCTGCAGCCCTTGGAGAGGAAAACACGTGTGATGGACAGGGAAAGCAGGCTGGTATCAGTCAAATAATCCCTCTCATTAGTCTTCTGTAAAGCAGGAGATAAGGCAGTGAAAGGGACAGCTGCTCCTTCGGCTCTGCGGTGGGTGGGGGTTTCCTGCAGCAGATTTGTCAGTGCCACAGGACTTTCCCACGGGAGTGTCCCCGCGCCAGGCGCAGGTACGGCTCCACTGTCCTGCCCGTGCCACAGGGAGCTGCCCCGGGAGCCCCAACAGGCGGCAAGAGCCCAGGACTGTGCTGGCATCCTGCCACTCGCCCCTCTGCCCTGGGACACCGGGCACCCAGAGTCCCCAGGGCTGGGGACCCCTCCTCGCCTGTCCCGGTGTGGCTGGGACGGACTCCTGGGCCGGCCGTGGTGTGCAGCCGTCAGCAGTGTCAGGCAGCCAGGGCAGCTGCCCCGAGCTGGGACAGGTCAACCCCATCCCATCAACGTCCCACCCACTATAGAGGGGGGAGTTTGCTGAGGATGGGGGCTGCTCCTGCTCCTCCTCTTCCTTCTCCTCCTGCTTCTCCCCATGCCTGGAGGGGCTCACTCACCATTCTGCTCCTCAGGAACCGCCTTCCCGTTTGTGGTGACTGCCATGCATTCCCTGGGCTGAGCATCACTTTGTGTGCTTTGTACCGGCGTTTGGTGTTAGCTTGGCTGTTCCGTTAAATCTGTCTCCATTTCGGCCTGTGGGTCTCCTCCCCTTTCCCCTTCTTGGCTGGGTAGGGGTCGCTGGGTGATAGAGCAGCCGCTATAGTTTAGCCCCGGACATGGGCTAAAGGGAGACACAGCCGCAGGGAGAGGCTCAGGGTGCCTGGCAGGTGCTTGGGGTCTGGCCTCCCCGGGCAGCGCCAGCTCTGGCTCCTGCTTCGGAGCACACAACACCCAGCAGCTCCTCCAGCCATGGGTGGGAGTCACGCCCTGACCAGTAGCCCTGTGCCAGCACCCGGCACTGCCTGGTGAGCCCCGCAGAGCCCACAAGCCACCACTGCCGGGCACGGGGGAAGAGAGGTCACAGGTTGTTTCTTTTTAATGCAGGTGTTTCATGTGGTGTTTCCATTCTGGGATATCTGATGTCTTTCTTAAAGGTGCTTTTAAAGAGACACTGTCCCTGAAAAGAGGAATAATCTTGGTATGTGGTAATTGTTTATGCAAAATAAACTGTCACTGCCGATGCCTGGCATTCGTATACATCTTTGTCAACAGTATTTTAGTAACGTTCCATTTTCTATATGAAGTATGATATTTGCAATTATGAGATACAAAACATCACCCAGCACCCACACCAGCTTCAGCTTCCCACTCGCTCGTACCACAAGATTTTTGTACTACATGAAACCTAATTTCAAAATTTCATGTTTGCAGTTACAGATTAAATAATATTAAACAGTATTACACTTGAAAGATTTGTTTCCAAGTAGCAAATGGATTCCCATATTATTCTTTACTGTAAGTAGTTGTTGTTATATCTTATTCATCTGGAAAATAATTTCAAACAGCCATGAAAATAGTGGATTTCTCTCTGTTAAAATGATAGTCAGAGCCTGGGCCGCTGACATATAGTAACATGATTCACTTGGACAGTTACTGACTGCACATCCAATTCATTTCTTCTCTAGAGCACCAAGTTATTATCTGAAATGCACAAGGTGTCTGGGGGTAACATATGATCAGCCAGGGACGCTTTTGACGGCTTGAAGAGCAATCAATAAAAATTGTCTCCAGCAGTTTTGTGGAGTATGGAAGTTGGTGGTGAAATGAAGTGATGGAGATTAACTAGTGGAAGTCAATGCCCTGGTGCTGTGAACCCTGTTTTTTAATTAAAGATCCAAAGCTGCTTTTTAGCTGAACAGGGTTTCCTCTCCCTCCCCGTACCAAATTTGGTGCTGAAGGATAACTTCCCTCCACGCTGCGTGTGCGCTGCATCCCAGCCTCCGCCCAGGGCGGCGCTGCCTCTGCAGCCTGGCAGGGACCTTCCCGTGAGCTGCTGCAGGGACCTGGCCCAGCCCTGGGCAGCCCCCTTCCCTCGTGCCGGGGAGGGTCACGCTTCGCGTGGTGGACTGTCACAACTGCTCGCTCCTTGGAAATGCATTTTAAGGGTATTCTTGGCAGTTGTATTGACCAAATTAATATTCCTGCTCCCAGCTCCATAGGCCAGCGACACCCTTTATTGACAGCTCTTAGTTCACCCACAACAAAAAGGACCCGTAAGCTACTGGTCTCACAGGACAATCAGTTCATTTAGCTCTGGTATTTATGAGTCTGTGGGTACTCTCACCGAGGTTAGTGCAAGTTTTTCCATTAACATTAATAGTGCGGGACTGGGCTCTGTTCTCCTCGAAGGAACGACATTTGGTCTGTGAGCACGTCGTGCGAAGGCTGCTCGTTCTTTATTGTCTATTTGCGCGGCAAGGGGTGGGTCGTATCGCTGAGATGGGTCGTGGCAATGTCAGCGGAGGCACCCGTCTGCTCCCAGCGGGCCGGGGACAGCCGCGACCTGCCAGCCCTTGGGAAATCCATTTGCCATTTTAGCACTTCTCAGCGGAGTGGCTTTTAAAACACCCTGTTAATTTTCTTCCATTAAACACAGTGCAAAGCTGTATGGTTTTGATGGTGACATAGTAATAAACACTTAAGGACTTGTTTACAAAGAAATAGTTATTGTTTGCTAAATAGTTGTGATGGAAAGCAGCGAAGCTCCCTGCTGGGCTTTAGAGCAGGGTGGCTGTGGATGCAGGGTGGGCAGTCCTGGAGCAGCAGCGCTTTGCTTCTCATGTGCAAATTACTTCAGTGCAGAAAAGGTTTTTGTAACAGCTCCAGTGCCCAAATATCAGATGATTGCATGCTTTGAAGCAAATCTTTCCTCCCATCTATTCAAGTGTCTTTCCTATCAGTGCCATGTTTAATGTCTGGGTTCCTGTGATGGCATCTTTGGAGCTCACCTGGTGAGGGCGAGCTTCTGCAAGCAGTGCCTGTGCACGTCAGCTCCCACAACAGATGCTGCTTTGCACCATCCCTTCCCCGCAGGGTGAGGACTCCATCACCCCCAGCAGCAGCCCTGAGCTCCGGCCCCTGCGAGCTGAGCCTGGCCCGGCTCCTGCAGCAGGCACCAGCCTGGCAGCTGGGGCAGCTCCCAGTCTCTAGCCAAGCCATGGGCTGGCTGGTGCCTGTTGCCCAGTCTAGGGGCAAAGCAAAGCAGGGGGTGTGCTCCTGGTTCACCTGGCCCTGCTGCCCGCCCCCCCTCCCTCTCTGCCTGGCATCGGGCTGCCTGTGCCCAGGGTCAGCCCCCGCCGCCTGCACCATGCCACAGCATGTTACCCCCGGATGACTGCCGGGGTTGGGGACCAGTACAGAATCCAGTCCTTTGGGCTCAGGTTGGGTCCAGCAAAAATGTTTGCAGTCACTGTGTAAAGTAAATGGCAGAGGAGAAAAGGTGAATGATGGTTTGAATGGAGCAGCACATGGAGGAACACCAGGCAGACTGGGTCCTTGTGCCACTCCTCCCGTGCCAAAACCCTAACGGGGTGAAAAGTCATCAAAAGGGAATCTCTGCCAGTTCGGGTGACAAGAGAACAGGAGCCCGCTCTGAGCCCGAGGACCAGGAGGCCTGTGGGACTGTTCTTCACCACTCCCTGAACACTGTCCTCACGCCCTGCTCTGCACACACCGGCCCAGGGCTGGAGCTCCCGCAGCTTTAGTCCAGAGACGCCAGGGGGTGGTTTGCATCTGAGCATCCAAACTGTCCCCCTCCTGAAATGACGGATGTCGCCGCTGCAGTGACGTCTCCGCAGAGCCGCTCAAAGCCGGGGCAGGTAGCCAGCCCCTGAGCCTCGCCTCCCCTGCCCCAACAGCCTGGCAGGAAAGGTGGAAAAGACATCGCTTTTGAAAATAAAATTAAAATGAATAAACCGTTTCAGCCACGAGCCCAACGTAAACGTTGTCGGAGCCACTTGCAGCCAGCAGCAGCATCTGCATGGGCCAGATCCTGGCTGCAGTCGCCTGGCTCCAGCCCAAGCAGGTGGGAGCAGCAAACAGCGAGGGAGCGGGCGCTGCGGCCGCCGAGCCGCTGCCACCAGGCTGGGGCTCGGCTGCCGCCTCTGCCAGAGGATTTACAGGCCCGTGAGCCGGCAGCGAGCCGGCGAGGGGCAGGCGGGTGGCGAGGGGGACGCGGCCCCCGGGTGCCACAGCCCAGCCCTGCAGCGGCGCCCGGCCGCAGCGTTAACCCCCCATTCTGCTGCTTGCCGTAATCCACCAGTCAGGGCTGGCTGCACGGGCTTGGACTGCACCGCTTGGTTTAATAAGAGATGTATAAAAATAATAAAAATGGAAACTCATGGATATTATTTGTCAAGCGTGTGCCTAGCAACTCCCTGTTATTTCACATATCGTTCTAGGGGGAACATAAGTAAAACACATTAGCAGTAATTTAAAGTTGCTATGTGCATTGATTATTTATACCCTTACATAAAACTCCAGTCTCTCTGTGCGGCACACCAGCCTTGATAAACTGTGTATGTTAAATCACAATCTCCGAATATGTGGACAGAATCTCCAGGCGAATATTGTAGGTTTTTTTAATATATATAGAGAGAGATAGATCCACTCTTTGGTAGTGACTTGTTTGGTTCAAGTGCATCTCTAAATCACGCTCTACACATAAATAATAAATAAGGGAGGCTCATATCCTTAATATTATTCTCATGTCTTATTAAACTAATATTTCAAAAAACTTTTATTTTTCCTTTAGTTGCAGGTCACCACTAAAGTTAAAAAAAAAAAAAAAATTACAATCCAGCTCTGATGCTTCCCAGGAAGAATGCAAGAGTCCCTGCTAAAGCACAGGCATGAATGATTATTCTAATTGCCTGGAGAAGCCTTCTGAGAGATGGAATAATTAAGCGGTGAGATGATTGAGACCTTCGGCACCTTTGTCTGTGTTCCCCCTCAGGCCCCCCCCTCCCAGGCACACAGAAGAAAAGGACCATTTTCTCAAAACATGTTTTATTTTTCACTTCATCACTATGAACACTTTATTTGATTTCTTGCCACAAAAATCTTTCACTGCATCTGGGCGAATTCTTACGGCCCTTTGTGCGCAGCTTCCTTCAGGAGAGGGGGAGCAGCGCCGCGGTAGGGCTGAGGGCCCGGGCAGAGCTGGGGTGACCAAGGGGCAGGTGAGCCGGCGGCGAGCCCGGCTGGGAAAGCCAGGCCGCCCGCGTGGCCGCCAGGACGGTCTGTGCACGCCTGTGCACGCGTGTGCACCGCACCCGGGCTGCCCGCCGGCAGCCAGGCACCCAGCACGCACGCAGGCGCGTGCCCTCACTCCCCGGGCACGTGTTTGCCTGGTCTTGCCGCAAATGTGGCTGCCGGTCCCCCTGCACAGGCACCCTCCGGACACTGTCGGTGCCCCCGGCTGCTCACGGCATGCCCACCCACAGCAGCATTCGCCCGCCTTGGGGGCGGCGGGCTCTGGCTGCCTCCCCGCACAGAACCGCGGGTTATCGGTCGCTGGGCTGAGAGGCGCTGTGTTTGCACCGCCGCGGCGCTTGGCAGAGGCTGCCATGCTGGGGATGAGCTGACGGCATCGCTGAGGAAACAAATGGAAGATCTCCAGGCCATGGTTTGCAAAGAGTCCCCAGGGCCGCGTGCGTATGGCGTCAGCGCCGCGGGGCCGTCATCGTGCCGGGGGGATCGCCGGGAAACGTGCGGCGACTCGGGCGGTCAGGCAGAGCGTGCCAGGAGCAGGACGAAAAACACCTGCAGGACTCGGAAGGTGATTTCTTGGCTCAGCAAGGCAGCGGGGGAGGCAGCTGAGGCGCTCAGCTGCAGCCGAGCCGGAGGCAGCCACGGTGTTTGCTCCGGAGGTGATGCACAGGCGTGCCCGCAGGGATGGGCACAGCTCTGCCAGTCAAACCGGGAGTAAACACAATGCATCAAAATTTACCGGGAATTAACTTCCCAAACATCTGCGGGAGCAGGGAGTCGTTTGGCAGGTGACTGTCCCCAGGGCATCCATGGCAGAGGAGCCCGGCGTGGCCGTGGGTGAGTTGGGACAGGGGCTCGGCAAGCCCTGTGCCAGGCGCGGTGCTCCGAAAGGCTGCACGAACCCCAGCACCGGCGGGGTGTTGGCTTCCCTTCGTGTCCGCAGGGCAAGGCCAGGTCTGCCAAGAACGGTACATCGTGCTGCTAAGCCAAGCGAATATATTTGGGGCAACAATTCAGAGCTGGCCCAGGACAGCTTGAGTCTCTCTCTGCCGGCGCCCGGTGATGCTTCGGCACGTCCCAGCCCGGCTGGGCGACACCGTGGGGTGTTTCTGCTCTGCTCCCAGGGGGGCGAGGGTGGCTCCCACCACCCAGCCGAGGGGCTGGATGGGCTCCTGTGAAATGCCAGCTGGTCAGAAGCAAAGAGGTTTTGTAGGAAGGTGTTGCTTTAGACAAAAATTTGTTCTGAAAGAAAAATTGGGGGCATGGGGGAAGTTCTCCTGATAAGGTCAAAACAATCAGTCTCAACCTTTTCAGTCCAGAACATTTCAATTTTCCCCTTCAGCCTGATGTTCCATTTCAATTTTGTAATAAAAATGTAAATAAAATAAAAATATTGAATTAAATGTCATATTTTCCTGAAGCAAGTCATTACTGTTGACCTGAAATTAGACTTTTCACACAATTTTGTTCCATGGAAGATTCTGGAATGGTGTCACCTCCTCCCATTCAGGAACCTGCTCCTCTTGCAGCCCAGCTTTATCTGCTGTCTGGGATGGTGAGGGCTGGCGTCCTGATTTGCACTGGGTTATTGCCTGGTGAAAGGGTCTCCTGTTTCCCACAGGGTCTGATATTTTTACACATTTGTAATAATACATTATAATATTATTGAGGGATGTCTGAGCCCCGGTTATGACTGCACTCCTGTGACAGTAAACCAGGTAGGAGCTTCCAGAGGAGGCAGATGCAAACCTGTGGCATTGCTGTGGTTAACTGTCTGCACCCACCTCGTCTGTCTCGTGCAGCAGAGGAGGGTGCAGCAGGAGGACCCACCATCGTCGCTGCTCCAGGCTCTCTGCTGCTCATGTCCATTTCAATTAAAAATCTCTATCCATTACAGAACCTTCAAATATCTCCATTAAATCTGAAATGCTTCTATACTTAGCAGACAGAGCTGATTCTGATGTTCTCGGGATGAAAACCATTAACCCCGTCAGTGCTGCTGTGCTGCAGCTGGACCGTGGTCCACCACGCCCAGCCAGATCAGCTCCACCTTGTCCCACTGAGCAAAAAACCACTCCTGCTGGGGCAGAGCAGCATCCTTCAGGCTGTCAAGCAGAAGAGCCCACGGACACTGCTCAAATGCCTCTGACACAGAGATCCCCTCCCAAGTCAAAAGCTAAAACAAACACGTGGAGCAGACGAATATGGTGCCCTGCGCTGGCTGGGACGGACTCCTGGGCCGGCCGTGGTGTGCAGCCGTCAGCAGTGTCAGGCAGCCAGGGCAGCTGCCCCGAGCTGGGACAGGTCAACCCCATCCCATCAACGTCCCACCCACTATAAAGGGGGGAGTTTGCTGAGGATGGGGGCTGCTCCTGCTCCTCCTCTTCCTTCTCCTCCTGCTTCTCCCCATGCCTGGAGGGGCTCACTCACCATTCTGCTCCTCAGGAACCGCCTTCCCGTTTGTGGTGACTGCCATGCATTCCCTGGGCTGAGCATCACTTTGTGTGCTTTGCACCGGCGTTTGGTGTTAGCTTGGCTGTTCCGTTAAATCTGTCTCCATTTCAGCCTGGGGGTCTCCTCTCCTTTCCCCTTCTTGGCTGGGGAGGGGTCGCTGGGTGATAGAGCAGCCGCTATAGTTTAGCCCCGGACATGGGCTAAAGGGAGACACGTGGCTACTCCGGCGTGTGAACAAGCTGCAGCATCTGGCTCCTGCTCTCCAGATGCCCGGGGGCCGGGGGCCAAGGCACCAAGCGCTCAGGTTCCGCTCCGAAGCAGCACACAGAGATTGGACCTCGCGGTGTCTGATCCACGGGAAGCTGTGGCCAGGGCACCGGGAACTCGCTGCCAGCGAGCAGGAGAGCAGAGCCGAGGCCAAAGGAGAACAGGCTCAGCATGGGAGGAGGGTGAAGTCTGGGGGCTGCTCTCTGCCCGGATGGGGTTTGGAGTGCCATTACCCCAGGTGATGCCCAGACATGGAGTGGGGACCCTGGGGCTCAGGTTGACGTGGGGCCACCACAGCGGGTGGGGACGGTGTGTTCCAGGGTGGCCACTGTGGCCTGGGCTGGACGGTGGGTGAGAGGTAAGCAGTGCATCAGGGAGAGAGGAGGAAGGGGTAGAGTGCTGGTGTGAGCCCTGGGCAGTGCCAGGACCCCACAGCTCAGCCGCCACTCTCAGTGCAGAAATGGCTCCAATATCAGCAGTTTGTATATGAAAAGGGTCTTATCATTTTGTTCTAGATAATAACAAGTTGTTTCCCTGCCTGGGAACCCCAAGGGTGTTGGAGTTGCTTCTCTTGGTCTTCTGAGAGGTTTCCCTTCCTTAAAGGTCAGTGTAGGACGCGAGCTGGACCCTGCCCAGAGCCCCAGGCTGTGGGGAGATGGGGCTTCGGTGGGGTCTGTCCACTCCACCCTCCTGCTCAGCCTCCTCCAGCCCAGCCGCCTGGTCCACAGGTCATCGCTAGCTCGAGCCCGGGAGAAATGGCACGTCTGAAGCATTCGGCACTGCTTTTTGCATGGCCGCGGTTGCCGCCACGTGGGCTGCGGTGCCGGGCTGCGGGTGCTGGCCCCCTCCCCAGCCTGGCGCGGCTGTCGGCAGGGTGACACGAGAACAATACTTTATGTAAATAACTTCCAAGCGGAGTTACTCATTATTAATGCAGACAGTTCTGAAGGCGAAAGCAAACAGCATTTGGCAGAAAGAACTTTTAATGAGAATGTCACTAAGGAATTCAGACTGCGAACCACAGAGTGATTCCTGGTGCACCCGGCTGACTCCCCTGCCTGCCCGTTCTTTCCTGTCCACTAAACATAAAAATGTCGTTTGTTTTCATAACCCCAGAATCCAGGCTTTCCCTCTCTCTCCTTTTATTAACCAATTTATTAGCAGGACAAGAGCAGCCAGTCTGAGTTGGAGGGCAGTGCCCTGCGAACCCTTTTTTTTTGCAATCGCCCCAATTATTTATTGCTATCAGACATCAGCGTTTCTATAAATTAAACCTCCTCTTCCCAAAGCTGCCCAGTGGGTTTAAATCAATACCGTGCATCTCACATGGTACACAATTATTAATAAGCAATGGTTTGAGATCATTCTGCATAACATCGCTCCGTAGTTTGGTGGGTGCTAAAGTGAGGGGGGCTGGGGAGAGCAGAGCAAGCCCTGGCCTGGAGGAATGTCCCGCTGCCCGTGGGGCTGGGGCCGGGGTGGCCTCAGGAGCCACTTCAGCCCTAAACCCAAAGTAAAACTTGGGATTTGAAATGGTCAGAGAGCAGCGTTTCTGGACTACGGAACATATTGGCACTTTGAAATGCATTTTCCTCTTGAATTGGAACAAAACTTATATATTCATGGTAGAATAGGGGGGAAAAAAACCCAACAAACTTTAATTTAGAAGCATCTGAGCTTCCTTCTTAATAATCTCAAATTGTTTCATTATGTATAAAAATACATTATCGAATACAACCTGCTATATATTATAATGCTAAATATTTAATACTGTATGCAATTTTAAGCAAAAGTAATTTAAGAACAGTGAATGTGTTTATTTTTAATATTTTACATTATCAAATCAAAATTTTCAACCAAATATAAAGAGGAAAAAAATTGTTTAATCTTTCTGCCATCAAAGGTGTCATCAAAACTGACATCCCCACGAGTATTTCCATTTCAATGAAAATGCTCTCCTTGATGGAAAACTGCTCTCCCTGGAGGAGGAGGAGGACACGCCGCTGCCCCCCGCGCGGCTGGGCGCGGGCGGGTGCTGAGCTCCGCTCCTTCCAGGGCAGCTCCTGGGGGACCCAGCGCGGGACGCGGCTGGCACAACGCAACCGCACTGGAGCAGGACTCCTCTGCTATTGTTCGCACTGACGGCAGGACCATCTCGACCGGCAGGGGCCTGCAGGGACAGCGAACGCGGCTGGGCAGGACTCGGGGGACGGGACGGGACGGGGCTGGGGAGGCTCCGCGCGGCCCGCGCAGAGCGGGGGGCACCCGGGGCCCGGGCGTCCCCGCGCTGGCAGCAGGGGCGCGGCCCTGCTGCCGCTTCTTCCTCTGCTGGTTTTGGATCTAACCGTGCCCGTGACGGAGCCCGTTTCAGTGCCAGCACTGACCGGGACGTGCTCGAGCCCTGCTGAGGAAGGCGGCTCTGGCGGCGCAGCTGTACGGTCCCGGTTCGGCGGGCGGCTGCTGCTCGCTGCACCTCCCCCGGGCGCAGGGACGGCCGCGCGCCCCCCGGCCCCGCCGTGAGCCGCCCCACGGTTCGCTCCGTCTCTCCTGCAGGGGCTGCTTTTGCCTTTGCCGCTCACCTACTCGTCCAGCTCCTTGCAGAGAACGATCGAAACGCAAAATTCCGAAATGCGGGGATCAGGAGCCGCAGAGGTCCTCGGCGGGGCTGCTCCTGCCCTGCCGGGTCTCTGCGCCCTGCCCCGTGGCTGCCGGCGCGCTCCGGGCGCTGCGGGTGAAGCACGGCCCCGGCAGCCGCGCGCCCCGGCGGCCAGGCTGCGCGCGCTGGCCCAGCTCCCGGGCGTCGCTGCGACTGCCACCGGCTTAGCCGACAGCTTTCCTGCCCGTTCTGCCCGGTCCCTCCGGACGCGGGTTTCGTTTCTGTTTTGCCGGAGGTCCTGCTCTTTTCGACAGGGCCGGTGTATGGCGCGGGGGGCTCTGCCGAAGGGCGCTGGGATGGGGCCGGGGACGCCGGGGGCGGTCCGGCGGGTCCCGGTCCCGCAGCACCGGGCAGGCGGCGGCCTCCCACAGCGCCACCTGGTGGGCGCTGCCCGCCACGCGGGGATCCGGGGGGACGCGGGAGCGCATGGCGGCAGCGCGGCACCCGGGGTACTGGGGACCGGCTGCGCGGGGGACCCGGCACCACGGAGGCGCTGCGCGGCGGCACTTCCTCGTTTTCCTCCTTTTTCCGACTGCGGTCCGTCCGCCCCCCCCCCCGCCTCTCCCATCCCTGCCCGTTCTGCCTGCGGCCGGGCTGAATTGCCGGGTCGCTCCTTCCCGGGAGCTGCGGGCCCTGCCCAGGCACCGCCCGGGCCGCTGCCGGAGTGTGCCCGCCCTGCAGAGCCCGGCCGTGCCCCGCCGGGCACCGAGGGGCCAGCGCCCGCTCCGCCTCCAGCGCTCCCGCCCCTGGGAGGAGTTGCGGAGCCTTTTCAAGGACGTCTTCGGGAGTCACAAACATTAGCATAAATCCTACATGCAAACAGAAAAGGAGCCTCCCCAGCTCTGCGGCAGGAGCTCTTCTCTCCGGCACAGTGTGCGGCACGATCGCTGCTGGGGAACAGCCCCGCATTCAGAGAGCAGTCGGGAAAACAACTTTTTCATGTTAAAAATAATTATATCTTGTCAAGTTCGGTGGCATCTGCAAAATATCTGTTCATCTAAACTAAGCGATACCTAAAGAGCAGAACTGGAAGCTGTGGTGATGGTTTTTCTCGCCCTTTCAGAAATCGCACGAACCCCTCAGGCGAGGGGAGCTCTGCTCCCGCAGCAGCGGCAGCAGCAGCAGGGGCTGCAGGGGCTGCAGGGGCTGCAGGGGCTGCAGGGGCCGGCCTGGCCTGGAGGGCAGCACCAGCCCCGCTCCCCGTGGGACACCTGTTCTAGCTCAGAGCATCCCCTTAAGAAAAGCTGCTTTCCCACGGCGCAGCCCGGGCCGGGGGGTCCGTGGCCGTTGCTGCGGACCCAGCCGTGGCCGCAGCCGGGGCAGAGCTCTCCCCACGGGGCTCCCCTGCACGGCCCAGCCCGTGCTGCCGGCTCGGGGGGAGCCCTGGCAGGTGCCGCAGGGAAATGCCCAGCCCCTGGCCCCGACACGCTTCTTGGCTCGGGGACCTCCCCCGGCTGGCGAGGCCCTGCTTGTTCCTCCTTGACAGCCTCAGGAGTTTAAGTATGAATCTCGTCATTTCTGCAGACCTGGTAAGCGTGGGCAGTGGCAAAACGTCTTCCGCCTCCGTTCTGCTGTGCAGCAAGCGCTGTTCCCGGCCCAGGACGTCCGGGGCACTGCCTGAGCATCTGCTGGTGGGTGTCTAAATATCGCAGAGGGCTCCAGGCATGAGAAGAACCCTCGGGGAGCCCCAGCTCTTACCCCTTCTGCTCCTGCAGCCTGGGGAGAGCCACTGTACCCACAAAGTCAGGGTGCCTGGAGCATAAAGGCCCTGGCGATAGCAGGAATGGGTGGATATACCTGGTGCTGCATCATGAGTCCTGACGAGCCTGTGCGCGCGTGCCAGGGAAGCAGAAGCTGGGAAGGGCCGAACAGAGGAACGTGGCGACAAGCAGATTAAACACACAAAGCCACCCGAGCCACGTGCGGCCGCTGGCACTGCGCTGGGAAGAGCCAGCACTGCTGCCCTGAGCCGGCTGCAGCTGATTACCAGCCATGCAGCCTGGGCTGCCTCCGCGGCAGCACAATGAGCCCTGGCAGGGCCGCCAGCCTCCTGGCACCTCTGCTTGTCGGCTCTATCTGCGCTCACACATCTGTGCCGCCGCCACCGCGTGCCAGCTGGGGGGAGAGCCAGCCCTGCCGTCGTCGAGCAAGATCCGCAGCGCTGTCCTCCTGGGCTCCCGCTATGCACAACACACTGCGCAGCAGCTGCGCCCAGGAGCTTTCCCTGGTCTGAGAGGATGGGACAGATTTCAGAGCACACTGTGCCTGGATGGGGCCCGTCCTGGCGCACGGGCAGGGACTGTGCCACGACACTGGCGCGGGCTGGAGCTGGGGAGAGGTGTGGGCAGGTGGAGCAGGGCTTTGGCTCCAGTGCGATGCTCATTATCAAAACCTGTGAGACATTTGTTAGCTCGTTAGCACACTCCCATTCTGGATGGCTGCTCGTGGGCTGGCGCGGCTGCGGCGCTCAGCGGTGCAGGCTGCTCCGGGTGCAGCAGTGCTGGGCCCCCGAGTCAGGGCCACTCCTGCACTTCTGCTGCTCCCGGTGCAGCAGCCTGGGATGAGACTGACCTCCCCCTTTGTGGTCATCATCCACCAAGCAGCAGAAGCAGGGCCAGCTGCTCCCTCCTTAAGCACTACAGACATCTGGGGGAGATGCAGGATTTGGGTCCATCCTTTGAGGGTGCTCACCAGGAGCCAGAGGCACTGCAGACCCCGAGGAGAGCCCTTGTCTAAAGGACCTTGCGCTTGCTAGTTTTCTATTGTCCTTTTTACAGTTCACATGCAGTCGCGGGTTATGCTGCTCTTGCGATGTGAACCGAGGTGCCAGCAATGCGAAGGGACAGAGAAGCCAGATTTGAGGTACAGTGCAGCTCTCCGGGGTAAAGGTGCATGTGGTCAGAGTTGTGGAGTGCTCTTAAATTCCTCATGGATGCTCAGCTGTCACAGAGCAGCATCAATGGGGAAACCTTCCTGGGGCCTCCCCTCATGCCAAGGATGGCCGGGCCTCAGCTGTTCATGGCAGCACCGACAGCTGGGTGATTGCCATGCTGTGCCCGCCACCAGTGGGGCAGTGCCCAGCTGTGAGGCAGCCGACCTGAGGCCAGCATAGTGTCCCCGCTTGGTGCCAGCACCAGGCACTTCCTCAGCCCCGCTGTCTCCCAGGTGCTGCTGAGCACAAACCACAAGCTCCAGCACTTGGTACCTGCGCCCACCCTTGGAGAGAGGAGGAGATGGCGATGCCATCACCTGCGACCGCTGGGGTGGCTCAGGGTCAGAGAGAGGCATGAGGTGATGAGGGTTTGTTGGGCAGCAAAAGACACCTGGGCAGGATGTGGGGTGGTCGTGATGTCCATGGGATGGGATGTCCGTGGGGTGGGATGTGCGTGGGATGGTCGCTGGTCAGGGCTGGGCAGGCAGCGTCACCCACACATGGCTGCCCAAGGTGAGAAGAAACAGGTCCCCAAGGAATAGGCGTTTTGTTTTGGCCGCAGCCAGGCTCCATGCGGAGCTGCCGCCAGCCAAGCGGCCCCGCTGCCCCGAGCCCTGCCGCGGCCGGCGAGACGGTGGTGAGTGACAGCAAACACCGGCGCCGCACTGCGAGGCAGAGCGGGCTGTGACAAACACTCACTAGAAAATAATAAAGTGGCAAAATAATTCTGCATCGGACACACTTACCAGAGCATAAAGAGTCTGAAAAGGAGACAACATCTTGTATCATCTATCTTCCTTAAATACCCAAGCTGTGACAAAGTGGAAAGCAAAATTATGATGAATGATCGGACATATTTAGTCTGTACCTGTGCTCTTTAACTAGGCCTGGTGAAATGGGTGCTAATGAAAAGCAGAACACCTACCAAAAAGAGGAGATTTCATTGAAAACAAGTCTTTATTACAAATTGGCACTTCGTTTTCATAAAGTGCATAATGAAGGTGCATATTGTGACATAAATTAAAACAGGCAAGTGATGGGTCAGCACTGCAAAACATTACACAAAGACAAATCACCAGTGAGCCCTCGACAATGGCTGTATCTCATTTACAATTTTTCGAGTACATTTTCAGATTGTGAGGGAACACAGCTAGGTTTTGTTCATAAACGGCATGCCATCATTTATTTTACTGCCTCATTTGAATATGATGAATACTGTAGCCCTTTATTTGTTCACAACAACCAAATAATTGTAGATCCGTGGGTTTCTGGGCAATTAATCACATTTTTTTCCTCCAACAATCCACTATAAACATGACATTGAACAATAAAGTACATTAACCTCTGCTTTGCACAAAAACTTTGCTTATTTAAACATCGCAAGAGTATCGGCTCCTGCTCTCCTTCAGGATGGATCCCACCGTGCTCTCCTCACGGGTCCGTGGGATGCCACAGAGGGGTGAGCATCCGGGGGGCTGCAGCCCTCGGGGCCATGCCCATGCCATACCTACAGCACCGTCACCCCCATGCGGTGCCGCTTTCCACGTCTCTGAGTGATGCTATTAACGTGACAGCCCCCTTGGCTCAGTGAGGGGCTGTGCTGGGTGCGAGCAGGGCAGGCGCAGAGCCGGGCACGTGCGGGAGATGGCAGCCCCCCAGTGCTGTACCGGGCACCGGTGGTTTCTGAATGGCGTGGGATAACTATGGCTGCACTCACGGCTTGGGAATCCCACCATGACCGACGAGCAGCCGATCCCTCCTATGGGCCCGGTGGCCGAGCTGCCGCGTCCTTCTGGCCCTGGGCACGTGGATGGCCATGGCAAAGCCAACATCGGCGCCCGCTCTTGGCGCCCACTGCCAGCAAAGATCCACATGCTTCCCTGGGAGCAGGACCGCCGCAGGGACGGCAGCCCGTTGGGGATGCCAGGGGTTGAGTGAGGCTCTTCTCCTTGCATGATGAAGGCTCTTCCTTCGGGCCGTACGTTAGTTATGGGCGGATCACTTCAGTGAGTTTCCTCACTCCAAAGAAGCTGGCAGAAAAGTTTGACAGTGATTCAGACATCCTCTTTTTTACACAGAAAATCACAAATTTTCCTGAAATGAGAAGGTTTTTTGGCACACAGCCCCGGCTCGGGGGTGAGCCCCAGGAGCCCTGCCCCATGGCCAGCCGGTCTCACCCTCAGGACAGCCCAGCAGGGCTGTTCCCTCCGTGGCTGCTGCCAGGTGAGGAGGCCCCATCACCGTGACTGTCCACCCAGGTGTCCCCCAGTCCCGCTGGATTTCGGCTGACCCCCATCCCAGCAGCAGCATGAAGAGCTGCCTGGAACCCACCCACTCCACCGTGTTAAACCAGAACATATTTTTCTTCCGTGTTGCTGTAATTTTTAACATTTTGAAAAATCCTATTTGTGGTTTGTGGTTTTTTTTTTTAATCTACTAGTGGGGATGGAGCCTGCCTGGAAAAAAATGGGAGTGCAGCCACTGTTAAGCCATGAAAAGCAGCGACTGGACCGATATCTAACACTGTTGTAAGGTTACTATTTATCTAGAGCAACTGAAGTTGGCACTCACATCTGGCGCCTGGTACTTAGTGCAATTATTTATGATTTCCACCAAGATTTAAAAGCTCATCGCCGGCCTTGTAATGCAGTAACTGATTGCACTGCTAATGTAATTAAGAAAAGATTATGATGTCCACGTGGCACACCAGATGGTGGCATTCATAGCAATCGGCACACACAACTGGCAGACAACTGCACAAGGGCAGCGAGGCACAGGCAGCTGGAGAGCTTTGGTTGTACCCTCCTCACATGGGGGCTGTGCACCCTTGGACAGGGGGGTCTTGGTTTTGCAGAGCATCCACACACGTTTCTGCACATGGGCCGCCCCGTTCACCCTTGAGGTGTTTGCAGGGGTGAACGGGGCGGCCCATGTGCGAGGAGGTCCCTCTTGGTGGGTGTGCACCTCCCTTGGGGTAGGCACTGAAAGCATTTCTGCCTATAGGATGAGGGAGTTTGGTCCCGTGAACCCAGTGCTAACTGGGACTGGCCCAACTCCATATAGATCTGGGTTTGGTCCACTGTTTCTCTGCCCAAATGCTCAGGCATTAGGAGGGGAAGGTGCAGGCTGGGCTTAAAATGAGGAAGTCTGTAATCTGCTCACCAGTTTTGTCAGCTAGTGATGGGGTTTAGGGAAAATTGTGCATTCACCTAAATAGGAGGTTTCTGGGTAATGACAGGAGTCGGGTCACTGAGGAAGATGCATCTCTACATGTTTGGGCGGGCTGGGAAAGCCCTGCCGCTCCGTGCACTGCTGACCCAGCTCGTGGAGCTCGGGACCAGGAAGGAGGTGACTGGAGGTGCTCTCCGAGAAGCTGGTTCAGGACACAGGCAGAGGACAGGGTCCCAGCTGGCCCTTCATGGAGAGCTTCCCTCACATCGATCCTCCCAGGACAGAGGCTCCTCTCCCATGACGGGGCTGAATTAACTCCTGTAAAAGGGACAGTTGTGCTGCGCTGCTCCGAACGCTTGCCTTGGCCAGGGAGCCTGCCAGGCTGGGCCAGCAGCGCCTGCCTTCTCCGGGATTTCGCATTCCCCAGGAGCAGCAGAGGCTCGTCCGTGACATGCTGGATCCATTATTCAGGATTAATGTCCAATTGCTTGTTGCACCTTCTGTTGTGGAAAAAATGCTGCAGCTTTGACTTGCTTCCAGCAGGGCAATGGAGAAAGCAGAGTTAGCATTGTGTCAGAGCAGAGAGGAGAGAGGAGCGTTTTTTCTTGGAAGCGGTAATGTATGCAAGGAGCTTGTGTCACCTAAAGCCCATTCAACAGCCTGCGTTGCCTTCCTTGCTATTGCGTGTGACTCCAATCAAGCGGCTGTGACTCATTCGCTTTCGGTAGAGGAGCTGACATAAGTAAATACGCAGGCAGAAACCTCACTGGAGATTTTATACCGTCTGTATTTACAACATGAATATTTCAGCAAATCTGACATTATCGAGACTTCTGTCTTCCGGGTTTAGTGACGACGAGTATCTGGGTCAGGAGTGCCGCAGGTTCACAAGCAGCATCCTGTCAATAATTTAACGCTCCGAGTGCTAAGCAGCGCTAGCGGGACGTGCGCCGGCACTGCAGGGTTTGTTGGCTCATTGAGCCGACACAGCTCGGAAGCAACATAAAAACAGGTTTTGATCTCTTGCTTCTGGCCTCTGCCTGAAAAGCATAAAGCAGGAGGCAGCCCTGTGGCAGCTATTCTGCTAATGTCACCACCATAGAGATGCTGTTTTACTGTCCCTTTTGAGATGAAAACAGCAGTACATGGGGCAGCACAGGACGGGGCATTTCTCAGCCCTTGCTCCTGCTGTCCAGGTACGTGAGCTGCCCAGGCAGGGAGGGCAGCCCCGGCACAGGGGTGCTGGTGCAGGCTGGCAGCCACACCAGCTCTCTCCTCCAGCTGCTGCCTGGGCCTGGGCCAGTAGCGACAGATTCCTGTTCGCTGAGGCAGCCCAGGGACACAGGGTCAGAATCTCCAGTCAGCCTGTCACTGGAAAAGGCGGGCAGGGTGCCCTGAGCATGGCTGTAATTGAGGTTCCTTCAGTGGGCTGTGACAGCAACACCCAATGGCCTCCGTCCAGCTGAGAACAGGCACAGGTCATCACACTTGTGAGAGATGGCAGCATTTCCCAGGAAGCTCCACCTAGAGCCTGGGGCACTGATTGCCCTAATGGTCCTGACCAGCCCCACCTGGGCTGCCCACACCCCTGCCCGTGGGCCCAGGAGCCCATTTAAGCTCAGCTCTGGGCCCACAGCCCCTGCACAAGCTGTGCTGTCCCAGGCTCAGGCTCATGCCCCATAGACCTTGTTGCCCAGCCCCTGACCGGCAGACTGGCTTCCTGGCTTGGCTTTGGTCCTGCCTTGTCCCCATGGACCTGCCCAGCAGCCACTGGACCTGACATGGCCTGTGGGTTGGTTTGCCAGCTTGGCCTCAGACCCGCTCCCCCCTCTGCCAGGAGCTCTGCATGTCCCTGGGACAGAGGGACCTGCTCCCCGCCCCGGGGAGATGCGTGCTGATGCCCATTGTGGGCATCGGGGCTGGCACGGCTGAGGCACTGGTTCCTGCCTGCCTCGGAGGGCAGAGAGCACTGTCAGGAGACACAGAACAGCCAAGAAATGAAATAAGAGACTGTAATAAACCCACAACCACCCAAGAGACCGGAGGAGCAGAGTGTCCTGCAACAAGGTCTGTGACAGAAGAGGAAGAAACCTAGTGAACAGCCATGCCTGTTAAACTCAGGTGAGACTTTTTTCTCTGTCTTATAAAACACTGTTCTTAAAATATTTACATTGAAAAAAATGCATCAATTTCCATATGAAATCTGCGCTTGGCACAAGCATCCTCTCAGCTCCAAAGGAGTTGGAAGAGCCCTTTTCTTTCTACCATCAGCTCATTATTGCATTGTTGAGGCACGCTGTACACCCCGAAAACGAAGGCATGCTGGCTGCACTGAACACCCCCACCCTAGTTAGCGAGAAATCGCTGATTGTGGTGGCAGGGGAGCAGTCCCGCTTCAGAAGCATCTGTGCTCAGGATGTGCTTTGAGGGAACCACAGGCCTGTAACTGCGGAACAAAACCCTTAAAACTAATGTAGGAGTAAACTCAAAGCTGGAAAGAGAATAAAATGGGATGTGAAATTATGTATTCAAAGCATGGCTTCTCATTAGTGGTGCTGGGTGATCTGTGGATTCTCCCATCCTCTTGTACTTCCCAGCGATGCAGAGACCTTTCTGAGGGAACTGGCTGATGCGATTCATTCTGGTTTTATCTCCCTCCTTGTGAGGACTGTGAAGTGTGTTCTAAAGGGAGCCTGCAAGTCTAATGTTTCAAGAATCAGTAAAGCTGGGAGGATGTTAAGCTGGTGCTGAGCATGCAGCGCCTGCGTGAGAGGCTCTGCCTGCAGTCACACCACGGCGGGACTTGGAACTGCTCAGCAGAGTCAGGGCTTCTGCTTCAACCGCCAGCCGTGGTGGGTTTGGGTTTTTCCACTTCTGAGCTCGTACCCCCATTTACGGTCCTGAGCCTCAGCTGCGTAATTCATCTGGCCGGATCCTGCCCTTGCCCGAGGGTGCTGTGATGCCCCTGGTGCAGTGACCTTGTGTTTGGGGACAGCCAGGCGAGGTTGGGGAGGCTCTTGCTGTTCCTGCTGGCTCTTCATTAAGGATATTTGGATTGCAGTTTTTCTGCTCTCCCAGTGATACTGTAATTGTCCGGTTACGACCGACTTTGGCATCATTATCCATACTGAGTCCTGTCAGATGGATGCGAAACTCGCTGGGGTGCTAATATGCACAAGCTGCAGTAGCCAAGGAGCCAAGCAGCAGTGTCTAATGCTGCCAGCTGGCCTGGGAATTGTGACGGAGGGAGACGATGTGCTCTTGCAGGAGAGGACGGGGCCCTCGGCGTTACCCAGTGCTGCCACATTCCTGCACATGCTGCAATGGTGGGACTGGGGCAGAGAGGATGGCATGGGGCTGGAAAGGGAGCATTAATTCTCTGGCTGCAGCAGTTCAACCAGTATGTGAGTTATTTCTCCTGGTTGAATTGGAGTGAAGGGTGCTGTGGCCCTGCTTCAGGGACTTTGAAGACCAGAGCTGCATTTCTGAGGTTGTGCATGGCTAAATGGAGGAGGGGCTGCACCTAGAAAAAGTCTTGCAAGGGCAGCTGAGCTGTGACTGTGTTCCCAGCACTGCCTGCTAAGTGGTCACCTATTAACTGACCTGCTGGTGTTCCTTCATGCAAACAGCCGGTCACCTGAACACCGTTGGCTGGCAGCGTGTTCCTGGCACAGCAGCTTTGCAGCCCTGACTGCCCCCAGCTGTGGATGTTCCCTGCACGTGTCCATGGGGAAGGCCTGGCGAGCTGTAAGCAGCATGCTGCTCGGCCCAGTGGTGGAGGGCACGGACATGGGACAGTGCCCACCCCAGGCAAGAGCACCAGGCAGCCAGTAGCTTTTCATCAGAGGAGGTCTGCAAAGAGAACATTATTTTCCCAAATGTGTTCATCATTCAAAATTATTCAAGCAAAGGTTTCCATCTTGCTGTGGCTATTACTCATAATCTGGGAATCTGGATGTGTGGCTCTCCTTGGTAATTAAGCCTCATGGAGCTTTTTTTGCCCTCCATTTGGGTGGAACAGCAGTTGTTCCCCAGTCTCAGGGTGCCTCTGCAGAACGAACAGGGCTGGTCCTGCCTGCAGGGCCCTGAAACAGGGCTCATGAATCCAGATTTCAGCCTTGTGCCATTAAATGGTGCCAGTGCCTGGTGCACCTCGGGCCAGCACCTCCCTGAGACCCAGGTGGGTGCTTTGGGCTCTGTGGGAGAGGGCTGGTGCAAGTTGCTCCTCCTGGACCGTCTCTTCATCTCTTGAACCCCTTCATGGGGGAGGCTGAATGGCAGCCCTGGCCGAGCAGCGCTGTGTAAATCACTGTTGTCACTGTTGGGGGGGGCAGGGGTTGTTCTGTATATTACAACTGAAACAGGAACTAGAATACAAATGTCAGGACTTAACCCATGCAGCATCAGCGCTGTTTAGTAACAACTACGGGATAGGAAAGTAAACAGGACATAAATCAAGAAATAGTGCCTTTTCTAGTCTGCTTTATCTGTTCTGGAGTGGATCTCTGAAACAACAGTTCAGAGCAATTTTTCCGCAAAGGGTATTTTGGTCGCTTTCCAGGCACTGCTCACTGGTGTCCTGTGAGTGTGATGCTCCAGGTAGTGAATACACTTGCAAACAATATTTTCCTAAATGGGAAACAGAGGAAGTAGCTGCCAGCTGGACCTGGTGCCTGTGCCAGGTCCTGGAAACACTTGCAGGTGCCAGCAGGACACTGACCTGTGTAAGTGGGTAAGTGCCTGCCCCTGCCCCCACAGCAAGTGTGTTTTGGGGTGTCTGATGATCCCTTTGTTAGGGAGGGGAGTCGGAGCTGGCAGCCCCATCCCCTGCACATCTCTGCCTGATGCCCTCCATGCTCTGAGCCCACCTGCTTATGGTGAGGGTGCAGGCATCACCCCAGTGTGCCCAGCCCCACGGCTGTGTGTGCCCCATGGCTGTGCACACACTGGGGGGAACCTGCCCTCCCTGGTGGACCCTGCCAACACAGGGACACAGTGGTGGCTTCATCGCTCTGCTTGGGGCTGTTTGGCTGCACAAGCAGAGGCACAGGCTTGTTCCTTAGGGGCTGCCATTGAGCCACTGACCCTGCAGCCCTTCCTCTAATTCAGGAGCTCAAGCATGTGCTTGAGACTGAACACGGTTTTAGTGCTTTGCTGACCTGGGGCTAAGTGAGGAGCTGATAACACTAAATACAGCGGTTTTTCCTCTGTACACAGGCTCATGCATGAGCTGCAGCATCTCCTGGGGGCTCCTCCACAGCTGCAGCAGGAGCTGCAACACCAGCACAAGGGATGGAGCGTGGGAACGAGCCCCCAGCGATTTCCATTCTGCTGAAGATCCACCCGCCCTCGAGGTCCAAGGTGGTGCTCCTGCCCCCGGGCCACCCTGTCTGCCAGGTAGCACAGAACAGAAACACCGATGCAGACACATCACTCCATGAGCAGGGCTATTCATTCTCTGTGCTGACATCCCAGCCCGATGATCCCTCTCTGGAGCTGGCTGGATCCCCAGGGTCTGCCCAAGTGTGCTCAGCGCCTGGCCTAAGGGACCCTGTCCCAGGCTGCCCCAGCACCCACCCACCCACCACCCCTGGCCCCAGAGGCCAGCCCGTGCTTATTGCCCCTGGGGTGCAGCCAGCACCAGCATTGCCCTCGGAGGCAGGAGGGGAATGGGAGGCACCCACCTGCATGGGGGCTTCGGGAGCAATGTGGGGGCCTCAACACAGAGTATGCCACTGTCAGGAAATTTAGGAACAATTCATAAATTTGTTTTACAGCTGTTAGTATATGCTGAGCAATACTCATTCTGTCGAGGAAAACTAGTTACAGGGTTATAGCCAGGCCACTTAAATATTATGATCCATAATATATAAACAGTGGGCCGGGAACTGATGCTGCTTTGTGCTGTCAAGAGCCCTGTGCATACTGCAGTCCTGCACCTGATGAAGGTGTCTGCGAGCCATGTACTTACATGGACACTTGGCACTTGTGAAAACCACTTCCCATGCTGCTCACTAAGCCAAAGCTGTGCTTGAGGGGAGGGTGAGACCCTGGCTGTGGGGTAGGCAGCAGACCTGGGACTATGCTGCCATCCATGGGCTCAGGCTGCCACTTGAGATTTGTGTGCATTGCCCCAAGACCAGAGGTGTGGCGATGCTGTGTTCCATTTCACGCTTCAGCTTAAATTCAGAAATGATCTCTTAAGCTTGGCCGAAGTCTCACGCTTCATCGGTGCTGTGGCCAGACCAAGCTGAAAGGGACAGAAGAAAGTGGCAGTGCTGCTGTGTCAAGGAACCAAGAGTGCAGCTCAGAGGCAAGGGCTGCTGGACTTCCAGCAAAGTATCTGCCTGGCTGTGGCTTGCTGGGTCTGGCCGGTAAGGAGCTCCTCTTGGGCTGCAGCCTGGCCTGCCAGTGGTAACCTGCACCTCAGTGCATCAAAACAACAGGAGTGAGAAGGCAGTAATAAAACAGTGAGTTATTTTCCCTGCAGGAAATATTACAGAGCCTTGTTGAACAAGAACAAAAGATTAAACTCAAAGTAAAATGCAAAAATGCTGTGAAACCTGGTGAGTGGTCTGGGGGTTTCTGACTACAGCAAACTCCTGAAACACCCCTGCATCTCTTCTCAGGATTGTGTCACTACCTGAAATGCTTCAGGATCTCTTTATCAAAAAGCAACCCCCACATGTCCCAGTAGAAAGCAGGTGCCTACTGCAGACTTTGCAGCTCTCCAAAAACCTTCAGAGTGGCTTGTTTGCTTCTGTTAAGAGCTTGGCACTACTGTAAAAGTGGAGGGTTGCTCTCTACCATTGTCTATCTTCTGCCCTGGGTATTGCTGAGGACAAAAGGATGCAGGTTCGGTAACTCTCACTCTCAGGGTTTCTGGCAAAGCTCGCCTAGGTATTGTCAGACACAAAACCCCCCAGAGCTGTCTCGGGTGGACCTGGTCTGCAGCTGTGTGCTTCCCTCTTGCTCCCTGTCGGCTGCTGTCCTTCAGGACACCTTAGTGACTGGGGATAGGTGTGTATGGACAGACACCCCCTTCCCACTTACAGAGATGCCTGAATTAAAAGAGATATGAGGACCTTCTCATTCACTATAGAACAATCAAGATTTAAAACAGAAATGTAGAAGATGTAGCTGCAAAGAGACATTTTGGTGTGCTAAGTTAGAGGCTGCGGGTTAAACCTACCTCCAAGAAACCTTAAAACCAGGCAGCAGCTGAGCCTCGACCTGCAGCGGTTCCAGCACTAAATTAAACTCCGCACTGATTTTCTCTGAAGGCAGACATGGTAAAATGGTCTGTGCAGCAGTATTTCACTGCTACACTAAACGTGGCTACAGAGAGAGATGAATTCCTGCAGCATAAAGGGTTTTAAACAAACAAGGGCTTGAGCTTACAGTCAGGATGAGGATGCAGGATCCCTTACAGGCCGTCAGTGTTTTCCCCCTGCAAACTGGGATCCTTTTTGATGGTGAAGATGACCAGCGCTTGCCAAGACATCCTGTTCCCCCTCAGGAGCAGCATGTGAAGCGGAGCCAGGCCAGTGCCCTGCACTCGCCCACAGTACTGCGTGTTCCCATCCTGGCACCAGCGCAGCACCCGCACCCATGCTGTGCCTGGCTGAGCTGGGAGTGGTGCATCGCAGACTGCGGGTCTGCACAGATTTTGCTTTTGATAAATGTATTTTGTCTGTTCTCTGCTGGAAGCATAGAAACCTGTGCTGTGCTGCTCTTTGGAGGTGTTGTCTGGGAATGGACAGCTTTTACCGTCACAATATGCTTGAAATGCAAAGAGGGTGGGGGGGCTTGACCACAATCTCTTATCTCAGTCCAGCCTTTCACCTAAGAGACATTTAGCTGCTCCCTCAAGGCGCTCTCAGGCTGGAGACACCACGACATGGACCCTGCCCTCCTGCAGGGCAGCCATAGCCCCTTCCACAGCAGCTCTCCCTGGGGGGAGCAGGGGCTGCAGGTGCAGTGGGCAGGATCTCACCACAGCTGGCACAGGAGGGTATGAAGCACCTGGAAAGTGCCCCTGGGCACCTTTGTCACGGTGTGAACACTGCTGGCAACCCACTGTGAGGTGTGAAGCAGTGCCGACCCCAGCGAGCCCTGAGGAGCGGCACCAGCCATCGCCACCCACCCAGGAAAGCCGTGCTGCAGCAGCCAAAGGGAGTGGGGTGATGCAAACGCAGCACATCCTGCACTGCATGTTTATTTGGAACAGTGTTCTGGAGGAAGAAAATTCTGGTGTGCATCCACTCAAGGATGAGTGAGACGTGCTCATTCAGCCACAGCTCCAGATGAGACTGACTTAAACTCCTCCTATTCAGTGTTCTGAAAACAAGACACTGGTATGATCTGGACATCATGTAGGTGATTGCAGAACTTGTGAGAAAAGACATGCCCTGAATAAACAGAAGTAAATAAATGCATTTGGGAAAATATTTATGTAAAATATTCAGAGGAAAACATTTTGCTGGCAAATACTTAAGCTTTTGAGTAACTTTACACTGGTAGATTAACCAGCTCGAGTGTGGTTATTCATGTACCTAATAGCAGTGTGCAAGTATTTGCTGATTCAGAGCCTTTGCTCACACTGTGACAGAGCACGCTGGTGCCCCTCCCCAGCTTCCACGCGCTGCCGAGGCTTAAAGGTCTCCACAGGCAGAAGCCCAAGAGCTCACCCAGAGTGGTGCCAGCCCTGACCTGCAGCAGCAGCGGTCGCTCCCTGGGGCAGCGCCAAGCTCTCGTCCAGCAGCTTCTCCAAGGGTGAAACCGAAGTAGCAGCTCTGCGGTGCTGGGAAGTGACTCTCTCTTTGGAAAAAACGTTATTGCGGATCACGCCACAGACGCAGTGGGATGTACGTTTGCAGTGAATCTTAGAATATTTTGTGGATACTAAGCAGCAATTAGAGTCTTCCTTTGGAATCAATTCATTTCCTACCACTGCGATAGCAGGGAGGATCTTATTGAAACTCTAGGATTTTTAATATTATTACACTAAAGACTCTCTCAGTATCAGCATCTCCGTGGGGGAGCATTAGCACACTGTAATGTGCAACAACTTCTCCAGTTCAGGAAATCTTGTTGTATTTGTAATAGGGCATTTGGGGCATATATTATGTATGGGACATATATTTCTCATTTCCACCAGGCATCATCTTTCCCACTCTCTAAATTACTCTCAAAAAAAAAAAAAAAGGGCATTGTATTCCTTATCACTCAAAGTGTATATATACATATTTCTAATCTTTGGACCCAGAAGCCATCAGGGCTGTACTGCGGCAGAAGCCAGAAAGCCTTGGTCGAACAGTGAGGAGGGAATACAGCCATAGTTAGGAACATCTAGTTACTGCCGTGGCTCAGTGAGCACCAGTCTGAAATGCTTTACTGGAGAGAAGCACCAGCCAGGACAGGAGGAAGGTTTGGTGTCAGTCCAGGAGTAAGTGGGACACCAGGACACTGGTGTTGCAGAACACTTGGTTTGCGTCACAGACAGGAACACAAAACCACATGTGCCTGTTCCTTTCCAGACAAGCCTCTCGAACGCAAATGAATCAAAGCTCACAGTGTTTCTCTTGGTAGTAAATGTGACTGCACCAGGAGGAAGAGCAGGGAGCTGGAACAACCCTGAGGACAAAGCCTAAGAACTCCCCTGAACCCAGCTCTGCAGGCACCTCAACAACCACAGACCAGCCACAGCTGGGTTTGTGGGAACCTCCTGGTCAGTCCAGCTCCTTCATACCTCAGTGAGAGCCAGAGGTGCAAAAACAGCCCGGAGACACCATGGAAGGAAAGTGAAAGGCTGTTTCCTCAACTGCTGCTGCTCAGTTCAGCCTGGCTGAAGGGATGTACATAGAGAGTCCAAATAGGATGGAAGAAGCAAACAGTTAACCAGGTAGGAAAAGAACAGACTGAGCAGAGCTCCTCAAAAGATGACCAAATCTGAGCACAAAGAAAGTGTGAGGGGGGGAAAAACCAGGGAATTAGTGGTGTAGCTAAAGGCAGAGTATCAGACAAGGAATCAACTCTAACAACTGAGATGTTATTATCCATTATTATCCATTAAATGTGCCACCCCTTCAGATGGTACCTGATTTTGTCAGGGCAAGTGGGAGGAAATTTGGGTGATGTCATCTGAATGAGATCTTTCTCCTCTTGTAAGTCACAGTGGCCATGTTTCCAGCACGATGGAAACTGTGGGTCTGAGCAGGCAGCAGGTCAGGGGAAAGAGGAAACCAGCTCTAGAGAGACCATCTTGCCTGGCCCCTGCCCTGAGGGAACGACTGAGTAGTGTCTGATAAGGGCTCTTAGGAGGGCTTCCAACCTGACCAGTGATAAGAGCTCTCCAAGCTGTGTTTCACTCTCTTTGCTATGGTGAAGTTTTTCACTGTACCTTCGCAGAATCTCTTGCTGCACTGTGCACCCATCACTTCTTGGTCTCTAACAAGGGACAGAACAGGTTTCTGCTCTCCTCTTTAATTCACCTACAAATTAACACGCTTTCCTCACTCCTCTATTTCATTTTTCACCCCAGGACTTCTTCCTTTTCTTTAGATTAGCAGCTCTGACTCTTTCAGTCTTGCATCAAAGGCATTGATGTCAATTCCTACACCAATCTTGCTGCTCTCCGTATTATCTTTGATGACCTTCCTTGAGGTAAGGTGCTCAGAACCAAATGCAGGACAGGTGCCGGGTTAGTTCATGTGATTACGGCTATAGGCCATGCTACTGTTTCAGGTTATGCTGTGATTTGCATCATCTGCTAATTTAATAAGTGCTTTCTCAATTTCATCACTGGCATGTGATAATATTGAGCAGAACCAGACCTCTGCAGAACTTCAGGTCTATGCTGTCAGTGGATCCCTCTTGGCTTCTGGTTACCCAACCAGACCAGCCGGGCAAGTCCTGGCCTCTCTGGACCATATTTGCTTAGTTTGTTTTTCAGGCCACGGTGAGAGAGAGCATCAAGTATCTTACTGAAATCAAGGTAGCTCCCAAAACTGCTTATCCTCTAACCCCAGAGTCTGTTTTCTCGAGAAGAAGAAAACAAGCTTGGTTTGTTGCCATGTTCCCTCATCAGTCAGTTGCTGCCTGTCTCCGACATGTAGTTTGTTTCAGGAGGGCGGCTGAGGTTACATTGACCAAATTACAATCATTCCATCATTACTCTTTTTTCCCCCGGCATTCATTGCCCATCTAGCGAAGGCTCAAGGACCACAGCTCACAGCTGGGGCAGGCCACCGGCTGGGGGAAGCTGCTGAGAAGCTTCCACCCAAGTGGAGGTCAGCAGGTGAACCCTTTTCTCTATGAGGGTTAATTTTTTGTGGCAAGGGGCTGGCAGGAGCCGGCTCCCGAGCCGTGTGTGTGCTGGAACCCGCGGTGCGGCAGGACCCGCTGCCCGGAGACGTGGGGGGTGGCGGAGGCCCAGGGGTGGGGCAGGAGCCGCGGGGCCGGTTCCGCTTTGGGCCGTGCCCGGGCGGCGGCGGCGGGAGGCAGTGCTGCTCGGTCCCACGGTGAGTGCCCCAGGGGGGTCCGGAGCGGCCCCGGGGGTCGGTGCGGGGCGGCGCGGGGGCCGGTCGGGGCGGGCTCTGGGCCCTGCGCGCCGCGGTCCGGCCGCGGAGGGGCGGGGGCCTGCGCGGCGGCGGCGGCAGCGGGGGGAAGCCCGGGCTGCGCCGAGCTGCGCCGCTGCCGCCCCGGCCCCGCCGCTCCCCGGGGTCCGGCGCAGCGCTCCACCGGGTAAGGCTCCGCGCGGGGCCGAGCCGCGGCCTGACCGCCGCTACACGCCCCGCTCCGCCCGGGCCCGCAGGCCGCTCCCCCGCCGCCGCCGCTCCTCCCGCCGGGCCGCGCCGCGCCGGCCCCGCCGGGCGATGAGGAGCTGCTTCTGCCTGCGACGGGGGAGCCGCGACCCGCCGCCCGCCGCACGGGCAACAGTTAAGTGTCCCCGGAGCCGCCGCGGCGCGGCCTGGCGCCGTCGCCGCGCTGCCGGGGAGGGGGGGGCGGACCCGGCGGGCGCTCGGGGCTCCGGCGGGGCGGTGCGTGTGAGAGCGGGGCCCGGGCCGGCCACCCCTCCCGACCCCTCGGCGGGCGGGGGCCCTCGCACGGCCGCGGCTCGGGGCGGGGCAGGCAGGCCGGGACCCCCACCCGCTCGGGGCGGCCGAGGACCCTGGTCTGCGGACCGGGGCAGAGCCCTCCCCGGTTCTCCGGTGTGCCCGGCTGCCCGCAGTGGAGGGGCTCGGGCAGGGGCCCGCCGGTACCGTCCGTCGCGGGGAGGCCGGGCCCTCGCAGCGCTACCGGCCCGGCGTGCGAGCGGCCGAGCTCCGGCCTGGCACTGGGCTCCCTGATCTCCCCCAGGTACCATCACAGGGCTCTGCTGGGGCTGTCCTCCGTGACCAGCGGTGGGGCAGAGCCCTGGTGACCTTGACCCGCTCAAGACTTTTCTGCAGATGAGTGACTGGTTAGAGAAATTAACAAAAACCCCGCTGCTTTGTGTGGTCCCTTCCTGCAGCCGTTTATAGCGTGGTTTTTCTTGACTGCCGGTTTTCCTCGGGTGTTCTCAGGTCTCCGGGTATCTGGAGGTGATAATGTGGGTGCTCTCCTTACAGCACTGGCTGGAGCAGTGGCACTGAGCTGCCCGTGTGTTTTGTACTGACCTCTTCCATTACTGAGGCTTGTGAGCCTTCACTGTGGTTTTTGGAGAGGTTCTCAAACATCCACCAAGCTTCAGCATTTCTCTGAGTAGGGGTGTTCCCAGCTTGGTCTTGGTACCGCCAGCAGAGTCCTTCAGCTGACAGGAGGCAGGCTGGGCTTCAGCAGGTGTTCAGCTAAAACTGGGGTTTCTCCATCTTGTGTTTTGTTTTAACTGAGTGAGAACGTGCTGGCATCTGCCTTAGTGGAGACCAGGCGTTGTGCGGCAGGTTGGCAGAGTCATCCCTGTAACTTCCAGCTGAGATAGCCTTATCTGCTAGATTTCCTCAGCGTACTGGGACGAAGGCTTGGTTTGAGCTTCTGGAAGTGTGGAATAAAGCACACAACACTTCAGCCTTGCAGTGTGTGCTGCTTTGACAAAGTGAGTCCTGGGCTCAAGGGTTCCTATAGCCCCCAGGGACTGGTTCATACACGTGCCAAGATAGAAATAACTGAACCAAATGTCATTTAAATTTTGCTGCCTTGGTGCAAGGTCATCTGGAAACCTATTTTGGTTTGAAACAGGACACTCTTCACCAGGGTGCGTCCATAGTTAGAAGCGCTGTGAAGCAATAGAAGGTCTCCATTTTGCTCATTCCAGGACTTGAGTTCCTGTTTCCATCCAGTTCAGGCTCGGACTATGGAGGTTCAGCAGCTGGTACAGGGCAGCTGTCTGGAAGATGGGAGCCTGGGTGCAGGGGTGATTCCAGACATACCTTTGTTTGGGGCGAAATGTGAAGCTGAAATTCTGCCTGCTTGTGATGGAGAACCCTGGGTCTCCTGTTTTTCTGATTGAAACTATGTCCTATTCCATGAACAGAAATAGGAAATTGGCTGGGGCTGTGTCCTGTTCCCGGACGCGGTGGGGGAACCAGGCATGCGCAGCACTGCGTCAACGTTAACTTGGAAGCATTGTGCCAGCCGTACCTACCGCCCTTCCACAAAGATGGAGCTTTAGCAGCGTGTCTGCTTGGGTTTGATGGGATTGTTTCCTGCAGGGAGCAGGTACTCGGTGAGGTAGCTGATAATTCTTTTCCAGTTTTGCCTTAGCTCATACTTTTCTGCCTGTGGGAAGAACAAGTCAGTGTCAAAGTGCAGGGCTTGTAGCTGAAGGAAGAGACAATGAGCCCATTCTCTTTCCAAGTCCCTCGCTATTTAACTTCAGAACTTGACCTGCTTTGGCAGCATGATGCTTCTGTGGTGAATGCGTCATCAGGCCTGATCTGATCGTGTACCCACCAGCCCTCAAACTTGCCTCACTTGTTGAAAAGGAGCCCTGAGAGGGAGCAGTGCTGTACGATCTCACAGTAATACACACATTTCTGAAAACGTATGCCTGTGTCCCAGCCACAGCCCAGCAGCCTGTGTGGTCCATCACCTCAGTGGAATACTTGAAATGGACGGTGAACCAGCTGAAAAACATGCCTAGGATAAACTAATAAAATCGGAGATGAGCTAGCAAAAAAAAAAAAAGAGTGAGAGCAAGTGAAAAAGACATAAACAGACAATCTTGGGGGTGCTGGAACAAGGGGAGCTGCGTGTGACTGTGGGCATGGGCTGGGGTGCGAGCTGCCCTCGGCTTTGCCATCTCCACAGGGTGTGGAGCCAGTGGTCTTCCAAAACCTGGGCAGAAGGAGGCAAAGAAGATAAAGCAAGCCCTTGCCTGAGAGCAGAGGGAAGAATGCTGTAGCAGAGGCCCTGAAGGCCTCTCCTGCAGCCGAGCGTTGAGATCCCTGGGACCCCTGTGCCTCCTGCCCCACAGCATTGTCAGTTTGAGGGGGCAGGAGGCATTTGGATAAAGCCAGTGACATGGTGGCCACATGCCAAGAGCCGTGTGGCCATCCCGCCCCTCTTGCCGCACACTGCTCGGGTCTGGTGCCGGCAGGATGCATGGTGACTTTCTCTGGTGGAGGCACAGCCTTTGCCTGCTGGATTTGTCTCAGTGGCCCCACAGTGTTTTGAAGCTTCTTCCTGCCCTGGGTCTCGCATCCGGCTTCCCTCTGCCGGGTCGTGCTGGGGGCTGGATGCACCCCTGCAGTTGAGAACAACCTCCAGGGAACACGTTCCCGACTAACGGGAAAAATGTTCTTCTAGCTGTTTTGGGCTGTTCCCAGAATAACCCTGCAGCGGGTGGAGCGGCGCAGGCGTTCGGCAGAGCTCGGCTGGCGCAGGATGGCGAAAGACCGTCTCCTGGTCAGCTGGTTGGAGTTCCCAGCCACCATGATGTTAGGCGGGTGCATAGGTCAGACTCGTGTTGTTTGAAGAGAGCTTCATTAGACTAACAAGCTAATAGGAGTATTTATAGAATCCTGCTCCTTAATTTTATCTGTTCTTTCACTATTTGATTTTTATTTTTAAGTTCAGAGGTGCAATAGAAAAGAAACTTTGCAGGCACCCCGGAGAAGTGCAATGTAACTGATTGTCTGTGTGATTGCTCAGCCAGAGACTCCCCTCTGACCTGCACAGAGTTCATAAAAACATTTATCCGGGTGTACAAACCGATGGCTGCTGCTCTGTATCGGTTCCAGATGCATCCCTGGTGCCACTCGTGCAGCCCAAAGCTGGCCTGGCGGGGCAGAGCTTTGCTGTGCTGCCTTCAGGCAGTGCTGCCCCCAGCGCACGGTGCTGCCCCGCGTCCCGGAGGTTTGTTTTCTGGGTGGATGCTTTGCCGGCTGGCAGCGGGCACAGGCCATGGCCTGGGTGCTGGGCAGAGGAAGGTGCCAGGCTCAACAGGCACAGGAGCTCAGCTCGGCTCTTGCTGAAGCAGGTGCTGCTCTGGGCCCTGCCCCCGTGCCACATGGTTTCTTACTCCGCAGCTTCCACCTCTCGAGACAGAAAGCCCCGTTCTCCATGCTTAGCTGCTGCCATAGAGGGGCTTTGTGAGAGCTGGCACAAAGTGAGGATTGATGCTGTTTCCCCTCCCACTGCTGCACCGAGTGGGACCACAAACGGCTCTGACAAAGATGCTGTTCTTCCTGCTGAGGATGGGTGCCTCCAGGATGGGGACTCTGCCCAATAGCACTGCTGTGGGTGGAGGCACCCACCCCTCTCCTGCGGTGGTGCCCAGGGCCCTGTCCTTGGCCTCTCCCAGGCCAGCCCCGCTGCTGCTGTTCAGGTTTCCTGTGGGGCAGCTGCGCCTCCCCAGCATGGTGAGCCAGGGCCTGGGCAGCACTCAGGAGCAGGTCCCTGTCTCTGCCATCACCCCTGCGGTACAGTGCCAAGGGGTTCCCTGCCCCCTGGGGATTCCCCTGGGCTGGAGAGGGGCACAGCCCCACTGCCTCCCCTGAGGTGAGGCATCAGTGCCATCCTGGCTGCCTCTACTCCCCTCCTCTGCTGAGCAGTGCTTTGGCAGGGCCGGTTTGATGGCAGCTGGGTGGATCTGCTTCCCCACGGTGGAGCTGCAGCCATGCTGGGACCTGCCATGTGGTGTTTTTAGCACACTGGAGAATATCATCACTTACCTGGATTTCAGTTCAAAATGGCCTAAGAGAAGCTGGTATCAGCGTTCATTATCTCCCAGCTCCTCCCGATGTGTAATAGCAAGTCATCACATTATTGAGAGTGACTTGGAAAAGTTTCAGAAAATGTGCATCTGTATGGAGAACAGATTCTAAGCTCTTTGTTAAATCCACGTTATGTTTGCTCGGTACTGCACGTTTTAGGTGATGGGTTCTGGATTATTTACGAAACATCTGGAAGAGCTGGTGGAGTGGTGCAGGCTGAGGTGTGGGGTTTGCCTGAGCTGTGCCAGATGCCACCAGCGTTCTGTGACAGGGTCCTCTGCTCCTCACCCGCCCTGAGGACAGGAAGCCCACCGGGAGGGGAGGGTGAGCCCCTGCAGCTCAGGATGCGCTTCTAGTCCTGCTTTGGTGGCTTAAACTGTGCAGGGAGCAAGGCGGGTCCGCTTTGCTCTCTGCAGGCTGGATGCTCGCCTAGGTGCCAAAGCAGAGCGCTCTCCTGGGTTCGGTTCATCGGCAGTAGTGTTGTCACCATTACTGGTCACTAGCTACTCTTGTTCTGGACTCCTCAGGTGGTCTGGCTGTTCATCGACATGGTTATTATTTACTGAGGGCCCAGACTTGCTCTTTCTTATTGCCTGCAGCACGATGTTTGTTCAGACTGGGCATTGTGAAGTGTAAACCAGGTCCCACTGGCACCAGCACTCACCTCTGCCTTTTCTAGAAGCAGTAAGTAACCAGCCGTCTACATGGCCTCGAAATGCTGGGGTTTAAATGCTCTGAGGAGGGAATCGAATTAGGTAGCTCTGGTTCACGGCTTATCTGGCTGCGCAGCAGTGACGCTTGTTTACACAAAGCACTGCCCTTTTATCTTGGGGTGCGTGGGGGGTGGTTTCCTGGGGCATTCCTGCCTGAAAGGGAAGACTTGTCCTAACTGGCTGCCTGTGCAGGAGACCACATGCTGAGGCAGTGGCACCTTTTCCTATCCTTCTCCTCAGTGAGTTGTTTCAGCAGCTCTCTTGTCCTCTCTTCCCGCTTCCTGCAACAGCATCTCTCCAAAATTGGTTGATCTTACCTGCTTCTATCCCCCTTTGCATATCTGCCACCTCTGACGTACTTGGTGATGTCTCTCCTCCTGGAAGATGCTCATGCCTCTTCAAGGCCTCTGTCTGCTTTGCATCAGAGCGTCCTATGCTGCTTCATCTGTGTTCCCCTGGTGTTGAGGCTCTCTGCAGCAAGCGCGGTTTTGCATATGGTGCCAGATACATCTGTGCTGCTCCATGAAAATGGTCTGGTTCAGGAGGGTGGAAAGGGGGAACCCCCAGCCTGTCTAATGCCCGTAGTGGATGGGGAACCTCATGATGAAGGCATTAGGAGCAGATTTCTTGCCACTTGAAACAGCAGAGCTGCTTCAACCAGCCTGACTCGGGGATGAAATTTGCCCTCTCTTTGGGAGGGAAGGGAAGGGGTTTGGGTTTTCCCATCATTGCTGGATGGAGACCAGCCCACGCTAAGTAGCCTGGAAACAACAAAATTAATCTCAGAAGAGGCTGCTGGCCCAAATTTCAAACCTATTGGGTGTTGCACAAATGTACCCTCTTTTCAAAAGCAAATGAAAGTGCAGAAGGTGTGTCTGGCCTAGTCCTGTGTTTAACTTGGCCGTCTGTGGTGTGTTGGCGCCGGCTCTGTGGCATGCATGCAGGCTCTCGGTGCTCTCTGTCTTCTGCTGGGAAGTGCTGCCGAGCACCCCTTTGATTGTGCTCCTTTCTTCCAGGATCAGTCCATAATGCCTGAAGTGCGAGACCTCTCCGATGCCTTGCCCGACTTGCCGATGGATCCCATCACGGGCGTTGGTGTGCTTGCCTCCCGGAACTGAGCACCGACGGGTTATGATGTAGTAAGTAGAGCTAGTTCAGCTGCCATTGCTAATGCTTTGGTTCTGCACTGATGAGGCTTTACTTTGCTGGGAACAGCATCTCTTCCAGGGAGGGTTTGCCTTCAGGCTCTGCTTTAGGAGGTAATTTGACATCCAGCTGCCCACCTCCCAGCCCACAGCACTCAGCGCTTTCCCCCGCTGGAGGTTTGTGGGTGCGATCGTGCTACTTCATCTGTGCCACTCCAGAGGAGCATAGTTACCTGCAGGAGGGGCTTTGAGGAACAGCTGGCCACTGTGGCATGCAAATTTAATAATCCTGGTAACATTCATCCTGAAGGAGTCCTAAGTATTGCACAAATTATATCTCTGAATAAATGGATCCCGCATCAGTTGTTTAATCCCACATATCAGCGCCACACAATGATGATGAGAAGCTCCAGAATGGGAAGCAAAGAGTTTCGCATACAGCTGAAGTTGCAAGAGTGATTTTGATGGACAGAATGCAATCCTCTAAGCTAAGCTGTGGCAAGAGGTTGGGCAGCAGGAGAAGGCAGCTGGACAGAGCAGAGATGGATGTGTGAATGGGTAGAGGGAGGTCTTTGTTGAAAAGCTGCTTGTTCCTTGGATTAGCGGCTGTGTAACCAACAGCATGATTTTTCTCCCCATAGATTAACGTCCCAAACAGTGAAATATCATAAGACCCTGACCTTGCAGAGCTCTGTATGGAAAGGTTTGGCCCATAGTCCATCTGCTCACCTTTTTAAGGATCCTGCCCCAACTGTGCTATATCGCTTCTTGGGTTTCCGGAGTCACACAGCTTGCATGGTTGGGAGTGGGAGCCAGTGACTTGAAGCTTTGCTGACGCTTTTTCAGCTCTGGATCATTGCGTATCCTGTTCAGTGCCAGAAGGAAGAAAATGAATCAGGTTGAAGGAAGGACACGAGGGAGGGAGTTGTGAAAAGGCTCCTCAAAGACCTGGAAGGTTTTTGCGTTTACTGCATTTTTCTGAGTGCTGATTACCTGTGTGAGCCGGGCTGTGTAATTAGCTGCTTGCCCTGATAAAGGAGCATGGGGCAGCGTGAGAGTTGTGATAACAGAATTGCATTCTGCCTAAACGACCGGGCAGAGAGAGCGCTTACCCCAGATAGCCTGTCTCTGGTTTAATAGGGAGCTTCAGCGCTAACGCAGTTTAAACTAAACAAGATAAAAGAGTATTCCTGTGGCTTAATCCAATTACGGTGGTGTCGTAATAATGGCTGTGAATGTGGGTCGCTCTCTCCCAGGGGGCACAGAGAGGAGACCGCCTTTCCTCTGGTTCTTCTGCCCTCCCCTGATTACAGGGAGCTCTACTCCGACCCTGGGGCCAGCAGTCCTGTGGCAGGCTGTGGGGACCTGCGGGCTGTCTGTGGCCATTGGGCTGTCTGTGGCCATCGGGGCTCTGGAGCAGCATGTGCCGTGCGGGGCTGCCACCTCCTCGTGAGCTCTCTGGATCCTGCTCTGTGCTGCCTGAAGGGGTGAAGCCAGGTTTGCAGAAGTGCCCATCTCAGTGCAGCAGAGAGAGTCGGTGTATGGACATGGGCTGTTCCAGGCTCTGTGCCTCTCCAGATGCAATTTCCCTAATGAGTCATGGGCAGTCGGTTGTTACTTCAGGGTGTAAAGCCTTGCTGAGGGCCACTGTGGCAGCTCCTTCCCAGGAACGTGCTCCCTAAAGCCCTAATAGTGAGAGGGTCAAACCGCACCCTTAAAGGGAGAGCCATGCTCGTCTTTGGGGAAGCATTAACTCCAGTGTATCTTGGGATATTGTTGTAGTCCCCTTAGGGATTCAATCGCTTTGCCTGCTGCTGCAGCATCCTGCAGTGTTGAGTTCCACGTGGGGACTCAGAGTTGCCTGGGAAAGTATTTCCTTTTAGTAGTGATGAATTGACATCGTGCAGTTTCACTGACGGTTTTTGAGTTTGGTGGTGGTGAAGTACCCGGTTCTCTCGTTCTGACACAGCTCTGTTATTTATAAGTTTTACCCAGTTTCCATTCATGTCCTTTCTCCAATAAACAGCCATTGCAGTGTTCTTTTCCTTCCTCTTCCCTCTTCAAAACAAACAAGCCAAGGCATGGGTGCCTTTAGTCTGGATGTAAGTTAATCAGCCGGAGGATGTCCCAGGACACTGACCAGGTTCGTGTGAGCCCCGGGGTTCAGTGTACTGCCTGGGGTACAAAACTGGGGGGATCTTGGTGAATGGGTCAGATGTCTTTTGCAATGTAATGTGATGACTAGCCAGATCTTTCAACGGCTGAAGCACCACAGACTTGATTTTGCCAAAATGTACAGAGTGTGCCTTGGATTCCTGAAAATCTGCCCAAACTGGCAAGACTGAGCGTATGGGTGGGGTGGAGGGGTGGGAGGCTGGGAACCCGGGGTAGGAGAGAGGTGTGATTCCTGTGCAGCCACGTTCCTTGCTGCAGGCTGGACGCCAGCCCCACCGTGGCGTTTGCTCTGGGGTGAGAGCCCAAGCATGCTGCTTACCCAGGGCCATGCTGGAGCAGGGACAGCCCTGCACACCGGTGGTGGGGCAGACCCCCACCGTGGGGCAGGCAGTTTAGTGGGCCCATTTGCCAAAGGCCTGTCCTGCGTTAGCAGTAACCCCATACCGACAGCTGGGCAGCAGGTAGATCACCCTGCACTTGGAGGGGTGGTCTGGGGGACACCTGCCTTACTGGGAGTCACTCCATGTCCATCTGTTTGTGGCACATGCTTGAGGAGAGTCTTTTCCCAGCTCCATGAGGAGAAGGACCTCTCCTTGTGCATGGGGCACTGGGTGTCGTGTCCTCTGTCCTGCAGAGCCTCTTAGCCAAGCAGGGGACTTGGCGAGCTGGGGCTGCATGGTGCCCATCCTGCTGGGCAGGTCTGCCTTGGCCTCTCCAGTTGACTCCCTCCCATGTTGCCCCACTGAGGGCATGCTGCCATGCCCCGTGCAAGGGCACAGCTCTGCTTTGAGAGGTGATGGGGATCCTCCTTGCCTGCAGGAGCCCAGCAGATGATGTAAGAAGTTCCCTGTTTATATTGCTCTGTTTTCTTTCGCCATGAGTTTTCTGACAAGTTAATGCTTGCTTATGTTCTCCAGGCTTGGAAAATTCTTCAGCAGGATGATATGGAGGCAGAGCGCTCAGGGTTAATTTCTGGGGATGCCACCTGTGACTGTTGTGTTTCAGCAGAAGCAGAAATGGTTTTGCTGGTGCTCCCACAGGGCCGGTGAGCTCTTACCGCTGGCTGCTGTTTGCCAGGCTCTGTGGGTGGCACGGTGTGGGTGGCACAGTGCAGCCTACCTGGTGCTACTGGGACTGGCAACTCAGCAGAGTGGGTGGTAGAGCACCAGTTTGACAGTTTCAAACTGGCTCTATTGCTGCCTGTTGAGTTTTGAGCATCTTTAACATGGGAACAAAGAAAACAAAACTGGCCAATATGAGAAAAACCGAAACAGAGAACTCAGACTGTGTTGATTAAAGTGATTAAGTCTGGTTGTAGTCCCTCAAACCGTGTCTGTCAAGGGCTGGAGTTCATGCTAGGTGTCCCTGTATGCCAGCAGTTTTTCCAAGCAGTCTGTTTTCTGAGTAGCTTTTCACCAGGGCTGACTTGCCCATAGGGGAGTGAGATGCCCATGGATTTTATATATTGCTAAACTAGCACTTCAGGAAGGATTGAAGTGTAGGAATAGTAAAGGAACACAAAATCCCACCAAAACTCTGTTTTAAAATTTTCCTGTTTAAAATTGCTGCATGTATCTTTGCAGCAGCCTGACCACCAGAGCTGCATATGTCAGACGAGGGCTTGGCTGAGCTGGGGCTTCGGAACGGCACTTGCCAAAATGCGCAGAGCTGCCAATGCACTTTGCTCCCTCTGCTCAGACAAACACAGTTCTCTGTCCCGCACTTGGGGTGGTTGGAGGGTCTTGTCAGCACACATCTGCACCCTGTGCAGAGTCTCTGCTCAACAAAACATGGGTGCAAACAGTTAAAAGTGTCAGCTCTTTATTATCGGGCTGCTCTGGGGCCAAGGTCTTGCTCAATTCTGTAAATTTAGGCTTGAGAGAGCCACAGTGGAGCAGTCAGTCCCCATCTGAGAGGCATTAGGCAGAAGTTCAGCTGTGCTTCTGTGTAGCTTCAGACCACGACAGAGTCTCCTGTTGGGAACCATCAGTCAGGTGTTCATCTGGTGGGGTGATTTTACTGCTGCTACCCTTCTCCTTGTGTTTTTCTGGTCGTCTCCTCTGTTACTCGACAACAGAGATGGGGCAGGGGCTCTCACCACCTCGCGCCATGACAGGCGAGTGCCCAGCTGCTGATAGAGCAGAGTCCTTTCCCTGGGCATGGTGCTGCTCATGCCCACTCCCTGAATCAGCTCAAAGGTGAGATCTTCTCCTGCCTTTCTCTTCCTGCACATGCAGAGGGCCTGGGCTCCGTTTCCTTTGCTCTCCCTTCGACTGGATGCAGGGTTGCATTGGAGAGGGATGTTTGCAGGGTGCGTCCCTGCACGAGACACTGCTGCTAAAGTCCACGAACAACCAGGGCTTTGCCCAGCTGCTGGAAGCAGCTTTTTTGCCTGGGAACCACAATTCTGTGAAAATAACACTGGGAAGGGCAATTTCTGTGCTTCGTCTCTGCAGGCCCCTTCTCACAGCTTGCCCCAGTGTGCCCTTGCGCGTAGGGAGCCTCAATGTGCTGACTTCTCCAAACTATTGTTTGGAGACTGTAACCAAAGTTGCTCTTTGCTCATTAGAATCGCCTTTGTCAGAGCGTCTTTAATCAATGGACTCCCGAGAGACAGCATTTTTAAAACTTCTTTGTATACCTCCTCTTGGAAGTTCTTCGTGCTGCACCTTGTGAATAAACTAATGAGATGCTGTGAGAGTTCGCGCTGCCGTTAATTAGAAGAGGTCTGAGGAAGAAGTACTGCACATACATTAACTTTATCTTGGCTCACATGTCTCCTCTCTCCCTCTGTCTCCTCCTTCCAGGTTGCACAAACAGCAGATGGCTTGGATGCTGACCTCTGGAAGGATGGCTTGTTTAAATCCAAGGTCACACGATACCTCTGCTTCACGAGATCCTTTTCAAAAGAAAATGTAAGTCCATTTGCTGCGTGTCTGCGTGATTTGCATCTGTACCCGGTGCGCTCTTACCCATAAGATGATTCATTTTATGGAGCTAATTATAATTCAAGCAGGCGTTTCACCGAGTTTGGGTGAGTCAGGAGGCAAATGGCGATGGTGGATATTTGCATTTTGTCTGTGGTCTTCATGGAAAGAAATTGCTGGCCAAATCTGCAATAAAAGTAGCAGAGAGGGCATGTTCACATTTCAGCCACACCCTCATGCTAGCTGTAGCAGTGGGTGCTGCATGCTCCTGATCCTGATTAATTTCTGACTCTAATTACCTAGAGAAGCAAATGCTGCAGGTAATGCTGATGAAGGAAATGTTAGTTTCTGAATCCAGGAGCATCACAGATATTTTCTTGCAGGGTTAGGTTTTCTTTCTTTGTTGCTTTAGGTGCTGATTCCTGAAAAGTCCCCCCACGTAGTGCATATGCTGCCCTGTACTTGTAATCTTCCAGTACGGCCATTAAGCACAAGTTATTTTCTGATGAGCGGCAGTTGTCTGCCGACATCTCCGTGGAGGGGAGGAGACAGTGTGCAGTGAGAGCCCGACACCTTCTACTGTTTTTGGTGAGGCTAGCGAGAAAAATTCCTCTTTTCTGGAGGAGCGTTTTAATTCTACAATGAGTGCACTCCATCTAGTGGGTAATCCTGCTTTTCGTCGTGCTTTGGATACTCACAGTGCCTCCCTTGTCAGGGTATGGAGATACCATTTTGTACTCGTGCTTTCACCAACGGCAGCAACAGAAAAGCGACTGCGACTTTGGAGGCTGATCACAGGCCCTGACAGGAAAGCTAGGGGCTGCCAATTTCCAGCATTTGACCTTTATCCTATCCGCTTCCCTGCCTGCCTCTAGATTAAAATGAAGCTCCAGAGCGATGAGAAATATTGCTTCCTAGGGTGGATGTGCTTTTCATCCTGAAGTACCTGCAGTAGTGGGAATAATAGCCCCAGAACAGGCAGGGAGGGTCCTAAACAGAAAGATGTGTGATGATTTGAGTATCGACTTTATCTGTGGCTCCCTCAAATGCGAGGTTGTCAGAAGTAATTGCAGGATAGTAGCAACTGCTGGCTACCAGAGACAGTGTAAGTACCCTCAGTTGGTGCCTGTTGGGCTTTTGGCATGTAGCCTCTGCTCAGTGTGGTTTGGGAATACGTTCCTCGTATTGATGAGGAGTGAATTAAAGGGAGCGTGAGGGAGGGCCACTGGTCCCAGCTGCACAGCAGCCCAGTGGGTGAGGCGCGGGGTGAGCCGCTGTGTCCCGCACAGGCTGTTGCCAGCAGCACGTTAGATCCGCGGGTGCTTCAGCAGAGCTCTGGGCAGCAGAGTCCTCTCCAGCCACACAGTGGTACAGTGTGCTGCCCGACTGGGGACCTCTGAGGGTTAAAAGCCTTGGTCATCCCTGGTGGCAGTGACCTAGAGCTCTCACCTGGAGGGAGAGGCTCCTCTCACCTACACATTGAAGTTTTACTGCTCAGGGTTGGTGGTTGTTTTAAAAGAACACTGGGAACTCTTTGTCCTGAAGAACATGTTGTAGTTAGCAGAGTTAATGCACCTTAGATACCTAGTTTATGACAGAGACAGAGTCTGTAGCGTCTCTGTCAGAACCATCATTCTCAACAGCTTACACTATTTGGCAGATTACGAGGACGTTGCTGGTGTTTGCGTGTCTCAGTGAGGGGGCCCCAAACAGTGTATCTCACAGTCAGGGAGGCTTTGTGCCCTTTTCTCCTCAGTATGTGGCAGAACGTCAGTGCCGCTCCCAGTGTTTCAGAGCTAATGAACTTACCGGAGGCTTCTCTCCTGCCTGTCTGCTGTTGATGGAGGAACGATGGTTGGTTCTGCTGAAAGTTGCATGCTGATGTAACTCAGCTGGACAGTTTGGATAAACAAAATGTGAAATGAAAGATGAATCAGCAGTGACCACTTCATCTACCATTTGCTGTGCTTTGAAACATCCAGCATTGCTGGCTCTGAGATGCTCTGGCCAAAGTGGGGTTGGAGGCATGTGGGGTCTGCCCGGTCTCGGCCACTTTGCATGAGCAAAGGACTTTTGCCATAGTTGTGTGTGGTGAGATGGGGCTGCAGATGCAGTGGCCCCAGAGAGGAATTGACCACAAAATGCAGAACTTCCAAAAATTAAACTCGGACCTGATCTCCCCTTATTTCAGAGTCTGCAAATTTAAATATGTTTTAAAATAGTTCAGTGTAATAATCAGAGAGTAGAGGTTTGCCTGAAATACTCCGCCAGGTAAAAATTAAAGTAGGTACTTAGCAACCAGCAACAGTGGCACACACTGACATGGTTTGATGGCTTAAGATGCAATTTTAATTGTTCTGTACTGCATTTCCGTTTATAAAGGCTGTGCAGTAACAAAAGTGTGTCTTTTCTTCCATACGTGAATCCAGATTATTGGCACCATTGCGGGCTTTAACGAGAACTGCAAAGAAAGTCTGGTCTCTAAACAATTGTGGAGGCTGTCATTCTGAATTGTGATTTGAGCTCTTCAAGCCTTGATTAATAGTACAAGGCATCAGTTCAGAATTCCTATGGACTCCAAATGAAGTTCTTTGTTCCAAATGGCCTCCTTTTCTGGAGCACGCCTACCTTTGGAGCTAGAACCATGTCTGTTCAATACTAATTAGCTAATGCATGTAATAACTTTGGCTGTGTCTGCATGAACCATCTTCCCGTAATGCTTTCTGCTGTCACCAAAATGTCACATGGCTGTTGTAGATGTGGAGTGTATGAGAACTAAGGTGACCTGCTGAGTGGATGAGTTGGTGGAGGTGACACTTTGAACTGCCACGTTTCCAAAGGGAAGAATCTGGTTGTGCTTCTGAGGATCCTGAAGTACGGCCGAGGTGTAAGAATCAGTACGTGCTGAAAATTGTCTGGCATCTCCTGGTCAATTGTCAGGTAGTTCCTGCAGAGGGGTCAGTTGCAAGTGTTGGCTTGGTACCTCCTTACCATTTTTAAAGCTGGTAGTCAGATACAATGACGAGGCATCTTGGGGTTCAGGAGGTGAAAAAAGCTGGGTCTGAATTTGGTGACGTTTTGTAGTCAACTGTTTCTTTTCTCTCTCCAAAGAGTCATTTAGGCAATGTCTTGGTTGATATGAAGCTCATTGATATCAAGGACACTTTACCTGTGGGCTTCATCCCCATCCAGGAAACCATCGACACACGTAAGTTCGCGTCTGTTCTTCAGTCCCGTGCCTCAGGAGCAGCGACTCTGCCAGAGCCTGTGTGGTGGGATGGTGGAGAGCCGTGTCCCAGGCGGAGGGACGCGCGGAGCACTGCTGCTCTCTGGGGTGAGCAGACAGGCCGGTGTCCTGGCAAGTGGTGCCGAGGATGGTGAGGGGTGTTTGTGCTTGCTGAGAGGAGTCCCAAATGGAATGTCCAGGGAAAATCCCATCCTCGTTTCTTCAAGGCAGGAAACACTTTGCTGCAGTGTTTATGCCAGCAGTTTCCAAACAGTCTGTTTGGGTCCCCTGAGATTCGTGGCAGCGTGGCTGGAGCCACATCTGGCCACAGTGCTCTGCTCTGCAGCAGGCATCGGGCGCTCTGGGCTTGCAGTGCGGAGGAGGCCGTGGATGAGCCCTGTGGGAGCTGGGTGTGGAAGGGCTGTGGGACGCTGTGTGCTGGTGTGAGTGTACAGCCGCTGCTTGGGAGCAGGGCTCACCAGTAATGAAATCCAGCCGAGTTACAAGTGGAAAGGAGTTACGTGAGCCCGCTCTGCAGGGAATAATTCATCTGGGTCTGCAGCAGATGAGGACGGTTTTTCAGTCACTGCCGTCCTGGTTTTGATTTGAACCCATGACCCAGAAGTGAAGGCCTCTGCAGCCCATTTCCCATTCCCCTGGGTCACCCCTGTGCCCCGGAGAATTCCTGGGCACATGTGGGCTGGGGCAGAGTTGTCGGCTTATCCTGCTCACCCTTGGGAGTGCCGGATGCTTACCGTGCACTGCTGTAATTTTTGTGAAAGTCCTAGTGGAAAGGTGGACAGGGACTTGGAAACTAATTTTGAATGCATTGGATTGTGACCCACACCATGTTCAAAGCAGAGGTACTGTCTGTGTTAACGAAGGCATATCCCTGCATCCATTAGCATGAGCGAACACACTTCGACTGACTGTTTATAATATGTTTACTTAAAATTAACTCTGGTTAAGCATGTGTAATGAATGAATCTGGCTCCTAAACCAAGTTTGCTACAGACTGCAGACTCTAGCCAAGTGTGAAAGAGACCGAGACAAAAGCAAATAGTCAGCTTTGTGCTTGCTGTGAAAGTCAAATGAGAGGCCTTGATTTTGTGGAGTTACATCCATGGTTATCCGTGTTTCTGTGCTCTTCTCTAGGTGACAGCTGACTTGCAGTAAATACATTAAATACAGCACTCCTTACTAGCTTCTGAGAAAGTTTTCAGAGGCCTTAAGCCCTGGGCTCCTAAAATCAGTTTTAGACACTTCAAACAGAAGCCCTAGTTTTCCAAAGCAGAAAACTAGACTTGTGGGATACAGGTATTTAACATCTCTAAACCTCAGCACTGTCACCGCGAAGCTGCATGCACAGATGCTGTGTGGTGACACGCCTCACGCTGCCTGGACGTTTATTGGTGCTGGTGCAACAGCAGATTTCAGAGGCCGGGATGGATCACTTTCTCCAAGGGGCGGATTATGAAACAGGAGGAGCCTGTAGAGACAGGGCTGCTTGCCATCTGTTGAAGTGAGAGCATGTTTTTAAGCTGGAGGATATTTATTCAGATTAAACTGAAGGGGTTTTATTTTGCAGGCACTTGTTTGTAGTTGGTTGTTTCCAGATTTTCATTCTGCATCTGCACTTTAGATTTCCAGTTTATCAATAGAGTCCTGTCATGTCTTTCAAGTGCCTGCGTTCACAAATAGAAACCTCACCTTGCTCATGGTGAGACTCGCCGGCTCTTCAGGGTGAGGCAGAGCAATGGTTTCCAAGCACTGCAAGCTGCATCTGTGAGCCAGAACCACCCACGGAGGTGTGACTGACCCGTGGCTGGGTGCGGGTTGTATCTGCATGCAGACAGACAGCGTGCCTACAAACAAATTCATTATACAGATAAGCCTTAACTCTGATGAGCTTGAGTTTTCTTGATGGATAACATGGAAACAAGTGAAATGGCTCTGTGATGCGTAGCAAGAAAGGGCCGTGCTGCAGATCCATCCGCCCTCTGAACACAGGTCAGCGCAGCGCGGGTGTCCTGTAGGAGCTCCTGGCAATTACTGCTTTGTAAATTGGGCTTATCCCTACAGAGATACCAGGGCACACACATCGGGAGTATCATTTCAGGGCCTGCTGACCGAGTCAGGAGAGGTCATTAACACTTGGATGTGGGACATGTGGGCAGACAGCTTTTGCTGTCAGCCGCCCTGCGTGGCAGTCTGGTTGTCTGCCTGCTCCTCCTCTCAGTTGGGTTGGCAGAGTAAACTGACTGGTTGTTTCAGCAGCTTCCAGGTATGTTCCTGGAGGCAATGCTTGTGGGAGGAATGTTTAGATACAACTGTCCAGGCTGTTAAGGCACACGTTGCCTTGGAAGGAGGAGGCGAATGTGAGAAGTATGTGGAAGTGGAAAAATCGCCCACTGTTCCTGTGCTGTGGTGGAGTGCTCTGGCACACACGATGTCTTATCTTCTCTGCAGAGGGTAGCAGGGAGTGTTGGTTTATCGCAGTGCCTAATAACAAATCACACACCGCGTACAGAGAGCTCCTGATAGAAAATTTCTCTAGTCACTGAATGGCACTGCTCTGTCTGGTTTGCTGACGTATATCTGTTCTTTGGCTCCAGTTCTTACCATAATTATCTGCCTAGTATCTGGAGAGACAATAAATAACATTTATACCCTAATCTTGCATAAAAACCACCCTGTGTCCTGGGTTGTTTTTGCAGAAGAAGTAGCTTTCAGAAAGAAGAGGCTGTGCATTAAATTCATCCCTCGAGATTCCACAGAGGCAGCAATCTGTGATATCCGTATCCTGGGTCGATCTAAACAAGCCCCTCCTCAGTACACGTTCATAGGGTAAGTACCCCTCACTGCAGGAGCTGGTGTCATAAATTCAATCATTCCGAGTCGAAGCGCTCTGTTTTCCTGTAATTACTAAGTAGTAGTTTGTAAGAGCTGAAGCTTGCCATTAGAAAAGTCTGCATAGGTACAAGTGTTGATGCATTTGATGTAGGATTTAACTAATTGCCTTTTTTTTCCAATTAGACTGGTTCGTACTTGCCAAGGTGTTTGTGAAACATGTCAGTGCTGTGCACGTGCACAGCATTTGCTTGTAGCATTCCTGTCTTTTGTTGAATTCCCAGGGAGCTGAATAGCATGGGCATTTGGTACCGGATGGGCAGAGTCCCACGCAACCACGAATCTTCACAGCCCGCGACTCCTCCTTCCCAAGTACCGTCGTCCACACCAGCTCCTAACCTGCCGAGGTGAGTTGTCAGCTTTCCAGCCCTTCCTACTTCGTGCCGCATGGTGTGTGGTTACTAACCTTGCCTGGTGGAACCGAGGCACCGAGTCAGTGTGAATGGTGAGATCTGATAACGAGGGAATGTGCTGTTTGTTCTTTCAAGTATTTGCCTACTGGAATTTCCCTTGGTTGCTGTTGTATAAAGACTTACGGGTGGAGAAATGAGAAGAAAGAAAAAGCCTGCAGAGGAAGGGAAATAGCAAACTACACCTTTTCTTTGCTTTAAACTGTGCGGGGTGTTGTAGTTTCCACAAAAGCACAGGGGTCACCCTGGAAGGTGGGTCAGAACGGTAGCCAGGCCAATTTCCGTTCTGGACCAAAGGGAGAGAGAGGTGTTCATACAGGTTTTAATGCACAGGGAGACAAGTGTGGCTCATGCTCCAGAACCAGCCCATTTGGGGTTTGAAGTACCAGCCCTGTTATTTCTTTTCTTGGACCCGGCTGCTGGGCTCCACGGGAGCTGCGCTCCTGGGCTGGCACTGGCCGGGGCCCGCAGGATGTTGTCTCACACACAGCGTTTGTGAGTAAGCGTATGCACTAGTGTGTGTATTGCCTGAAACAAGAGTCCGGCACTGACAGCTCACTTGCTGGATTTCTCTGGACAAAAGAGTGTGTAGTTAAGCAACAAACCAACCCAGACAGAGGTTAAACCGAGCGCTGTATGCTGCCGGCATTTGCCGTGAAAGCACAGCTCCACAGCGAGACAGGGCCTGCCCTGAGGCTTGTTGACCGAGCTCGGGCCCGGCTATTGCAGGGGCACAGCACGTTCTCTGCAGGTCCCTTTGGGCTTTCGCTTAATTAAGCAAACATATTTTTGCACGAGGCATTTGGTATTCTGCTGGTACATTTGCAATATTACAGTAACCGTTGGGAGCTGGAATTTTGAAGGAGGTGGCGGAGGGGAGTTCCGGGGGGATCGGTTTGTATACAAAGGTCACTGCTTCAAATGAATGGAAAATACTCGCATCCTTCAGAGTCTTGATTTACAGGTCGTGTCGGAGAGTGACGCTTTTAAACTGCTGTAAACTGTTCCCAAAAAAGCTGTTGGATGTTTTTTTAAGGCAGGTGTGTACATTTGAGCCTTCACCCGTGACCCAGACTGAAATCCCCTGTCTTGCGGTAGCTCTCTGAGCTCTCCAAATCACTTGGGCGTTTCTTTCACGGAGTTTTTCTGAGTCGCCTGCCATGCTGTCCTGACCTGTCAGGTGTGCTGCAGGCAGGGATGCTGTCCTGCTTCTCAAAGAGAAATGGAGGCAGAAGGGATGAAAAGCCAGCAGTCTTGTGGTGATTTCTGCCTGTCCCACGAGGAGCTGAGAGGTGGTTTTGAAGTTCCACTGGACACGAGCCACACGCTGGCACAGGCCATGCGGGATCAGAGAAAAAGATGTCTTGATGTCAGAGCACAGATCTTAATTTTCTGGCTGCAAGAAATTCCTGCCTGGGCAGATTTCCACAATAAAGAGAAAAAGAGAAAAAATTATCATAGCAAGAGAATGTCAATGGCGGTCCTTAATCACTAAGTGTGGAAGGGTCACTTTATGGCTGAGCAGGGAAGTCTGCAGAGCAGCGTCAGAGCAATTGGGAACAGGGCCAAAATTAGAGCTCAGAGCATCAGCGACAGTCTGAGAAAGAAGTGTTTACAAGGCTTATATATTTTATAACCTCTTGTTGTACAGTTTATGGTTTACAATGGCTGCAAGGAAATTGGATCAGTTTTGTTTTACTTGCCAAATAAAGCAAATGTCAAAATAGTCAATATAAAATGTATTCTAATTTGGCTGAGTTAAAACAGCCAGTATGCAGCGGAATAATTGAATGTTACATTAATGCCTCCTAGTAAAAACCACCTGACTGTATCCAGCTCCACTCTCGTGGCCTGTGTGTGATTTACAGGTAACTTTTACACCACCAGCCTGATCATTCAAAGCATCTTTCATGTCTGTTTTTTTACTCTGATTTTTTTATTATGCAATATATTTTTTAAGAAATAGAAATGTATATAAAGGTGCATCCTGCAAATATTTCATTATTATGGGGAACACGTACTACTTGAAAGCCTTTTCTAATCCTTTACAGCTATATGGCAAGTTACTCAACACTTAATGTTTGTGGAAGATTGTAGACACAAGTAACCTCTTATTTTTACGTCACCACAGAGATGTGAGACTACCCTGGCAGCCAGTTTGCTGTTTTACTCCATGTGGATCTATCCTGGCAGGAAGAGCAGCGAGTTGTTCTGATGCTGCCATGAGTGCTAAGAGAAAACCAGTGAGCAGCGCCTCGAGGAGAGCACTGGAGGTTCTGCCTTGGGCTGGTCACATGTTGAAGCTATTCTCGTCAGTTCCTGTCTAGCATCATAAAATAATTTTAAATCAAGAGGGGGTGCTTGGGTGCTTCAGAACAATTGCTAACACTGGTTATAAACTAAACCAGTGAGGCACACCAGTGAGCTTCGTCACAGCAAAACCTTCCTAAAGTGGAAGGACTTCTTCCTGCAGGAGACGTTTATCTCTGCACCAGCCATGCTTCCTCCTCTGATAGCAATGTAGGTCAGTGATGGCAGTGCATGGCGGCCTGTCCATCCACAAACAGCTTGCTGCACATCAGCGTTGCTGCTTCTGCTGCTTGTGCCACGGGGTTATGGCTCGCAGTCAGGTCGGCACAAGGGGAGCCTTTGTTTGATATTCGTGCCGGACCACACATGTTATTTTTCAGCCATTTTTTCTCCTTGGTGTTCCCTGCTGCAGGCATCTGGCTTAATGGTCTCTAACGGCAGCCCTGGCACATCCCAGTGAGGATGGCGTGCTGTGCTATGGAGCACAGCCGTGCCATTGTGCAAGGCAGCAAGCTGCTTTACTGTCTTTTGTCTCCAAATTCTGCAACACCTTCTTGGCACTAATAGCAGCCTGGAGAAATGCACTTGCAATTTCCCATCCTAGAAGGCTGCTGCTGCTGCAGAACGGCTTTTGTTGGCCTGAGTCACCCATGGGAGTTCAATGTAAGTCTCCTCGGTAGCTCTGCTCTGTGCTTACTTGCACCCTTGCGGTGACGTCGCTTTGGGGTCAGGAAGGTAATCCTCAGTGAAAGAGGTGCCCATCACAGGGAACTCACCTGCCCTTTGCACTTTTGCTTCTCCCAGCCTGTGGATCAGGAATTGCCAGTGCATGGGCTGAGGACTTGCAGAAAGGTACGTCACAAGCACTCGAGCAGTGTCACGGGGCTCGGCCCCTCTGTACCTCAAGCTCTGTTGGAGCAGGCTAGAGTGGGGTTTGTATGTGACATTCTCTGCAAGTCCAGTTCTAGCCTTTTGGGAGCAAGTCCCTGACTTCTGTGAATGCAGCAGAGCCGATCTCGAGCCATTTTGTCTTGCGGCTGCCTATGCAATGGCTCCCGTCGCTGTTGCGATGCTTTGTGAGCCCATGTGGCTTCTGTGGTTCGGGACTGCGTTTCACATCCCTTCTGAGGTGCTGCAGGAGTCTCTGCCACCGTCATTCAAACAGCCCTCTCGCAGTTTGTCAGCTGCAAGCAAGATGTCAGTCAGTGCTGCCAAAGTGTGTTTTACAGTGACAGACATAATTGCACTTAACTTTTTGCGTGGATGTTATCAATCTGTGATGGATACTTTGGGAAATGGAGCACTCTGATTGCAGATGATGTGTCACAGGCGTTTAATCTTCCTCTCGAAGAGACCAGGGTTCAGTCACAACTTTTACTTGTTGATGTCAGGTTTTGAGAATGTAGATTCGTGCTGACCCTGGGAATTGTTCAGTCATTTAGTTTGCAAGGCTGTCATCCGAAAGGTTAATGGCTTACTGGGGAGAGGAAGATCTTGCTGCAATCCACTTGTATTCATATCATGCCTTAGCATGGCTGGGCACTTGGTGTTCGGGTGCAGAAGGGCAGAGCTCCTTCGGCTGCCTGCCCGGGATGCCTGTGGCACATCTCCATGGCTGTCTAATTGAGAGCCACAGAGGGAGGGCAGGGGAGGGAGCAGCCCAGTCCTGGGGCAGGGAGCAAGTCTGAGCCGCAGCTCTTGGTGGGGTCACGGTGCCGCTGCTGTCCGTAGGCAGAGCCGCGAGTCGCTCGTTCGTGCTCTGGACTGGCCAGAAAGGCACACGGGTGAGCGAAGCAGTGTCGGCCCCAAGTGCCGCACCGCCCCGTGTTGCTGCTGACTGGGAGGGGTGACAGTGCTGGTGGGAGCCTGGACTGCGCAGTGTGGCTCTGGAAGGAGTTGCCCTCCTGTCCTGGTGGGGTGGCAGTTGGGAACACTGAGCGGCAAACACGACTGAGCCACTGGTGCAGCCAGGCGCAAGCCGTGGTGGGCACCAGCAGAAGGGTCCGGACAGGGGTGGCCGCTTCCCTGAGAGTGGCATGGTGCTCGTGTGGCACAGCTGCCTGCTGCCATGTGCACAGTAATGGGAACAGCTGAAGCCAGCACACACTGTCTGGATGGAAAGGTCACAGTTTTCTCCTGGTTCGCAAGGCAAAATGGCTGGTCTGGCCCAAGAAGCCATGGGCAGTGAGGGTGGGCTGGAGTGCAGCAATGTGCTGTGGTCAGGGCAAGCCAGGCAAAGCCTCCCCGGGCTCAGGGGTCTGTGTCCAGCCAGGCAGTGAGAAATGCCAACTGTGTGGGCAGCAAGGGACCAGGCTGCTGGTGCTGGGGCCCAGCTGGAACAGGCAGCAGGTGCTCCATACCACCGCAGCTGGAAGGGTTGCAGGCAGAGTGTCAGCCCCTGCAGCAGCTCCAGTGCAACCACAGGGCCCCGTGCTGGGCTGTCCTGAGAAGACGGCCGTCCCTCTGGGCTCTGCCCCAGCCCAGGAGTGATGCCTGGGGATGGAGCAGTGTGTACGCCTCTCCCTGCTGCCTGCCTTCTCCCTGGGGGTCTGGGTGTCTGCAGAGAAGGGGCTGTGTGCGGTGCCAGACCCAGGGCCCCAGCGTACACCGTCTGTGCTTGTACCTTTTGCCTGAGCTGCATGGCTAATAAGCCACAGAACCAGCTCGTTTGTGCTGCCGCTCACACCCCTGCAGCTGCGGGCCTGCAGCCTGGCTGGCAAATGTCCCTCCCCGCACGCCCTCTCCCTGCTCTGGCCACAGTCAGTCTGTGCCACCAAGTGCTCGGGTCTTGAAATACTGATCTGGCAGGACTATTGCTCCACAGAGAAAGTGCTGCTCTGGTTGTAATGAGGAGATAACAACTGCCCTACTAAAGCCCCTGAAATAAGAGCAGGATGTGCAAATTTTCCTCCTGTGCTCTCAATTACCTTTCAAATAGTAATAACCCCTCCTTAGAAAAGAGAAGTTATTTGCTCCTGTTCCTCTGATCCCAGTGGAGCTTCATGTTAAGGAGTGTAAGAATTTCCTTTCTAGGCAGCAAAGTCTGATTTTCGAAATCGATTTATTAATGGTGTTTGAACTTTGTCATGTCAGCTTGGAAAGTGATCAGTGTGTGGCTTTCTGCTAGAGGCTGATGATGTGCCATGGGTGGCAGTTAGTAGAGGAGCACCATGAGCCTGCATGGCAGAGACCTGGGCTCGCTCTGATGATAAGCCAGTCTTGCTCTGCAGTGGGATAATTGAGGGGAGGGGGAAGCCTTTCACCTTACCTATTTTTAAGTAGCAACAATATTATTTAGAAATAACTGTCTTTAATTTTTTAAGATATTTAAAACAGGTTTTATGGAGATTCTCTGGAGGAAAAGGTTCCAGGGTTTCAATGCCTTTCTGCTCTGGTGTGGAACAAAGCCAAGGCCAGACCAGAGGCGGACACCCCTGGCAGGCCGATGGCCAGGACGCGCTCTCAGAGTGGTGGGGTTCTGCCTCAGGGCCCATCGCCTGAACCAAGTGCTACCAAATGAGGGGTACTTTGGGATGGATGTTTCTGGTTTGACTGGAGACTGCTCTGAGAAACACTGCCGGCGGGATCTCTGACAGTCTGATCTACAAAATATTCCTTCTTGACGGAGTTGCATTTTCTAATCTGTTTCATCAAAAGAGCTCTAAAGTAAAACTACCTTCTGATTTACAGCTAATCAAACACGTTCTTTGGCTGAAATGCTCCACTCTTGTATTGGGGCATACAGTACAGTACTCCTAGTTTTTACATTACGTACCCTACGAGAGGCCAAGGATGGTATATGGGCTGGGTTCACATCGCAGTGGCTATGGATAAAAAAAATCCAGTGAGGTTGAAACAGTAAGTTGAAGCTTGGAAGCGTTTCCATAGACCATTTCCAGTGAGTATGGAAATAAGCGGAATTTAAGGATGAAATGTCTGTGGTGCGTGTAGGCTGTGCAAATCTGAACATGATGGCTGGTTTGAGAGGGCAAGGGGCGCTGGCATACGCTTAGCCGGAGTCTGTTCCCAGAAGGAATTTATATGAAGCCGCGCTGACCGTGTGGCTCACATCCAACTCAGCTGGATGAAGATGTGCAAAAATTGGTCACCGTCCAGTATGTTTTAGTGGTAGAAAATGATGATTAGGAAAAAATGTTTAAACAATATGAGTACTTTCCAGGCACAAGAATCCCTTGTAGCAGCCGAGGAAGAGAGACATTAACTGTAGTTAGGAGAAGTCTGATTGATTTAGCTGGTTCTGAGGACACATTGGAAAACTTGGGGAGTGCTCTGAGTGAAGAGGCTTTGCTCCCCTTACAGTCATTTTTCTTTATAGAGCCCTGTTCCTGGTATAGTAATATTCCTGGAGGCATGGTTTCTTCGGGGTGCAGCGTGGGGTCATTAAGCACAAGCTGAAGGCATTCATTCAGAGCAGCCCGTATACTCAGTTGTTAAATAAGCCCTGGGGGGGAATTGAGCGTTTTTTCCCTAAAACTTCTCTGTTGTCTGCTATTTAATATGATCTCTGCCACTGTTGATTTGTAATCTGTGCTTTCACCCTGAAGTGCATGTGGTTGTGTTCAGATATTTCCTTCTTTAAATCAATCACTTTCACCATTTTCCAAAACACTTCTTGAGTTTATTGCTTTTAGTAAAGTGTTTGGACTGTCATTATTTATTACTGGCAAAGTGCTGACAACGTGCTCTTCCCAAATGAGTCTTTATGTGGAATATTTGTTTAGCAGGTTCTGCAGGGGAGGCGTTGCCGCTGCCCGCGGGCTGGGCTGTGCCATGCCGGCAGCACGCAGTGCTGTGGGTCTGCCTGGTCTGGAACCCCCTGCCCCAACCCTGGCCCCTGGCAAGGGGCTCACCTCAGAGCGATGCTTCTTGTCGGACCTGTGAGCCCAGGCTTTGTTGTGCTGATTAATTTGACAGAATTTAAAATCCTGACCAAGGAAGCTTACACGGTGTGTAATTTATCTTTTTGGAGTATTTCTGCTGTTTGGCAATTTTTCCCTACTGCTTCATTATCTGAAAACTCCTGACTCTGGAGAGTAGCTGGTGAAGGATGTGGAAAGCCGCGCTCTTCCCGCTGCAGCCTCCCGGGACGCCACGCTGCTCGTCTGAGACAACCACTTCATAAGCACTTCATGCTTACAGTATGAGGTCTTAGTTCTTTGATGCAGTCCTCTGCCTATAACAATTTAATGGGCTACAGCTCAGACTTTCAAGCAGTGTAAATGAAACTCGTTGGGTTTTTTCTATTGTTTGGCAGCTGTTTTCTCCTGGTTACTTAAGTCCTCTGATCTAAATTAATTCCTGTATAGAGGAAGCTGCTGGAGCTTCGTCCTGCATTAAGCCGTACATATTGGGTTGCTGCTCTGCAGTAGATCATGCTCCTTGTTAGCATCGTTTGGGCTTGCACCGTTCAGCTGGCGGTTCTTCAGTTTTAACAGGATGGCGCAGCATCGTTCTCCCCCGTCTCCGAGGCGTGGTCGTTTTGGGGGGTACGCAGAGACACGCTGTATGTGGCGCATTGAGCAGGCGTGCTGCCGACAGGCCTCCCTCCCTTCCCACAGCTGGGAAAAGTAAACGGGTAAATCTAAAAGTGGAAAGAGTCACTCACCCCCTTTTTCATTCTCTCATGCATTTGGGCTTTTATAAAATCTGAATCTGGCACCACCAGCTCTCATTGATTTTTGGGAAACAGGATATTTTAGTAGCTTGGAATGAGATGAAATGTTTGCAAAGCCCATGTGTTGCTTGTTTTAGGGAAAGGGTCGGGAAGGTTTTAGAAAGTATTTAAATATTTGGTTTACATGATTAGACTAGATTGTCTGGAATGAAGTCCATTACCCGAGGTGATTCTTGCCTCACAGTTTTGTTTTTCATTGCAGTTCTTTGGAGTATGAGGTAGGTGTTCTGGCATTGCACAGTGAGAGTTAAGGACTGTGAATAAATACTGTAGATGGGATTCTGGACACCACCGGAGCCACAGATACCTGCTGCGACGTTTTCTGTAAGCTGCACTTTGGAAAATGCATTCTGGTAGAGTGAGCAGTGCTGAGAGGTCCTCTGATGTCTGTCAGTGAAACTCCAGCAGCTCATTTCTTAGAAATGGGCTTTTTCCTCCTGCCGCAGGCAAAGCTTTCAAGTTGGATTACGTTTCCTGAGAGCTGCAGCCTGACGCTGCCTTCGTGTGGGTGTGTTTTCAGCTTTCTGCAGCTTGGGATTTAATTGTGCTGTCCTCAGTTTTTCGTGAGGCATGATCTTTGCATAATCCATGGACGGTGGAAGATGCAGTTCTCTTTAACTGAAGGTATTCCTGTGCGGGTTTTGCGGCACTGTTCTTAAGTAAGTTGGTGTAGAATGACTTGTAGTCGTGACAGTGGTACATTAAAGGACAGGACAGCTCCAGCCTGCAGCAGGCAGCAAGGTTTCTGATGTTTGGTAACGTGGGGCAGTTCTAACAGCTTTGCCCGATTTCTCCACTGTGCTCATCCGATCCAGCTGGAAAGCAAAAGCTTACCGTTGTTCCTTTGCTGTGCATTGCTGATATTTTTATGTGAATTGTGAAGCATCCTTTGATATCTGGTATTTCCCCACATGATCCTCTGTTCCTCTTTATGAGTACTTGCCCTCTAACTTCAAAAGCAGTTCATCTCCTTCCTGCAGACAGTTGTTAATAACTGATCTGGAACTGTCGGGCATTCCAGGGCCCATTTTATGGGAGTTTCTCTCCAAAAACAGTCAAAAAGTGTCCATAATGTGCACAGACCTCAAACCGCCTTTGCTAGCATCGAAGGCTTTCTCTCATCATGTGCCTGTTCTGTTGCTGTCACATGTAGACTTGTTCTGTGGGATTAATGACTGAAAGAAAAACTGAAGTTGAGAGAGTGATTAAATCTACCCTGTCCTGAACTGTGCTGTTGCAGTTGCTTCATCTTAAATTGCCTGGAAATCATCGTATGCTGAGGGAGAATATTTTTCGTGTGTAACCCATGCTGGAACAGCGTGGTTTCAACTCCAGCGCTGGAGCCCTTTGGCCAGCTTCACTGCAGCGGGTGTCCGTCTACCCTTCCCGGCTGCACCAAACCTGCCTCGTGACTTTGGTTCAGCGAGGAGAGGAAAGCTATTTTTTGTGACAGTTCAAAAGGAAACTAATTGGCATGGGGATAGTTAATGTGAGTTGCCATTCCTTAGTGTTAGAGATTGCACTAAAGTACTAATAATTACTGTTAATATCTTTCAGTGGAAACTTTCAGAGTAAATGAGCGCTGGTTGAAGCCGTATTTAACGCGTGCTGCTGGCATGATAAGAATGCAAATAAGCGTTATTAGCCTAATGATTTTGCTGTCACCATGGCTGTGCAGCAGCAGTGTTGTGAATATGTCATGCGGTACCCATGAATTTGGAAAGTGTGTCAAAACACAACTTCAATTAGTTTGCTCTAATTATGGCTCGAGAGAGTTCATAACTATATCACTCCTCATTAAAAGAGATTTTCTTATATGGATTAGTACAGCACATAAAAGGATGTTTGAGCGGCCTGAGGCAGAGCTGTGCGGAGGGAGGATGCCCACGGTGTGGCAGCAGGGGCAGCGGGTCCAGAGCAGCTCCGGGGTCCCTGTCCTGCGAGCTCCTGGTGCAAGGCAGCGTCTGGAGAAGCTCCTGTGTGGGGCGGGCAGGACTGGGCGGCTGCTCTTCGGTCTCCCTCCGCACATGAACCTGCAGGTGGCTCTGGATGGACTCTTCAGTAAAACAAAACAAAAAACAAAACAAATACCCAACAAAAACCAACAAACCAAACCCAACAAAACCAAAACAAGGCACAAAAGCACTAGTAGGAGCCACATTTGATGGGAAAATGGAGATCTGGCCTGAAAGCTTTGCTCTGATGAAGGTCGAGGGGCATAGGTGGTCAGAAGCCTGTGTCAGTCTGGCAGCTCCAGAGGAGCCCGGTGGGATGCCAGATGTCTGGGTGCCTCGTCCTTTCGCACTGCTGAGCACGTTCGTGCTTTGCAGAACGGGGAAAAGATAGTTGTGCTCACAAGTGAGCAGTTGGCGAAGGGTTAAAGTAGTAATTGTTTAAATCTTTTAGGCTTTCCTCCCAGTTCTGTGATAATTTGATGAAGAACTTCACCCTAATTAAATATTCAAATTAGGAATAAGTGTCAATATGGCTTCCCATTGCCTGGAATGATGATTAATTGTATTCAAAACTCTAGTGGCCGCTGTAATCTAAACCAAACCGTTGTTCTTGATTATTTCTGCAACACATTTACCATGTTTTTGTTTTAAAATTTAAACTAGTAATTGATTTGCCATATGCCGCAGAGCTGCACATACTTTCACGATACGTGTTTAGGAACTTGGGGACTTTGTAATTGGGATTTTCTTGCTTTTCAATGGCAGCCTCTTGTGGTTTTTTTCTTTTTTTTGTCTTCTACAAGGGAAAATGATTTGGCTTTCACAACACATAAGGAAAATGCATTATGCGATCAACTTAGTAGGTATAAGTTATATTGATCCTGGCCAGAGTTTGCATTAATTTAAAATAAATTAGACTTTGTTTCCCGCTTTTCCCTACTATGCCATGCTTTTGAATCAGGAAGGGGGAAGGGGAGAGCTGATCTCCTCCTAGCAGTCACTGCCCTCTGTCCTGGGGTCCTGCAGCTAATGCTCTCCTTGGAGAGACCTGGCTCTCCTCGTGCCGCTCGGTGGAGGTGATGAAATGTCCCTTTGTCCTGCCCTGGAGATGGACAGTGGCCCTGGAGTAGGGTACCAGCCATCATTTCCAAACACCCTCGTAACAGCCCCCCGGCACTAGCAGGTCGATGTTGGCAGCGGCTGAGCTGGCACTTTCAGCTCTCGAGCCCACAAGCAGAGGCAGGAGCACCGGCCGGCTGGGAGCGACTCTGACAGTGCGCAGTGGGCCAGGCAGTGATGTCTGGGTCTGTCATCTTCTGCCGCTGTGTTTGTGCCTGTGTGGTCAGAGTCCCCCGGATGGCCAGAGATTCGTTTTAATTACACACGTGGAATGTGCGCTCCGCTTCAGCATCTCGTGCTGGGGAAGCCTGGTGCTCATGTGAGCTGCCAGACACACAGGTAGTGACTGGGGACCTGGGTCAGAAACTCTTTTGCAAACGAAGGATTCGGAGCAGCGCTGGAGGGCTGCTGCGCGCGTTCACAGGGCAACAGCTCCACCACGCTGCTCGCGCAGCCCCGGCCGTGGGACTGGCCCTGTGCTCCTCTGGCTGAAGCGATGCTGGTCCCTCACAGCCTGCAGTGCACGGCTGGCTTGGTGGTGGGTGGTGGAACAGGAATGTCCAGAGGGACAAGGGTCAGCCTCTCCTGCAGCCTAAGCTGGTAGAAACGTTTAAATACTCTGCTCGGAAATGGGCCTTTTAAGTCAATCTGCCTTGTTTACTTCCAAAACAATTCCTGCTGTTTTGTTTGGGGTGAAGAAAGTGGTTCCCCATACAAGCAAGAGAAATTCCGAAGTCTTTCTGTTAGCTCTTTTGGTGCCTCAAAGTATTTTTGGATACTGCTATTAAAAAACAAATGAAAAGCATGTAATGCCTACAGGCAGTGGTCTTCTGTTTTTAAAGTGTGTTCATGACAAACCTGCCTCTGCTCACAGACAGTCTCATATGGATTGTGTTTTAAACAGCAAACCATTAGCCAAATTCAAAAATATTTTCACACCATCTTTTTTTGGTTAGAAATAGCTTTGGGAAGCTCAAGCAAACTGAAACTGATGTTTGCTTTTTATTTTATCCACGCTGTTCACCGTCAGCTGCATCAAGGGCTAAAAATACATAGTTCTTCACAAAATGTGTCCTGTTTTTAAAGGCAGATAATTTCCAGATGATTTGCTCAATAGATAAAACCTGCTAGCTAGGAATGTGGGTTCGGTGCTCTGCTGGGGAGTACGCAGGGCCCTTTCTCGCAGTTAGGCTGTTTGTGAGAGGACACAAAGGCCACCTTGTTTCCCTGGCAGGAGGGCGATGCCAAGGGTCGGGCCAGGTCCAGTAGCTCTCACTCCTGTGAAATGGAAGCTGCTGCCTCTGGCTCAAGCTGCAGTAAGCCTCTCTGTGGAGAGGGAGCATCTTCATTACGTATGGCAGCGCAGTCCAGAAGATTGATGATGACATTTTATAAAAATGCACGTAAACCTGGGATGAGCATTAGAAAAACACAGATTTGAATTATAAGGGAGAAGCCCGGATCTCTCATCAAAGCACAGAAATCTGTGGGCCATCAATAACAGTTAACAGCAGGCTTCTCACTGGAGCTCTGTGGCTGGCCAGAGGGGTGGACAGGCAGCTCAACGGCAGAGGCAGAGCCATGTCTGCCGTGATGAGCAGCCCTGCCCGTGCTCTCCCAAGCCCCAGCACTCCTGTGCCCTGGGTCCTGCTGGGCAGAGGTGCCGGCACTGGCTGTTCATGCTCTGCCTAAAGGGCTGACTATCCATCCTGAGGACAGTACAGAGCAGGTCCAGTCTCTGGCAGCTCTTGCCCCAGGGCCTGCAAGGGCGGGGCTGGCTGGGTGCGGCATCCTGCTGTCCCACACCATATGTTCCTGGGAAGGTCACCCACCTTGTCTTCTAGCCTTCTAGCTCCAGGCTTGCCATGTGCTGGATTTTCCTTTTGGTAAGCACCAAGCCACTGAAAAAGAGTTTCAACTTCACTTCCATGAGCTCCTTTTCTCCTTTTTTTTTTTTTTTTTTTTTTTTTGCTGCTGACAGCAGCATTATCTTCTGCTCTGTAGTAACGTCATCTCTGTTGCCCATCTCTTCCTTAGGCATATCTCACTGACACTTCCTGCCAGCTTTCGAGGGAAGAGTCACAGCACTCGTCTGGACCTGGAGCACCAGCACTCAAACCTGTATGCCATATCAGGTAAGCTGGTGCACGCAATGGTTTCTCTGCTCTTCTGTGTAATCAGGAGTGTAACCAAGCAAAGCTGCCCTGCTTGCACAGCCAGCCACGAAACATAGCTCCAGCTTCTCCTCAGTGCCATTTAAGTGGCACTGAAAGGGTGCAGGGGGACCCCAGAAGATGCCCAGGTGCACATGTTGCTGGCAGCAAACGTTACTGATCACTGGGGAGATGGCAGCCCTTGGGGAGGGATGCTGCTGCCCACAGAGGTGCTGGATGAAAGCTCTGATGGAAAGCAACAAACTTTGCTCCTCTTCTTTTTTATGATCTTCAGAGGCGAGTCATAAGAGACGACATCTCTGCCCATTTCACAGGAGGCTTTATCTTGTCTTAGGGCAAGTTTGAAATCAGGTGTCAGGACATAGGGGGTTCTGTGCTATTTTCATGCAGGATGTGCTCACACATGCGCGCGTCGTCTCTAGCTGCAGCTCGCTCTTTGCTCACCATTGCAAGTTCATATACCAGTGCTAGAGCTAGTGATAGTTTCCAGATGTCAATGTGGAAAAAAACCTGCTAATTAATAATTTAGCTGTTTTTTATTTTTAACCAGTACTAGTCTGCAAGGAAAATGTGTATTTAAATAGAGTGGTGAGAACCAAGCCTGTTCCTTTGCCTTGCAGGTACAGATACTTGTTACTGTGCTTCAGGACCACCCAGTGGGTTCGGCATGGAGCTGGGGTCCCTGTGAGCTGTCCCTGACAGCTCTGCTCCTCTGGAGGAGGTCCTGCTGCTGAGCATTTGGTTTCCTGAGGGAGTGAGCTTTTAGGGAGCGTGGCCTGGTTCTCGGGGCCCAGGAAGAAATGCCCCTGGGAGTGAGAGGCAGGGATGCTTTACAGAGCTCTGCCTCCTGGATGTGCCAAGAGCTGTGTGGTCTGGAAGCTATTTGAGAACCACAGCAAAAGGGGGTTTGGTTCTGCAAACGAAAGAAAAACGTTAGGCAGAGCTGTAGCACAGCAGCGTGTTTCACCTGCCTCTTGTCTTGTGGGGCCAGCTCATGCTTTGTGCTTCAGCTGAGCAGTGCTGGGGTGCAGGAAAGTTTTTCTAGAATTCCTCTTTTTGAAGTAATATTACACCTGAACAAATATTGTGATAGGCGTGGTAGAATCACACTTAGCCGCAGTTTTTATTAGGTCGTTTTTGCAAGAGGAGAAAAACACTGGCTTTAAACCTGACTCTGTCAAAACCTAATGAAAGTCCAGTCCCGTCATCTGGCTGAGGGAGATTTTTCAGGACCATTTGGAAACCCAGGAAAAGCAGCAGTGGGTTCAGTGGGCCGTACAGTAGGTAGAGCTTGTGCATAATGAGGGAAGAGAAGATGGCAAAAAAGTGCCATTCGCAGGTTCTTGCTATTAATAGTGAGTGACAATTCTAATGTGGGAACGTGGCATTAATTCGTATATCATAATCAAAGGGTTATTTAAAAGGTAATCTCTGACTGAAGCTGCAGCTTTGGGTTCCGAAATAGATGGAATATAACAATTGCATAATTCTTGTCAGTACTCGTTTTTCTTGTTACTTTCCTGCCCTAATAGAGTTAGAAATGTAAGGGAAGGCGTGTTCTGGTGTTCATGTGAGACAGTCCTGCGTGTAGGATGGAGAGCTGCGTTTTCTTTCCTGAGAAAGCATCAAACAGCAACTCTGCATGAATATGACTGAGGACACCCTGCTCTAGGACTTCCCATGGAGTGCCGCTGCTTGCAGCGCAGCCTGGGAAGGTGGCCTTTGTGCAAAGAACCGGGATACTTTACCAGATAGTTACAGGCAAAGCACAAAGCAGGCCTGCAGGACTGGTCATGGCACTAGTCCTCCATGTCTGCGTGAGCACATGTCAGTCGAAGTCCGTAACTCTCCCCCAACTGCACATTCTCCTCCAGACGCGTTGTCATTCGAGCTGCTGTGTGTACGTGTGCTGTAATGGATATTGCAGCTGTGAACCACTCCCAGAGAAAGGGTCTTGTCATAGGAAACATCCTGAGCGTTGGCAGGGATCTTTGTGCAGAACTCCTGACCGCTGCTGCCTTTTCAGCAGCTGTGATGAGGTGCTGGGACAATTCGCTTTGCGTGCTTAAACATTGCCGAGGCAGATTAGCCCCCAGGCATGCTGTGGAAACCATTCCGAAGTTTCCTGTTACGTCGGCGTAGTTTGCAGCCAGTCCGTTCATCTGCGCCGCAACGCGAGTGCCTCGCTGCAGTGCCATGGCAACGGGAAATTTATTAAAGTGCTTCCACTGCCGTCCCTAATTGCTCTGCCGGGATGTAGTTTGCCGCGGCGGGGTCCTGGCTGCAGCGTGCCAGGGAGACACGCGGGCGGTGGTGGCGAGTGGCTGGCGTGGTGGGAGGTGACCAGGGCTCTGGCAGGTGCAGGACTTGTCTTCGGTCCGGCCGTGCGTGGACAAGCCTTCGGGCTTCCTCTCTTGGCTCCCAGCAAAATGGGAGGTTTCCTGGCGCTGGTGCGGGGAAACAAAAGCCGTTGCGCACAGTCTCTTATTCTGCAGTTTTGGTATCGCCTGGGTCTGAATGGTTGCGGTGGGGCCAGGATGGGGTATTTCAGAAGGGAGGGCTCTGGAGGAGGGCGAAGTTAAGAGTTGCAGCATGGACTCAGTTCTCTGTCAGTAGACACCCAGGGTTTTCTCTGTAGTCAGTGAAAATCACGCTTCCAACTGAGGTTCAGCCTGTTCATGGAAGGTGAAGTGAATTTTGGCTGTCAAGCCTGCTCTGTATCCCAAAATGCCTTTTGTCAAAATTGCCATGTCCCCAGTGGAACTGTCCTGTTACTGCTTGGGGTGTGTAATGCGATTATTGTCACAAAGCTGGAGTCAAGGGAAAAATGGTCCTGAAAGTAGTAGTCACAGTTCTTACCGGGCTTTTGTCATTTCCAGCCCTGGCAATGGAACCTGGGGTGATCAGAAACCTAGGGAGCCTCCACTGTGCACAGTGAGCCGATGAATCAGTCTTGGGCAGGGTGCGCATCGGAAACCGTTGCCTGGGCCTTGCAGCACTGCCGCCTGCGCTCACGCTGCTGGCATCGTCCTCCACGCCTGGCAGGCTCCCCAGACCCACCCCACGCCACACACCCGAGGCCAAAAGGCAGAATTACCCCTAAGCTGATCTGCCAAAGGTCTCTGGGTGCTGCTGGGAGCGTGGTGCTGAGGAGCTGACAGGTTTAATATGCGCGTTCGAACGGGTAGCTGCTGGAAGAAGAGCGCCTCACTCCAGACAGACCTGTCGACAGACACTGCTCAGTATTTCACAGCGTAGTCTGTCTTCATGGCCTTCAGCTTAATTAAGATGTTGTTGTGACTACATACTGCCTTCATTTCAGACTTCAGCATCTTCTGGCTGCATATTGCTTTGGCTTATCAGAGCCACAAGGACGGTGAGGGAGAGAGGGAGCCTTCTCAGTCAGCCACAGATAATAACGTACAGGGAAAATTCCTGAATGAAGGGAAAAATTATAAATAATAATGGTACTCAAATAGAAGGGAAATAAGTCATTCTAAGGGTATATAAATTTTTATGATAGTGTATAAACAGCCATAGCTTGCCTTGTCTCCCATCTATCCCTGCAGAGAATGAGGCAACATCTAGCATAAAGAAAAATGTAATAAGAAAACGAAGAAACGGATGGGAAGAGCTGGAGGATTGATCACTCAGTGTATTTGTATATCCTGATGTAAAAGGTGCTGCTGACAGGTGGCCAGGTTTCTTCTGTATAAAAGCATGTGTGTGCTGTCAGGGCGGTGTGAGCAGCCTTGTTTCGATTGATGAATTGCCTGCTTTCTTGATTAAACCTTCCGTCACTTAAGAAACAAAAAGCCTGTGTTTGGATGGCAGAGTGGGACATGTCAAAAAAATCTGTCTGCTTTACCTTTGTGCAGATGTTGGGCACAGACTGTAACATGTATTATTAAAATGAATGTGGCATTTACCGTGCATTATTTCTTTCCTGGGAGAAAGGACCTGTAAATTATATGCTAATAATAAGCTTTAACCCTTTCAGAAACCGAGAGATTTAGGAGTGCAGATATTCCTGTAGCCTCACTAACTGGATGGGCTCTAACACCCCTGTAGCTCTCTCTGAGGTTAATAAACAGTGTGTTTCAGACCCAGATGCTGATGCCCCTCAGGGATCGTGCCTCCCCTAAGTGTTCTGTGTGCAAATGCCACTAAAATGTAAACCTTTCACATTACAAAATCTTCCACTGAAAGCCCCCTTCAAGCTCTGAGCAGAGGCGAGAGCTGTCTCCCGCCTGGCGCCGCGGCCAGCAGCGGCGCGGTTGCCCAGCCAGCCGTGCAGGACTGTCTCTGCGGGCGGAACAGTGCTCGGCAGAGCCTCCCCACACCCGCTCTGACTCGTGATTTCACTTTCAGAATTGCTTCGGCCTGCCAGTTTGAGACGTACTCAACTGACTCGTCTCAGGAAAAGGATTAGGGATGGAAAAAGGCTTAGTGCACCTTGCAGAGCACGTGGCACGTTGGAAACTAGTTACTGAGTTTGCAAAATGAGGTTTTTATGGTCTCAGATGGGGTTTCTGGGAATGCACGAGCTGCTCCAAGCTGTGTCCTTCCCCCATGGTGGGGATTTTCTCAGCTAAAGTCGGGTGGGCAAAGCCTATTGTCAAGGATTTTTGTCCTCCAGAAACCTGGAGATAACAAGATGATCGGAGTTACCCTGAGGTAACCCTCGGGTTACCCTGAAGGCCAAGTTTCATTTTTTGAACACTTGAATATAGAAACTGTGAGGAAAAAGCAACAGAACAAAAGCAGAACGTACTTTGATGTATGTCTGTTGGAAGTATTTTCAAATAATTTTTGCCAGCTGTCAGCCCAAAACAATTCCAATGTTTGTGGAAGCACTTAAAGAGGCAGTTGACGTTAGCATGACATAGTGGCATGCCATCCGTGAGTTCGGTACCTCAAGTCGTGTTACAATCCATAGATTTTCTTAAACCCTTTCTTCACGCTCGGACTGTCCGTGGTGATGGCCACTGGCAGATGCCAGTGTTCTGCAGTTTTGCTGGTACTGAACTGAAGGTGAAGGTTTTCCCTCTCTTTCAAAGGGAAAATGCCATGTCCTCGGTTGGAGCTGAGGTGTCACATCCCCAAGCATGTCACATGCTTTATCTACTGATAAAGCAGCATTCGTGGCTGTGAACGGGGCCGCGGTGTTCACCGTGTATTTCCAGAGGAGCAGCGGTTTTTCAAAGCAGTTACTTGATGCAGCAAGGCCTCTGCGTGTATTTATCTTAGAAGTGCTAGTTGGTGATTCTCTTTAAGCACGTTATCAACACAGCTACTCATGGGAAGTATTTTTCTCAGGGAAACTGGACGGAGCACCAAGGAAGCGTAACCCAGCCAGCTGCCAGCTTGGCCTTGGCTGGTGTGTGTTTGCCAGCTCACGGAGAAGAGGATGTTTTTGTGGGCAGCTCTTGCAGGTGGCACTTTCTCCACATCTCTAACTTGTTTATTTTGGAACTGTGCACCAGTGTTTATTACCTTAACGTTTACCTTAAAGAGGTAAATATTTACTTGAATGATTGTTTATTGCTTTATTATATATAAATATTTCTTTATTACATTTAAATATTTATTTATCTCTCTAGGACACTTTAGAGAAAGGTCAGAACAACCTTTGTGATCTGATCGGGTAGCAGGATGGTTTTGTGGGGTGCCTGGTGGGCCATAGGGAGTGACTTGGGGCAGGCAAGTGGTCCAGCCATTTGCCATTGTGGAGTGAGACGGCTGGGCTGTGCCTGTAGAGGGAAACATCTGCAAGCATCGTCTCCAGCCCGAGTTCGACCTGCTGGGTCGCCCAGGCAGACTTTCCCAGCACAAGGTCATTGTGAAGAGACAGGAGAGTCCCCTGGGGCCAGGGCCCTGCTGGGGCTCAGTGCAGTGGAGTCCGTCCGCGGGAAGAGGGGGCTCCTGAAGGAAATGGAGAGGGGTTTGGTGTTCATCCCACGCTGGTTTACCATCCACGTCTCTGGAGGCAGCAGAGAGAGTGGGAACTGATGGTAACGATCTGGAAAAACATGAAAGGCGGTGGGTTCCTGAAAAGGAAACTGAGTTGCTTTGCTGTATTGGAGACTGCAGGTCTTGGCCGGGGGGAGTTGTAATTTGTCTGGGTAGCTCTGTTGGAAGAATTTATTTCACACACTGCTCTTATGGCAGCAGTTTGTTTCCAGATTCCTCCTCCCTTTCTGGAGCTTGGTCAATCTCTTCAGCGTGGCTGGGAGTTTTGCTCCGAGACGCCAGCGCATGGCCGCGGAGCCCAGCTGGGTCTGGCAGCGCTGGACTCGGGAATGCCTTGTTGCCTGTGCACCTTTCTCTTTTTTTTTTTCCCCTCTTTTTTTTTAAAATAACAGACAAAATCTGTTTTCAGATATCTTTCTAGATTAAGAAACAGAAGAAAAAGTAAAGATTTCATTACATTTCAGTGCCCATATGTCAACAACTTTCTTGTTGCCAAATGTCAGGTTATCTATGCCGCAGCTGCCACTTCCTTCTCTTGGATGTACATTTTCCTTTAAAAGATACCGTATCTTTTATCTGTATGTAATGAGGACAGACGTTTTGATCAGAGGTTAGTCATTTATTTTTGCAAACTATTGTTTTGCGTCATCGTTTTTGCAGATGATTAAATGGTTCATTTAGCACACTGTGTCTGCTTTATTAAAACAGGTAATTTTGAAAAAAAAGGAAGATGCTATTTTTTTGGATCACTGCACAAGAATTGTCTTTATCTGCATCTTCCAGCATAGTTTCTGGTGGTTTTGAGACGCTCTCCTGTTCAGGTGTTTTAGTACAGCCCGCTCTCTAAAGGGGGAGGCCCTGTGCTACATTTTGCTGTTGATCCCCATTCCCATGTGTACGTTCTTTGCGATTCTTAAGAATAGAAGGGGAACTAAATTTATTTTTTGCAACACTGAATTTTAATCGGGATGTTCCAAAAACCAGACAAGTTGTGACATCAGCTTTATTCTGCATTGAAACCTCTTTATCGAGGCTGAGATTAAAGTCAGCCTGTTCTTTGCCTTATTGCAATTTCCAGTCTTCAGGCTAAGAGAACCCGGATAATCCTCAAGTATAAAAGGCTCTATTAATATCCAGCAGTTCAGGGAGACTGAAGCCTCGTGTAAAATGCCGCAGCTGCGCATTTCAGAAAGAGGAATGTAAGTGTTACTTAACACTATGTTTAATGATATTCAAAAAGTGTATTTCTTATTAAATTAGCCCGTCCGCGGTGTACAGGTTCTTGTGTCCATTCTGGCCCCCACTGCGCTTGGGCAGGCTCGGCCCAAACACTGAAAGATGAAGCCATGAGTTCTCCCGCCTGTGTAATTTCTCAGACGTGTGATTTTGTGATTAACCTGCTGTTGTGCAAAGCGGCATTCTTCATCTTTGTCATCTCACTTCCGCGTGCTTGTACAAGAGTGTGACAGCTCCGGCTGCGGTGCGGCTTGTCCCCTCGTGTTAGTCTTGGCTATCCCACGAAGCTGTGAGCTGGCGCGGGAAGTCTTCCTCTGCCGTAACCTAGCAGACGTGCAGGCTTCACCCCTTTTTCTCGGGTCACACGTCACCATCCAAAGAAGCTGCTTGTCGCTCTCTGCTGAGAGGATTATCTGGCTGCCTTGAATTATGTATGAGCAGGTGTACCGGCGGGTCCCCGGCCGCGTGGCGTGGGCGGTGGCGAAGGCGTTGACGCCAGCGGTGCGTGCAGGCACATCCCACAGCGAGATGCTGGAGAGGACCCCACCAGTGAGGTGGTGCCGGTCGGGCAGGGGTGCTGCTCTGCACTCGCTCGCACACCCAGCAGCGGTCGTGGTAGGATGGCGGCTGCTGCAAAGGTCGAGCTGGCAGGACGGCACCGGTTGCTAGTGGAGCACAACCTCTGCGGCGGGCTCGCTGTATTTGTTTTGCTCTTCCAAGTGCTATGGTTTAATTTTTTTAAATAGGAAGCTGCTCTGTGGTTTGGATATTTAAACAGTTATTAACCGAATGACAATTAACAGATTGCAGAGACAGATTTTCTTTTCAAAACCTCTGAAACTGAGTACAGTTTGCAAAACTATCACGGCATAGTAATGACAATGAATTTTGATTTCCCGGAACTGATATTAGACTCCTTATTAAACTATGTGCATCTGCTTTTAATTTACTCCAAATAATTGGAAAATGCAATGAAGCTTTCCAATTAAAACACGGCTTTATGCTGTTTAATAATACCCCCATAATATTATAGCTTATGAAGTGACAGGTGAGTTGGTGTATGAATAAAACATAAAGGCAGCAATAAGGGACAGAAAACCGGAGACAGTTGTTGGGGATTTTAAATGCTGGATGTAATTTGCATATATTAATCTCTTCTTTTCAGCCTTATCAGGCGTTCTTCAGTATTTGAAGTTAAAATAGCGTTGACAGGCGGGAGTACGCTTAGTTTTTTCAAGGATTTATTACTTGTATAATTTCTGATCTTTAATAAGCAGATATGACTGATCCTCATAGTTCTATAGAAATCGGTTAATTGTTCCAGATGGCGTGTACTGATTATGCAAAATTACTTTTCACACCATTTTTTTTTTTCTGATGGAGTTTGGAGTAAAATTAAATTTTTTATAGCCGCCTTATCATGCTGTTTTACAGTGGTTTTTGCACAGAAGTTGAGTTTAATCTACTATATTGCATTGACCAGCAGAGTTGTTCTAATGTAGCATTCCGTGATTTGACAAAGAATAATAGAACACATTGCTCATTGTTCGTTACTGTGCTGCTCATAAAAAGGAGTTCTAGTGCAGAAAACCAGGCTGTTATTTATGAAGAATGCTTAATTTGCACAGTTAAAAATGCAAAATGGTTACAATGAGATGTTCGCTCTTTTGGAGAGAAGACTTGGGCAGAACAAATGAAAATAGTCTTGTTGCCACAGATTTCCCCTAATAAAGAAGGGTTTTAAATGACTGGTGGGGCTCGGCTGTGTTTTACTGGGAGGAGCAGTCAGCCAGGCAGCACGTGCTGGGTCCCATCAAGAGGTGTCACTGGTGTTTTCCCCGATTACCGTCATCCCGATATCTCAGTGGCATAATTCCATAATTGAAAACGTTTCTGAAGGTGGTTGGGCTTCATTTCTCTAATGAAAAGCTGTTTATACAAAACAAACCACGCATAAAGCCCTCTTGCTAACACGGTTGTTGCGGTTCGTGACTCGGCTGTCGGAGGCGGTGTCCGGCTGCCCGCTGTCCCAGCTGTGCCGCGGGCAAGACGTGGGCTGGTATCCGCACCAGAGCAGGCGGGACACCGCGATGGGTGTTGATGGGTTGCCGTGGCCTTGTCCGGGAGTGACGCTGGGCCCCGTTCCTTTTGGCCTTGTCCCGTGCCGTGGGCACGCAGGAGGTGGTGCTCCGCTTGAGCAGCGCTGCCGCCTTCCTCCTGACACAGGAGCCCTGTGTGAGTTCAATGGATTTTCCTCAGTTTTCCTGCCTGCGCCGACAGGCAGCGGGCGGCCCCACGGCACAAGGGTCCTGCTCGCCCCTCGGGCTGTGCTTTGTCCTGGCGCCTCTCCTGCCATGGTTGGACCTCCATAGGGGTGCTGAAGGACAGTTGGGGGCCAAGCCCCAGACATCTTACTGCTCGTTTCAAAGCAAACCAGCAAATGTTTAAAAAATGACCTCGTGGTTAATGGAATTAAAATCTCCAATTAAATTAGCAAAGTGGGGATACAGTAAATGGACTTTATAGAGTGCTTATTTTTAACTCAATAGAAAGAAGACAAGTAATTAACTCAGCCATTAGAAAGCTCAAAATTTCTCCCATCTCCTGTGGAACTAGAAAATTGTTTTGTGTATACTGATCTATATGTACACAAATAGTATATATGGAGATGACTAATGGCGTAAATCAGAAATTATTGGAAAATATTTGTTCTAATGAAGTAATAATTTGGTAGTAATGTTTTTCATCAGTGTAGCTTAAGGCTACATTAAGTGGACAGACTTTATATGGTTCCTCTAATTTTAATCTTCAAAATGCTATCTAATGTCTCATTAGGACTTGCATATAATGTATCTTAAGTACAGTCATTAAATATAGTTTAGGGAGATTTATGTTCAGATATTGCTTAAAGATGTTTTAATAGGCCCATTTACTCTGATGATATTAATGAGCTCTTAACACATATTAAGCTTCTAAAACTAGTGGTATTCCTCTCACAGTGAGCAAAACAACTTAGGAATTGTAAATGAGGTGGATGCTCCAACAAGGCTGTGTCTCAGTGGAGTCTTCAGTCGCAGCTCCGTAAGCGTGGGACTATGTCCCGCTCCGCTGCCGCGGGCTCCTGCTGCGGCCGATGCCCGGGTCCCGGCGGGGTCCTGCAGACTGGCTCATCCGCATTGTCTCCTGGGCGAGCAAGGGCTGGGTAGAGGCTGCTGTTGCTCACGTAACCGCATGTACGGTGAAGAGCTGCAGGTTGAGTGTAGGCTAGACCTGAGTAAGTACCTGTAACCATACAAGAATTTGGTTGTATATCTACTAAAATAAATAAATCTCCTAATTTAAGGGAGGAGCCAAATACAATCATGCTTTTAGATAAATTCCGCTTTTTCATCATCCAAAGTTAAGATGCAAGAGTTGTAATTATGATAATAAAAGCTGTTCATTCCCCCATTGTCACTTTAGTTCCAAGTCGGAAAGTTATTGCAAACAAAATTCTCTGGTTTCATCACTCAGCTCTTCTTAAAAAATCCTTCTGAGTTCAGAGACTTTTATAATTACTAAATTGGTTTGTTAGCGGGAGATAATAGCAAATTTCTTCTTTTCATAATTGGACATTTCTTCCCTGTAGGCTAATGTATGCGCGGCACTTGCATACACAATAAGCTGAGCTTTTGAAAAGCCGTAACTAGCTAATAAGTGCTGTGGTGTCATCGGAGAGTAATGGTTTGCTGATTAGCATAATTAATGACAAATGGTGGTGCAGGGCGGGTGGATTGGTTTAGCAGATGATGAATGTGCCGCAGCCCAGGCTGGGTCCTACCGAGGCGGCTGGGCTGGCAGCAGCTCCTGGGCAGGTTGGCCTCGTTCGTCCCCGGGCACCTGGCCTTCACGCCCGCTGCCACTCTTCAGCACCTTGACAGGCTCTGTGGATCGAGCCCCATGACACGTGGCTCCACAGCGGCTGGTGGTGCTCAGCAGCCGGGCAGGGTGGGTGCTGCTCCTCGACCACCCTGCGCTCAGGACCGGGGGGCTTTGTCCGAGGAGCTACGGCTGGCTGGGCGTTCCTGTGGGCCAGCAGCAGCCCATGTCCTCCGAGGGCAGGAGGGAAGCTCCAGGCGGCTGTCCGTGCTACCAGACAGGCACATTTATCTGTGACTTGATTAATCAGGGCTAATTTGCATTCGCAAATGAGACTGATAAAAATGGAATTACCTTTTCACCTTTAAGGAGGAGGAGGGATTATTTCCAGGTTGTCTCTTTTTTAAGTGATAAGCAACTCTTTTACCAATAAGGATGAAAATACTTAATTTGCATTAGCAAAAGAAGCTAATTATTATATAGTTAATTAGCATCTGGAAATGAGGATTATCTTAATTACAAAGCACAATTTCCTTAATAGCTACAAAACTGTAAGTTTGATCTGTGTGGAGATTGGTGACTATTATTATGTAATTAGCGATCGTATTAATGGTGCAGTGTATTTAGATATAATTTGCATATGCAAATGAAATTTACCTGATAGAAATATGTGGCTCCACTAATGACTCTGAGCACTTAAAAATCAAATTAGGTTAGGAGATCTGGATCCTGAGTTGCTGTGCGGTGGCACGGCGGATCTCTTCCTGTCGCAGAGCTCGTGGCTCTGCGGGGCCGTGGCTCTGTGGTCCAGCTGTTGGGAGGACAAGGAAACCTGCCCCCGTGTTCTTGGCTCCCCACACTCAGTGCTGGGTGCAGGCTCCTCTGTCCATCGCCCTTGCCCTGCTCCTGTCCTCTCCTGCGCTGGAGACCTCGGCTCTGGGCCCTGGTCAAGGCTCTCACGACTGGACAAGCACTACGTCACTGGATGGTGGGAGCACATGTTCTGTATCGGTGAGCTCCAGGTCAGGAGGCGGGAGCCCCACCTCTTCTGTAGCTTGTGATGGGTTCCCACCCTCCGCTCGCATTTTGGGGTGCCTGTGGTGTGCCAAGTGTGGTGCTTCAGGACAGCCCAGCCATCATCTCTCCCCTGCTTTAACTGGAAGCGAAAAGCTGTCTGTGTGTGTTGGAAAAAAAACTAAAGTCCTTTGAAACCAAAACCATTAAGCAAGAGTGCTGTGCACCCTTATCTCCCCGGGGAACCCTGTGGGACAGATGTTGGTCACTCGATGCACAGCTGGAGATCTCGCAGTCGCAGGCAGGCAGGCTCGCAGCCGTTGCTGCAAGTGTGAGCGGCTGCCACTGCCTGGTGACCTGGCCCCTGTCCAGAGGTTTTCCAGTTGGGGAGCCCAGTGCCCTCGCAGTGACAACCTCCCTGCCCCGCTGTGCAGGATCACACCTCCGTGGATGTCTCGGCAAGGGAAAATCAAAGCTTCCGGGGCCAGATGTAGGAACACAATGCAGTGTGTGTCTTTAATGTGCCCCGCTCCTAACCTGCAGTACTGAAATGACTTGAGTGCAAAAAATACCAGTGCTGGAAGGAAGCAGCCGTTACCCAACAGGATGTTTCTCTCATCAAGAAGGAGAAATTTACAGCCGCCGGCCGGGGAACACTGCAGCTATTGTGGGTGCTTCCTGAGATGCGTTTTGCAACTGCCTGCTCCAGCCAGAGCCCTGCCTGCCTGTGCCTCCCTGCCTCTGCGGCAGGCAGACATTGCACATTTAATGACTTCCAAGGAGTCTGTCATTACAGCTAGAGCTGAAAGTAATTGAAAAGCGCCTGTGTTTCTCTTCAGCCCGCGGCCCATGCGCGGTGGCTGGGGCAGAGCCTCCACTTCGCCGCCCTGTGCCCGAGTGGGACCTGTCCCGGCTCTGCCGCCGCCCCACACCAGTGCCCTGGTTTGTATCTTCTCTGGTCTAATTAATTAAGGGTTGTTGCTTGGAAGTAGCACATGCTTAGGTGTGATCTTTGAAGTTTAGTGTGGTGCGGAGACTTCAAAGGGGATATTTTATTAAAAAATAATAAAATCAAGAGCTCCTAAACACTTGCAATTTGAAGAGCTTGTTTGAAGTCTCTCCATGTTCTCTGGTGCTGATACAGCCGCAGCGCTGAGGTACTACTTAGCCGTCACCATGCAGTACTTAACCTTCACTTTATTTAAGAAAGAAAATAATCAAAACCAGGAGTATTTTCTCAAGTGTTTTCGTGGCTTGATCTAGCAGTAAAGAACTAATTGTGCCATGTCATGAGCTATGCAGGAAACAGAGAAAATCAAGGCTGACAATCAAATTAGCAAAAATGAAAATTTAGTCCAGGTCTGTTTTTTTAATCAAAGTCATTTCAAGACAGACAGGAAAGCTGTAAACCTTTCCTAGCGCGGAGGTTTCCTTCCACCGCCCGTGAGGCCCCTGCTCCTCCCACTCACTGCACCGAATGTCGTGCGGATCAGTGCTGCCTGGGCACTGGGCACCGGGCTGGCACGTTCCCAGCCAGGCTTCCTCACTCCCCACCACAGCTCCCTGGTGCGAGCTCCTGTTCCCCCTGAAGAGCTGCAGGACCTCGGAGCTGGGCACGCTGGGTGCTCCAGGACTGTCTCATGAGCTTGGCCTCATGCCTTGGTCCGGGGGAGCCAGACAAGGGGAAGGTGGAGGGTTGAGCCCTGGACGACCTGCTGGAGGCACCTCTGGGGCAGAGCCCAGGCAGTGCTGCCAGCCAGCCTGCACCCGATCGCTTGAGCAGAGCATAGGATTGTCCTGGCTGCTCTGGTCTCTCCTCATCAGCTCATTCGGCTAAAAAGGGCCCATGCAGGGCCTGCAACCCATAGATCCCCTTGGCACAGCCAGCAAGAGTGGCCGCTGCGGGAGCAGCACAGATGGCGAGCCCGAGCCACAGCGTAACCGCACTTGGAGAGGCTGCGGGCTGCGGCTGATTGGTCTGCCCCTCGTCCGAGGGGTCCCTTACTGTGGGGGTGAAGAGGGACTGGAGAGGAGCCAGAGCAAATGGGGTTAATGTCTTAATATCTGGGTACTTTTCCTCATGAAGTCAAGGAGCGTGTGCATTTTGGGGGTGGCATCTACAGCCGGGGCGGTCACAGCATCCTCGGTTGCAGCCGGCTTGGCAGGAGCTCGCGGGAGAGTTTGCTTTTGTTTTCCCCCTGAGGTTTTGCTATCATTAGTGATTTGGAAACGCAGAGCGGTGGTGTTCCAGCTGGGGCTCGGCACACGGTAGCAGGGCGCGCACACGCACGTGTTTACTATTCAGACTGCTCTTTAAACTGCTGTGTACAGACGTACAGGAGTAGGAGGCTTAGCTGTGTGTTACAGAGAGGTTGGTTTTGGAAAGCCTGCATCCTGCTCTTGATGCGTTGCAGGCTGTTGTGAAATGTTTTTTCCATACTTCCAAATGACTTCCCCCCCGCTCTGCTAGCGTTTCGCGTCTGGGGAAAATCTCAAGACTTTTGCAGAAAGCTCTTTCTAAAAATCTAAGACCACTTGAGTATTAAAGGTGGTGATAGTACGTTCAGTGTTGGGGTGTGGTGTTGGTTCGGATTAGCAGTGCTTGGTTTTCAGAGTCGTGCAGGAAAATGTTTGGCAAGGGGGTTATTTATTCAAGTATTTTTAATAACAGCAGTTCAAAATTCAAGCGTAAAAGGACATGCAAAAATAGCAGTAAAGAAATCTAAAGCTATAAAAGCTTATGGTGAGAATTTAAATGCAGAAGCAGCTGTTATTTCCCTGGGAGTTGAGGTATATAAACTCCTCCTTGGCTGTGTGTCCCCACAATAGTGGTGTGAAGAATTAGCGCTCGCTGCAGTGTGCAAACGGAGCCTGCCAAGCACTGAGGCAGCTATTCATCTATACCCAGGAGCTAAATATGACAATGTTAGCATTTTTCATTTCCCTGACGTTACCATTAATAAAGCAATGATCCAAAAGAAGCTTTGCTGAGTCTGTTCTTTATGCTTCCATCACTCACGACTAGATAATTTCACACAGGATCGTTTTTAAATTAGATGACGATAAAAGCGCTCTGCTGTCCTGTGTTCACTAGTTCATAGAAGTCTATCAAGTCATTAATGTGTCATGACAAACTGCTAGTTGGATACAAGAGTCATTAATTATTTGCATAAATAACAAGTTGAACTTTGTGCTTTGAACCACAATGACATATGCATCACATCATGGACATCCTGGAACCTCTGACAGAAGGTTCCTGGGCAGGGCGAGGGCTGAGCCGGGCACTGGTGCGGTCACGTCTGCCCGCGCTGCCAGCGGTCAGGAGCTTGGGTTCAGTTTTGATGCTTTTTGGGTGCCCAGGTTCTTCATTAATGGCTGTTTCAAGAAAGCATCTGATCATTGGAGATTTCAGTGAACAATTATACAGATTTTCATAATCACCATTAATCACCGCATATTTTTCAAGATAATTACAGCAATTATTATTTAGATTCCTCTTTTATGTGCACATTGTAGAAAAGAACAAGTGCTTATTACACTGAGTAGTGCAGAGAACTACGGTCTGAAGTTCTTTGTCATCCAGAAATCATTATGTTAGCTGATGCTGCCTGTGAAAGTTCGTCAGCATGTTTAAATTAGGGTAGCATTGGCAGGTCTGATTATTTAAATCTGGTAGCTTTGCTAAAAATATAGTTATTCAAGAAAGATGAATTACTAATTTGACAACTGAGATTTAGTTGGAGTCTACAGCACAGAAGGCAGCATCTGTCACGTGCTTAGAGGAGGGTGACAGTACGTTTTGAGACTAAAGAGAGAATTTCTAAGCGAGCTAACAAGTTGTATTTATAGAGCACAGTTTTGTGTCCTGCCCTTTAAAGGCTGAGAGTAAGTCTCAGTAAATTAGAATGAAGTAGCAGCCACCACTGAGAAGGTGGTCGTGCTTTTCGGGCATCCTGCACTGGCGAAGGGGGTGGCTCCGGGGCCCTTTCGGCTCCTCCCAGCTGCTGTCTGGGAGCCATGGGGACAGTGTCCTTTGGGAGTTGGTTTTAGGAGCGCGGTTCTGGCCGCTGGCTCCTTTAACTCTTTTATCTAATTGCCGTGGCTGGGCTAATTGGATGTGACCCTCAGGGAGGAGCTGCTCCTGGGAGACAGCAAACAGCCGTTGGAAACGTTTTTCATTCTGAAATCCCTTTTTATTTTGTTCTGTTTTGAGGGAGAAGAGGGCAGGCACCTCCCTAACCTGCTGCAGATGCATGGGGAGAACCTGCTGCCTCCCGGGTTCAGCCGGTCCCGGCCTTGTGGTCGAGTGGCGATTCCGGGCACAGGGCCGGGAGCCACGACCAGCTGAGGGCTGTGCGGTGGAGGTGGCCGGGCCACCGGCCCCGCTCAGAGCGGTGCAGGGCAAGAGCAGCTCTGCCTACCTACACAGGAGGCTCCAAGTGAAACATGCAAGGTGCAAGCGTTAAAATTATTTTAAAGTCACGACCTTTTGAAGATGGTAAAACCTGCGTGGGTCAACACATGAGCTTACTGGTGTGGTGGTATGAGCAATGCTGCTGGTGGTCACCCTGCAGAAATGGGACCTGGCCCACGTTTTTATTCTGAATCGGCACACGTTGCCTTTGGACAGAGCTGTGCTTGATGGTTCACCAGCACCAATTCCTTTTATCCCTTTGTGTTACCGACTGGTAACTGCTGGTCTCAAACGTGGCCCTGACAAGCAGGAGCGTTGAATAGCTGTTGGCCAGACTAAAACAGGAGCTGTAGCTTCAGGCCAGAGCCTGGCTGGGAAGTCTTGATGCTGCCTGTGGACACCGTGCAGAATCTGAGCCCAGCGCTCTGCTCACCAGAGACTGCCAGGAATGCTTCAAAAGCAACAGGGAGAGGAAAAAAAGGAAAAAGGGAGGAATTGGAGGCGGCTGCTGCTGTTTATTTACAGCACAACATCAGAACAAGGGACATGGAATTAAAAGCCTCCTACAGTTCTGGTTTCATTTAATTTTATTATGAAATTAACTGGCTGCTGTAAATGGCGGTTGCGTGCTGTCTGGCGGTGCACGGCAGGAGCGATGGCACCCACGCCCAGGCCCCGGTGCTGGATGCCCCATCAGACCGCGGCACAGTGATGGGAGCTCTTTCCTGACAGTTGCTGGAGATGTCCGGCCCTGGAGATCATGGAACCACAGTTCCCTCCTTCCCTCTCCGGCAAGGCTGGGTGAAATGCTGTGCGCAGGGAAGTGCTCTTAAGCGCTTGGCCCCATCGCAGCAAGGGGCAGCGTGGCGGGCAGGGGTCGAGCCTCCCCCGTGAAATCACTGCCAAAACACGTTGCTGCAGCTGGGGCTTTGTTCAAGGCAGCGTGGTGTGCGGGCCCTCGCGAAGCAGACTCCGCACCTCGCGTGACGGAGTCGTGTCCACGAGATATGAAAGCCAACGCTAACGTGAGACAGGTCAGTGTTGTGCTGGAACAAACTGTCTTGGCATTTGTTAATCTTGGATTTGGATTTACGCTCCTAAAAGGAAGTTGGGTGCCTCACTCTTGAAGTCCTTGTGAACATGAAGGAAGCCTTTGTATGCAGCAGCAGCTTTGACTCTCTCTCTTCCTGCAGCCAATGCTGCGGGACAGCAGGCAGCAGCTCTGAGGGAGAGGTGGGGATAGTGGGGTGTCCTTCTTCCAAAGCTTTGTCCTGGGCCATCGTTCAGCCTGGAAGCAGAAGCGAGAGACGAGCGGCCGCTCCCCGCCTGTCTCGCTGGTCCCCACTGTCTGCCCGCGGCCCCAAACAGCTCCCACTGGTGCCACGGGTCCCAGTGCCCAGCTGTGCCGTGGGGCAAGGGCTGCCCCAGCCAGCGCTGGGGAGGCCGGGGGAGCTGGCTGGGGGCAGCTGGGTGCTTTATTTCCATAAAGCGTCCTGAACTGGCGGGTGTTAACAATCCTCGTGACTCCCGGTGCCTGGCTGCGAAAAGAGCCGCTGAACGAGCAGGTTGTTTTGCGATTTCTCCCTTCAGTGTATTTTACCAGCAGCCGAGTGGCGGGCCTGACTCGCTGGCTCCCGTGCATGCTCCTGCGCTTCGGGAGTGCAGCATTAATAACACGCTTCCATGCATCATGCCATTTTTAAGCATGATCGTTATGATAAAGGGCATATACTTAATTACAGGCCTGCTTAATTACAGCTCTGTTGAAGCTCGTTTGTTTAGGAGAGTGCTAATTGCGCTGCTGAGCCTTTGGCACACCCTGCTTTCATCTGCCGCTTTGCTCTGCGGTTCAGAGCTCCAGGAGGGCTGGAGTGCGTGGGGACCAATGGACGATAGGGTGGTCCGGGGGGGCTGCCGGGGAGCCTGCACGCTCATTGCAGCTTAGTCTTTAAATTACTTTACAAAAGCCGGCGTGTGACTGATCAAAGCAGGTTTCTGTCGGGATAACAACTGCAGATGGTCTTTCAGGTTCAAAACTTCCTGGATTTGGTGATGCTGCTTTTCATCTGTTTCCTTTTGTTCCATACAGTGCTGGGGCCTCCACCTAGCACCTTTGATAATGAAATGACTCCAGTGGAGGGGTTTTCTCAGCCAAAAATGTACAAAGCAAGTACAAAATGCTAAGTATTCTTAAATAACCCTCGTTAAATCGCTAACGTGGCAACTCACTGGTGCTGGTGGAAGTTACAAAGAGCAAGCAGAGAAACACCGGGTTTGTGGGTGCAGATGCTTTGTGAAAGAAAACCCTATTTCAGGGTTACTTGAGGGCATTTCAGGGCTTAAATTTGCTCTAGTTTGAAGTTTTTATTTCTTTCAGAGATGAGATTTAAAGACTTAAAATGTTAAAGGTGTAACTGAAATAAGACGGGTGTATTGGGGGCTGGACTCTGCCTTAGGAATCTGCCCTTTTCAGTCTGGTGTGGAAACTGCCGAGTTTACATGTTTTAAAAATGAAGTGTCTCCTGTGTACTGACACGTCTTGTGGGAGGTACAAGTCACCCAAACCTTCTCCTCTTGCTTAGATGGTGCTGTGTGGATGTGGTAAATCTCTGTCCTCTTAAGCTGCCTGTATTTGTTTTCAGTTTCACACACTGCCCTGTTTTGGCAGCTGAACCAAATGGGAAGCCTCAAAGCTGAGACCATGAAATTGTGTATGGATAGAGCAGGGAGGGTTCACTGAAATCCCGATTTGGTAGGGACAGAGAGAAACCACTGGCAGGTTAGTGGGAGGAAGAGGCTGGCAGGAACTTCTACAAGCTGTCAATCATATGTCAATGCCGTGAATACTTGATCTGTCACTGGGAACGTGTGAAGTTGCATGTCAGAACTCAGCTGGCGATGTGACTGTCTGCTGTCTCTCCCTTTCAGCAATGGATGGCGTGCCTTTCATGATTTCGGAGAAGTTTGCCTGCGCTCCTGAAGGGGTGAGTTGCCTTCGTTGTTCTCCTGGTGTCTGAAATTCATCTTTTCGTGGTGAGCGATCACAAAGCATCAATGCAAATTACCTGCTTCTGGGAGCTTTTCTTTTGTGGGGCCTAGTGCATGCCCAGTGCTTGAGGTGACCCAAGGTTGTGCTGCACAATACTTACACAGGGTGGGAATGGCAGAGCTGGTCAGCGGCGTGTGGGAAAGGGTCTTCCAGAGCTGCTCAGTCTTGGTGGCTGTTCAGGTGGAGCACGAGCAGCCATAGCTGACTGAAGACAGTAGGATTGCCATGGCCCTGCTGGCCGAAATCCAGTTTGGTGTGAGGCTGTGCCTTCACGTTTACCAGTTCCAGCCTGGACCTTTGGAGAGGCGGCTGCATCCTGATGATGGCACAGCTGGACCTCGGCTAGGTTCCAGGGAGCAGGAGCAGGGATGGAAGAACGATTTTAGGATTCCCGTGGCCTCTGGCATGGGAGATTATCTGGGCCGCAGTGTCTGGAGAGCAGTAGCAGAATCGGCTGGGTTACTGTCGCATACGGCATGTTTCTGAGCGTGTTTGCACCCCGAGTGGAACCTGGCTCAGGGTGCCGCGCTGCAGGCGGCACGGCTCCTGCCTGGCCACAGGGCGAGCTCAGGATGGCACCGCATCCTGCCTGCCTGGCGCTGAGCGCTGCGGTGCCGGGGCAGAATGCTGCCAGTGACCTGGGCAGGGTAGGTTTGCTTGGCTGAAAGGGAAACCCAGGTACCGGTTCAGAATGACCTTTGAGCGTGGCTGAGCCAGTGCTAGTTCAGGTTGGTGATCTAGAGCTCAAAGGTTCAGCATCCCGTTACCAGTTCCCTCATCCATCCGATCCTAAAGCAGTATCTCTTTGAAAATCAAAGCTGGAGAAGCTGTTAAGCAAACTCCGAGCCATCAGTGGTATCTGATCATTCACGGTTGTGCTCCGGCTTTGTGCTTTCTCTTCCTGCTGACACAACCTGTGTGTGCAGGGGGCACGGTTTTTCACAAGCATTGCTCTTGGAAAGGGTTGTTTATGGGCCGTTATTCGAAGAAAGCTGGAATCCCTGCTGGGAGGACAAATGCAGAGAGATTATGTCGTGCTAATCCTCCCCTCGGATCCTTTAGACACCGTTGCCACCGTATGGTCAGTTTGGTCAGGGCTTCCCGCAGCCCCTGCCGCTCACACCTAGGTGCTGCGGCCATATGAAATCCACAGAGCGTTAGGAAGAGTGTTCCGTGACAGCCGCCCTGCAGCAGGGAGGTGGGTAAAGATCTACCTGTGCAAAGCGACACTGAGATGAATGTCAGCATCTCCACTTCGGGAGAGAAGTGTTAGAGCTGCTGCCCCGAACCTGCCTGCTGCTGTGTCACTCCTGGGGTGGGCCGAGAAACAGGCTTAGGCACCTGTTTACAGATGGTGCCTCTAAGTTTCTGGTGATGGAGTATTTGCTGACTCTAAACAAAACCAAACTAAACCCAAAAAAGCCTGTATTTGACATTTCTGTTTCTTTTTTCTTTTCTTGCCAGATGCAGCCGGTTGATCTCTTGGGCATCACAATCAAAACCCTTGCAGAAATTGAGAAGGAGGTACGTACCAGCCAGGCACTAAGCAACAGCGTCGTGAGCGGTGTTGACCTCGCAGTAAGATCCCTTCCCATCTCGAAAAGGCCCCTCTTGTCTTTCCCAAGTCACTGCTGGTGGATAAAGTCAATGTGGAGTCAAATAGTGAGCTCAGAATTAGGGATGTCCTCTGTGACCTGCGCCAGGTGAAGACGCTTTAGGCGTTGAATCTAATGGCAAAGTCTGCTGCACTCTTTAATTCCCGATGTCTTTCTTACTTTAACCTTTCTTTCCCTTTGTTAACACACCACACTACAAGCAGGACACAGTTTGTGTTCGAGTGCCTCTTGCATCTCAGGGAAGGAAATGAACTTGTCTCAGCAACGTCAGGTATAATCGTTCATCGCTTTTCAGTTTGGTAGTGCTGGTAACTTGTTACCAGGAGAACTGAGCTGCACTTTGAGTGTGACTCTTCCAGGAGCTTCAGGAGGAGACAGTCATCAAAGCCCCTCAACTGAAGGTGGTCTCGTGTTCCTGAGGGACCATTTGGGCACATGCATGGCTTGGGCTGCATGGTGTTGAGGAGCCTCCTGCTCTGCAAGGGCTGCCTCTCTGCTGGAGTCTCAGACCAGGAGGAAAATTGTCTCAGCAGCACGTGCTTCTTCAGGCATGATCGGTCACAAACATCTCTTGTGCCGACTGGCTGGGTTAAAGGCAGAGAGAAAGAAGATGGCATAGCAGAGCTTCCAGACTCCTCATGGCTTCTCCACTTTTTGATTCCAGTTTGAGTCCAGTCTCCTAAATCCATCCTCTTCTCCTGCCTGGAAGGAGAAGTAAGAAGAGAAGGTGGTCAGTAGCCAGCACTTTCAGGCACCCCGAGGGGCCAGGGGAGCCACAATGGTGGCTCTGAAGATGCTGCCCAGTGGGGGCAATCGCTGGCAGAAGCACCCACTGCTGCGGGCAGTGTGGTCCTGCTGTGTGGCATGTGTGCCATGCTTCTGTTTGGGACTGCTGGCATCTGTCATGAGGGACCCGTGCGCTGGAGCCGGGGGTGCTCAGGGCTGGTGGCCCCTATGCATGCCTGCCTCCTTCCCCCCTCCTCGCCGCAGGGCAGCGAGTCCCTTTTGCCAGAGGGGAAGTGAAGTGGCGTTGGATTTGCTTCTGCAGCCCTTGGCATGTGCAGGAGCGGTCTGGGCAGCTCGGGAGGGGTGGGCTGTGCGGCCCTGCCCCGTGACCCCCCCCAGGGCTGCGGAGTGTGGGGACAGCAGCACCAGGGTCGTTCGTGTGGCCTTGGGAGGAGAGGCTGATACCTGCCAGCTATCCCTGCACCCTCCTGTTCCGTTACAGGCTGTGTGCGTTCCAGAGTAATGAAAAGTATAATTATGCAGCCCATATTCCTTGATGAAGCATCTTGTCTGCACATAGCTAGCTACACATATAAATTTTGTGGATTTCTGCATGGCTTTATTTCCCTTGCAAGCAATAGCACCGTTAGAGCAAATCTGGATTTCCAAAGCAGTGAGAACGTTTTCCCTGGAGCCAGATGCCTTGCAAAAAATATTCCCAAAGAATTCCAAGAGTTATTGTTCTCTGTCGCCACATTTGCAGATGTATGCACCCATCCTCCAAGCTGCAGGAAAACTGACAAAAATAGGCAAAACTCCTGTACTGGCTGCGCGGGCTGCACCTGAAGTCAGCAGGACTGCGCAGCCGTGCCGAGGCGCGTGTGAAGGGGAGGGCGGCGAAGGCCGGGGGTGGAGGCAGGTTTAAGCCGAGTGTGCTGTTCACCCATGGCTGTCTCGGTGGACATGGGGCAGAGCCCCGGCAGCGCCGCTGCTGTCTCTCCCTGCGGGGCTGCAGGGGTTTGTCCTTGCTGCTCCCGCTGTCCTGGGCAGGGGAACGCCACCGAGCAGGTGCCTGGGCAGGCAGGGCAGCCACTGTACGGGGCAGCGGTGGCAAAGGCCTCGGGACCGTTCACAGCTCTGGCGGTGGCGGTGGCGGTGGTGCCAGGCAGCTGTCGGCAGCGTGTCAGGTGCAGGGCAGCCGTGCCCGCGGGGCGCTGGCAGAGCGCACCTCCCCTCTTCATGGAACGTGGCATTGAGCGAAAGGTCCGGAGAGAGTCTAATTAGTAAAGTGAGCATCTGATGTTAATCATTCCTTTTAAACTGGCAAGGAAGGCAGCTCATTTAACCACTTAATTGCTACAAGTTTTCATGGGCTAATCTTCGCAAATATGTTTAATGAAGAAGTTGTAAATCTAAAAGAGCTTAAAATTTTAATTTTATACAGAAATATTTTTCCTTGTTCTCGTGTTTGTAGTCAGTTCTCCAGAGTGCAGTCACATGAAATGTTCTTTAAATGAACATATTTGCTAACTGGCATGATTTCAGTTTTTAAAACATTGGTTCCAGCAATTAGGCATTTTTTTCAGTTCCCAAATGACTAGAGAAATTCGTCTTGATTATAATTGCTCTTAGCCACGCATATCTAATTTGTGTCTTTTTAAGTGTTAATTAGTAAACAGTTTGAGCTGACATCTTTATGTGTTTGCGAGTTGAAAGATGAGGCTTATTGCTTGTTGAGCTCGGGGCGGGCGCTGCCTCGGTGACATCACGGCGCGGCGGTAACACCGGGCAGACGCCTGTGCCGGCTACAGGCGGGCTGGCGGCGGAGCGCTCCGTGCACGGCCCCGGCACGGGCCGCCCGGGCTGCGGGGGGGCGGCTCGCTGTCGCCGGACGCACCGGCGGCTGCCGCGGCCGTTTCCCGCGGCCGGCCCGTTCCCACGCGGCGCGGCCGGTTTCCGCCGGCGGGAGCTCGGGGCGCGCGCCGCGGTCCCCGCGCGCCCCCTGCCGGCCCCGCGCCGCCTCCGCTCCGGTCCGCCCCGCCCCGCCCCCAGCCCAGGGACGGAGCGGACGGGCCGGGACGGGCCGGACCCGGGTGTTCGGGAGCAGCCGGGTCCGCCCGCAGCCCGGCGCCTCGGAGCGGTGGCAGCTGTGGTGGTGGCGGCCTTGGAGCAGCGATGGTGGGCTCAGAGCAGTCCGCGGTGGTGGCCTCACTCGGGACACGAACCAGGATGGAGAGGAGGTTCCGGCGTTGGGGCAGAGAAGGCCAAGCCCACGTCCAGCTGGAGGAGCACAGAATCCTGGAAGCACCGAGTCATTTTGGCTGGAAAAGACCTTCAAGCTCATGGAGTCTCCAGCACTGCCAGGTCCCCACTGACCCCTCTCCCTCAGCACCACCTCCACACGGCTGGGAAACCCCTCCAGGGATGGGGACTCCACCACTGCCCTGGGCAGCAGGTCCAGCGTGTCTCTCCCCATGAAGCCCTCTCACAGCTCCCCGGGGTTTTGGCACCGTGGACAAGCCCATGACAGCCCCGGCACGGCCAGCCCACCCGGCACCACAGCTCCTGCCCTGCGCATGTGGCTCGGGTCAGGCGCCGGCAAACTGCTGAGTTCCCGGGGTCACCTCGCTGGCAGCACGTCCCGTGCCCCGGAGTGGCTGGCGAAGAGAGGTGACAAAAGGCCTTGGCCCGTGGCAGCAAGGGAGTGGCTTGGTGACATCCCAGGAGCCACAGAGGAGACGTGGGGGAGGCCGGCCCCTCTCTGGAGCTGTTACAGTGGCTGCACCAGGGCCGTGTGCCTCTCCTGCCCCAGCAGCCCCAGCGCATCGCTCTGCTGCGGCCTCACCGCTCGCCATGGGAGAGCCGCCGCCGCCCCGGCCTCTTCCGGGGCTGCCATGGCTCGGCAAAGGACCACGGCAACGCCACGGGTGGCCGGGGGCTGCCGGGATGCGGCCCACGGCGTGCCACGAGATGGCACTGCTACGGCACGCTGCGGCCCCCGCGCCAGCACCGCTGCGGCCCCCGCGCCAGCACCGCTGTGGCCGGCCAGCCTCAGGGACACATATATAGGAATTTTCACCCTCCTTGCCAAACCAAAAATGTTGATTGCGGTGGTCCCAGCTTGTGTAAATGAGGGCTGTGAAGGGGAATCTCCCTGACTCGCTGCTTTATGCGCAGGATAAGTGCGGTGCTGTGTTAACGCTGGCTTTTAGGGGAGTAGGGTGAATGCTGCCCTGGGGTGGTTATCAGCAGGGTTCAGGTGGTGCTGGCAGGCTCACCCGGCTTGGCTCTGCTGGGGGCTCTGCAGGGGGACGAGACCACGGCTCAGGGTGCTGCCAGGCCCGATTGCTACCTCATTGTTCTGCTTGTTGTATCGTCATGGGCCGGGGAGCGTGGCTGTGTGGCTGCATGGCCACGTGCCCTGGCCTGGGCTGCCGTCAGACGGTGCCTCACGATTCCCTCTGTCTCGCTTTGCCCCACAGTATGAGTACAGCTTCCGGACGGAGCAGAGTGCGGCGGCCCGCCTGCCACCCAGCCCCACGCGGTGCCCGCCAGTCCCACCATCCTGAGAGGGGCCCCGGCGCTGGAGCAGGCGTGTGTGTGCTTACTACTGAGCAGGACGCGGCACCGGTGCCGTCCTGGCAGACCTCCGCCCGTCCGGCCATCACCGCCCGCCCTGCGCTGCACCACCTCCTGCACACGCCGCTCCACGCCTTGGGACTGCGCAGCCCTTCGGCAGCTGCCCCCTTCCCTCCTCGCTGCTGCGGATGCCTCTCCATGTGAGTACATGACCGGGAGCCTTGACGACAGCCCCTCGGTTGTCCCCACTTCGTCACTCCTGCTGCAGGACAAGTCACAGAAATCTGAGCTGAAACAAACTGCTGCCAACAGCAAGCCATGAGCTCATGGACCAGCGAGAAAAGCTCAGCAGCGAGCCCTAAGAGTAAAAGATAGGCTGGTTAATCTGCAAGCCCCAGACATCCCACCCGAGCTGATGGGCTCTCGACGCCTTGCGGCAGGAGGCCCCAGCGGCTCAGTCCAGTGGGCAGCACCAAGCCACGGCGGATGCCCCATCTGCCTCCGCTGAGATCCAGGCATGCAGCAGCTCCACCGTGGCCCGGGTCAACCCCAGACTGTGATTGTTTGGTTTTGCTGAAGGCCAGCAGAGCCACGGTGTCTTGCTCAGATCTGCCTTAGTCTCCCTCCCCAAGCTCGGGCAAGGCGGAGGGGCGCAGAGAGCAACAAGGTGCACTGCAGCTCCCATGGTGAAGTACCTCCGCTTTGCACAGGGTGTCCTTGTGTCTGTCAGAACCTGGAGCAACAAATGTCCTGTATTTCTTTCTGGGCTGGGTGCTGGCAGCAGCCCACTGACCCCTGGCTGGGCTGCCTGTGGATCTGGTCCCTGCTGCCAGTGTGGACACCTGCCTGTTGCTTTGGACCATTTTCTAATCGTTGCCCCGCTGGCTGCTCAAACAAGAGATGTGCCTGTTCCCTCGTGCAGTCGTGGGATGCACCGAACTCTGACACAGTGCAGGATGAGACTGGCATGCGTTAAGCCCTGACCTCAGCCTCCCTGTGGTCGCTGACCTTAGCTCGCTCCCAAGTCCAGTGCATGTCCTGGAGAGGTCTCTTGCTGTAATAAGTTATTTAGAAGTGCCCATCTGACTCTGCTGCTTTTTCAAGTCTCTGCTGTAGAACAAAGCTACATCATGGCAGCAAAATGGCAATTTTTAAGTAAGTGTTAAAACGTACAACTTTTTGTATTCTGAAATACTGATTCCCTGGCCCTATTGAGACGCAATTGCCATAGTAACAAATAACAGTATTGTGGCTCTCAGCCTGGGTCACACGCATGCCCTGCCCCGCTTTGCGCTGCTGTTGACTGATGCTGTGTTAGCTAGTTGGGCAGAATGGTGACTAACAGCAGGTTTTGTACTCAGCTTGTATTTTTTATTTGTACATAGGTAAAATATTCCTTGTCCAAAGATTCATTTCTGGTTTTAAGGCACCACACCGGATTGCTGCGATAACAAGCACAAAACACCGTCACATTTAGGACAGGCCGATTCCCAGCCTTTTCTTCACTTCTCCCAATGAGGCGAAACTCTTCCTAGAACCGCCTCTGCCAAGCAAGGCCATGCGGTCGGAAAGCAGAGGCCAGTCTGGTTGCAGGTCTGTCCCGTTTGGGCAAACGAATTACAGCTCTGCCGTTCGCACCAGCTCCAGGGGTTTGGGTGACCCCTGGGAAGTGCTCGTTTACTCGCAGGCTGCAGCACCACTTTTAGTTGATATTTATCCTGCAGGAAAGCAAAGCCAGACCTCGCTGCCAAGCCTCACGAGGCCAGATTGATGATGGCGACTTCGACAAATGAACACACCATGGCAGCCTGGTCATTCGGCTCAGGTTCATTTGAAGTTCAAATCCACTCTGTGCTGTAGTGCTGTGCCCATCTCATCCATCTTTGGTCTTTCTATTTTTCTGCTTGTAATTTGTTCTGTAGTTTTCTGTGGCATCTGTTTAGAGCTTCTCCCGTGGCCAAGTGGACACTGCAGGAAGGTAGAAGCCATCTGCAGCGGTGCGATCCTCATCGCTTTGGGAGGGAGGAGCTGCAGAGAGCTGACCTTTGCTGCTGATGTGGTGGAAGAGTGAGGGCTGCGGGATGGTGCAGGGTCTGTAGAGCTCCACGGGCAGCTCCTGCTGCCAGGTGATGGGGAGAGGCTGCCTAGAGCCCCTCCTGGAGCCGCATCTCTCCGTGCCCAGAGCAGGGCTGGAGTGCTTGGTGAGGAGCGGGTTCGGACAGTTGCTGAGCCCTGTGTTCAGTGCGGCACGCCCTGGGCACGTCTCAGAAAAATGGGCACGTAGCTTCGAGTCCCTTCCCATGAGATTTAGCGTAGAGAGCACCAGCAGATAAAATCAGTGCTTTAGTGTTTAAAGCAACAGTTAGGCTTGCTCAGCCTTCTCCGAGATGGTGAGCTCAGCGCTCTCTTCAGTGACCTACAAGAACATGGCTCAAAACGCTGACAGGATGCACTGCTGGGACAAGCATCTGAGATGTCTTCAGGCTACGCTACGTGTGTATAGTTGGTTCTCAGTGTTCCCGCTCCTATGCTGGGCCAGCAAAGCTGCCTCGGGGGTGCGAGTGTGAAGAAACTCGAGAGAACAGTTTGATCGTCCCCGGCGGTTTCTGCACTGTGGCACTGCGGGGATACCTGTACTAAGAGCACAAAGAGTGCAGCTGCGGTTCTCGAGGTACCAATGCAGCAGAGGTGTCTGGGCAAGGAGCTGCAGCTGCCGAGAGCCGGCCAAGCTCTTGGACCTCCCACGGAAGCCTGGAAAACTGGGCATCTCCAAAGCGGAGAGGGCTCAGAGCTGGTGATAGAAGCACAGCAAGACACCTGGTGCAGGGCGGTTGACTATGTGTCATCTCCTCAGTCCGCTGATGGTAGGAAGCTTTTTTTATTCCATCTCTGAATTCCCAAGATCTTGGGCGTCAGGTCAGCATTTCCACAGGCAGGTTTTATTTGCTGTTCCATAACTTCTGTACTCAGCAACTCATCGCAAGGCTGGTCCTTGCGTCCTCGCAGCAAGACCTCCCCGTTGGCACGTGCCATAGCCAGTACCAGCATCTCTCTGCGTCTTACTCCCTCCCTGTTCAAAAGGCAGCTCTGGTCACCCCAGGCAATAAATATTCAGGGAGCCTGATGCTGATGTTGTCTGACTGTGGAGAAAACTTGTGGAGCATGAGGGACAGGGATGAGTCAACGGCAAGCAACAGAAGTGGATTTGCAGAGCTTTACCAGTTGTGCTTGGCTACCTTGGCTCTATTTCTAGGACAAAACTAGTCTCTGGGTAGCTTAATCTTGTGGCTGGTGGAGAAATTAGTTTTCCAAATTATCGTGTGTCTGCAACAGAGACAGAAAAGCAGCAGCGAGGGGTTTGCTTCCTGTAAAATACACCTTCTGATGTGAATCAACAGTGACAGGCTGCCTCCTGGATGTCTCACGGGAAAGAGCAGGTAGCATGCCGAGATGACTTGTGGGCCATCCAGGCCAGGCTGTGCTGTCTAACATGTTAACAATGGAAAGGCAAGAAATTAGTCCAGAAAGTACTGTAGAGTGTGAACTTTGTGATAAAATTCAAGTGTGGACAGTCGTAGCAGGTGCCTTCCCTGTGGGAGCATCTCATAGCTGTAGTTACATAGGAATAAACTCTGTCAAACTTTTTTCCTTTCCGTCGTGGAGTTTGTCTGCGGTGTTTGTAGGAGACGATCCCCCGGATCCCTCCTGTGTTGTGCCAGGTTGTTGGTAGTCTGTAGCTTTGGGCTTGTTTGGTTTCACACCCACCCCTGCGCCCGCCGGTTTCTCAAGCTCTCCAGACTGACCCCGTGCACCGCAGAGCCTGGAGAATCCCGACGTGGACATGCCGGGTGGATGCTGATGTGATCCACGCATCCACGGTTCTGGGCACCTCCGCTTCAGTGGGGCCCTAAAAATCTCCCTGGGGGAGGGAACATGGGATGCGGCGCCTTTGGAATTGGTGCATCACACGTTGGCCTTCACCTCCCTGCTGCCCTTGGGTGACATGGGGTCTGTGCCCCAGATCTGCCCACCCAGAGCCGCCTGGCCAGCTGGCAGCGGGCTAGTCCCAGCAGCGCACTGGAGGGCCCATCCCACCCTCCTGAAGGGCACGGACGTCTCGCTGCATTCCAGCAATTACCTCAGCCTCCGAGCCTTGACGAGCAGAGGGGAGTCGGCTGGCAGTGAGGCAGCTGAGCAGTGTCGGTGTGGGTTACCCCAAGCCGTACAGCCCTGCCAGCACGGCAGCAGGGAGGAGCTCCTCTGCCCATGAGAAAGCTCAGTAAGGTGCTGCTCGACTCATTCAATACCGGGAAACCAAACAGTTTGGGTATTCTGGTCATTTGTTGTGAAATCGTTTCCTAACAGCAACAGTTGTAAATGTTATCATGCACATGGAAGAGAGAAACCTCTTAGGCGATTGCAAAGTGTTTTTCTGAGATGCTATGCATTTGGTCGGGTTTTGAAAAGTGAATTGACTGTGCATTAATCTTATGAATGTTACTACGTTTTATATTTATTTTAGATGACCCTCCTGTATTTTACAAAGGGAAGTTGCATTGTGTGATAACTTAGCCAGTATTCTTAATATAATTTGTTAAATAAAACTTGTTTTAATCAGTTTATTCTCTGTGCTTCGTGTTTTAAATTTGGAGTTTAAGAAGCTTAAAATACTGCAGCTTTCACTTGTGGGAGTGGAAAAGGTCGTCCCTTGGACATGTCAGAAAATACCCAATAAATCATCACCATTGTCTCTGTCCCTGGCCTGGAGACTCTCGGTAGAGAACAGGGGTTGCTGGCTCTAATGCGAGAGACTCACTCACAAGGTGCTTTTCCTCTGCCACAGCTGAGCAGGTTCTGCCTCCTGCTTCTGCTTGGGGATGACAGGGACTTTCTGCACAGTTTTGGTGGGACATGAGGGCCGAAACCAGAGATGTCTTTTCCTCTGCTCTCAAGATGCCCAGGAAGGACACAGCAGAAGATGGGGCCTGATTTCAGGCACAGGGGGAGTAAAGGGATGGGAATGGAGGCGCCATTAGAGTTGGGCCAGGAGCTCCAAAGCCTCTGGGGAGGAGCTGGAGCAGCTGCCTGGACTGACTGACCAAAGCAGGATCTGAGGGGTCAACATGAGAGGTGACAGTGGGATCCCCCTGCAGGTAATTTGCTTTTGTTTGTGTTTTTTTTGTCCTTGGAAATTAGTTATAAAAAGCCCTGGAAAATCTGTGCAATGTCTGTCTGTCAGAAGGTGTGCTGCAAAGTCAAACCAGCTCAACAGAAGCATTTTCTGGAGCATAAGGGACCACACGTGGCATCTACACCGTCGCGCGGGCCATGGCCCAAGTAGATGTGGCAGTACGTGTGTCACTACAGTAAACGACGGCAGTGTCAGTGAAACAGCTTGATTATAAAGATCAACAACTTTAGTGACTCGTAAATAGCATCTGCGACATTCACCGGTGTGCGATGGTGAGGCGGTCACGTTGCAGTCGTGGAGTTGGCTTCAAAGCCTGGACACGCCAGCGCGGGCTGGACTTGGCACAGGCTTCTTTTGGGCTGAGAGTCCTGAACGCGGGCGCAGCTGCGCGTGGCCAGTCCTTCCTCGGCCTTTCAGTGCAGACGTGTGTGCCGGTGCTGGGGCTGCCGGTGCTGCCCGGCGCAGGGTGGTGATGGCTGTCGCCAGCAGAGTCCCAGCTCAGGGCTCCACAGTCTCAGTTTTTGACAAATATATAAACTGGGATTCTGCAGAAATAAACAGGGTTTCCTAACTGCCTTGTGTGGCTCAGCCGAGCACTGAGTGCTCCGAGGGCACCACCAGGGCGGTCCTCTGCTCGAGCGACCAGTGTCGGGAGACACCTCATTACTGGGCAGAACGGGGCAAAGCCTGGCAAAAGAAACACCTGGTGCAGGGACGGTGCCGGTGGCAGCAAGGGCAGCGGTGGTCTCGGGACAGAGCACGGCCCATCGCGCCCGGGCAGGCGGCCGCAGGTACTGTCTGGATGGTAGCAGCAAGACCCTGTGGGGAAACGGGCTCCTCAGCGAGGGAGAGGCTCACACCGACCACTAACACCGAGAGTTGTTATTCTTTGTGCTGAATTATTCTTCTGAACTTGACCCAAGCTGGTGGCGCACAATACGACCTCTGGCATCTTCTCTCACCCCAGCCAATATTTCTGTCTCACTTATTTCAAGTGGTCTTTGAATTAAGGGAGATTAATACCCAGGTTCCCGACATTCTCTTCAGACACTTGTTTTTTTAACCTCCTCTTGAGAGCGAGTACCACTTGTTCCACCAAAAACTAAGAAACTGCATCTTGGAGCTGCTGTGGGAGCCGTCACCGGCACCTGATTGAATATCCCGGCCGGGGAGGAGGTGGCGCGGGGGGGACATAAACCAGAGTGGGCCCGTCCCGCGCCCTCCCGTGTCGGTGTGCGCCAGGCAGGCACGTGAGCTGCTCGGAGCCATCGCTGAGTCGGTGATGCCTGCGAACGTCAAAGCCACTTGTGCCTCATTAGCTGTTGGGACTGGACGTGGGCTCTGCTCTGTGGAAGCCACGTGGGGCTGTGCGCCCACTGCCCAGAACCTTGGACGAGCTTCCCGGCACAGCTGCCAGGGAGGACCCTCATCCCCAGCCCTCGGTTTTGTCCATGGTTGGACCCGGGACCACTCTCGTATGGCACGAGCTGCCCTTCCTCCCGCTGCTGGGGAGCGGCACTCCTCCCCCCGGAGGCCTCTGGGATCGCGCTGCTGTTGAAATACTCCAGACTTCACCGAAATCCTGGTATTTCTGCTCAGCCCCTGATCTTGGCATTTCTGCTCAGAATTTGGGGGTAATTATTGAATGTTAAAAAAAATACATTAATTCTTCACCAAATCTCTCTGCAGTTTCTGCCGCATTTCTTCTGGAAGAGCCCTAACCTACGAGTTTCCGTTACTGGTGGTGGTGAGCTGGAAGGGGGTCTCCATTGCTGGCAGCAGCAGCAATGCCGAAAGCCAGGGGCAGCGCAGGCATCCTCCTCCCTCGTCCCTGCCTGCTGCAAGGAGACGTCGGCTTCTGCCCTTCTAGACATCAGGTTGCTTTGGCCGGGGGGATTTTTGCTCACAGACCAAAGCTGGAGTGTGGACACAGTGTTCAAATGCACAAATTGGTGCAAATTATAAAAACAGGCAGGAAAAAACCGCAGAGCCTCACCTGCCACATCCCTCGGTGCCGTGAGAGGCCAAGTGAGTGCCCGAGCACCTTTCCCTTTGTTACGAGAACATAAATCTCCGTCTATTGAACCATCTTTCCTTCCTCAGCTAGAACAACATTCTCTGGTATTTCAGTTTCCTTCTCCTGCATTTGTTGCTTGTTGGACAAACTGAATTTAAGTTTGTCTGCCAAAGGACTGTTGATGCCAAGCAGAGAGCTCGGCTAGTGCCGAGGGGCCATCGCCACGAGCCCTGGAGGCTCTCGGCCGGTGCATGTGCCGCAGTGCAGAGGCCTGGGTGGTGGACAGCCCTGACCCACCGGGCCATCGCCTTGTCCGGGCACTTGGCTTCACTCCATACGTCCCCTCCACGGTGCACCAAAGGTCCCAGGTACCTGCAGGGCCTGACCTGCCTGCCTGGGAGCATCCCTGGGCGGGTGCGTAGGGTGAGAGCAGGGCTGGTTTACGTTGTCCATCATTCACAGAATTTGTTTTCAAAGGAAAAATCACTTTGATTTCTTCTGCTCTGCTCGGTGCTCCTGGCACCAGGAGCGGCTGGTTGTCTCCGGCGAGGTGTCTCCGGGCATCCCTGCTCCAAGGAAATCCATCCTTTGTCCAAGGGGAAGCAGCAGGCGCGGGGGCTGGACGGAGCCAGCCGCGGTCCCTGCGGTGTTCGGCGGTTGTGATGGGCTTTGTGTGCCTGTGGTTCGGTGGTGCTGTTTGTTTTCTTTTCTCCTCTCCCTCCTACAGCATTAAAAATTAACTTGCCCAGGGAGTTTCTCAAAATCTTTTCCTTTCTCTGAAATGATGGATAAGCCACGTAACTGATTGTCATGGCCCTGGAGAGGATAAACATCTTCTGCAGTTTAAAATAACCCCCCCTCACTTCTTGGTTAATAAGTGTTGAAAGAAGCATAAATAGAAATAACACAGGATTTCCATGACTAACAAGATGACCACATCAGTGAGCGGTGTTTGGGGTTAAAAGTGACTCAGCTCTTGCTTCCCCAGGGGAAGATGTTTTATCCCGCGCAGGAAAGGCTGCCAGCAGCACTTTGAAGGTCTGGCAAACTCAACGTCGCCTGGATTATGAACTGGGAAGTGTTCGAACGCCCGGTTAAAAAAAGAGTCCTGAACGCCGCTCCATGTGTGCAGATCTCTCGAAGATAAAGGAGCCCACAGCTTTATCCAGCTTGTGCTGACTCTTTTCTTTTCAAAAGCCTTTTCAGATGTTTTCACTTTTCTGCTTGCTTTGCTGAAAGATGTAAAAATTTAAGACAACCACAAAGTAAACATTTCAAAACTTTCTATTCTGAAAATTAGTGACATTTTCAAAATCCCTTGAATTCCATTTCTGCACTATCAGAAACGAAGATGTTTGGGGGTTTTTTGATTGACGCATTTTCCAGGCAGGGTTTTGTTTATTGATAACCTTCCTTTTATTTTTCAGAGAAAATAGATTTATTGTTCAGTAGAAACACTAGATAAGTAGATGTCCTGTCAAAATAAAGCAGGTTTTCTTTATTAGAGTGAAATAGTAATGAACTCATCTGCTTCCAATATTTATAAAGAGTAGGGAAGGCCATTAATTCTACTGCTCGTGAATAAAACCATCTGTGATTTCTTTCCATTTGATGTGTTTTGGTTTTAATATACATTTTTCACAAATAAGTGCAGGGATTTTTTGTGAAAATGTCTCATTCAGAATCTCATAAAGAAGGAACGCAAAGAAGGGCAAACGAAATGTTTTGTTAGCTAAGTAATTTCTCACCTTGCGCAGAGAATAAAATTCATGCCAACTTTAACACATTAGGCGACAGAATTACATGTTCAGCTCTAATGCAGCCCATGACATGTAACGAGGCAAATAGAGTATGTTTGGAAGTTTGTTTTCCTTTGGGAATCACACAGTACATTTAACCTAATCTGTCCTGACACTTGAATTATAACGTTATGAGCTTCTTCGGGGAAGCAAAACGGTAGATGCCTCTTTTTAAAGCAAAGCAGAAGTTAATAAAACGGGCAATGTGTCAAGGAGAAAAAGCCCCATCAAACCGTGGTGCCGTTCTCCGGAGGAAACAGGTTCTAGGCTGGTCTTTTTTTCCACCAGAAATGTGGAAGTCTTATGACATACTTCTACTGAGGGTGAAATTTGACCTCTAGAATTTTGCTCGATTAAACAAAAAACTGCAAGAATGCCCCAAGTGGGACCACTTTGTCGTTTGACTTGTGAGTGTTGGATCTTAAATTAAACTAAGTATTCATCCAGCTGCTCTGCCAGATTTTATTTTACAGCCTTCCCACCAACCCGTGCAATGAGGACCGTGCTCTATCGAAGCTCTCTGAAGCTACACCTGTACCATCGTTTCCAGGAGGGCTTCGCCCTGGTCTGAGCGAGGGGCAGCGCCTGGCCATCGGCTCCTGCGCTGCCCCTGCAGCTCCTCAGAGGAACCCGCTGGCACTCGGGCAGACCCGCACGGGGGGACCCCGCACCCCGTGATTCCGCTGGTATCTTTTTCCCCCTGAATTTATAGTTTAGAGGATATTTAAAAAAAAAAAAAATGTTAAATCATAAGGAGAAATTCACTGTTGGTTACCGCTGAAAAAATCAGCGAGCTGTTTGTTTCTCCAGGTGTTTGGAAAATGGAGGAAGGAGGGGAGGGACGGCGGGGACTCTGCCCCAGCTCCCGGTGCTCTCAGTGGGGCAGAGCTCCCCGGCCGGGGCAGCCCTGCCTGGCCCGGGGTTCGCTCCCTGGCATCGCCGGCCATTGCCGGTCCCTCCCCGCTGCGAAGACCAGCGGCAGGCGGGAGCAGGCTGTGCTCTGCTCGGGAGGGTTTTCACACCGGTGTAAGCAGGGGAGTCTGCCCGCTGGTGTGCTTCTAGCTCACCGTTTTGTCATTTCTACTAATCTGCTGTGGGACAACAAAGATACCGATTGTCCAGAACGGTTTTCTGACTGAATTGCACTGTGCTGTCAGCTGGTCAAAACAAATCTTATTTTCAACTTTAAGAAGTTTTACAGCCAGATTCCCAGAGCAGGATGGTGTCTTAGATCAGGCCAGGTTTGGTGGGTTTGTGACAGGTTTGGCATTGCTGGCCCAGGGGCACCCTGGCCATGGGACAGTGCTGGCAGCCAGCAGAGCCGGCGGGGGCATCAGCCCACCAGGCTGGGGCGGGACGTGCTTCCTCGCTGACAGACCACGGCCCTCCTCGCCTCTGACAGAGAGCTCCAGAAGTGCCAGCTGTGACTGGTAACAAAATTCATACTGGGCATCAAGAAAACTTCCTCGAGGGGAAAGAGGCGAGGCCTGGGTGGGCTGCGTGGTGTCTGCCGCCAAGTCTTTGCTGAAGACTCGTTGGGAGCAGGGGAGGTAGAGCCGAGCCCCTGCGGGAGGGGGGTGCAGCGGTGCCCCATGCCGTGTCCCTCCCTCCCTCCCTCGGCGCTGCCCTTCCTCTGGGAGCACACCAGTGGGCTGTTCCCACGGTCATGGTGAGGGTTTGGGATTTGGGTTGTTTGGGTTTGCTGGAAGCTGGGGCAGGGCACCTGCAAAGTCACTGAAGTGTCAAGAAAACAAGGAGCCCGAGCAGCGACGTGCCATAAGGTCATTTCAGGTCGTGTCCCTGCCAGGGAAATGCTCCCAGCGGGAGTGGCTGAACGTGGGCGTTCTTCAACAACCAGGCCAGAAGCCGATCCCTCTAGCGAGTCCTGCAGGAGCACCTGAGGGCTTGGTCGGGATGGGTCAGGCAAAAGCAGAGGCCATGAGGTGAGCAAGGGGGAGGGGAGGAGAGGGGACAGCGACCGCAGCCGGGCTGGCCCTTCTCCCGAGCTGCCTGCCCAGCCCCCTGCCAGGGACGGTGCCGGTGGTCCGGGCACTGGGTGTGGTGTGAACACCACGGCAAGATGCACCGTGTAAGGACCCAACGACCGCAAGACCCGCTGACGAACGGGGCTCATTTCTGGAACAACGCGTTTCTGACCCGTATAAAAAGCACCAGGTACAAAATGCCCTCCCACGGCGCGGCTGCCCGGTGGCATCCCCGTGGGGGGTTGCTGGCGCGAAGCGCCCTGCGCACAGCAGGGCTGCGCCGCGCAAAACTGCGATGAAGGAGGGAAGCAGCAAATGGGCTCCACAACACACAGTTCTTCCTTTTATAGTGACGGACGGGTTCTCCTCCACGGGGGAAGAGCCACCGTGTCCATGAACCGGGCCACGCTGACGGCAAAACCCAAGAAGTACAAACTCTGGGGTAATGTGAGACTCAGTTTGTTTCTTGAGCTCTGGAGGTGATGGAGGTGGTTTCCTGCGACTGACTTTTATCTGAATTATACAAAGATTTTCTGCTCTTCCCACCTAATGCTTTTCCCGCAGTCTCCTGGCAGTGACCTGTCGCGGTCGGCAGAAACCAGCTGATGGACTCAAAGCCCTTAATGCAATTTTTTTGCCTGATCTAACTCTAAATTCCTTTTTCTGCCCAAATGCCTACTTATATGAAACTTTTAGGAACTTAATTATCCTTGAGACGTCTACCTCTCTGTGAAATCTGGTTTAAATCAGTAAAGAAAAGAGTTCAAAGTTATTGGGCAGGACAGGCAGACAGACAAGCACACAGGGATCACAGGAACCTTGTTTTCATAGGAAACTAGATTAAAAAAATCCCACAGCAGTTACCAGCCCTTTCGGTGGCACCCCACCCCCCGGCCTCGCGCAGGGCGATGCTCGGGGCGGGGGGCCCGGGGAGCGGCCCCGGTTTCTGTTCTTCGTAAAGGGGAGGGAGACGGGAACAACCCCTGCCTCCTCCGGCCAGGGTTTGCTCGGGCGGTGACAGTGTGGCAGCAGCGATTCTGCAGCCTGTCTGCGTTTCCCAGCTGGATGCAGATTCATGACATCCCTGCTCTCTTTGGCATGCAAACCTGTACCTAATTTCTTCTGAAAAGGGCCCTGAGGAAGTCAGCAGATGTTATTATTAAAGCATTGAGCATCAGCAGCTCCCGAGATATTGTCAGTCCGTTAATGAGCTGACCAAACTGGGGAAGGCAAGGGGTTTCCCAACTTCTTATTAAGGCAAATAAGACCCCCAAGGTTAAAAGACTGCTTCTAAGCTGCACCAGGTTTATAGGTTGCAAAATGTTCTTTAATCAGTTTGTTCTTAGAAGGCCCTAACTGTCCAGGCACAGGAGAGGGCGTTATCTGAAACGGTCCCCGTAAGGAAACGCAGCAGCTCTGTCTCGGCACTGTTCGCTGCCGTTTGTCCTTCCCAAGCGGTCCTCTGAAGGAGCCAGTTCCGGGCAGTTTCTGTGATTCGTTTGTGAACACTTCGTGCAGCACAGCCAGCAGCTCTGTCCCCGGACTTCTGCTGGTTTGTGAATTATTGTGTTTTGCCGTTTGGAAGCGAAACCGATTGTCCTGTCAATATATTTGTGCTCTCAGTTTGGCAAACCTTAAATCTCAGCTGTTTCCCAAGGCTGCAGGAGGCACAAGATGCACAAGGGAGCAAGAAACGACCCTGAATCAAAAGCCTCCCTGCACCTCTCTGTGCCCTGCCTCGCCCGGAGCCTGTCCCTGTCTCGGGGGACGCTCTAGATCCGCTTCTCCTAAAAGCAGTGGCTAAAGGGGAACCCGCTTTGTTGTTTTTTCTCCTCATCCCGTACTGTCTGGAAGTTCCCTTGGGGTTTTTCAGCTGCAGGGCTGTTTAGAATTTGAACAACAGTGCTAATGAGATTACAGTAAATTGGTAACAGCTAAAAGTCTAGGAAAAGCGTTTATTATTTCTCCAGTTCAGCAGAGGAGCATGACATGCGTAACGTCACAGGAGACAGGTCCAAGACCTGACCGGGATAAGCTGAGACAAACCCTTGTCCTGGGGAGCTTCATGACATCCCAAGTGCAGTTGGGTGAACAGCTACAGAGGAACGATCCAAAAAAGGCTCCTGTTAATCCTGCTCGTCCGCTCCTCGGTGCAAGTACGAGAGAATCCAAGAGGGCCCGTCCCCACCGAAGCGCCCGGTGTTCGGCAGTCCCGGTCTGCCCTGCCCACGGGGAACTCGCCTCTGCCCCGTGCCCGCAGGAGAGCCTCCGCGGCCCAGGTGCTCATCCCCGCTTCCTACTCGCTGCGGGTCACTGAGCTCCACATCCATGTCTTGATTTATTTCAGCACAGACGTATTTACACCGCCCGATAAGCAGTGACTGCTATAAATATGTCTGTGCACTCCCTTTCGCTATGCACCAGTGAGAAGGGGGCATGTTGTGATAAATGGACCCTGAAACACAAAGTACGCACATGATTTTAAAGTCGGAAAGCATTGGGTCGGTTTGCTGTCTCTCTGCTGTGGGTCAATTAGCTGGTTTTAAAGGCGTCTGCTGAACTGTGCCTTCCAGGGAACATTTCTGACGTTACCTGTATTTTAATCTAACGCGTGTCACTTGGAGAAACTTTATGGACACTCATAAACAAGCAGGCCCTGAACTCTGTCTCGCCATCAAAGCAGCACTATTCCTTTCCTGCTCTCCCAGCCCTCTGCACCTTCCCCGGTGCCGCCGGCCAAGGCAGGAATCTCTGCTGGCCGCCCGCGTGCAGCCAGCGTGCCGCGGGCTTCGCGGCAGGCAGCAGCGTGGAGGCGGCGCCGCTCCTGCCCATCCAGACTCCAGCCACCCCTGCCGGGGACTCGGCCCGGGAGGTGCAGGCGAACCACCCTGGGGCCCCTGTGCGGGCAGCGTCCCGGGCCGTGGCCTCGGTCCCTTTGCGGCCGAAGGATCATCCCTGGCAGAAGCCTCTCGCGAGGCACCCAGCTCAACCAGCAGACCGCTGGAAGGGGAGAACCGGGTCAGCGCTCGCCCTGGGGACCTGCTGCTTCCTTAGCAGGGAGAGCAGCGTCCCGAGGGCAGCGAAGACCCCAGTCCACCAGCGTTCCTCCACCCCCAGCTCTGAGACCCTCGAGTAACCCGCGGGCGCACCCTTTCTAACCGAGAATGCCGCACACACGTCTGGGGTCAGCAACGCCCTTTCTCTGTCCGCGGTCACTTCCGATGGCTTCAGATGATCGCGTGTGACAGAGAACTAAGAAACCTGAAAACAGTCAGCAGGGAAACGGCTCCAGCCACCGAGAGCTGGGTCTGCTGGTGGGGGGAGGAGGATGAAGGGCCCTGACAAACACCACGCCCAGGAGTCCCACTGAAGCCAGCCCCAGCACCCACAACGTGGGCCAGCTGCGACTCTTGAAGCCAGGCTCAGACTGACCATAAAAGGAGGGACCTGGCACAGAGCTCTGCTCTGAGGGGAAGGTCTTTCTCATCATCTCTTCAGGTGTGGAGCCAATTAGCAGCCATTTGCAGAATGGCTGTGTTAGAGCTGCTGCTGGCTGCATCTTCTCCCCAACCGTGAGTTTCAGCTTAATTTTTTCATCTTTCAGAGGAAGTTTATAATTAGGTTGGAATTCCTCAGGAAGAGGCAAAGGCTGCGCTGGTTTGGGTTAGATTGTTTTGTTAAGTCTCAAGAAAAACAGTTCTTCATTAAGAATGTGTGTTGGTTTCTGGAGAAATGGCTGAAGACCTTTTCCCCTTCCTGGTATCCAGAGTCTTGTGCACTTCTAAGCTTGATTTTTTTTTTTTTATAATTTTATTTGAATATTTAAAGCTTTTGGTTTTACAAAACTTGAGCTGGTCTGGAGAGATGGTGCGTGCTGCAGGCTGCGGGAGCAGAAGCCAGGTTGGCCCTGGTTTGCATGGGCCCTGGCTGTGTGAACATTTACAGCGTGCACGGATAGTGACTGAGTAGCCCGGGAAAGTGTGTCAAACAAGGATTAGAAGGCGAAAGCTTGTTTCCTGAGGTATTTTGGATGGCTGTTGGTCTCTGCACAGGGCAGAGCAAGAAACCTTGGTGGTGAATTGGGTAAAGTGAGCTTTACTGATTAACATGCCTGAGAAGTTGGCTGCCTTTTCCCTGCTGCACTGTTGTTGGTACATCTTGAATTGCATTTGAGTAGTGATGCTTCTGGGTGTCCATGACCAAATCCTTTAACTCTTTGGGTGTGTATTTTCACTTTCTTTTTAAATCAGTGTTGTCCGCCCTGTATTTCATCTGCATGGAAGAGCCACACCTGGCTCTTTAAGTAACAAGAAGCTGGATGAGCTGCACGCGTCTGTCTTTATGTATAGCACAGGCTGGACATTGCTACGTTGTGCTGAGCAAAACCAGCCAAGGAAGGTGGTTCTTCATGCAGCACGTCGTTATACTGTGGAATGTGTCACCGTGGGCTGTGATGATCGCTAGGAGGGGAGAAGTTCATGGAGGGCTGCTAGATGCTGAAACCACCCATGCCTCGGGAAACTCCTTGGCCATGGAGTGTCAGAGGAGTGTCCATGGGATGCACCATACTGCTCCTGGCCTGCGTTGGAGAGTCTTGGCTGGACAACTCTTGCTTTGACCTCTCGTGGTTATTTTCATGGTTTCCATTAGTGGGTCACAGAATTTAGGTGGAAAGCTCTCCTGCAAACTTTGCGTCACTAAAGATGCAGAGCAAGAGAGAAAAGTAAGAATATTGCTATCGCTGTGAGCAACAGACAGTCTGTCGCTGGAAGACAGACCTGGAAATGCAGTGAGCCTGTCTTCCCACCTCGGTATTGCCTGTGCCATGGATGCACGGTTAGAGCTGTCCATGCAGCTGCGAGAGCATCCTTGGGGCGGGAGGGGAGAGTGGGCCAGGGCTGGAGGCCTCTGCCAGGGCACGTGCTGCTGCACCGGCCCTGGTTTGTGTGCCCCTTAAAATGGTGCAGCGGCGAGGGCTCCAGACACGAGTTCATTGCAAGGTGGGTTTTGTCCAAAATAAATCTGAAAGGCTCAAAGTGGCAATTCTGCACTCTTCTGGTAAAACACGCTGCCCCGCGTCTTGACGGCTGCGTGTGTGTTGGTTAGTTCACCAAATCCTTAGAAAACACAAAAGCACTTCATGTAACCAAAAAGGTCACGGGACACAGACCTATTTTTGCTTTCATGGAACTATTTTAGAAGAAGGATTTTTATAATTTAAAAAAAAGTATCAAGATACAGATTTTTTTTTCCTTATCATAACACCAAAAGGAAACTAGTGCAACTTTTGGCAAATTAGATCCAGGCTTGAGTATTAGACTTTACATTGATGGTACTCAGGTATTAATCCATTAAAGTAATCAAAAGAGCCTAAATAAGAATCTGAAGGCTGCAATATATATGTCAATGAACAAGCTGTAAAACTTCCTGAAAAGGTGATTTCAAAGCCATATTGCCCAAGCTTGGCAAATTGCATATTTAATTATTTTGTCAGTCTCTCTTTTTACTCTAATCTTTTGGTGAAATACCTTTAGACATATGAAATCAGTTAAGATAATTAGGGTATGATGGAATTAGGTGTTACTTGATTTTTAAGAAAGATACCATCCTCTGCCTTGGTATAAAATGTGTGCAGACCCCAAAAGCTAGACTGTATTGTAATGTTTTCTTTTCTATAAAGATCAAAGGTCTCCAGCCCCTTTCAAGATGTTTGCAGAATTTGTTTCCTAATTATCCCACATTTACTTATGTGTGTGCTGGGACATCAGAGTTAACTCTTTGATTGTAAAGATGAGACGGGACCTTCAACCAGATGACTGCAGGCCAGCAAAAGCCTTGCCTCTCTAAATTGTTTTTCAGGTTACCTGGTTTCTCTAATCCAGTGATCTGAGGCACGGCAGATGAGGTGTTGTGTTTGCTTTAATACCCAGTCCTCTACAGCAAAGATTTCTTTTTCCTCAGTAAGAGTTTACACCTTCATTAATATCCTTTACAAGTTTACGTACTCTTCATAAGCAATAGTAAACGATTTAGTCTTTGATTTGTCTGGGAGTTGGAACTGTTTTCACCAAACCTTTATGATCTTTCCATGATGTGGTGCCTGAGTTTCTTCAGGAGAAATTTCTATAAAAGTTTTGAAATTAGAATTTTTTGGCTCACTTCATTGACTTTATTTTCCCCCCATCTAGAGAGATATAAAAGACTGACAGGACACACCAGAAATGTGAAAACAGGCTGTAAGGTTTGCAGTTTCAGTTGTGAAGTTACAAAAATAAAGTTGATTAGAATAGCATGAAATCTATAAAATAAAAAGTAAAATGTTTATAGGGGAAGTCTAATATGAAACATTTTTAAACAATGTGTTTTATTTACTTTTTATACATTTCCTTTCTCATATTCTTTTGAACTTTTTTGAATCTTCTCATATGTTTCCTAATTACATTTGCCTCTACAACTCCTATCTCTATTTTTTCACTCGTACTGAGGGGGCTGACTGTTTCTCTTGGTTTGTTTTGGGGGTTTTTTCCCTTGAAAAATCAAGATGCTATGCAAAGTTTTCTGAGGGAATATTCGAAATGGCAGCTACTGGGATTCAGAGCTCATTGTGCTCGGGGCAGCCCTGTGAGATGCGGGGTTGGGATAACAAGCCAAGGAAGCACGCCTGTCTGCTTGGAACTCTGACGGGCAAAGCCTGGGACCTGGCAGCATCTATAAATCCTCTCTTAGTAGGAATGATCATCTTCAACTTGACCCCTTTAAAAATCAGCTCGGTCAGAGCCACAGGATATGCGAGTTGCTGCTCTTGCCCCGTCCCGCAGAGTGCAGCCGCCTACCCCGCTGCCTCTGCCCTTCTCCCTGCACCGAGCCAGGCTGGGGCCAGCAGCATCGCTTTGCTCCGTGACCTGTTCCAGTGCCGGCGGTTTTGTATGAAATCTTGGGGAGGGGGGAAGGAGCTGGGCTTGAGCAGGGCAGCCAGCAGGAACAGGGGTCTTTCTCACCAGAAATCATGGAAAATTGCTCATGGCTGCAGTGCCTCATTTCCACCCACATAAACGCGTGCCTTGGCCAGGGTGTTCTGCCTGCGTCACAGGGTGCTCCTGGAGAGCTGCTCGCGGTGCTGGCTGCCCGCTCCTCTCACCAGGGCTCTGTGTGGGAGGGGGTTTCCCTGTGGGATGGGCTCTGGTGGCCCGTGCCATGGCATGCTCGGTGCCCACTGGGGATGCAGCGCAGCCCCCAACATGGCACAGCCTGGGGATACCTCCAGGAGCTGCTGGAGTGGCAGGAAATACTCCTATGGCCTCTTCAGGGGAAAAATGGCTCAAACGCTGCCTACTGACAAGTATAAGCTTTCCTCCTTTCATCATCAAATCCTGTTGGCGTATTTGTGGTTCAGCACACTGTGCTGGGGCTTGGTACAGGACACAGCTCAAGCTGAGCAGGGCTGTCTTGAAGCTTGCGAGGAAGAGGAGGGCAGTGAGCTCTGCCGCTCTCCATGCTGCCCTCCAGCTCCTACCCAAGGGGGATGGGGGTCCCTGTCCGTGTCGCTGTTTCTCATTGTGCCTGGATGGAGCACCCGCCGGTCGTGACCATGGTCCTGGGACTCCTCCTCACCTCTCTCCCATCCGGTCTCGGGACAGCAGGGTCCCCCCAGCACCCCCTGCTCCACCATGCAGCTCCCTCAACCACTCCTCTCCCAGGATGGGCTGGGACCACTGGCACAGGGACGCACACCTCGGATGCCCTTCCCCAGCCCACCACCAACACCGGCAGTTTTCCTGGTTAAAAGCCACCTCTTGTGGTCTCTCCCCACTTGGCCTGGCTGAGCCTGAGAGCCTGGGCAGCTCTGGACTGGCTGGGGAGGGAGTGATGTCCAGGTGTGGAGGCAACAGCCCTTGTGCCCAGCAGTGCCTTGTGCCCCCTCCCACAGCCTTGTCCCCAGCATCACCCGCTGCAGGGGACCCCCAAAGCCTCGCGGCACCCCCCGTCTGCTCTGCCACAACACCTCCTGCTCGCCAGGACCTCTTCCTGCCTCCCCAGCCCGCTGCAGTATTTTCTAATGAGCCCTTGTAGATGCCGCGCGTGTAATTCATCAGCCCGCTGGGGCATGTGGAGTTCTGCGGGGTCAGAGCCGAGGGCTGAGCCCTCTGTGTGTGCACAGCCCCTTCGGGCTTAATGGGGCTGCGCGCCAGTGACTTATGTGTTTAAATGCTTTCCTGATTTTTGCAGCGCTATTTATTTCTTTGCCATCTTAGCTCAGGTGTGAGGTTACTTATCGTTCCTTTTTTTATCTGCCTTTTAAATTCAGGGAAATTTTCTTCAGAATTTACCACTTCAGCCTTTGCTTTTTTTGTTGTTTTTCCGTTCTTTTTTTCCTACTATTTGTTATTTTTCACATAGGACTCTAAATTTGTCTCTATCACTCACTTTGATAGGAATAGTTTTCTTATAACTCAGTAACGAGTAACTTTACCTTTCCCCCCTCTCCAGCCCCCAAGAAGTCAGGGTTCAGTTTAGTGTATTTGTTTGTTGTTTTTCTTGACTTCAATAACATCTCAGCTCAGGAAGGTGTTGGTGAAAAGTAAGTAATTTTTTTTCATTAATCATGCACCTAAAATACTTCTCAGATTCTTACAGACTTCTGCTGAGCTTAAAGGCTTTGGTTGTTAGTAAATATTCCAGGTGATGCTTTGGACTATGAAGGGTATGTCCTTCTCTCTGGGATACTCAAAACATTTATGTTTTTAATCTTGCAGATGGTTACAGTTTTCAAAAATGCCCTGATTTGAAACAAACAAAAAAAAGCATCTTGGGTGTTCAGAGATAGTGCTGTTAAAGGTCAAAAGGCTCTCCTACGCACTTGGGTAAAAATTTTAACTGAACTTGGATTTTTAAGCCTTTGCAAAAGTTTGTCCTGTATCGCTGAGGCTGCGCTCAATGCCTGCAAGGCTGTCCTCAGCGCTGCTGCTGGCACCCTGCTGCGAGCAAAGCCCGGGCGGTTTTGGACCAAGGCATTTGATCCAATCTCATCTCGAAGGTTTCTAATCTGAGCTTCTCAATCTCCAGAACCATTTATTTGGCTTCTAGCTGCAATTTTGCCTTGATATTCCTTCACTGGGAAATTGTATTTAGAAATGAAAAAAAAAAAAGGGGGGGGGAGGAGGAAATATGCAGAGGTTTTACTGAAGAACTTGTGTAAATTCTGGACTTTAACTAAACTTAGAAATTCCGCGAAGATACAAACTCTGCAGGTTTGCCTCAAGTGGCAGTGACACCGATCATAACTCCCTGGTCTTCTCCCTTGGACTTACCTCCCGCCTTCCCCTGGGGTAGGAGGGGGAGCGATTCTCTGCTCTCAGGTATTGTGAGTGTCCCGACAGAACCCAGGGAACTGGCAAAGCAATTGCTTGAACAAAGAGCTTCCACGCGTGTACCTGATGCTGCTGCTACGTGGGGATTCTCTTGAAACACAGAGTTTTCATTGCCATTAATTACTGACAAGCAAAACAAGCGCCTTCAATAAGCGTCTGTGCGAAACCATAGATACGTCTCTGTTCAAATGGGTTTTTTTTAAAAAAGTATCTCAAAATTAACCAGTTAAGGCAAAGCTATCCTCGTTGACATATCTAAGGTATGTTATTACTGGTGAGAACCATGTCAAAATTCCTTTATACTTAATTCTAAACAGATTAATAAAACACATTAACTCCATGGAGAATCCAACATAGATAACTTCCTACTGGCGAGAAGGAAAACCTGCCATGCATTATTTTCCCTGTCCTTTAGAGGGTGATTAATTGTTTGTAATTCATGCTGCAATTCTAGCCAAAGCAGCAATAAATATATTTGAACATATATTAAATTTACCTCGCATTTATTTGTTAAGCTGGTTAAACACAACTGTAAAAATCCAAGCATTTACCTTGCTGTGATTAGAGGCAGCAGACGCCCTAGAAGGTGAGGCTCGGTGACGGTCTCTGAGCAGTCGAGGAGAAGCCCGTGGAGGATTAGGGTGTGTTAAGACTCTCTTCAGACAGGTGCACAAACACTTCCCCCTTTTAGGTGCTACCTGCTCTTTACTGGACGTTTATTACAAGTCAATGCAATTTCACAAAGCACCTGCATGCAATAAAAACCTATTACATGTGTGAGGCCTTAAGGAAATTAACGGTTCCTCCCTAGGGATGCGTATTTTGTTAAGATGTTTATTACAGATGAAGTGGTCCTGGGGTAAAACATTAACAAGTTGTAGAGTGATAAAAGGAATTTTATCATTTCTCAGTGACATAAATAGGAAGAAACCTTTAACTAAATCTATAAAATTCCTGCTTCCTAATGAATTTGCTTTAACTATTTACTAACTGGATGAACTTGTTTGGGCCATGATTTGTTTTTCTTCTTCTTCACCCCTTCCCCCCTGGTCCCCCAAAAGCCCAAGCAGAAGCAGTCCAGGGTATTGTCTGTTAAGTGATGTGAGCTCTGGTGTGCGGAAAAGAAACCTTATCGCAATATCAGTTTTTTAAAAAATCGTTCATTTTCCCCTGTGAGTTTAAGGCAGAGCCATAAAACTCAGCTTGCTCTTGTAATATTGATTTTAGAATTAAACACAACCTTAAAAATCTGCAATGGTAAAAACGCTCACTCATACCACTTAGTTCACATGTTATATTTTGGGGTTCAGCCCAGCAGTTTCTGTTTGGTTGCCATTACAAATGCAAATTCTTCTTTTAACGCCACATTTACCCACATTGGCTGTGCACCATTACTAGAGATGAAAGCGCAGAATACTGGCTTTGGCCGAAGAATGCTCAATCTAATTGAATTATATGAATGTAGTTAAATGTCTACTTCAGAAAGGCTATATTCACTTTCAAGATTAGTTACTCCAAGAGTTAATGGGCTATTTAAACAACATAGTCCAAGAGCCAAACACAGGTGGGCTGTGTTAATAACTTTATTTAAACCGTTTTTTCCCCTTTTGAGAGGCACAAGCCATCCATTAATGCATTCATTAGAGTTTATGGCATAGTTCTGCTTTTCTCCTAATGACACTATCCAGACTCAGACTTGCTCAGCTAATTTAGCCCAGCTGCCCTTTGCCTCTCAGCAACAGGTCTCTTGTTCTTCGGTCCTGAATGCTGAAGTGTCACGATGATTAGTTTTTGGTCATTGGCGCTCTTTGCAATATTGTTTTGTGTATTCTCTGCATCAGAATTTACTTTTCCCTCAGATTTTTTGCTGAGGCGTTTGCACGAAGCAGCCGTTGGAAAGGGCACGGCAGCGCTGTGGCATCGCTGCAGCCCCTGCATTCCAATGTGATTGAACATAGCGGTTTATTACTTTACTCTGACCAAACAAGCTCACAGGTTTTAATATCCCGCTCTGCTGAAGGTATTTGTGGCAGTTCCTCGCAACTGCAGCATCTATGCTCTGCCTTGACTTTTCAGTTTTAAACCTGATCCAGAAATGCCTTTTACTGATGTCATTACAGTTGTAAAATATATGACTGAGGACAGAAGTGCCTGTTTCTTCCAGTAGCTACAATGGAGGTAACCTGCATGTGTTTAGTAACGAATTCCCCAGGTACTAATGAACATCACGATGAATAAGAATGACCAATGCGTCACTCCGATACGAACAGCCGGGCTGGATTAGACTCTGCGCCATCAGCTGCCGGCATTTGCAGGGTTTATTTTGGAATGTTTCATCAGTTTGGGTTCGCGTGTCTGATGTTCCTGTGTTAGCTGGTGGCTTCCAGTCTGAAATAGCACCTCTGCCCTGGCCAGACAGCGAGGGTTTTGTCTTGACCGCTGTGAGTGATGGACTAGCCCTGCGCAGGGAGGACCACAGTGCCACGGCAGTCGAAGAGCCGCAGGGATGACTTTCCGTAGATACTCACTAATGGCTGGACCTGCAGGGAGTAACGGCTTAATGTTTCTATGCCTGTACCTAGAGACAAGTACCGTGACCTCAGTGGGAGTACAGCATGCTGCAGACAGAGCATGTGTTTCTACTTTCCCCTGTATCGATAATTTCTACTGACTCCCACTGCAGAATCTCCACACTTGCAAAGCACAGTGCTGAGGCATTCCCTTAACCTGTAAAGCAGCACACGCGCTTCTGAGAAATAATAATGATTATATGTGTTGCAGATTTGATAGCTTCGTGCAGTACCTGGTCCTGAATGCTGCTATGGGGTGGGGGGGGTCTGCCTGGTCACCGGTGCACTTTGCACAGCACTGGCCACAGCTGGGCCAGCAAGGAACCGGCGAGAGCCTAAAGCCCTCTGTGAATGGTGTGCTGATCCCTAATGAGGTACCGGGTGATGCTCTGTGTGGTAACACTCATCTTGTAGTTCGTTAGAGGGCTGCTGCTGAGGCTGTGAAAGCAATGACTGGAGAAGGGGAGACAAGATGTGAACGTGTGTAGATCTCCCTACGTGCTGCTCATCCATCACAACCTGTAAACCTGCTGGGGAGGAAGCTTTACCTTAAAGACAAATAATTGAACGCTTTCCATACATCTTTATTTTGGGTGGAGTTAGTTTTGCCTTTGATTTACCCTGAGCTTTACTTTTTATTCTGGAGAGTAACTTTGTGCTGCTCATGACCCACCCAGCCCCTTCTCCTCGCTTGTCCCGCGGCTGTCCGCCCGGGCGGACGCCTGCGGGCGTGGCGGCTCTGGGGAGGCAAAGCTCCGCCTGAAGAACGCTATTTCCCCTGGCTGTAGGAACCGAAGGTGGCGGCAGGACTCTTCCCGCCGTACTTTTATCACGCGTTTGTGCTGGCGGCCGGGCAGGACGGGGGTGTCCGGGGGGACCCGCCGCCTGCGTCCGCCCGGGCTGCGGGGCGGGGGCGCGGCGCTGGGGACGCCGGTGCGGGCGGGGTCCCCGCTCGACCCCGGGCCCCACGCGTGTCCCGGGCGCGCCGCCGAACGGCCGCCAGGGGTCGGGCCGGGCCGGTGGAGGGTCCGGGCGGGCCCCGGCGGGAGGAGTCGCCGCTGCCGGGGCGAGCCGCAGGCAGCGCCCGCGCCGGGGGCCGCGGGGGTCTCTGGCTGGGGCGGCCGCCCCGCCTGGCCGGCCCCGCGTCAGCCTGCTCTCGGAGCTGCCCGGCCGTGAAGCCCGGAGCGAGAAACCGCCCTCGGGTGCGGGCAGTGCCTGCGCCCCGGTCCCTGACAGCCCGGAGGGATGGTTCAGGGTTGTGCCCCCGCTTTGGGGGGAACGGCCATAGAACGGGCTGGGCTGGAAGGCACCTTAAAGATCACCCGGTTCCAATCCCTCTGCCGCGGTTGCTCAGAGCCCCGTCCAACCTGGCCTTGAACGCCGCCAGGGATGGGGCATCCTCAGCCTCTCCGGACAACCTGTGCGAGCGTCTCACCACCGCCCCGGTGGAGAACGTCCTTCCGTCCAGCCCAGCTGCCCTACGAGCCAACACGGCGGGCACCGTCCTGGTGAAAGGAAGGCTGCAGCCGGCCAGAGGAGCGCTGCGGCCGTGCTTCCAGTGCCGGGCAGGGGCCAGCGATGTACCCGTCATGACAGGCTCCTGTCGTGACAGCAAACGCAGTGCACCTGGCCACGGCGAGAGCAGGTCCCCTGGTGATCTGGCACACACGAGTTCTGCAACGTGCTCTCCATGGTTTCTGCTAGGCAGCAGTTCGAAGATGTTCTCCCTTTTCTGTACGCTGGTGCGAACTGTGCTGCTACCCCGAGGAGACTGTCCGGCGTGGGGAACAGTCACGTTGCTGATGCTGCTGTGGTGCAACCATCTGAAAGCAATTGCAGCACAAGTCAGGTTTTGTCACCTGTCGTGCTGGGAGCCCTGTTTCTAGCAATAAGAAAGATGGTGTAATTTTGCTCCCTTTCAAAACTGCGGAGTTGTGCCAGGGCAGATGACAGTGTCAGCTGGAGGATACGGGTGAGAGGCTTGAAGTTAACAAGCCATAGTGACCTTAATGACAGTCCAAGCAGTTGCTTCTAAAGCTGCCTTTACCACAGCAGTGCAAGTACTCCTTAAAATCAGAAATTATTTTGTAATTAGCACCAGGGACAAACATTCCGCTTGAATCATTGCTTCCTTGTGCAGCTCTCCCTGCAGCTGGAGAGGACAAACAAATGTCCTGTGTGAACCATGAGCCGGGGCGCCCCTCCCAAGCTGCCTGTCTTCCATTGCACTAAGCATCCCTCCCTGCTGCCCACGTCTGTCCTGCAAGGTTCAGCCGTAGTCCTTGCAGAGTGGACTCGAGCGGGTCAGAGGGAAAAGTAAAAAACAAATACTATGGCAGGGCAGGGTTGGTCGCTTTCTTCACCTGCAGGGCAGTGTGGTCTAGAGCAGACTCACTAAATTCTGTTCGTAAATGTTTGTTATCCTCAGATCAAAGAGCTATGAGGTAAAAGCGTTATTTACTGTTGCTGTTTTGCTGTTCTAATATTTAGAGTATTTACAGGCACAGCTGAATGCGGATGCTGGGGCGCTGGCCTGGCCGAGTGCTCGGTGTGGCAGGGAAGTCATCACCAGCAGACAGCCCTCTCTGCTGCCCCGCGCCCTGCCGCTGCGGAGGGAGTGAACAGCGTGTGAGGCTTGGCAGGCTCGCGGATGGATTTGTGCCTTTTTTAGATGTTTATGAATGAAGTTCAGTGCTGCACTTCGCCAGACGTTCTGCACTGCAGACAGTCATGTCCCCGTGATAATCAATATTCCTGAGGTCAGGCGTGCTGTCTGGAGCGCCTGCCTGGCCGCGGGCCTGCCTGCTCCCCCGTGCACACAGGCTGCTCTGCTGCCTCTTGGCTTCCAGGAGGGAACAGGCAAGTTCTGCAGGGCAGGACACCAGCACTCAGTGACTCCAGGAGTCTGATGAGGTTTCCAGCAGTGAGAAATGAGCAGCCAGGCCAGGTCACCTCAGAAAGCACTCGTCTGCTGTCCTCAGTGGTAACAAGGTGGAGCAGAAGGCAGCAACGACCCCAAGAAAAGTGCAGGGCAGCTGAATGAGCGTGATGTGTTTCATGTCACTTCGCTGGCCCTGCAGAGCCCCTGTGTCGTGAACCTTGTGCCCAAACCAGCTGCCCTCTCCACGCAGCTATTCAGAGCAGCAAGCCACCTCCCTGCCTGTGCCAGACACCTCTGTCCTCACCGCAAAGCAGCGAGGAAGATCACACTCCCAAGGGTGCAGGCAAGATTGCAGAAGTCCCCGTGGAGTGAACCCAAGCATCAGAGCAGAGGAACAATATTAAGGCATTAAATGAAGCGCGCAGTCCCGCTGCAGCCGGGAGCTTAGAACCAAACCCTCGGGATGGGGGATCTGCTCTGGCTTTAGCCCAGCAAAGGTGGAGATGTGCCCAGTGCTGGAACAGCCGCATTGTCTGGGGCTGCACCGAGGCTGGCCCTGGCAGGACGTGGGACAGGGAGCACCAGGCAGGAAGGGGATTCTCTTGCTCGTGGGTGTTTATCTCAGCAGCAGATGTACAGACAAGTTGGAGTGTACCGCGGGAGTCCCGGGAGTCCTGCGATAGCACCAGTTGAGGAAAAAGCATTGAAGAACAATTATAGATGATTTGGGGGGGGGGTGTGTGTTGGTTTTTTTTTTTTTAGCCTCTCTGAAAGAATTGCTTGTTGCTGACTACAAGTATCAGCATGAGGGATTTCTGGTAATCCCCTTCCCTTTTTCATGGCTTCTTCATTTGATGACTTTTGGCAGACTTTTTATCTAGGCATGTGAGTTCCCTGTTTTCTGCAATACTCTAAGCATTAATTAACACTCTCAGCAGCTTTGAATGTGGAATCTCACTCTGCAGAAAGGGGAGTTGTGTCCAACAGGCACCTACAACGTATCTGGATGAATTGGAGCAGGATGTTGAAATTGTAAGATCTTGTGACCCTAACGCTTTCATCTGCAGTAGCAGTGAAAGAGTTAATGCATTAGTTTAAAAAGATTTTTAGGGTGGATCTGAACCGAGGCTGACAATCCGTTATTCATAACTCCTCAGAAAACTGTAGCCTACTTCTTTTCTCTTTCTTTCGTGATTTACAGAATATTACAACAACTGTAAGCACTTTGCAGTTGGATTTTTATTGCATGCTCCAAAGTGAAGAATTACGACTCGGGATTCACGATGAGCAAATGTGTTCTGGTGTTTGTACACCCTTTTCATCTTCTCCGCCCCCGTCAATAGCTCGCCCCTGCTCGGAGCAGGGAACTTCTGCCGTCCGCAGGAGCGAGCACTGCGGAAGCAGCTTTGCCATGGCGCTTGTGAGAGGTGACACATCGCAAGCCCAGCTGCTCCTCCACCCAGAGCAAGCCAGCTCTGGGCACGGATGAAAGCTCCTTGTGTGTCCCGGCAAGCAGGGGGGTGGGCTTGCAGGACCTCTTAGCGGCGCTGGGACAAAGCAGAAGTGCTGTGATGGGTCTGACACAGGGTTTTGGCAGTTGTGCCCATCTTGTCCTTGCACTGGATCCTGATCACAGATCAGCCCCGAGCAGCGGTGGATGTGAGCCTCGAGCATGGCCACCGCTTGTGGTGGTTGAGGTAAAAGTCCTGTTCTCACCAAGGCACAGGCCGTTGGGAGGGACGAACTGGGGGACAGGTTGGAGACCAAAGAGCTCCCTCTCCTGCAGCAGCCTGCACTGGGGCGTGCTGCCAGCATCTGCCCCACACTGGTGCCTGGCAGCAGCTGCTCACTTCTGCTGTGATCAGCTCCTCGAAGAAAATAACTGACAAGTTACTGCGGTTACACACCTCTCTCCAAGGGGGCTTGAAGGCGCATTTGAGGACGAGGCGGTGGTCCATCATCCAAAAAGCATTTGGGTGCCTTTGCTGCAGCTCTCCTTGGCTCTGGAAGGACAACTGCAGCAAGAGATAATTTTTCATTATGGACAAGAGACTTATGAGGTACAAACGAGTGCGCACAAGAAGATTAATAAATTACTGGGGATTAGCTTCAGTGATGGGTAGGTCTGCTGTGTGCAGTGTGGGCCTGGCAGGACAGACAGGATCCTGTGCAGTGTTTGTCACAGATCAGAAACACTAACCCTTTGACAGATGCCACGTAGATCTTCATTTCCAAATTCGCCCATCTGAGAAACATCTGTGTGCTTAGGCTGGCAAATCTCAAGGAATGCTCTGCCAAGAAGCCCGCTTCCGCTTTTATAGCTCCATAATCCTTGCTGGGGACTCCTCCTCTGGAAAGAACACAAGTGTGTGCAGCCCTTCGGGAAAACTGTGTAGGTCCAGGAGAAGTCTGTGAAGAAGAGATTCATGGCATGATCAAAAAGCACCCAGGCCTTTTACAGACAGGGCTCAATAGGTGCTTAAAACCGTTATAAATTACAGCGAGGAGGAGGGGAACAGATTAAAGAGCCAAGGGCTGAGGGCTGCTTGCACTAGATTAGGCACAGTCATGATGTTTGCTCGCTGATCTTGCTCAGCAAGATGGGCCCGGTGTCTCGGCAGGGCTGTGTGCACACAGAAGCATCCCTCAGCACTGGAGGGCGATGCGGGCTGTGTAGTCATCTCTGTTTGTCACGCCAAGTTGCGGAGGGCTTCAGGGCTCAGCTTAGGCATCTGATGTTCAGAGACCACGGGATTTTCCCTGGAAATCAACCACAAAGTGAACGGACAAGCATCGAGTAGGCCTCAAGTTTCCATTGGTGCTTTAGGTTAGAAAGGTAATTATACAGCTCTGCAGGATGCACAAATGGAGATAAACCTGTCAACAGAACACCCAGCAGCAGCCTAGACGTGTGTGAGCAACCTGTGTGTGTGAAGGGCTCGGGTGGGAGGTGGAGGCTTTGCCGCGCATGCCAGGGGAGATGCTTATTTAACTGCAGGTGCATTTTCCAAACTGCCTCTAATCTTAGCTCATAGCATTTGGGAAGTTCAAAACATTTCTTGGACCCTCATTCCCAACGACATGGTGTACCACGGCCATCGTGCAAGCGCGCCATGACAGCTGTTGGACTGGGGGCGTTTGCTCTTTCCAAAGAGTAAAAGCAGCTCTTGACATCCGCCTCTCTACTGCAGCAGTGGGTCTCCAACTTTCAGAGAGGATGCTGACCCTGCGCCCACCCGGCTCCTCCAGCCGTGGCACAGCGCCCAGGAGCCGTGGGCATGGTGCCCGCGGGGCAGAGGTGTGAGCAAAGGTGCAGGTATTGCTTGCCGTGTGCTCTAGAGCCGGTCTGTGATCATACCGCCGTGTCTTTGCTCTTCTCTCTCCCCTCCGCAGCCTGTGGGGGAATTCCCTCAGTACCCCGACTCTTCCAGGGTCTCTGCGCATGTGCCTCCACCCGTCTCAGAGTCACCAGCTCCTGTGCTAGTTATAAAACAAAGCGCATTTCCCCAGGGGATTTTGAATTTGGAGGAATTCTGGGAAGTCTCTGGGCTTTCCATGCACAACCTGCAGCAGTCAGAGTTTTTTATGCTCTTGGGTTTTGTTTTATTTTGAGAGGAACCTTTGGAGAAATATGAATAGCCTAGGGGCTGCCCCAATTTTTTCCATTTGTGCAGGCGAAAGAATATTGATGGGGAGGGGCAGAGACACCCACAGCCCCCTCAGGGCTGAAGATCTTTCATAGGAAATTGTTGTTTTCAGACAGATGAAAGCAGATCCCTTTCATTTTTTGTAAGTGCACGCAACAAAAAAGCGCTGTTCAGGTGTGCTAATATTATCCCCTTGGAATCAGGCTCTGGCTTGGAGCTTGCTCTCAACCAGTCTAAAAACGAGATGTTAAAAAAGAATAGCAGAAGTGGTTTGTTTTTAAAAAAAGTATCTCCTGAAAAAAAGTCCCAGCAGGTTGATGGCAGAGCGAGGCGTTCAGCTGTACCGGCGGGGAGCATTGAGGACTCCGCAGCAGGCTATGGTGGGTCTGTCACCTCGGACAGAGAGTCGCTGCGTGGCTCCGGTTCGCCCGGTGCCCCATGGTGCCCCTCGACCACCCTCCCACCCCGGCAGCCTTTGGCCAGAGCTGCTTTGCCACGGCACCAGGGAAACCTCCCCTAATCCCCTGCCCACATCTGTGTGTCTACTGTATGGTCTTTTCTTCCCGCCTGCCAACAAGGAAGGCAGTGTGTTTTCTTAACATTTGAGGGCATGGTTTATAAACAACCATTAATACGCCTTTTAACCTCTCTTTTTCACTGTTTAAATTTCAAATTTTTTGGATGCAAACTCCTTAAATCAGTTCAATATGCTCTGAAGGGCTTTGCTAGAATTCGAGTTGAATTGCTTCCAAATGGAAACACTTCCAACACACAAAAAAGCACATCAGTGATTTTAATTGACTCTCCACTGTGCGTGTACTCCTAAATAATTGAAGTGTTTCCAATACTTATAGATGCCTCGATTTGGCAGTGATTTGGGTATAGGCATAAAAAAAGGCAGAATATAGGAGTATTATACCTAAGGCTTCACAAGGGATTCGCTCTGGATTTAATTGGGATTCCTGCAAAGCTGTGCAGGACTTTGGTAATGAAACTGAGAACCAGGTGAGCTCCTGGTGAACCTGTGTGAGTTTTGGTATGATTTGAGTGGCTTTGAGGTTTTGAATGGAAACCAGGCAAAATTGACTGATTTCACCTGATCCTTCTTTTCAGTTTTGGGGTTTATTTTTAGCTTGATACACAAAACCAAATCTGAGAGCTCTGGATTTCCCTGTTTTGGGGCCTTTTTGAATGAAGCAGCTTGAAAACTGGTTGTTTGAGAATTGGGATGTTCCTCCCTGGAGAACCCATGATGTTCTCTGCTGGCTCGAGCTGCTCTGGGGTTGGCTTCTGCACTAAGTCACCACAGGCTGGTGATGTATTTCTGTCATGTGCCAGCTCAGCGCAAGCCTGAGCTCTGGTTGCAAACAAGAAAAAAGTCATCAACAGAATGGAAAATTCACACATAAACACCATAAAACTGCAAGATTTGCTCTCATGAAGTTTTACTGAATTGAATTTCTCTTAATCCAACTAATAAAATTTCATAGGTGTGATTTTTACAGATGCAATACTACTGGAGTAGGAGAGAGAAAGTATCCTATACAAAAGCTTTCTTGTGCAGTAAAGGTGCCCATCTCGTGCTCTCAGCAGGGTAGGTGCCTGCTCTCCTTGTCTGGGCTGGCCAGGCTGCTGCCCCTTCTCTCTCCTTTCTGCAGAGGCACCTTCCCAACTAAAAATTCCTGTGTCAGATTTTAGCACATGAAACTTCGTCGTTCATGTCTGAACCCTGACTGAAATCCGCTGTCTTATAGAACAGGGTGATTTCTGATGCTCCTTGTCTCTGGGCTGGCAGAAGCCGCTGTTGGGGCTGTGGTGTGGCCCTGCTCTGGGCAGGAGGGCTGGAGAACAGGTCAGCTCTCTCCTGTGAAAGAAACGGGCTCTGAGCAAGACCAGGCGGTCGCAGCAGCTGAGGACAGCGGCGGCAGAGCTGGCCTCACGTCGGGGCAGCTGTGCAGACACCAGAGCACATACCCAAAACTGCACTTTCCCGGTGGCTTAAGCGTTTTGGTTACGTACCAGCAGGATGCAAAACGCATCTCGCTTTTTTTCTGCTTGTGTTTATTAGATACTCCTCTGACCTGTCTTATTTTCTCCAAAGAAGGAAGCTGTGGTTTAGCAGTACAAACACTGCGAGAATGCTAAAGAAATGCCAAAAACATTCAAAACACGTGTAAGATCCCATGTTAGTTTAGGCTCAGCTTGAAACCTGTCAGGGTGCTGCTCAGGGCAGTATCTGGTCCTATGTGTAATCTTCTCGAGTTTTACTCCTGCACACTAAGTTTAATGAACACCTCCCGAAGTCCTCCTGCCCCGAGGCCGGGCAGATGGGCCTGTGGCGGGGGTTTGCACCCCCTCGGGTTTCTCCTCTCAAAGCCTGGCTCCTCGCCTCTGTCCGTAGCACGGGGTATCGGTCTTGGATGTGGGGCAGTCACTGCGCTCCCTCACAAACCCTCTGCACAGTGCTGGGGTTTGGTGGCTGGAGGCAGGGAAGAGCCCAGCCACCCCTGCCATGGCACAACCTGTGGGAAATCCCTGCAAATCCCAGTGCTGGGTCTGTCCTCAGGGCCACCCTCTTCCCCCTCTGCACTGTAAGGGCACCCTCAGCATGTGGCAACCCAATGGACATCCTGGCTTTCATTTAACTCCACCTTCACTCCTCGTCAGCACTGGAGACAGGCGCAGGCCAACCCCAGCTGCAGGTGCTGGAGTTTGCCCAAATGATATTGCCAGTTCGGTGATAATTGGTGGGGTTCATGATGCTTCATTTACCACTCGTGGGAGCAGCTAGAGCTCTTTGATCAGTGGGGACATCCCGTGTGATTCAGTAAAACTGGGGGGAAAAGGGGTCGAGGCTCCTGCGCCAGGTGGCAGAGGGTGCTCCTGGGGTGCAGCTCCTGGGGTGCAGCTCCTGCGTCAAGTCAGCAAGGAAGCAGTGGAGACACACAGGGGCTCCTGGGCAAGGTGATCCCCGAGGCCGCGGGGCAGGCAGGACCAGCAGTGCTGAGGAGCAAGTGGCCGCAGAGCATCCGTTAAAAGTACAGTGTACTGCCCTCCCTTCCATGGGCACAGCTAAAGGTTTTCAGTATTCACAGAGGCGCTGAATTACTGACGTAAAGTAGATCGTCTCTGAGTTTCTGCTTGTATATTTAGATGAGGAAGCAAAAGTAGTCAGAAGTTATTTTCAGGATTCTTAAAATCTCAAGGTGGGAAATTTATGCACCGAGTTAAGTAGTTAGGAAGGAAATGTCACTTTCAATCTTCATTATGAGCAAATCTAGTTCTAAGCTGGATTGCAGTTTGCTACTGACAGCACTGACCATGTCAGTTTTTCCTGCGTTGGTATTAGAAGGGACTCAATAGAAATTTTGTGTGTGTTATTCCTTCATTTTAAAAGGCTGCTTTTATTTTACTGTATCTGTTCCTTTGGTTTAAAAAACTTCAGATGTGAAATTCAGATTCCAGGCCAAATTCTGCCTGTCTCAACTATTTAATATCAGCTTTTTTCAATAGGCTTCTAGTACAGATAAAAAAGTAAAGTTTGGCTTCTAGAATGTGTTTACTGCACAAAACCATACAACCCTCAAGGGCATAGTGATTTCTCTCTCGTCTTATTGCAGCGCATCTCACAGACTAGGTTTAGCACCCCACAATTAGACTGTGTTCAGGTTTCAGCCAGGTTCAACCAGCGCCGTCAGAACCCAGATGACCAGCCAGCAGAGGGGTTGGGCCCCCAAAACTGTCTGAAATAATTCTTTCTTAGATGCAAAATGTTTCCGTTGTTTTGACAGCATGTAATATCCATTTCTAATGGATGCGTGATCTGCACCGTGGCATGCATGAACAAAGGCATCCTGTAGATTCTTCCATCATTTCACACTGGAGGGGAGGCGACACTCGGGCTGCTGTGCCGTAGCAAAGCCTACGGGCGGGTGTGTTTTCCAGACCAAAGACCAAACATCACCTGCCCCTGCAGCAGTTCGTTCATCGGATTTCATGGCGCATCGGCACAAGTTGTTCAATCTTTTCATGTCCGCAAGCAGTCTGCAAACCAAACAATCAGAAAAGCATGTGGGCAGGGAAGCTCATCCCTGGCATGCAAGCTATGCACACAGGGGGAAGATGGGGAGGAAAAAGAAGAAAGCTGGAATTTCCAGTGCCTTCGAGTCATGCCGCCCAGAGCTCATCTTGCAGGATGAGTGGTCTAATGAGGCACAGAGCACGCGGCCTGGCTTTCTGGGGCTCAGACAGTAACCTCTTCCTCTGACCCAAACACTGCCTGTGCATCCTCATCTGAGGCTACATCATCAGGGCATCTAAGGCAGAAAAAATTGGGGGGTTGCTCCTCTTATTTCCTGTTGTTCTCTGTGACTTTGTGCATTTCCTCCCTTCAGCCTCAAGGTCAGGTCCTAACGAGGTCTAGGGTGGGGCAGCATCACCCCAGCTAGTTAAAGATGCTGACCTCGCTGCCATCTGGCAAGACAAACTGCAGACTAAATAAAGGCAAACTTTCTTTCAAGGCTTAGAAGGGGATCGTGTTTGAAGCCGGAGACCATCCTGCAGGGCGTGCGAGCAGGAGGCTGTGGTTCTGCAAACCCCCCACCCCTCTGGAGGGATCCTGTGGTCCCAAGCCTTCCAGGGCGGGGTGGAAGGCAGCAGAGGGGCAGCCCAAAACTTTTGCTGTCCCAGCTGCCAGTCATGCCCTCAGTGATTCTTCTGTCCCTGTTACTGTCTGCTGTACCGAGTACCTTTTTCCTGAAATTTAATTGCCTTCATCCTTCCTCCTGGGCCCTGAGCTTTGAGAGCAGAGGAACAGTTTGAATTTGGCTAGGAATTAATAGATACTAGAGCATCTCTGCTCTAGCTGTTGACGTGTTTCCAACCTGGAATAATTAGGAAATATCAAGCATCGTGGAAAGCAGTTGGCTCCCGTTACGTTTCCACCCTGATCTCTGAGCCAAAGGAATCAGAGAAGACATGGTGATTTTGGGGGGTGCTTATACAAATCAGACTTCTTGCACGCTGTATACGAGAATGTGTTACAAGCACCAGTCTTTCAGTAGACATTCCAGTAAGTAGCCTCCAACATATAAAATAATTAAATCCTCTTCATCTCCCTGTAAAATCCTTCCTGTGTTTTTCTCCTCTGTGCTGGTACCTGTCCTCCTGAGCTGTCTCGCTGGCTCTCATAGGCTTTCTGAGTGAACACAGTTCCTCGTGCACACGCAGTAGGACTGACTGCACACATGTGACTGTCTCGTCCGTGTCACGGCCCTGCTCTGCCTTACGTAGCTGCTGGCTAACTCTGGGCGAGGAACTTGGAGGTGGTGGTATGAGCTGTGAGGTCAGTAGTCCCTGGGTGCTGAAAGACCCTGGGACACTGTACTGGGTGATGTACCTGTATGCTGCATCTGCCCGTGAGGCTGTGACGGTGGCAGGAGGCTGCTAATCTACTGCTGAGGATATTTGCCAGGTTCTGGATAGTGCTGGTGGCCAACGCACACCACACGCTCAGCCACAAGAAGCCCCTCGCTTGGTTCTTGTTAGATGGTGGGACCCGTCATACAACCTTGGTACAAGGTTGGATACTCTGAGCAGGGTGGAAGTGGGTTACGGCTGAAGCACCCCAAGCTCGGGACCGTCTCCTCTTCCATCCTCACACCTGTGCAGCCCAAGACACAGAAGCGCAGAGGTGGGTTTGCTCTCTCCCCAGGTCAGCCGCAGCATACCTGGAGGCAGCCCATCACAGTTCTCACACCTTCCAGGTCATGACAAGAAATACAAGTGTTTTGAGGTTTCTCTCTGTGTCACACGTATAGGACATTGGCGTCATGTAATTAATTGTCCCCACGGTGCAAATATCCAAGAGGAAATAAATAGTTTTAAAGGTGCATAACGTCTGGGAATCATGCGCTGTGCTCTGATCTCTGGGGAGCTGCTTGATTTCCTGAATGCGTTTGGAACCTACCACTTCTGACAGATCTCAGTGTTTCTCCAAGCCATTTGCCCACCAGTTACAGAACCCACTTCAAGCCTGAAATAAGGTTACCAATGTTTTCTAGTGTTTTTTTATTAACCACCTCCACCATCCTGTAATTTAAAGCACCTGTCCATTTAAATTTTCCTTCTGACCTACTAAATAACCCTGCATGATACATACAATGAAACTAATGGCTTTTGGATGATGTTGTTGAAAACTAGCTTATGAAAAGTGAGTTGAATGAACCACACTGCAGGAAATCCTTTTCATACCCCCTGGAAAACTGAGCTGGAACACCTTTCTGGTTCAGTGTGCGGAGCCGAATTCTTAAACAGTTATCACTCACTTTGCACTTGAAAAATGAGGACTGTCTTGTGATTTCTCAGCGTTGTCGGTGTCACTGTGCAGCCCTTCCCGTGGCATTTTGTGAGAAATGCCAGAGGCTTTGCACGCCCAGGTGCATGGCGAAAGCCAGAGCACTTGCCCACTAAAGACAGCGCTGTGAAACAGACTATCTGCTGCCTCCTGCTTCACTTACTCTTATTCTTACAAAAATAGAGAGCTTTGGTGTTTTTTTCCTCAAGGACTAATGAGTAGATTTTCTTCCAGCTAGAGCTAAAGCAGCTCTGTGCCTTTACTCCAGTTACCACTTTAGTACCTGTGAATCCTTAGAGCGAAAGCTGGGCAAGTCCACGAGAAGGGTGCAGGTGGAATGGCCCATTGTTGTGGTGCTTTGGGTATTTTCAAAAGAAGTTTCTGGGGGGCTCCTGAAGCTGGGAATGCCAGCGCCAGCACAGGAGCCTCCCCTGCAGGGTGTGAGGAAAGCCCAGCCTGGCCGGGCAGCTGGTGGGGCGGCAGTGCTGGTGCTGGCTCGGTGGGGTCTTCAGCTTCTGGAAGCTGGATGGGGCGGCCGTGTCTGACCTGGCCATGGGTGACGCGGCTTTGCAGGCTCGTCCTCTGGCAGGTGTCCCTGTGCGGGGGACACAAGCCCTGGGAGCTGCCACTCCAGGGTATTGCCGAGAGTTACGAGTGCTGACGCTGCTGCTATGGCCCCCTGGGTGCAGCACGGCGCGGAGCTGCTGCGGGGAAGTGGTGACAGCCTCGCCGATTTACAGGGGCAGAACTCCCGTACAGCCACGGACAGCGGGGAAAGTCCTTGCGTTCACAACGAAGTGTGCAAATAAACTGCTTCTAACCCAGAGCGACACAAGCCTTTCACTGCTGTCAGGCAGGAGCCCTCCGGACTCTCTGGCAGCTTCCCCACGGCATTTGCTCGGCGGGAGGCAAGTGCAAGCACAGGCATGAAAGGGACTTCTTTACAGAATGCTTTCTCTTTGTTTTCTGCAACTGGACATCACACGCGTCCCATTGAATTGGCCGCATCACATTTCATTTTTTTTTTATTTGGCCCTCCTCTTTGCCGCCAGCCCCGCACCAGCGCCACATCAAGGGGGGAACCCTGGTGCTGGGCAGTGCCCGGGCAGCACAGGAGCGGTGCCTTCCTGGCTCCTTGTGCTGCGGGTGCGCTCTGCAGCCAGGGGGAAGCAGGAACACCCGTGGGGATGGGCGTCGTGCAGGTGCAGGAGGGTTGACATTGGGCAAGCCCAGCACCTCGCTGGGTGCACCCACCAAGAGCGGCACCGAGGTGGGGTGGCCCTACCCTGGCACCACACCATCCTACTCAGGGGAGCTCACTGCTCATCCCACAGTGCCTGCTGCAAAGGGCATGGGAAAAGCTGCCCTTTTAAGCTGTCCTAACTCTCAGTCATGATTTCAAGCCTTCTCCCTGCCACTGCCAGCTTGTGGGAAGGTGACTTCCTGTGCGTTGGCAGCTCCTCCCAGGAGGAGCCGCTACCAGCTGCTGTGCTACCAGCCCTGATGAGCTCCCAGCTAGCCAGCCTCCCATCACTGCAGGAGTCGGGAACACCAGGGTCTGCTTTCTCCAGCAAATCTGTCCCGTGGGCTTGCGATGACAGCGGCTGGGTAGCGTGTGTCCACTGCCCACACATGAGCCTGTAATAACTTTGTCCGTGCAGGTACCGGGTGACATCATCTGTGACCCCTGGATTAGCCCTCCACGAGCTCAGGGACAGTCCCTGGCAGAGCACTGGAGCCTAATGTCACTAGAAGGGCTGTGACAGCAGGGACAGAAAGATTACCAGTCACTCGAGATGGGGAGGCCCTGGAGCCTGGGGTTTGATTATGTATTTAGAAGTTATTCTTAGCAACGGTGTAGGATAACGCTACCCGTAGTTAGTTGCAGATTGAGGTTATGTGGTGCTCTGTGCTGTTGTCTGTGGAGCGTTAGTGACCTCCACTTTTGAATTAAATGCATCACAATATACAGATAAATAAGCCAGACATTAAGGTGACCGTACACAGCACACCGTGCAGGAAAAGCTTGGAAGAAAAACAACAATCATGAAAGCACAGAGACTAGCCAAAATAGACACCTCAAACACATCCTCATAAGCAAATTCTCACACTCAGAGAGAGAGCTCATGGGGCCACAAGGAACACCCCGATCGATACTGCATAACGTTTGGTGGGTTTTTCCGTTTTTAAGCAATCTCCAAGTCTCCAAAGGCTCCAGCAGCAGCCCTCGGGCGCATCTCGGGCTCCAGCGCACAAAGCGGACCCTGCCACCCCGAGTTCAGGGAAGCGAGGACAGGACCAGGTGCTTGCAGATGGACACAGCTGCTGTCCTGGGCGCAGCGTCCCCGGGGCCTCGCGCCAGCAGGAGGAACACAGGTTTTTGTGCTGCGGCCCCTACAGAAATCTGCTCGAGTTTGGCAGAGCATCTTGTGCTCAGACGATGCCCAGTGCCAGACATGCCTGGCAGATGCCCACATCCACAGCTGAGGTCACGAAAAATGGAGTTTCTGGTTTTTCACAGAAAGCCACCTCTCCTGACGGCCGGTCGGGCGTTGTTAGCTACATCCTGGCAAGGGCTTGCCACAGGCCTCTGAGATTTGTCATAGCGAGTAAGAAAAAGATAGTTCAAGAGTTAGGTAATGATGTGCGCTGAGAATTGGAGACTGCAGAGATAAAAGGCAACTAGTAGCAAAGCAAAAAGACTGACACCACTTAAAAGGGCAGGAGAAGTAAAATGGCTAGACACATCATAGCCTTAATAGGAAACACATGAGAGATGTTGATCAGAGAATGCTGGCAAACAGATGAGGTCTCTGACAAAAGAAAAAAAAAAAGAGGAAACAGAAAACAAGATGGAAAGATAAAATTTCAAAGGAAGTCCTAAATGGGTAGCAGTTCCAGCTAATAGGAAGACCTGTAGTGATTTTGCCAAGTAGTACACAGAGAAGCTGATGATCATTAACATCTTGATAAATTTATTATCAGACAATTCGGTCCTGTCAATGTCAATTCCTTCCAAGAGACTAGAGGTGGTTTTGTAACCGGAGTAAAAGTGAATCCCTAAAACAACAAATCCTCATTGTTTACACCTTCATATACTAAACATTCAGGAGTTAACAACAGTATGAGAGGCAGGAGAGCAACCACCGCCAGAGCTGGTGCCTGCAGCCCTGTCACCTTCCTTCGTCTTCTCCCAGCATGTCCAGTGTCCCACACGGAATTGCCCACCAGCTCCTGGCACAGATGGGGAGTAACAGAGCAAGTCCCTGCTCCACGCCACTGCTTCCTACCTGCTTCATGGTTTCTGGGAAAAGCTCTTTTTAACACTCACCCTGTGAAAATGGAGAAGCGCAGAGAGGCTCCAGCAGCAGGTTCACAGCAGTGAGCTGGAGGCACATCTGTGGGCCCCCGTACTGTGGCAGGGAGATGCTGGCCAGGCTTGGAGGCAGGTTCCTGCTGGGGAGACACTGGACGTGTGCTGTGCTGCTGGCAGGGGTATGTGCTGTGAAAAGCTACACCTCTGCAGGCCAGCTTGGCTCCCCATGCAGAGCCACCGAGACCTATGGAGAGGAGAAAAACTGAATTTCAATAGTCCTGCCTGCTCCTGCCACCACCCTGGGGAGCCCCCGTTGTGTTTCCACCATCGCTTTCTGAAGGATTCGCAGGCTCTAAAACCACACTGAAGTTGTTCACGGGGCAGGGAGTCACTAACTTGCAACTTACTGCCTGTAAGACACAAAGAGAGCACAGAAATGTCAAGGAGAGCTGGAGATCTGGCTGTTGCGCAGCAGGCACGTCTGCTGCGCTGTGCTCTGGATACGTCACAGCAAGGGCAGCGCTCTGGGAAGGATTCACTCGTTTGCTTTATGGAGCTTGATATACCTTGATTTTTTTTTAAGTTAATTATTCGTGCTTCACACCATGTTTTGCAGCAGGACTCTGCCACATTTTAGAACTAAAAATAATCTTCTTACATTTTTAATCAGGCTTCATTATGAATGGCAGATGCTTGAAACTGAAGTGAAAATCATCATCAGTTGTATTTATTGGCTAAATTCCTGCTACACTCAAAGCTTGAGAAAAATCAAACATATTTGACTGCTGGTAGAATGAAAAGAAAGGATAAATCTTATCCTGACAACGTACACCGTATCTACCATGAGCTGTTAAAGAAGCATCAGCCTTCACTCACCGTTACTGCTGTAACGGGACCCTTAAATTACCGTGGGGTCGTCAGAGGAGGAGAGGTTTGCTCTGCGGGTGCTGGGTGCACCCACAGTCCTTGTTTACGTGGTGCTGCCCTGTCTGGGTGCTGCAGCGTGGGAGCATGGCTGGCATGGGCAGGGGTCCTCAGCAGAGCTGTGGCTGCCGCTGGGTGCTCAGGAGCAGTGCTCTCAGTCTCTCCTGCCCGTCCCCGCGCAAGGCTGGCGACCCTGAGCCATGGTGGGGACATGGAGAGCGCCTGAGCTTCTCGTTAGCTGCTCATTTTGTGGAAGCTACTCTTGCTGACTGTAGATAAATGTCTAATAAACATGACCACTTAGAAGGCTTCAAGACCAGAGACGTGGGAGCTTGCTCCAGCTCCCACACCTGTGAGATGGAAACAGCACGATGCTCCTCGGTTGTGGAGTGCGGGCTACAGAGGTGGATATGGGAGGGCGAGGGCAGCCAGGGCCATGCCCGGGATGGGGCATGCTGCAGCATCTGGTCAGGGACAGTGTCCGACCTCTTCAGCCCTTCTGTAAACAAGGGGCAATCGATATCTCTTCAGTCCGGGCAGCAAAATGATTTCCCAGTAATTTAAGAACAGAAAGATAAAGTTTCAGCTAACTTGTTAACCTGATTGCTGAGCACTAACTCCGGAGTCACATTTCACCCCCAGGTAATTGAGGAATTATGATTTGCATTCAATCCCTCCTCACCTGCGGGTCAGAGGTCCGCTGCGTGTCCTACAGCATTTGAACAGCTGTTTCGAGGTAGCGGTAACGCGTCACGTACTGGGAGTCACTTGGGCAGGTTACATCATCCTGAGCGAACTTGGCAGGGTGAACCCTCCATCCCGCCTAGGGAGCACAGCGCAGCCTCCGAGTTTGTTCCTTATCACAACTAGTTTCGTCTATAAAGCATTTGCTAACTTTCTGCTGGTACGTGTTTTATGGGCTTGTATTGCTTGAAGACTGTCTGTGAAATGCATTCATGAAGAGAACATGGAATAAAAAAAATATGTCAAAATAGAAATGCACAAGCTACAAAAAAATCCCGTTTTACTACCAGAGGTTTGCAGATTATTATTTGAGTCTGTTTTCACTTGATTTCACACTATGCAGATTTACTAGCTTACAACTGAATATTGGGGTAGAATAGTTCTGCACGAGTGCTGTACTGCGTTTGTTACACGACGCTCTGGATCTATAGCAATTAGTCTGTTACAATTTCAGTATTATATTTAGCTTTCTAATGAATCAAATCCGAATACCAGCATCATTCCCAAAATCTGTCTACAAAGGGCGGTAGGAGTGGCTAACCTTACCTAATTCAAAAATGAACTACAACTTTAGACTAGTAAGAAACAACCCCACCTTTTCAATGTAGAAAGTATTTGATTCACCCAAGCATTAGTACTTCCGAGCTTCAGATGGGATTAAAAGACGCGATGCCACTAAAGACCTAGGAAAGCATGTAACAAAAGGGCATTATTTAATTTGATCATGCGAGAGGCAGCATACCCCGATAGCTACACCTGCTGTGGTGTGATCCAGGTTCAGAGGGTGTTATGGCAAGGATGGGCTTTTATCTTTGATTTCCCATCTGCATCATCGATTCTGAACCATTTCAGCCTGGCCCAACCTCCTCCCCACACCCCTCCTGCACCTCCCACTCTGCCCCCATCCCACGGACCGCAGCAGCACCTGAAGTCCTTTGCCATGGACCATTTGCCCACCCAATCTCCAGCTGAAGCTGCAGCGGGATGGTTCTTCTGTGCTGTGGTGCATCTGCTTGGCCTCAACCCTCGCTGCCATTGGCACCTCTCAGTCCAGCTAGGAAAATACTTCGCCCTCACTCCTGATGGTATCAGGAGCCCTTTGCTTTGCCACTGCACATTCAGCAAGGCAGGGAGGAGAGCTGGTTCAGCAACTTACAGCTCTGGCATTTGAGTTTATGGGCTAGCAAAGGAAACTGGTCTTTGTGTCCCTACGGTCAGCAGCACTGAACCCAGCAGCTTCCTTCTTCCCAAACTCGCTTTCCTCTGGATTAGGCCCTTTGCATCTTTGTCTTATGAATTTTCCCAAATCGATTTTGATCCCCCATTTGCTTCCCTCCATACTTGCCTGGTGCAGAGGGAACCATGCACCATCTTGCCAGCCTGCTTGATCAGCTCCCCTATTCACAGGGATGGACAGGGCTCCCAGGCCGAGGGTTGGGGCCATTGTGGAACTGTGACAGAATGCATTACTGACTGTTCACTTAAAACCGTGAGAAGTTACCTGAAAACGCTGGCAGCTTTCTGAAGCCAGCAGTTTTCCCACATCTTTGCCTTCCATATATATATATATATATGTATATTTCCCATGTTACTTGGTTTGCTTCTCAATCATATCTGAGTGTCTGCAATTAGTAACACATTTTGCGAAGGTTTCCTGCTCGAATGACTCTTCTTTGTGAGGGACAGCATAAAAATCATTTTAAAGCCTGCATTTTCACTAAGCCTTTGCTTTTTGTCCCTTTGGGATGCAGGTGAAGAGTCACATGAGTTAGCTTGACCCTAATTAAACATCACTGTGGGCTATGGCAGGCTTCCATCTCATCTGGTAGCTTCTGCTCAGAGGCAGTAACTTCATGTCTGTCCCTTCCCCTCCAGACCCGGGTAGCTCCAGGCCACAGCTGGCAAAGGCAGAGGAAGCCCTTTCTGGGCAGCGTGAAAAAAGATGCCACCCTGGTTGCTCCCAAATGCTGTGAGTGGAGACAGAATCACAGAATCATTTTGGTTGGAAGAGATCTTTAAGATCATCGAGACAGGAGTCCATCAGCACTGTGGGTGCACCAATAAACATCCTGTGCTGGAAACGGACCCCTGCCAGATGAAGGGGGATTAGATTGGCAGAGAGAAAAACTCTGTCTTCAAACTTCAAAGCACATTTTGCCAATTATGAAGCCTGTTGAAGTCAGTCACTAGGAAGTGTCCCAGGGTGGTTTTGTGGTGTGTGCTCTGCCCATGGAGCAGGCGAGGACATGAGTGGTGCTGAGCACTGGGTCCTCCTGGGCTGGGTGGGCTGGAGGAGCCGCATCTCCCTGCCAGGCTCCTCTTGTTTGCAGAGTGGTGCTTTGCACAAAGCCATAGTGTAGACAATGTGTAAACTGTTGGGGAAAAAAGAAAATGATTTTGGGTTGAGCGCTTTGTCTGAACTTTGTCCTTTTCTCAAGCAAAAGAAAATATTATTTCACCCTTTAAAGAGCCACACATAATAAGAGGCAAAATGTCAAGACCAATGTTGATATAAACCCCCAAGGAAAACAAACATCTATGTGGCTTCTCCAAAAGGTCTCACTTCCTCACCCCTCTCCCCTAGTTTAAACAGATTTAGTAACTGAGGAGGAAGCGGGGAGGGAGGGAGGGAGGCAGGGCGGGCTTCTCCTCTGGTCGCTGCTGAAGGTCCTCTGCATGCACTCGGGTCTGCAGCGTCCTCGGTGCACGGGTCCAGCCCTGCACGCAGCACCGGCCGTGTGGCAGGTCTGGGGTGGTAAAGCTCCATCTCTCCTGAGAAAAGCTGGGTGTGTGAGGCAGAGAGGGTAGCACGGAGCGAGACAAAGCCATGGACTCAATTCACCACATAGGGCAACGCAAACCCTGCAACAGACAGTGTCCAGTGCTGCTCAGGAGGACTGAGTGCTCCGCAGTGCGCACTGCTCACACAGTGCCACAGAAAGTCCTCGCCTGGTACGGGAGCCCGGCCCTGTCCAAGCAGACGGGCACGCTGAGCTCGCCACGCTCTCACCTGTTTGGGTCTGTTGGCTTTTTCCAGGAGTTACGTGGGGTTGCGGCTGTTGGCAGCTGGCACTGAGGAATAAAAATTTGCTTATGTGTAGAGCCTTCCTATTCTCATATCGTCTTAGTAAGAGGTACAGTCAAGCCTGGGGCAACTCGGGAGCTGTGTTACATGTCACAGAGCAAGTTGCCCTTCTGCTCCCACCACGTATCTGCACCGTTCCTCTTGGTCTCATCTTTCCCCTTGAGCTCCACACTCCTCAGCGTCCTGATGCTGCAAAGGGCCTAGTTTTAAATGACACTTGTCCCATTGCTGGGGACAGGTTCGAGCTGTTCCAAAGCCATTCAGCAGTTAGCCTGAAACTAAAAATTCCCAGTGACAGTGCTGTTTCCAGAAAGCACAGACACAGTAATTCCCACCCACAGCAGCAATAACTGTCACATGGTGCCACACAAAGTACAGAAATTAATAATTAAAAGCCTTGAGCAGGCTTTGGAAGAACTGTGTTATTATGTGCATCAGGAACAGGATAAATCACAAGCAATTCAGAAGTATATTCCCAGGTTCACTCATAACCATCGTGGTATTTGGAGTCCCTTTGGGAGCTATAAACGACAGAGAGTCCATATTATAAAAATAAACATGAACTTAAGTGGCAAGGATTCATTTAAACCAAAAGGGAAAAGACTTTACTACTTACACTATCAGTTTAACATAAGCAGAGCAAGTTCTACCTCGGAGTATATGCCCAGTGCTGGGAGGGGGGGACCACAGCAGAGGGAAATGGTTGATAATGTCTGCTTCTCCTTGAAGCTGTCTGCCCCAATGATAGCTATGGTTTTATCTCACTAAGTTCTGCAAAATATGAGCCCTCAAAATGCTGTTCTCAAGTGAAAATAAAAGACAAAATGCAGCTGTTTGTGATCCCACCGCACTTCTATTCAGTCTTTTCTTAAATGAGTGACTATGACCCCCCTATATACAACACTGGAGTGTTATAAGTGTCATGGGATTCAATATGGCCTTTAAAGCCCCAGCTCCAGGAGCCCTCAGGCTGTACGAGACTCCCAGCATTTACTTTAAAATGTGACGTTCCAATCCTCATGCTCACCGCTCCAAGCCGACAGTGTGACTTGTGGGTGCTCTGAGAGCAGGAGACAAACTCAACCATTATTTATCGATCTCAATGGTTTTAAGCCAGCTGAGTGGACTTTAAGAGCCTGATTTAGAAACTTTTTTCTGAATAAGGATTTCAGCATTTTGCCCCAAAATGCTTGTTCAAGTTTAGAAAATAGGATTTTCCAATCTGACATTCCTTCTTTCTCCTCTGGTAAAAACAAGCTTACATCATCCTGCAGCACAGACCAACAAAGTAACGATAACCAAACAATACCATGAGACCAAACGTGCAATGCTGTGACCCGCCTGATGGGTTTGCGCTGGGAGGGGGACGCAGTTGGCTCGGTGATCAGATTCGTAGCAGAACGGAGAAGGGACTCGGAGGAATTGAGAGGCAGACGAGTGCCAGCCCTTGTGAAAGCAGAGCTGCATCCCAGCCCAGCAACATCACCCAGAGGCTTGAGCCAGCAAGCCTTTCCCTGGCAAACCCCTCGTGACATCAACCCACCCCATTCAGCGGGAGCCCTGCCTGGGCGAGGGCTACCAGGCTTGGCCTCAGATACAGTTTGTGTTCTGCCCACAAACACCGCCTTTTCTCAGATCTTAACTGCATCTTGCCTCTGATGTCGGCTCCTCCTTACAGGCTGCATTTCAATTAGCTCCCTAAATAAATGCAATTCTGATGTGTGGTCTCACGGTGGGTTATTGAACTGGCTCCAAAATACTTTTCACCGAGCAGCAGCTGAGTTTCCACTGGGTTATCGTACCCTGTAACTCACTTCACACTTCTGATGTAAAAACCCCGTGGGGTAAACGTACAGAAGAACTTGTCTTTTGCTTGATAGCAGTTTTTTTGTAATCTCTTGAAGAATTAACCTTAAAATTATCGCTGATGGAAGGCAGAGCATGTCTGGTATGTGTAGCGCAGCTCTGCAGCTATGTGCAACCTGCTGTAAAACCAGTAGATGGAGCTAAGTGAGAAAAGAAAGGTTCGAGTGTGTGAGCGTTTCTCCCACGGTGCAGGTTTAGCTCTTGATTTGACCTGATTAGGGAAAAAATCTCTCATTTAGTTCCTGGTGCTTTGAAATTAATATAGGGAATACTTGTCCATAGCTCTGCCAGCACGACGCCCAGTGGAAAACAGTGACTTTTGGAAAAGTAAAGACTTGAAGGCAGTTTAGCCTGAGGGACAAAGTATACATGGGAAGGGAAAGAGGATAGTTGTGTTATTTTTCTGGGAAGTGAGAGATGAGGAGAGAAATCTGTGAGAGTGGCAACAGGGTTCTGAGCACTGAAATATTCATTCTTCTTCAGTGAGCCCTGGGAAGTTACTCAGCTGGGCATGAGTTACCCTCAGAGCCCGGAAGGATGCACTCTCGATGTGACAAGCCTGGGAAGCAGATTCAGAGAGTAGGTGCAGCATTTGTGCCATCATCCACCATCACAGATCTTCCCCAGAGAAGCTTAGGGTGTAATCGGATGGCACCTGATACCCTGGTGCCAGGCGGCACTGGTCCCAGCCCCGGGAGCAGGAGGGTGACTGGACAGGGCGAGGGCAGAGCGGAGCAGAGGACCATCAGCACCTGCTGCAGCGACACACAGCAGCTTGTTTAGGGTGCTGTTATTGGAGCTGGAAAGCAAAGGGCAAAGGATGTAGTACCCAACCCTCCCCGCAGTGCAAAGAAATGGAGGATATTTCTTTGTTTAATGTCTTTATTTTTAGCTCTTGCTGAATGTTGCTCTATGCAGATGCTGGGGTTTTTGCTGCATTCTAGTGGTCAGCAAACACATCTCTGCATGTTTGCGAGTTCTCTTGAACGTCCTGTGGTGAAGGGTGATAAAGAAAGGCAAGATGTGATTTAGTAGGGTTCTTTCTGTTTGTGCATTTGGTTTTTTTCAGTATCTGAAGTTTAAAACCTTACCAGGAATACCTTGCTTGTAAAGTATAAAGAAAGAAAAATAGCTTAACATTATTCCAAGCTTCCTCCGCTATTACCTGTCTCCCTCCCTTCCTGAGCCTGCCCTGGGAGTGGAGGCCAGCATCACTCTGCAGACTGGAAGTTCGAGGGCAGAGGTTGGCCAGCATGCCTTAACCTCTCACACAACACTCTTTTACACCTTTAGTGTATGACTGATAGTACCAGCGGATCTGAAAGAGACTAATCAGGTGTTTTAAGGAGACATCAAGAGCACACATCCCGCACACTTAATGAACTGTTAAAGCAGCTTTCGGGTGGGTACCTTGGGCCCTTCGGCTGCCAGCACTCTGCAGGAGGAGGAGTGTGGCAGCAGGAGGATGTGCGCCTGCTCTCTCTTCCTGGATCCCTGGGGAGGAACGAGGCCTCTGGGCAGGTGCTGGGAAGGGCTGCCCATGCCTGACGCCTCTTCTGCTGCCTCTCTGTGCACTGAGTTTGTGCAGAGACAGAAAGGAATAAGATCTTTTCATGCAAACAGGTAAAAATTCTAAAGATATTCTATTTCTCTAAAAGCATTCAGAAGGCGAATAGAAAGAGTAGAGGAGTGGTTTTAAAAAGCCCTCTAAAGCTCCAGCCTTTTTTACAGTCCATTACTGCAAGCAACTTATGCCTGTAGTGCTCAAATGTGTCAGTCAATGCAACTGACAAACAAACTGATGTTTTATGCTTGTAATTATCCAAATGTTCCACACTTAGCATATAAAGATTAAATCCTCATAAATAATGTTGTGAGGTCTATTTGATTTCAACTGTATTGCATTGTTGTTAAATGAAACAAACACTATATTTAAATTTATTCCACTTGCAGTTCCATTGTTCAGCTTTATTTTGATTTCTTTTAAGAGACAGAGAGAAAAGCACATCCATCCTATACAGCAGGCTACAGCCAAAATAAATGCACATCAAATAAGTTTATTTAAACAGACATGCTCATAAAATGTTAACAAGACACCAAATAATTACTGGAAAAGGCTAAAGTCCAACTCTATGTGGAGTTCAAAGGTCTGAGTTGTATGTAAGACAGCGATAAAATAAAATTGCATTGACAGTATAACATCAAGTCTTCTATCATCAGTGATGCATCTATTTTTTCAAGGCCAATAAACTTTAATGTGCTAGTGGAGTTGTATCCAAATCACATAAAATGTCCTGCCACAGAACATGTAGAATAGACTAAAATTGGGTTTACAGTTCAAATATATTCCTATTACAGTTCTTTTTCTTCCCACTTCCATTTTGACACAGGGGCTGAGTTGCTCACTACACGATGGTGCTTTAAATGTTAGTGTTTCTACTGCAGAGAAAAACACCTCCTTATTATTTGCAAACTAATTATCGTCATTTACCTAAACCAGCCCACGGGTTATGCTGATCACTTTTGGTCCCACACGGAGTTTCTCTGCAGACAGCTGAGGGACCACCTGCTCTCTGGATGTCACCCATGAGAGTCTCCATCATGCAGGACGTGGGGTGCCCAAGGCTAGAAGGGGACAGAGGGTCCCGCCAAAGCCAGGCGGGCTCTGGCGTGCACAGGCATTGACTGCCCAGCCAGGGCAGAGCTTTGGCTCGGGCTCCAGGATCAGAGGTGTCGGTCTGCTCTTGGTCTGCTCGGAACCAGTGGAGAGAAGTTTGTCTCTTCCCTGGGTACAGGCGCATCCCAAGCAACACCTTGTCTCTGAAGAAAGTTCTTTCTTCTTCTGGCTGCAAAGAAAATCTTGCAAATGTGACCAGAAGGTGCCCTCTGCTTTAGCTGCTAGGAATAAAAATAAAGGATGGTGTAAGATCTCATGCTTTTAAACTGCTCTTGTGATAGTTTTAAAGCTACACGATGGATTTTGAACACCTTGGCTTAGGGATACTGCAATCAGCTGCCCTTCGTTGATGATTTAATTATTGTTATTTAAATGAAGGATGCCAGTGTTCTTGTCTCCACCTGCTGGAGAGCTCGGCTGTGTCATGACGGAGAAATGTGGTTCCGAATTGAATTTTCGTTCCAAATGACGGATCTGACAGACACTGTCCACATGGAACAGTGTCTGCAAATACTGTAGGTGTACTGGGGTTGTATGATGGTGACCAGAATGTATATGTTGGCAGATGCTCCTTTTTAAGGAGTGAAACCAAGGCTGAAATTCAGCCTTTTTTTTTCTTAAGATGCCTATATGATTCTATACCATTTTAGAATATATAAACAAGCTTTACATTGTTTTCCCTGGGCACAGGGATTAGAACAGCAGTTTCAGAGGTGAAAGGCCTGTAATTAATACAGCATGCCAATCAAATCCAGTCAGTGAAACACATTTCATTAATATTTGTTTTTTTACTGTTAAGCCACGTTATAAACATTTTAGCCGTTCACATCTGTCTCTCATAGAACAATTGTAATTTAAATTAAAATGCTATTTTTTGCAAGGTAATTATTTTTTAGAAGCATACATTCTTGCTAGTGGACATGTGATGTTTTCAGCCGTGTATCTCAGAGCACTGGGAACTCTGGTTTGCCACCAGTAACAACTGCTTTGTACGTACGTCCCGTTACCTGCCTCTTTCCAGCCTTTTCAGCATTTAAATCCAGGCAGTTCCAGCCCATCTTTGCCTGCCCTCCTCTGCCCCTTCGCCGGGACCTGGTCCTCGCCGGAGGCCAGCCCACCTGAGACATGGGCCCTTCCGTGGGGTCCCGAGGTCACCACATCTGTCTGAGGATGTCACCTGAGGGTGACGGATCCAGAGATAGCTGGAACTAACAGCAGTTGTTCAGTGATCAGTGGCTGCTCTGGCAGCAGGGATGCTTTAGGATTTCACAACATTTCTCCAGCCTCTTTGGTGAATTGAGCTTGAAAATTCCAAGTCTAGAGGCTTCACAACTGTCTTTTCCCCCTTTAACAGCAGCATTTAATAGCTTATCAATAACTTACGTTAATATATCTTATTACTATCTTGTTTTAATATAATATTTTACGAATTAACCACACTTTTTCTTAGCATCTTTGATTGGCACTCCTTCCCACACAAAGGCAGGGAAAAGAATCTCTGGCATAAGAGGTGTCAGGAACAAACTTCTAAAATCCTGCATGCTGTCCAGTGTATGATGATAGCTTGAAATCAGCTAATCGAGCTTTCCTGCTTTCCCTGTGTTCTGCTGTGAAATTCCTCCATGTGATAAAGGGTCTCTAAATGTGTATGACCCCTAATCCCATCACTTCACCAACTTTCACAGCGGAGGAAAACAGGACGTGAGAGCCCCTTTAATGCGCTATATTGGGCTCCTGAGTAATCTTATAACCTGTCATATAAAAAAACTGGTATAACAACACATCAACATACTCTGTCTTCCCCCACGTTTATGAGCAATGGGTTTATTCCTTGACACTAGTAAAAGTAAGGACCCGGTCGTTCGATGTTTAAGAAGTGTCTGGGCCTCGGTGTCTGTCCCAGCAGATCGCGGCTCCGCAGCCGGCCAGGGACTGAGCCCCGCTGAAGCTGCGGGGTCCCGCACCGCCGGCCCGCGGCTGCCGCCGGTCGGAGCCTGCGCTGGGCAAAGGCGCGGAGCCCACGCCCGGATCGGGGGAAGGCGGCTCTCTCCTGCCTTTCCTCCGTTTTCCTCTGGAGCCTCAGCGGCCCCGAGCCGGGCTGGAGCGCCGGGCAGCGCCGGGGGTGTCCTGAGCGGGGCTTGGGGAGGTGCGGTGCTCGCCTGCGGCCGTTGAAACCCGGGCACTCTAATCACGCTGTCGCAGCCAAAATCAGAAATGTAAATGCATTTATCTCTTCGTTTATACGACGGGCTTCTTGGGGTTGTGGAGGAGTTTTGAGGGGCGTTGTTGGGGGGGGTTGTTTTGTTTTTTAAATTGGGCTTAAACAATGCTACGGGTTGAACAAGAGTTTAACTCTCGCTCGGTGTGAACAAGTGGCTGAACAAATCAGGATCTACGCTGTGAAACTCTCTGCTTCAAGAACATAAAAGCGTCATCTGGGGCGGGGGGGATGGCATGCTATGCCCCAGCTTTCAGGTGACCGAGGCTGCAACGGAACGCGTTCCCGTTTGCAGGGATCCCATTGACGACCAGACGTTGAAGTTGTCCACCCGCCGTTCCGGTTATCTGCTTTATGGTCCTTTTTCACGCGGGTTGAAAGGGTGCTCCAAATGGGTGCTAAACGTGGCAGTTTCGGTACACGTTCGTGGGGTGACCTGACTGTTCCCGGGGAACACCTTTCCCTGTCTATCGTGCAATACTGAAGTACAGAAATACCCAGGGAATCTGAGGGAAGAGCAAACCCGAGGGTGCGGGGGTGTGTGGGTGGGTGGGTGTGTGTGGAAGCAGCGAAGCAGCCCCGCCGCCCCCGGACCGCTCTCCCCCGTTTCTCACACGCGGAGCCTCAAGACACCGCAACGTGTATAGAGACAAAATCGGGCACCGCGGCTCCAGACAGGTCCCTCGTTCTGACCTAAAATAAAAATGTTAAAAGAACTAGAGGAGCAGATCTGTAGTGCGGGGAGGAGTGCCACATTGGCTCATCTGTCACTGTCTTAATGAGGGTGAAAGTGTTTGTTGTGCGTGGTAACATCTGAGCCCCGCGATCAGAGGATTTCTTTTAGGAAAACACCTTTAGACGGGATTCCTCTTTGCTCCGGTGCCACAGCTGAGTTTATATGACCTTACCTTCCGAGATAACGAGAAATAGAAAGCTTTGTGCTTATTGATAACGGGAGGCAAAATAACAGCGTTCTTCCGTGCCTGCCGTCGCCCCAGAGCGGGAGGGGATTGCGGGCGGCGGGAGTGGGGGAGCTCAGCGAGGGCAGCCCCGGTGCTGGGCGGCCGGAGCCCCCACGTCCCGGACACCTCCAAGGGCTGCTCCGGGACTCGCCTTGCCAGCAGCCAGCATGTCAGACAGAGACGCAGACATGCAGGAGAGAGAGAGAGAGAGAGAGGACAAGGAAAAGCTGCCAGAAGAGCCTGCAGCTCCGTGTGCATCTCCAGAGCGATCAGTTGGCATCAGGTGAGAACGTGTCATGCTGGGGATTACATCACGCCACCACTCTGCATGACAAGCTGCCAGCATGTGTGTTGGGGCGCTGGGAAGCAGAAGCCCGTAAGCAAGATGGATCCGAAGCTCCGCGGGGCCGGGGGTCTCGGCGGGTCCTCCCCGCCCGGGCTCTCCTGCCTTCGGGTGTGCTACGGGTTTCCTGAGTGTTACTCCGCGTTCTGTGCACGCTCGCTTCGGCGTTTGGCTTCCCTCTCGCTGTACCGCTTGCGCTCGGAGTCCCGAAGCAAATATTTCCACCCCTGCATTCCTTAATGACAGTGCAATAATCACTAACACAAACCAGAGAGGAGCGCTCTGCTCGCTCTTCACGGCAGAGCTCGCACCGGCGAGGTTACAGCACTATTTATTTGCGTGGCTTCTGATGTTTCCCCATTTTACGTGATCGTTTTTATTTACAAAGGCGGTTCAGGAGAGCCGCAGCAGCAAAGCCCAATCAGATAATGGAACACCATTACCTACCGACTGCATTTCCTGCGAGCTATTAATATCTTTACGTAAAAAGCGATACCGTCTCGCAGGCAAAGCCCTCTCCTCTTTCTCGCCACACTCTTTTGTTTTTCATTTCCACCTTCGAGAAGCACCGGCCGGAGCAGCCGCGCCGGGGGCTCCCGGGGCTGCCGGGCCGCCCTGCCCGGGGAGAGGTCTCCGCGCCGGCGGCCCGCCGCCCGCCGGGACGCTCGGAGTGGGCGTCCGCCTCCCCTGCGCTCCGGCCTCCTGCCAGGGCTGCAGCCCGAGCAACGCGGGAGGGGATGTCCTGGGGCGGCGGCGCAAAAGAACGGGCCCGGTCTCCCCGGGGGAGCCGGGGGAACCGCCGATCCGGAAGACGCTGCCTCGGTGGAGGCGCCTGGCCGCGCAAAGCGCCGGGCGGGTGTCTGCGCGGCCTCGGAGCAGGGCCGCGGCCCGAACTGGCCCACGCACCCGCACCGGCTCCACGCGGGGTTCGGGGCGGTAGGGAACGGGAGAAGGAGAGAGGGAGGGGAGAAGCATCCTGCGGCGGGGACTCGGCGGGTCGAGCCCCGGCTCCCGGCGGAAAGCGAGCGGCCGAGGCGACCCTGGGAGTGCGGGATGCGCGGGGCCGCGGGCGGCCGGTGGAGCCGCTGTCGATGGGGCCTGGCGCTGTCCTGACCGCGCTTCGCCGTACCCGGCGCTGCGGGGGAGGCGGGAGAGCGGCTGGGACCGGCCGCGGCCCGCGCTGCCGTCGAAACGACAATCGTAACCGAGGGGCTGCCCAGCCCCGGGAGGAAACGACGTTTCCTTGTTAGAATTTTGGGATGTTTTGTTCCTGAAAATCGAGTTTTATTTAGATTCCTCGATTAAACGCGTAGAAATGGTCCCGCAACGCGTCGGAAAAGCAGAGGAGCGGGCAGCTCCCTCCCCTCCGAGGGCAATCCCGGCCCTGCCCGGCCCCGCCGCCCTCGGCAGCCGCACAGCCCGCCCGCACCAGGACGCGGGGCTGCTTTGCGAGGGGCGACAGGACCCGCGGGTTCCGGGATCTGCCGGGCAGCCCGTCCCGGCCGTCCGCACCGGCGGAGCGGGCTCCCGGGGCCGCCTCGCAGCACCGCCCGTTCGGCAGCAGTGCCGGCGCCGAGCGCTCGCCGTGCCCGCGGGGCCGGGCCGGGCCGCTACCGCCTGTTCCTCCTGCCCGAGTAGCGCGGGACTGGTGACCCCGCCCGGGCCGCCCCACGCACCTGCCAATTCGCGGGAGAAAAAGCGGGTGGTTCAGGGTCGCCTGGTCCCTTCCCGGACCGCCGACGCGCCGCCCCGTTCACGTCTGTGCGGGAGAGGCGGCTCTCCGGAGCGGGTTCCTGCGGGAGCACCTCTCGCCGGCGGCGACAGCCCTGGGAGCCGGCAGCGCCCGGCCCGGCTCCCTGCGGCCCCCGGCCTCCGCCCGAGCCCCAGGGGCACCTGCGGTGTCGCGACGCAGGGGAGGCCACCGACGCGGGCACCCGACAGCACCCCCGGGGGCGCCTCGGGGGCTGAGAAAGCCCGGAGCGGCCGAGGAGGCCCCGAGGGGCCGGGCGGACAGCGCGGGTGGGGAGCGCGGCCGCGCCCCCCCGCTGCCGGCCGGCGGGCCCGGTGCGGCTGCCCCGCAGATGAAAGGCTGCGCTCACAGGCGCGCCCCGCGCCGGCAGGTCCCGGCCCCCCCGCCCCCGCCCCCCCCCCCCCACCCCCGCCGGTGCACATGTCAGAGTTCACAGACCTGGCTGCTGCCTTTACAACACTGAGCTGTAAAAGAGCGGATATTAAACCCGTATAATGGATCCAACTCCAAGGAGAGGTTAAATTTCCCAGTGAAACGAAGGTATTTGCCCTGAACTGGGAAAAGACCACCCCAGCCCCCCGGGCTGGGAAACCCGCGGAGCCGTCAGAGGCTGGTGGTAAACTCTGCCCCCAGCCCTGCACCTGGCACCGGCCACATGTGCGACCCACGCAGCTGCCAGCCGGGCCTCGGCCTGCCCCGTCCGCCCCGTCGGGTCCCTGCCCGCGCCGGGAGGGCGAGCCGGGCTAGTGGGGGAGGAGAGCCGGTAGGGAGCGGGAGCGCTTCGGTTTGGACCGAACTGGACCCGGAGCCGGGAGACCACACTAAGACCGACGCCAGTGTCTGCTCCCGGGCCGGGCCATGCGGCTTAGAGCAGGGGTCGGGCCGGGGACAGCCGCGCCTACTTCTGGCCCGAGCGAGGGACGGGGCTGTGCCGGTAACACAGGCCGTGCCCCAACACGGGGCCGGAGGGTCTGGGGCTGCACCGGGCAACGGCAGACGGGGCTCTCGGTACACGCCGCCAGTGCAGCCCTCTCCGCGCCGTGCCCGGCGCCGGGCGAGCCGCTGGCGCACGGCGAGAGCCTGTCTCCGCGACAGAGACCGGGCAGAGGAGCGGTGCCGCTCCAGGGAGCGCCGCCCCGACGGGGCCCCGGTGCCGAGGCCCGTCCCGCGGGTCCCTCGGGCGGGGGAGGGGTCCGAGACCTCCACACCGAGGCCTCCCGGCCAGGCGTTCCGCCGGTGGAGGGGGACGCGGAGCCCCAGTCTGTCTGCCGCGCTGCCCTCAAAAATCCACTTAAGAAACATGAAGGCGCATGCAAATGTGTGGCGCCTCCTTGCTTGTGCCTTTAATCATGGTAAATTGACTCTAGTTCCTCCAGGCCCCCCGAAAATGCACCCAGCGCGCTCCGCACCACAGCAGAGCTGGAACTCCCAGCGCGCCGCGCACTCACACCCGCACCCGCCGCCTTCCCCGGGGCTTTCTGGCGCTGCTCGGAGCGGCCCCGGCACTCGTGTGATCGCGCTTTCTCAGCAATTTTCCTACCCAAAAGCCGCCGTGAAGGGAACAGCGCGCAGAGATAGCATCAGGCTGCCTATATCAAAGAGCCCCTGCTTAATTAAAATACCGGCTCGCTGCTCCTCCGACCGTGGTGTGCCGGCCCGCTCCCGCGGGACGGCGCGGGCGTTCCCCGGCTCCCCGGGCGGGGGTCCGGGCCCTTTGAAGGGCCGCGCCGGCACCGAGAGCGGCGGGTCCGGGGCGCAGACCTCGGCGGCTCCGGCCCACCCACCGATCCACTGCCCGAGCCCAGCCAGGCACCTCGGCCCGGTCACCTGTTCCGTGGGGCTGCCGGGCGAGCGGGGACCCTCGCCGGGGCCGAGGCGCAGCGGGTCCGGCGGACAGGCCGGTCCCCGCGAAGGCTCCGCGTGGTTCATGGCAAGCGCTTGTTTGCGCTTCTGAGAACAGCCGAGTAATTTATTGTTATTGTTATTAGTAACTACACTTTGCAGCTCGCTTACATTTGTCCTTTCGAGGGAGGGAGAGCGGGCTGCATCAGTCATCGCCGACCGCACCCGGCGGCGGCTTTTCCCGGGCCAGGGACCGCTCCACCGCGGCTCCCGGTGCGGTGAGGCCGGGCGGTGCTGCTGCCCCGCACGACGGCGTGGCCCAGCCCGCTCGTCGCCGAGGCAGAGGGCCGTCGGCCGAGGCTCGGTCGGAGCCACGGGCTTCAGAGCCGTTCTGGGGAGCTCCCGGTACGCGGGAGAACTCCGCCGGCCGCTGGCAGCGAGGCCGCTCGCGGCGCGCCCGCCGGTCTCCGTCCCGGTGGCTGCATCCTCGACAAGCTCGGCCTCTGTCCGCCGTGCGGCTTGGGCTGGTGTTCCCCGCGCTCGCCGAGTACCGCCCGCCGTGAGCGGGTTCCCGGGTAGTGAGGCTTCGTCGTCAGCCGCTGGCGGGCGGGGAAGGTCGGGGCTCTGCGGGTCAGCGAGGCGCAGAGCCCACCTGCGGGTAGAGAAAAACAGGACAAAGTGAGCTAGTGCCGCCGTGGCTGCCCCGCGGGGCTTCTCCCGAATCCCGCTACCAGGGTGCCGCAGACGGAGCCGGGGACCACGAGACGGGCGGCCGGTCCGCCCCGTCTAGGGAGGGGCAGCGCCGCCGGCTCCCCGCCGGGCCAGCACCAGGGACGGCCGGACCCGCTCCGGCCCGGTCCTGCGGGCTCTCCTCGCCCCGCATGACCCCGGCTTCTCTCCCAGCCTCTCTCCCGGCCCGGTCCTGCCGCGCCCGCGGGAGCCCCGGCCGTGCCGCCGCGCGCCGGCAGGGGGCAGGCTGCGCCCGAGGCCCCGCCGCACCGGGCAACCGGGCCGCGGTCAGGCGAGCCGGGCCGGGGTCAGGCGAGCCGGGCCGGGCCGGGATCAGGCTGGCCGGGGTCAGCCGAACCGGGGTAGGCGGGCCAGGGTCAGCCGAACGGGGCCGGGCTGGGCTGTGGTCAGCTGAACCGGGCCGAGCTCAGCCGAACCGGGGTCAGCCGAACCGGGTTGCAGCCGGATCCGGTAGCGCACCCCCGGGGCTGCACAGCTCGCACGGCGGGACCGAACGCTCCGCAGCAGCCCAGCCAACACCGCAGCCTACGAAGCACCCGCGGGGGGCGGGCACGGCGCCCAGGGCCGCAGCGCCGGCACCCCGCGGGGACGCGCCCGCCGCAGCCGGTGCAGGTCTGCACGGCGGGGAGCCCGCTCGCAGGCAGCCGGGAATGCCCGGAAGCGGGCAGAGCCGGGGCCGCGCACGTCTGCGGGCAGCCGGGACGCACCGACACCCGCCACCCCGGGCGAGCCGAGATGCTTGTGCAGGGAAAGCGGGGAGTCCTCGCGGAGCAGCCTCACGGCGCGAACACCGAGCAAGGCGGTTCTGTCACGCACTCGCCTGCAGACCCCCTGGAGGGTGGGTGGGCGGGGGGGTGCGCATAGTGTCCTCGCCGCGCACCCTCCGCTGAGCCTCCGCGGCGCTGCCCGCAGCACCTGGCACACGCGAGCGGGGGCATCGGGCAGGACAGACGGCCGAGGAAAAGGGACCAGGCGGCTCGTCCCGGCAGAGTGGCACTGGTTTGTGCTAGCCCCCAGCCCCACGACCGCGGAGCCTCCCCGGCTGGGCTCAGCCCTCCGGTACTACTCCCGGTGCTTCATTTTTCCCTGCCTTGTTTAGGAAACGCAGAATTGTGACTGGCTGCATTTCTTGCTCGACTCTCAAAATTAAACCAAAATAACTCAAAACAAAAATATTTGCCTTGCAAATAAATATAGAATTAGAACCCAGCCACGGGGAGGTGGGGTTGCGTTAGTCTTGGTTTGGTTTTATTTCTGTGATGGTTTTGCGCGTGGGTGTTTTAATTGTATTTTGTTTTTCGTTAAAAGCACTATATAAACTGGATCTAACACCTCATCGGATTGTTCTCGGGTAAGAGGCAGGGATAATAATTATCCGGTGCAGTGTTCGTACACACACATTGCAAGAAGCAACAAATCTTTGGTGTGATATTTGTGAGTAAAAGCCCACGAACAAAGATTGAATTATTGCTGTGGGTGCGAGTTTGGGAGGGTTCTCTCTCTGCTCTCAACTGTCTCGTCCCACAGCGTTCCTTCTTTTAAAATTATTATTTTATTTTATTCTTTTTTTTTTTTTCCCCACGAGAAGTTACGGAAAGTACTGCGGAAAGAGGGGCTCTAATTTTCTTTGCAATTGTAGGAGATAATTTGACGGAAGCCCTGAGTGATGGAGAATACTGAATCCTTACACGAAAGTAGGAAAGGAACATAAAAAATTAATGTAAACGAGAAGCTTTTTCTCCACTGATTGAACTCTGAAATCTAAGCAGCTTTTATCTTGATCTCAGAATTAAATAATCATATATTATTTTTTCAGCATTAGCTACAAAGGTTTTAAGATTTGTACTGTCCAGAATAAAAAACAAATAAGCTCTATTACTGAAAACCCCTTCCAAAATATTTAACGAAAACATAATAACGAATTATTCAGAGATGTTTCTGTACGAAAAACGACATAAAAAGGCGGCTTTATCTTAAGACCCAGAAAAAGAAGCATTAAGTAATTCAAGTTAACACTTGTCCTACTTATTAAATATCAATATTTTGGGAGCATTACAAAACGAACTCCCTTCCTTCGGCAGGATCACAGCATATCAGGGGTCACATTAAGAAACTCTGCACGGAATCCTTTCCGGACTTTTATTTCCTCAGATTTAGATTTTTAAAGGTATCGGGGGGGAAAAAAAAAAAGAAAAAAGAAAAAAAAGGAAAAGAAAAAAGAGAAAGAAAGAAAGACAAAAAGAAAACAAAAAAGCCCCAAACGAAACGAAAGCCTGGGACGCGGACTTCAGGCGCTCTCTCTCCAGCACGGGGGGATCGGTGGGTATCGCTTTGTTCGTTTGTTTTGTTCCCTAATACGGAATAAAATAGCGCGGTGGGTTCAAACACGGCTATTTCTGCAGACGCACATGGGGTGCAAATCCCCGCGTTGCACACACGAACGAAGCCTCGACGCGGGCAAACGCTTTCGCGGTTCAGCGCGCTGGAGCGCCGCGCTCCCCGGACTCCGCAGCGCTCCCGGTAAGCGCTGCTCAGCGAGCGGGAGCGGGGCCGCCGCCGATCGCTCCCGGCCCGCCTCCGCGGGAAGGACCCGCAGCCCTCGGATCAGACCGGGACCGCCGGTCGCTCCCCCGGGGCCGCGGCCGCTGCCGCTTGGCCGCCCCGCGGCCGGGCCCTCCCTCGGACTCGGAGCCGCCCGGCAGCGACGGGTGGGAGCGGTGCGACCCCCGCGTCCCCGTCGCGCGTCCCCACCGGGACAAGACCCGCGTCCCCGCCGGCGTCCGGGGCCCCGAGGGACGGTGCCGCCGCCATCTGCCCGCGGCCCGGCGGGGACGCGCGCTGCTACCTACCCCGGGCAGGGCAGGAGCCGAGTGCCGCCGTCGAGCCGGGAGCGAAGTGGCCGCGGCCCCGCTCCGCCACGATCCTCGGCGGCTGCGATCGCTCTCCCCCCACCCCGGCCCCGGTCCCCGCCCGCGCTGCCCGCCCTGCGCTGCCGCTCGGCCGCCCCGGGGTACGCGGAACCCGCCCGCCCCGCGCCCCGGGCGCCACCGCGCTTCGGGGGCCGCGGGGGCCCGGCGGGGCCAGGGCACTATTTGACGTCGAGGAGACGGATCACCGCGGCGCAGCGATACGGCGCGCACCAATGGAGTTCAAATGTCAGCAAGTTTGAGGAGGGGTGAGGCGCCGGGGGGTGTGTTCCTCCGCCGCGGCCCGTGCTCTAAACGGCGCGGCTCCTCGGGACGCCGCATGGCACATGGGCTGCGGAGCGCCGGGGAAGCCCCGCCGCCCCGCCCGGCCCCGCCGCTCCGCCCGGCCCGGCCCCGGGAGGGCCCTCCGCGGAGGGCGTGGGGCTGCCGGCGAGCAGGTGACACCGCGGGCTGCCCGGCGCCGTCTGCGCGGCATGTGCGCGCCCGTGTAGCGCGGGCAGCCCCCATGGGCAGCGGCGCCGGCTCCTTCCTCTGCCCCCCGTCTCTGGAAGTCCAGGCAGGAAACGCTCCTCATGTCTCCCAGATAAAAATAAAAGCGACTCCCTTCTCCCGGCCGCAGAGTGCCCCCGAGCTCGGCCAGACGCGGGGCTGAGCCGGCCCTACCGCCCGGCAGCGCCTCGCCCCGCCGGCCCGGAGCGCCGGGCCGCGCCGCCGCCCGCCCCATGGATATCGCAACAGGTCCCGAGTCCTTGGAAAGGTGCTTTACGCGGGGCCAGTCGGACTGCTCAAAGATGCTGGACGGTATTAAAATGGAAGACCACCCTCTGCGCTCGGGTCCGGCCACGTTAGGAGTGCTGCTGGGTGAGTTGCCGCTCGCTTCTCGGCTGCGCCAAAAGCGACCGCTCGGTACCCGGGTCTGCGCTCCGGCGGGGCCGGCCGGACTTCTGCGGGATGCGGCCGCCTCGCCCCGGCTGCCGCCGGGCGCGGAACCTTCCCACCGACGTCTGCGGGGCGCGGGCTCGGCGGCGGCCGTCAAGCCCGGTGCCGCCGAGCGGCGGGGCCGGCCGGGCTGCGCTGCCCTCCGGCTGCCCCGGGGCTGGGGGAGCGGGGCCGGGGTCGGGTCGAGGTCGAGAGAGTGGGGCTGGGAGCGGGGCCGGGGCAAGGCGCTTCACGGCTCTGTCTGCCGTTCGCAGGGTCGGACTGCCAGCACCAGGCCGTCTGCGAGGGCTGCCAGCGGCCCATCTCGGACCGGTTTCTGATGCGGGTGAACGAGTCCTCCTGGCATGAGGAGTGCCTGCAGTGCGCGGCGTGTCAGCAAGCCCTCACCACCAGCTGCTACTTCCGGGACCGAAAGCTCTACTGCAAGCAGGACTACCAACAGTAAGGACGCGGGCGGCTCGAGGGGCTCGCCCCGGCACGGCACGGCTCGGCTCGGCCCGGCGCCGCGCTGCGCTGCGGACTCGGAGCGTGTTTCCGAGCGGGCCGCCGCTCGGAGCCCGGCGGAGCGGGGAAACGCCGCGCCGCGGCCCACGGCTGCGAGGGTGGCGGCCCCGGCGAGCGGAGATCCCGGCGCCGGGCGGCGCGGCGGGCCGGGGACGGGCGGGACTGGAGAAACTTGGAGCCGCGGCGCCCGTCCCGAGCAGGGAGCTGCCTCCCGGCTCCGGGCTCCGCCGCGCTCGGACCCGCCGCGGTCCAGGACCCGGCAGCGCCGTCGGAGGGGGACGGCGGCGGCGGCGGGGCGGCCCGTTACGGCTCGGCCCGGCCCGCCGCGGCTGTGGCCGCTCGGGCGGCGCCGCACGCGGAGCCGCCCCGCGCGGCCCTTTGCCCGCGGCAAGCCCCGTTCCGCCGCCGCCGCCGCCGCCCGCAGCGCCGGAACCGCCCCGGGAGTCCCAGGGGGCGGCCCGCGGGCAGCTCCTGGGCGCTGACCCGCTCGCGGAGCGGGGCAGGCGGCCCCGGCTGCCCGGCGGCGGGGCGCGGCGGGGCCGTCGGTGCGCGGCCGCTGGCCGGCCCGCAGGAGCGGGGCCGGGCCGTCCCGCCGAACGGCCGTCGGGCGCGGAGGGTGCGCGGGCGGCCGCGGCGATGCCCGCGGGGCCCGGCCGCAGGGACTGGCGCCGGCCGAGCCTCCGCGGCCGTCCGCGGCGGGAGGAACCGCCGCTGGCTCCGGCCCTCCCGGCCCGGGGGCTGCCCGCGCTTTATTTTCTTTGGGCTTTCTCCCCAAATGTCAGGCTTTGTCGGGAGTGCCCCCCCGCCGCGCCGCGTCCCTGCGCGGAGACAGAGCCCCTGCCCCGCGCCGCGTTTGTCCTCCCCTGCAGAAGCCCACTTCATGCTTGTCACCGAAATTGAGGATCCTTTTTGTGCCGGGAGGGGGGCGAACATGGGCACTTCAATCACTAGGACATAATATGGCTCTGCTAGAAGTCTGGCAACAAACAAAGAACAACAACTATTGGTTTGCATCAACTTTTGTCAGGCATTCAGCAGGCTCCCAGAAAGGCCTGAAGTGGCTTAGTGGCAACAATGTGCATTTCATAGCTACAGCATGAAAATCCATCTCCATGGAAACTGGTAGTAAATGCTAACATGACATGCTGAGTATAAATATTGTTAGGGTTATAACTCTTGTATAAATGGCCCAGATAAATGTCCCCCTGTTTAGGAATTACAACAAAACGTGTTATTTCATACTGCGGCGCTCACCAGCATGCTACCAGAGAGTCTTCCGCGGGCCTGGGCGCTTCCCATGAAAATATCCCAGAGCTCATCACCGCTGGGCCACTGCGGTCCTGCCGCGGCCGGGGCCAGGGCTGCAGCTTGGGCTGCGTTTTCTCTTGTACCCCTGCACAGGGAGCACATCCACGGACTTTGGCTGTAACCGCCACACGAAATACAGCGCCCCGTGGTAGCCAGAGTTGCAGACCAGTGACATTTCTGCCTCTGTAGGTAGTACTACCTAATTTATTAATCAGGAAATAATTTAGAATAGTCTTTACGTTACCTAAAAAAGCATTATTTGATGATGTAAATTATTTACATTAATTACAAACAAAGGTACCTTCCAAATCCCATCTTCAGCTTCTGTAAAATGAAGGATCACACTTTGTGCTTTAAAAAGCAGGATTGTAGACTATTGCTTTCTAAAAACAAAAATGCTTTTCTGACCAAAAATAGAAATGTCACCACTTCAGAACCTGCCGTATTATCCAAGGTGTCCAATTGTCTAGGGGGGAAATGGGGTAACCAGGCTGACGAGCAATAAAAAGATATCAACATGTTGGCCTTTGTTGAATCCCAGCACCTAGTGTGACATGACATGGTAACCTGCTGTGCGTGCCCCTAAGGACTGACAGCAGCAGCGGCTCGTGGAAAGGGGAGGAGAGACACGGTAAATCAAAATTTGTTTTCTCTGAAATTTTATTAGCCCCAAAGAGCAAACATGTGAGACCGCGCGGACATTGTTTGTGTGCTTTCCCTGCCCGCTGCCTTTTAGGCTCGGAGAAACACTCTTTAATGATAGCTAAAGGATAAAAATAGCTGTACATAGATGCGAGCGGCTCTCATGGGCTGTGCGATGCAGATGATCAGTTTGATCAGGAAGGGTGTGGAGGGAGGAGTGAAGCCATGAGCAAGTTGCGCAAGTCCTCTCCAGCGTGCTGGTACAGCCAGCGTCCCGCGCTGCAGCAGGCTGACCTCGCTGCTTGGTCACCGTGCTTCAGGGACAGGAAGACTGGCATCAGCAAGATCAGATGCTTTCTGTTATCCCGAGTCCTATTTACAGATCTCTGGGAGAAAAACAAAAAAAGTGAGAGGGACAGTAAAGATCACTAAATATCTTAGTTACTGAAATTTGCTTTAAATAGACTTTTCTGTGCATACAATGTAATTTAAAGGTCAGATTTCTCCAGAACTCCCAGGACTGTAATCCAGTGCTGTGTGTATATCTTTGGAAAAGTGGTGCCTTGTCTTTCTAGTGAAAGCAAGCTTCTGATGGGTCGGATATCAGACCTTGCACCTTTCACTGGGTCAGGAATGATCGCTGCCCATCCTTGGGTGAGGGCATTTCGCTTTAGGGGGGAGGGTGAGAACATTTTTCTATTTTTTTTTCCCTTAATAAAAATGTTGGCTGTTTGAAGCTACCCCTATGCTTGGAATGTTACAATAAATCCCCGGGGAGATGGATTAGTGGCCCCAGCACAGTTTGAAGTAGTCAGAGGTGCCTGATATGTGTAATTTATCACAAAAATACCGTCGATATATCAGTGGGACAAGCTCTGCATGCAGTTTAGACTCTCTTTGTACAAGAGATTCAACCAATTTTCGCACAAGTACATCCTGATCTTTTGATTTAATGCAAGGTACTTATTTTGCTAGAATTTAAGATTTTGAGGGCCACAGGTACATTTGCTTGCAAGATTTTGAAGGGGAAAAAAAAATAGAGTACAATGGCAGCAGAGAGGCTGACTCTCGCAAGCCCAAGTCGAACAGAGTCTCCGATTTTAATGAGAGCGTCGTCAAGCTGCAGAACTGTTGCACATTTGCAACCTTACACTTGCACTTTTTTTCTTTAAAAGAAGTTTTCTTTCTGACAAACTGAAACCTTCAGAATGAATGTTCACCAAAACCAGCGGCTTTGTGGTAGTTATATTCTGGTTCTTTGCTTAAATGAATTTATTTATTGTACCATTCATAACGGTGCTTCCTGCTATAAAACATTAATATTTATAAATATTACATTTCTTTCCCATTTGTACATTTTCATTTTTTTCTGATTGTGCTTTTCTGGTTTGGTTTTATCTCACTACTCAGTGTTAGGTCACAAGTTTCCCTAGTTATTGCTGATATTAAAAGATACGCTATAAAAAATAACTGTTCCAGGTTACGTATTTCTCGTGTAAGAAATGCATATAATTTTTAGAAAGATCCATCTTCCTATTCTAGCTTTGGAAATGAAGGCTGCAAAAGAGGTTGTTGATTCGGGTGAGCAAACACTCACCGTTGCTATTCCATAATTTTTCATTAATGCATTCTGGGTTTTGCTTAGGGTGGGAAAGAGAAATGTGTAGATTTTTGTTAGATTCTTCAGGGTATGTCAGGCGCTGTTTCAGCATTGTTAGAGGATGCTGTTAGAAAAGACTTACTGTGTATTTCTGATACGTCTGCCTACTGTTCTTCATCTTTGAGTCTCGTCAGTGACTGAGCTGATTTTTTTCGTACGATCGGCTTGGAGCAGCGCGTACCTCGCAGAAGGGGGAGGAAAGGCTGCGAAGCCTCGTTGCTGTGGGGAAACGTTACTGTCTCCACACTTCGGAAATTCTTTCACATCAGTATAGTACTGAGGCTGATGTTTCCCCGTTCGGTTGTGTTTTATATTTGAAACAAAACAAAAGCTTCCTATTAGTAACTGCCTCTGATTTTTGCGAATGGTATTTTTTCTCCAGAGAGAGCGAGCACCCGTCTGTCGAGAGCGCAGGCTGTGGAATGCAGGCAGGACCCGTGGAGCAGGAGGTGGCTTGAGCTGCTGGGTTCTGCTCCGCGCAGAATGGCTGATAACTGTTGCTAACAGGAGGATTTGATCTGTTTTCAGTTTTACACTTTCTTTTTTTTTGACTGAGGAGCACCAGACATGTCGCTTTGCCCAGTAACGTGCCATCGTTCATTGTGTGAACTCGGCAATGTTGTGCAGGGCTGTGGTGCCCCGCTGTTCCTCTAGCCGCCCAGTGTCCCTGGCCCTTGTGCCCAGGTTGTTAGGAAATGGCATAAAAACTGATTGAAACTGAGAGATGAGGGGTAGCCTAAGCACATGCCCAGGACGTGGAGTAATGATTGAAGTTATGTCATCCACTAAAAATGCTTTTAAAAGTCGCTGAAATACTCTGGCATGTTTGCTGGAAATCCAACCAGCCCCACGCGATCAGACACATCGGCCCGATCAAAAATTCTCTGTACGATCAGGCTTTCGTAGCACCTCGAAACAATTCCAAAAGGGGATCGTCGAGGAAATGTAGCTGTTATTTCTGCTGATGACGTCAGCAGAGTGGCGGCGATCGGGCAGAGCCCCTGCCGGTCCCCCGTGCCAGCAGGAATCTATCTCTGCAGCACAGCGGAAGGCTGCGGGGCAGAGAACGGCATCGGCCGTGAGCTGGTTCCGAGTTAGGCTGAGCCAGCACTGGCGGGGATCTGGAATGGAACGTGGTTTAAGAATTTGGGGAGACATTTTGGTTTTCTGCTCGATCATGGTAACCTCATTGGACAAAATAAGTGCAACGGTAATACGTAATTTGCACTAATCCATGGCAGAAAATGATGGGGAGGATCTTTTTGCAATGTAGGCAATATGCAATTAGATTAATAAGAGGATAATTTATAATACTTAGCTACTAACCTGAGAAAAATTTATACGAATTCGAAAGATACTGCAAAAATTTCTTCATTGAAGTATAGAACAAATGGTAATATTTTCTATTCTGTTTAGAAATCACGCCTGTTATTTTTTGGCCTAAACTTTTGAACTGATTTAAAGGTGTACATCACACTCTTTCAGCTATCAAGAACATAAAACGGTGAAATAGCTGGGTTATAATGTCCCTTCTTAGGCGAGTTCAACTGGAGCTGCGTGCTCCTCTGGCTCGCCTCCCTTGTGCAGCAACCTATAAAGTCCGGTACGTCTCAAAACGCTTGCTACTCTGGTGAGCTTGAGAGGTGGGCGCGTATTTAGTAACAAGTAGAGGCTGCTTAATTTCGTCAGATAGCTGGGAAGAAATATTCAGGAGAACAGGAGTATGCTTCTCGTAATGCAGCTGTGATTTTTATGGTTCATTCCAGACAAAACCTGAATTTTACTAAATCTGCTACTTCTTGTTGTAGCAGGATTTGATTTTGCTTTGTTTAATATCTCCTTGTCCTGGAATGCAGAGCGCAGCAGATACAGTGAGTTGTTCGAGGAGAGTCTGGGTTCCCTGCACACTCGGCGTGGAAGTCAGCGGGAGGTTTGGGCACACGCGAGCGGCCGGGGCCCTCCTGGGTGCAGGGGTACCCACGCGGGAAGCCCCGCGCCGGCGAGCAGACACGCCTGCGTCTGCCTCCTGCCCCGGCACACGTACACGGAACCCACGGGTGTCTGCTGACCTGCTCGGTGGAGTGGCTGCGGGGGAAGAGAGGGGCTGGTAAAGTGCTTCATTTTCCTTATGATTGCTGGGCTAGCAGCAGGCAAGAACGTTCTCTGCCGCGTTTGCACAGTCCGCCTTGTGCTGTTCCGTTCCTGTGGCGGTTCTGGAAGAATGGCCTTTGTAAATATAACAGCAATATTTGGTGATAATATTAGAAAGGGTTTTTCTGCTGCTTGGGCTGGCTTGGACCTTGTCACGAGTTGCATAAAAGGCAGATTCACAAGAAGGCTGTGAATTTTAAACCCCAGTGAGGTGGCAAAAGACCATTACAGTACCCTCTGTACAGGCTGTACTAGGTCAGACGACACTCTTCCAGAAAAAACAGGGATAAGTGGTTCTTCTCCCCTGCTTTTTTTTGCCTGCGTGAAATGTCATGTTATTGCTCAAGTGAGGTAAGAAAGCAAGTAAATAAATAAATCTGTGAAGTGAATTGTGCAGTAATCTCCAGTAAAGGTAAACAAAGCGGGTATTGCTCTTGGATGGTTTCGTGAGGTAGGAAGGGTTTTTTGGCATAGTTTGGGGATGATTGCATTACTCACGCGGCAAAGATTGACTCATAATGAAATGTCAGTTTCTTGTTCGTTACAAAATATAAACCCTCCACATTTGTTCTGAAAGGAAGAATAAGGTTGGTTGTAAGTAACAAAGTGAGGTGACCTTTGACAGCTGAGCCTCTAGCAGCCAAGAAATGAAATTGGAGGAGTTACTGTGGGCTTAGAGGGGTGCACTTAAAAACAGAAATTTCACTTCTTTGAGTGAATTGGAATAAATATATCAAGTGAGCAGGGAATGATTACTGAATATACACCTTGCGGACTATGTAATTGTGGTATGCTATATCTAAAGCTGTGAATAAAAACTAATTTTTGTTCGATAAAATGGTATTAGAATTTTTTTTTAGAAAGCCGAGGTGTTTTCTGAGTTAGGATGTTTTTTAAAATGTAATAACCAGGAGGTAAGATTATTGTGCAGCAGTGGAAGCTTTAACAGCACTGGAGACATTCAGAGAGGGAGATGCCACTTTTCTCCATTAGTAACCAGCTAAAAAAATACGTGAACAACTTTTTATCTGATTTAAATTTAATGTTGAAAGTAATGCCAGACTTCTGAGTTCAAGAGTAGAGACCATAAGAGAGAAAAGATGTCAATACTTGTAAGGTAAAATGAGGTGACTTTTGGTTTTAAATGTAAAGCTCTTTGGTGTTTATAATGTGCATGCTAATATAGAGCTGAATCTTGCACACTTTGGTCAGGTAAATTATTCACTGTTTCTAGATGGCTCTTTAAATTCAACTTAAAATTGAGGCAGATCTTTGTCTTTTTTTTTTTTTTTTTTGAGCACTTACCTTACATTTACTGTAAGTCCCTGGGCTTGCTTTGGCTAGGCTGATATTCCTTGAATGGAATATTGCCTTACTCTCGTTTTACTTTTTGGTACGACTGCAGTTGCTTTGAACGTATCATGACCAACTTGTCCAGTCGCTCTGCCTGACGCCGTCACCGGGACCAGATCCCGGCCCTGGCACCAGCAGGCGCTGTGGAGAGGCAGGCAGTGACTGCTGGGGGCGAGGAGGGGTGGAACATGACGAGCGGACGAGATTCTGTTCCCTGGACTCTTCTCAAAACAGTCGTTTGCAAAATAGGCTCTGGTTGTTCCCAAGCAAACTACTGATAACAAATATTTTCTCCTTTTGTGTGGCCAACAGGTACACAGAATTTATGTGTCGTCATTGCCCTTTACTGGGTGGTAAATATACCTTATAAGCAGAAAGCACCCTGTGTGGCACGTTATGCAATTTAAATACAGGTTATGTAGACGCAAAACCCTTAAAATGAAGTATCTTATAGGCAAAGTTAAGTATCCACTCTCTGGATAAGGTAAAACATTCAGGTCAGCATTTCCAGAGGAACACGGGATCTCTTTCACCAACTTTTCTGGACTGAGCGGAAACCAGCAGCCCAGCTGAACCCATGTTGTGCTTCTCACCACGACGCCCATACAGAACTGGGGTGTTTCTCTTGCCTTTCAAAAACTCTTTGCCCGTGGGCAGCTGAACAAGTAGACAGTTGTGAGGTTGTATTCCAGTAAAGGAATTGTTAATCTGATTGATTCCAGTTTGTTGTTTTGTTGGTTTTGAAAATTCACAGTGATCTTCTTTATAGATACAGCAGAACTGCGATGCACAAATTGATTCAATGCCCTTAATACCAACATAAACAAGGAATAACATCTTTCTTGGGGGCTTTGTAAGGGTTTATGCTCTGATGGTCCTGTAACAAGCCAATACATTTACAGACAACACTTGTGGAGGCCATTTGCTTGGCTTCCAAAACGTAATAGTTTGTTTTAATATGCACGAAATTTTCCTTTGCAAATGTTGACATGAACTTGTGAACATGCAGTTCCGATTGACTTCAATGAGAGCCATCCTGGCTCATCAAAGCATAGAATTTGGCTCCTGATTTTACTGCAATCAGTGTATTATTTATAATGCATGAGAGCGCACGTGCACTCTCCCAGTAAGAGCTAATGGAATTTGTGTGCACATGCTGAGGACAAATCCTGCCAGTAGCTGTTTATTGTCATGTGTTTGTCCCTTCGTGTAACCTGAATCACCCTTCACTGATTAACAGAAGAAAACAAAACAAAACAAAACAAAAAGAATAATAGTCTACATCAGTAATACTTTTCTGCAGTTGTTGCTCTTAGTATAGGTTGTAACTATTATGGCAGGAAGCGAGCAAATTTGAATTTGCAGAATAAATTATTAGTAGCATTTTAAAGCATTTCTAATTACAGCCAGTGGTTACTCCTTCTCTGACTGACAGGGACATCCTTGCTGCTTGCAGACTGAGCACTGGTGCATTCCTCATGTGTTGGCAAGGAGCACATTTCTTAGGGAATGTGGATGCGGCTGGTGGGAGTGGGACAGCATTTGCTCCCCGGAGGTGGGGCTCGTTGGGGCGCTGGGCACCGCTGCCTTCCACAGCTGGGGCTGGGCTCACTGGGAGCTCTGCGGGACGGGATCCTTCGGCTGCGGCGTGATGCCTGCCAAAACTCACCAGTGAGAGCAGTTACAGCTCTCGTTAACCTCCCCTGCACGGAACAGTTGTTTTCAGCCTGTGGGATCCCATCCTTTGGCACCATCAGCTTGCCTACCACTCACGTTTTCCTGTCACCTGACAGAGCTATTCCTGCAGCTTCCCAATGGAAGCAGCTTCTCTGGGTTCTGATTTTTTTCTTATGTCTCAACTTCAATCCAGTTTTATGGGGGCAGGGGGGTGGGTGAGCTTGCTGAGGTTTCTGTTGGTAATGCATGTGAAATGAGGCAAGTATTTAATTCTGTATTGGACAAGGAGATTTATTAGCAAATCATAATAAAGCACTCTAGGAAATCATGAAACAAAGACAAAAAATGAGAAACAAAACCCTGCAATGACCACAGAAGAGGCGAGCTACCTTTGGTTAGGGGAAGTCTTTGGTACGACAAGGTCCAGCTGTACGTGACAGTCTGATAGCCCCAGCACTATTTGTAAATACTCGGTATCTTCTGCAAACATTTCTTTGTCATTGATGGTCTGGGTGAAGACATCTCTTCGGCAGCAGCACCTCACCTATTGACTGCCGTGGTGCTGTGCCCTCGGTTCTGGGGTGGACCTTGCTTGGGGGCAGGCCAACCAGCCCATCTTGTGAGCCTCGTTGTGAGCTTTTCAGATGGCCAGGAGCTGCAGGAGAGGTACCAGGCGTTGCGGGGAGCTGTGGGAAGGAGGTGAGCAAGGGCTGACCCAGCTCCCAGGGTCCCACCGCAGCTGCACAGATTGGAGCTGGCTGGGCACACAGCCCCGTTTCCACCACCACAGGTACTTCTTCCAGCAGCTGGGGATCTAGGTTACCTGGTCCGTCCTCCCTGCCAATGGAATGACGTCTTCAGGATATCAGAGCTGCACTGGCACTGCCCATGAGCTCACACAGGTCGAAAGCCACGGGCTGGCTCTTCCTGGCTGTGGGGGGGTGAGGGGGAGCTGGCGTGGCGGGGTACGCTGGGGTTCTCTGCCTGTGTGGGGTGGGGTCGCACAGGTTACCCATTGCTGTGGGTCTGCCTGGGCTTTGGGGGGTTGGCATTTCTACCTTCATGAGAGAAAGAGCTGATCCTGGGTAACTAGTAATTGTGGTTTGCAGAGTGAATCTCCACTCCACGGAGGTTTGTACGTACATGCAGGCTCGAGTCAGTACCTCTCCGTACCATTTGGGAGCTATCTTCAGCGTCCCGCTGTGTGCGGCGGGCTGCGAGCGCTCGCGGAGGTTGGCAGCACATTCCTCCTGCAGCAGTCACCGGCGCCGGGAACACTCCCTGCGTGGAGGGGCTGACGCTGCCAGGTTGTGGGCCCCGGCAGGGGCCTGAGCCAGCAGATCCCCGCTCCCAGGGCTCCCGTGAGTAATGCCGTTAAAGCCAGTTGCCCTGGCGTGCAGTGGCTTGCGGTGTCATGCAAGGTCAGTTTGCTTTCCTGACAGCAAGTGTCTGCAGTGAGCTTGGGGGAGGCGCTTGGTCAGGTTTTTTGGGGATGGGCTCTTCACGGGCGAATCCCACCCTAAATAGAAGTTGCAGTTTAATGTGAGTTGTCTTCGCAGTTAGATCTTGGCGTGGGCTTTCTGTGATGACAAGGAAAGTTTCACATGTGGAGCATGACCCTGTGGGTCAGCTCCCGCTCCCGCTAGAGTTGATGAGAAAAGTGTGGTGAGGCCCTGTATGAACGTTAGCACCAGCGGTGAGGCTTTAGAAATCCCTTCCCTTCATTAAGCATTCTGGCAAAGCCAGGAATGTGCTCCTCACTTTCCTGGTGGCTTTGAGGTCCTCTGCAAGTCACTTGGCTTCTCTGTGCTTGTGACTGCACCCGGGAAATGCAGATAGGGTATTTCGAGTGCTTCCCAGTCACCTTTGTTTATTAATGATGAGAGTCCAGAGTGAGAAAGGAAGAGGGAAGAGAGAGAAAGAAAGGAGCGCTGAGCAAGACTTCCCTCTGCAGAGGTCAACTCAAAGCCAGTCTTGCCCTAAGTCCCATGAAGGAGTTTTGCAAATTGTGTGCCGCTCGCTTGAAATCTTACGAGAAAACGTTTTTCGGAAGCGATTCTATTGATACTCTTTTGCTGCATGTCAGGCTGGGCTTTATTCCATGCAGACAGTCACACGGGCTCAGCACCTCCATGCTTTAGCAGTGGCAGAGGTGCCGGCGGAAGGCTCAGTGACGTTTAGGGGGCCGAAGCTGTGCAGAGAAAGCCCCCCAGGCTGCCCTGCCAGTAGAATTTGCGTTTGCACCTGGGAAGGGAGAAGCGCAGAGGCTGCGGGATCGCTGTCAGTCCTGCGGGTGAGGGTGCAGGCCCTGCCATGGCGGGCAGCAGGGAGCCCAGTACCACCTCGCACTGCCGGGGCTCGGTGGAGGCTGCCATTAGACATCCCCAGCACACGCCGCCATGAGAGAACTGGAGTGACCCTGCGTGTGTTGGGTTCGACATCCTGTGCAGCCGGCGAGGTGGTGGCTCCAAGCTCTGCCGCTGCCCTCACGCCCCTTTGCAGCTCTTCCCTGTGGAAAGGGGCGGGTTTGGGAGCATGGGTGTCAGTGCCCGCTCTGCGTCACCGTGGGCACCGGCGGGTGTATGCATCTGCTGGAGGCTCACGTTGTGCTGCCTGGCATCAGGCAGCTCCTGCCCCACGCCTGCAGGCTCTGGCTCGGCAAGGGTCTGCCCTGCAGTTGGAGGTGCACGGCCAACACGAGTGGGCTCTGGTGCCATCGCCCACCGGTGCCGAGAGCTGGCTGGAAGCCTTGCTGCAGTGCTAGTGCCTGTGCCCACCCAGGGCCAGGGCAGGCAGCACCCGCAGCCTCAGCCACGTGGGTCTTCATAGCCTGTTTCTCCCGGAGGTCTAGGAAGGAAGAGCTCCGTGTTCTGGGCATCCCTTTGCCCCGGGGGTGACGCTGCTCTTCTAAGGATTCCCTTTCTTGTCAGCCAGACATGCTGAAACTTTGTAATATCTGGATACTTTCTCACTTTTATATATTTACACACACACACATGAGAAATTATTTACTTCATTACTTCATTTACCAACACTTTCCCAAGCTGCAAGGAAGCTGTCTGCACGTTTTCCTGTGAGAGCCGTGAATGGGTGACGGTAACAGTGTTGTAGCCATGTGCTGTTTGTGCTTGTTGCGGCATTTGCATCAGCGCTGATGCTCACAGCAGATACTGCCACGTCCTGTGTGTGCCTTTCCGTTTGTCCGTGGGTGAAAAGCGACGCGCGGTTTTTTCACAGCTGAGGCACCATCATGGGTGTACGGGTAGTACAAAAGACAAGTTATTGTTAAGAACAGTTTATGAAATGCTGCAAAAGTACAAATGGAGTAAAACTATTTGAGGGAATAAACGGCATGTGAAATGTTGCAGCGATACTATCTCTGCTTGGTATCGTGGGTTTGAACCTGCCAGGCTTGGTGGTTGGAGCTGCAACAAACGAGTTGATTCTGCTGATGGGAGTAGGAAGCGTTACAACGAGCAGCCCCTTCGTTACTGGAGGAACAGGCGGAAGCCCACTGCTGGGGGGATCCCCCGCTGCACGCTGGGTGCTCCCAGCTGTCGCCACTCTGGCAGGAGCTGCCCTGGGAGGATGTTGCATGGAGGAGGCCGAGTGGCAGCTTTCCATCGTGTCCTGTACTGGGGGCTGTGGGGCATGCGTGGCCTGCGTGGGCCTCCTGGGTGGGTGTCCCGAGCCGGAGGGAGCAGGCGGTGCTCTGAGGGAAGCAGCTCCTGCCAGCTTGGTCCTTAGAGGTGTGCTGCCTTGGCCTCACTACCCGTGCCCGGGCCAGTTCCCCGGCATGGGTTTGTGGGTGTGGAATAAATTAGCCTTGATGGCGCCTGCGTTAATTTTATGTGGGAGAATCCCCAGAGATTCCAGGGCGATTACAGGGAGAGCTGCCATGCCCAGCACAGCGTCCTCCCCTCCAGCCGCTGCTCCTGCGGAGGAGATGGGAGGACGTGGCGAAGCGGCGCCGGCACGCCGGCAGTGCTTACATCCTCGCGGCAGAGGCCAGAGCAGGGTGGTCCATGGTCCCGTGTGCGACTGTGCTCCACGGCTGGCCCAGGGTGATGGACGGAGCACCGGGCAGCAGCGGAGCTCGCTGTGTTGACCTGTGTCTTACAGAAAGGTTGGAAAACAAACCCAAGGCGAGCAAGCTGTCTTCATTTCATCCATGTCCTAGGAATATTGGTTCTAGCATAATTGAAGCCTGTTCCATTTGTGGCTTTTTTTCTTATTTAAAAATTCAGCTCATATTTTGGCAGGGGTTTGTCTGAGAGCGTAGCGGATACATTCAATGACAAGAGCTATAACATTCAATTTGTTGGATGCCACAATTAAACCTCAGCTTTTTCACCCAGCCATCTGAAAGCCAACTGTGAGTTGTCACTCAAGCAAGAATACACACAAACAAGGGTAGTACATAGCCCCGGATCCTAACAATGTGATTTTTATCGCCTTACCAGTCTTTCGGGAGTCTTCAGCTTCCATCTGGAAGTACCTTCAACCCTTTCCAGCTACGGATCTTGAAATAGCTAGAACAGAGAGAAAACCAAAATTACATGGAGTTTATTGCCATTTCAGAAGGAAAAAAGTGTTTGAAAAAGTTTTTTCAGGAAGCCAGGGGAAGTTAAGTGGGACACATTTGCCATTTCATCAGTCTGTTGGTGATAGCCATTCATGTCATAAATGGCTTGTGTCATTTGATGCCAAAAATAACACAATTTTCCTCCCCAAAGGCCTATAGGGTTTTTTTGCAATAAATGTTTATTTGTTAATAATATACTTTAAACAACCCAGTCTTGACCTCAAGTCTCCAAAAGAATCCATCTTCTCTCTGAAAAATCCTACCAAGTTTGTGTAATTTTTTCTGGGAAGGTGTAATTGATGGCGCAGTGAAGGGTAGTGTGTTTGCTTTAACTACTGCAGCTGCGTGGATTAGCTGTTTATAAGGGCCTACTGTGCTTTGAATGGCTACTTTCTTGGATTTCAGGCTTTAGTTGACAGCACTTCCTAGTGGTTCCTTGGATTTGCTTAAGTTCGATCAGTCAAAATAAATTTCTGCGCTTAGCTCGCCCATTGTTCTTTCCTGGTTGCTGCTTGGAAAGCGTTTAACCGTTCATCTGGAGGAGCTGGATCTCACTGCTGAGCCTTCGCCCTGCAGCATTTCAAATAGGGATGGCCAGGCCAACCACCTGGGAGAGCTGAGCTGAGCAGGGGCTGATCTGCTCCACATCCCGCGTGGATTTCAGGAAAAACCTAAGAGGAATGTGGGCACGTAGAGAATAACCTGTATGCAAATATTTCTGACACCGTTTCTCAACTCCGTAATTGTAGTCTCTGGAGTCTGCCACAGAGCTGGGAGCTATGGAGTATGTGTGATTAAATGTTTGAAAACGCAATGCAGGATTTTGTAAATATGCATAATATAGAAACTGGTGTTTTGAAAGAAAATAGTAAGTCAGGTAATTAATTTATAATACCTTGCACTGTTTTGAAATTGCCTTCCCAAAAGCTGGAGTTAGATTTCCACTGGCAAAGCGTTTGTGGAATGCCGTGGCATGTGATCAGCAGCCCAGTAATGTAACAATTGTCTTTTCACTAAATCACCAACTACCACTGATTTACCCAACGTTAAATCACATTTTTCAGCTGCTTTTGTTCTGCCATCGACCCCTCTGATCCTCTCTCTTATGATTTTTCATGCGTACTGGTACTAAAAAAGCAAAGTATTAAGACGTTTGTCAGAATTTTTTTGTTAGTCCTTAAATGAAAACGTGGTTTTCCTGAAGAACTCCGGAGGACTTATTTTCTTTAAGATCATCTGAGTTATGGGACAGAATTACACATTTAATTTCTCAAAGCATTTCAGCTTAAAGTGCTAGTTTGTTCTCGGTCAGACAGGCACTTGGATAAAATAAGGAACAGTATGTGTAAAATGAATGGAATTCATTTCTTCTTTAAACATTTCACATTTGTGGAGCTAAATTCTTTGGATAATACGCACACTCAGGTGCTTTGTCTAAAACTTACTTTAGCGGGACTCCGTGGCACTAAGTGGCACTAGTAATTTACTGAGAATATGGCTGTAGTTTATTAATTGTGACAAATACATGCTGCTTTAAAAATACACGTTTTGAGAAGCCTAGCTTGGGCTGCGATCCTGCATTAATAAGGTGGTTAATTTTACTCAGTCTCTTCAGCAGCTATTTATAAGGTACAGTTTCATGCACAACTAGGTGAAGAACCGGGGGCTTTAAGGTGGCCAAACTGCATGGCAAATGCGCGTTTACTTCCCAGTGGTGTTTTCTGGGGCAGTCTGGGCCACAGCAACTCTCCTGTCCTGTGCCTTGGCTAATCTTTTTGTCCATTTTGATTTTTGCAGGACAGACTTCTTGTCCTTCAGTTTTCAGCCTTTGTTGGATCATTAAAGCAAGATCACATCCAAACTCTCTGTCCTGAACTGAAAATATTTGGAAAATAGCTTTAAAAGTTTGCATGGCTTCCTGCTCTTCTGCTGCTGCCGGCACTGCTGGGGAGCTCTAGCCCGACCAAACAGTCCCGCTGCCACTCAGCGGTGGCTGATCCCGCCAGGCCTTGGCTGCGGGCAGAGAGCAGTGATGCCCGGGGGAACGGCAGCGAGGGCAGCTCGTCCTCTCTTTCCCGGCCTCAGCAATTGTGGGTGCCGGGCTGCAGACGTGCACGCAGAGCAGAGCGGTGCGCAGACGCACACACGCAAGGGACCCCTGTGCCACAGGGTGAACCCGTGTAACGCGGCGGTGGGTGGCACACGCAGGGTGCAATGATGTGCTGCCGGCAGAGGCACGATGGCCTCTTTGGCTGAGTGATGGCTGGGGTGTCGTGGGAAGGTTAGGGGACCATGTCCTGTGTTTGCCTGGAGGCTGTGCTTGGCGTGCCCGGGGCAGGCGACCGCTCATGCTGCAGCTGCTCAGCTCTGCAGGTGCCCAGCCACAGGGCATCAGGGACGGCGGCAGCGGAGCCAGCTCCTCTGCACCAGGCTTTGGGGGCTGATCCCATCCTTCTCCTCTCTCCCCAGGAGACAGCCCTGTGCAGACCTCGCGTGTACCTCCCAACCCTTCCTCTTAGGCACAGGAGAGCTTCTGCGCTGCCAGGGCTCCTCCGGTCACCCTGGCCTGTGTGACACAGGCTGGATCCTGACCTGCTAAGCCCATGGTGTAGCATGGCAGGTCCTGGGTGCCACGGTGGGCACGCAGGGGGTGCAGACGCTGATGTTCCCCAATTCGACCCTCCGGGCTCCAGCTAAGTTCCTCCTGATTCATTCCTGGTGGTGTGCGGCGATTCGTGCTATCAGCATCAGCTGCCAATTTGTGAAACCGAGAAGAAACAACCTGAAATTGGCTGAAAGTGAAACAGTCACATTGCTAAGGCTAGTAAGGATTTGTGCCTGTAAGAGGATATTAAAAGTCTCCCTTCGTTTGTTGCATAGGGGCTGAGCTTTACCATTTTTTAGTCTTTTTTCAGCTTACTTTGGTATTAAAGCAACTGACATAACATTTAACTTTATCCTTGTGCATGGACACTCCTGCTAATTAATGCAGTAACTCTTTTGACCTTGTTTTTAAATGATCACAACTGATGCTATTTCTGCACAGACACTACCGTCCTTCAGGACCCTTAGCTACCGTTTATGACGTGGATGGCTTGCATTTTTGTGCTGTTTTGTTCTTATAATAGCCAACATTAACAAAGTTAAATGGACAAATGAACATGAGAAAGAGAAGAAAAGCAAAGGAGCAATTAAATGTAACTTTTCATCATGAAAAGGATTTCACTGGTTTATCTTCTAATAAGATTATGTCACCGACACAAGTACCTAGGAGCCCTTGATTGACAGCCTCCTGTACTTTTATCAGGCAGTGTGACACTAAACCTCAGGGCCTTTTGTCCGATAGAGTGAGCTCACGGAAACTTGCCGTCCTAATCCCCTTATTCATGTCAAGCACAGAAAAGAAGTCCTGATCAGATGGCACCTTACAACAGTGTCACCTCCACCCCCTCGTCGCTGGATGGACATGGGACATCTCCTGCTTTGTTTGCTCTCTGCGCCGTGCTCTGTCAGAGCCGAGCTGCTGCCTGTGGTAGTACACAGCCCCACGCCCTGTTCCCGGAGCTGGGACCGTCCCTGGCTGTCACGTACCCTGCCTTGCACTGCCCTGTGTGACGTGCGTTTGGGTCCTGCTTCCACAAGCTGTGCATGTGGTGCAGAAAGTCCCGGGGAGGTGGTCGGAGGGTTCACAGCCTACCACTTTGTGTTTGGATTTTCTTTCTGTTTTTCTAAAGAAAGTAAAGCCTTTAAAGGAAATATTTCCTTTTGAGTCGTGTATGTAAGACCGTGTAGTGAAATGTATCACTAAGCTTCTTCAAACCTTCCATCCAGAAAAAAGAGTAAGTGGAACTGAGGGAATCTATCTTTTCAGAAGCATAATCCTGCACTATGCAACGTGAAGTGCAAAATGTTGCTGCTGCTCAGCGGTAACTGTAATACTTCCTGAAGCTCAGAACAGAGTTTTATGTCCTCATCAAAGCACGGGTACCTATAGAATTCACTCCTAAGTGTTGTAGAAGTCAGCAATTCATCCCCATCGCTGGTATTATAGGTTTCATAGCTCCGACCCTTTCTTAGCTGTAGGAATTCCTTTGTGCGTATCCCTGCGGTAACCTATTTCAACTAGCGGTTCCCTGTGGTGCTTTATTTACTTGTCCAACTGTTTGGAAGTCTGTTAGTCTAAAGATCAGATGCTCTGAAACAAATCTTATTACTTTAACCAGCTCTGCAAATTCTTCTTTCTCCATTTTTATTGACTTCTCTTCAGCTAGAACTAATACACATGCAGCAGGTGGGCAAGTATGTCTCTCAAAGTTTAGCCTCTCAGATTTAACATGAGAAACTATAAATCTTTTTGTTTTCCTTGGAAAATGTGGGAAACCACAGGTATTTGAAGAGTTGCCTCCTCAGTGGATTTGTGAAGTTTATACTGGTTGCTGTGATTTTTGAAACAGAAGTCTGGGAAATTTTAAAAGAATGCTGCATTCTAGAGGATAGAGTCATGATTTTTTTTCTTGTGTTAAGTATTTTTTCAAGCTGTAATCAAAAGCAAGGGAATGGGCAAGTTTTACGGTTTGTTTCCTTTCATCCAGCCTGACACTACTGGTAGAGATACAGCGTAAAACTTCCTTCAACTCATCAGCTACAAGCTGGTTCAGTCGGCACGACTCACCAGTCCTAGTTTTAGAAGGCGTGTCCTGCTTCTCTGTATTTTTCATTTCTATGCTCATTTTTAAAGTACTTTTGGGTGTTAAAAGTCAGTGCTAATTAAATGTTTCAAGAAACTATCTTTCAGGAATTCCCCTTTCTCCTCCCTGTCCACCCGCCCAGTCTCCTGGCGACCTTGCGCTCCCCAGTTCCAGCACACATCTCGTCTTCGGGAGATGCTTGCATCCCTCGTGGCACCTTCCTCCAGCAGATATCAAAGTCCTTTTGCAAAGCGACCTGCCCAGGGTTGCTGCAGGCTGGGGCCTGTCCCGGCTGCGCTTATCTCTGGGACACATGTCTCCTGAGGACCGGGAGTCGGGATGGGAAAGTTCTCACGTCTAGGGTGTGCAGAGCAGTTCGCTGCTGCTTCGCCTGGATTTGTTTTTCCTCCTTAAGCGCCGGTGGCTGCCGTCATACAGTGCAAACAGGGGAACATATCCACTGCCTTATTTTAAACAAAACAGCAAGCGAAGGAACCTGCGAGGTAGCAGCTTTCCTCTAGCAGAGCATGTTTGCTGTAAAGCAGAGCTCTTCTCGCATCTGGGAGTCAGTGCTCAGGTGTCAGTTTGGCCGCAGTCTGCAACAAGGACTGGGCTGGAGGTGGCCAGCTGAAAGCCGTGATAAATGCCCAGCTAATCGGAGAGGGTGGCAAAGGAGTCCATAAAACATCTGTAAACTTCTAAGTTCAGTTAACTATCAGGTGAATTGCAGCAGACGGTGTGATGTCAGGGTGGGCTTGGGGACAAGGTTCTGTAAAACAGTAAATGGCCATCAAAGCATCAGACTTCCAAGGAAGTGTCTCTGGAATGCAGGAGTATTTTAACACATCGGAAATGTTAAATGTAAACCTAAGCGTTGCGATTCGAGGCTGTGTGTATTTCAGGCTTCAGAAAGCAGTCTGGGATCCTGTTAATCGCATGGGTTTAAACCTGGGGGCTCTTCACGGCTCCAGTTGGTGCGTGTCAGGCAGTAGCTCCATCAGCCACGGTGCTTGTGGGTGTCCTCTGGGAACAACCAATGGGTCTGCTTCAACAGGACACAGGCAATGCAGCATGTGCTGCATCTTCCAGAGGGAACCAAACCCCGTCTTCACAGTGTGCCCTGAAGCTTCACACAACAGCTCCCCCTCTCCTCTTGACACATCCTGCCCTTCTCTGAGCAAGAGGGTCAGTAAACAGGGGAAACAACCATCCACCCGCAGCGAGTCCAGGGTGGTGTTTCTGTGTTAGCCACACTTGATGCTAAAGCGTTCTTACTGAAAGAAAAATAACTTTTGTTTGGACCAAAAAAAAAAGAAAAAAACCTTTGGGGATTGAATTTCAGAGCCTCCCTGCCTTCCTCTCAGCCCCCTCCGAAGGCTGAAATGATTTGTGTGTGAGGGCCTGTGACCCAGGGAGGCATCGAACAGTGGAGAAGGGAAACATTTGGAGTTCAGAGGGACAGTGGGGCTGGATGACCAGCGTAAGACAGTGCAGATGTTTCAGATCATGAGGTCTCTGGTGATGATGAGAAAATGCCCCCAACAGCCTACAGGCTGGGCGCTTCTCTACAGCTCTTTCTTCTTTTCCTTGGTGTAGTGATGCCGCACCTCACAGGATTAAGGTTTTAGGATTTGCCATGAAAGAATATCTGTGCGTATTGTATGAGGGACCTCTGACAAGTGGGGTGGGGGTTTAATTTCTCTCTGGGGAGTCTGTTATATGCTCTGCCCTGCGGGTGCCGACAGCGACAGAGGGCACCCAGATGGGCAGTGGCGGGGCTGGGCTGTGCGTCCTGCAAGCCCTGGCAGTGGCCCGTGGAGGAGGGTTGTCTGCAGAGGAGCAGAGCCGGACGAACAATAGCTTTCGGACAAGAGTCCAACAATAACTGCACGTCCCATTGCCTTGTCTGATATAAACAGAGATTTCCTGGAAGGAGGGAAGATTCTGGGACAAGGAAAGAAAAATACTGATGGAGGGGAGAAGAAGGAGCAATCATTCAGGATCCTAATTCAGCAGTAGGTCTGACGAGTGCCAGTGCCACTGACTGCTCGCCACACTGGGTCTCCCTGCCTGATGGACCTGGTGAACCTGCTGGTTCATCTTGGCATCCCTGTGCTCGGGAGGAGGGGAGGGAAGCCACGGGGCAGCACTGAATGCTGCGGATGAGCTCTCTGAGACCCAGCCCCAGTGTGTGGATTTGAACACACGTTGCAGATGGGGCAAACCTTCTCTCAGCATCATGGCTGCTGGGCCAAAGAGTCATATGAATTTTACACCTGAGCTCTGCTGTGAAAGTTGTACCAGCATTGTACACACAACGTATATATGAGCAACAGGAGAATGGCATAGGCTGTGGAGCCTAAGTTGGGGAAACCACCCCCAGTTGTATCTAGTTTAAAGCTGGGCTGGGGTCTTTGCCAGACCAGTGCAGGGCTCTACTCTTCGGTGCCGTGCAGGGCTCACAGATGGCTCCTGGCCATTGTTCCTCAGGCCGTGGTCTCAGCCCCAGGTGGGAAGATGCCCAGGAGACCACCCTGTGGCACCGAGGTGGGTGCAGGCTGTGAGCACCTCACGCCCTCGCCAGGCAGTCCCCACTGCAACTGGGAGTGGCGGTGAGCACCCTTTCCTAGGGGGGATGCCCCAAAGTCATGGAGGAAACCTGGTCCCATGCTGCCATGGAACAGGGCGACTAGCAGGGCTTGTCGTGGGCTCGCTTCACCAGGTCTGCTGCAGCCACTGCTGCCCCAGCACATCCTGTATTACATGTCAGTAGGGATGGGAGAGGAGACAGAATTTAAAGTATTGTTTGCTTAAAAATCCAACATATTGTCAGTTGGCTTGAGGGAGTGCATCCGTCGTGCTGGGAGGGGGGTGGCTCCCCATGTCCGTTGTGGGAGGGGGTGAAGAAGGGGCTGCAGTGGAGCTGGCTGGAGCTGCCGCCTGCAGTGTGAGGCCCAAGCCCCTGATCCTGCCCAGCCCCTCACCACGACTCCGGGCACGGCTGCGGAGCACCGGGTAGAGGCAGCAGCAGCGAGTTTCCATCTTGGCACCTCTGCGAGGGGGATTCTGGCTGGAGCGATTCCCGAGGACGCTGCCAAGCTGGAGCCTGGCAGAAGAGTGAGAACTTCCTAACTGTGACAAATGCTTGCCTGAAAAAATGTGTCTCTATTTACCAGAGTTGCGTTCAATTAGCCCGTGTTTTGGAAAAGCTATCTCATCCCTCAGACAGTCTCCCCTGCGACTTGAACCACCTTGTCTCAGAAAAAGGCTAGAAAGTGTTCTGATTTAAAAAGGTTTAGGAACCCCATATTTCTGGTGCCCCACTTTGCAGCCCAGCTTTGACCTCTGATGCTGACATGGGAACCTTCCTTCCTGGCCGTATGTGCTACCGACAGAGCCTCACGCGCGAAGCTTTTCATTGCCTTTATCTCCCATGGTAAGTTACTGTTTTCTTACTGTACAGCTAAAAAAATTAAACCCAGAACATGGTCCCCAAAGAACCTCTATTATGTGGGGTTGTAATTAAGAAACTGCTTCCCTGATCTGTTGTGATTTTGAAAAAAGTGACTTTGTGATTTTGAAAGAAGTGGCTACCCCTTTTGAAGAAAGTTCTTTTTTTTTTTTTTTTTAAAGTGACTGTCTCGGCATGATCTCTCACCAGTGAGAGGGACACAAACAAAAGCTTTGCTTTTTGGTTTTGGCATTCAGAGTTGGGCTTATAATGGAAACTGAGCATGGCCTATATTATCATTATGGTTGAAGGAGCATTATTAAGGGCACAACTCAAGTTTTGTAAGCATATGCTGGAACATGCACTTAAAATATTAAAGAGAAGTTTTCAATAACAATTGTGTTTAGAAGCAAATTATCTTGGTTTTCCATTTCTGGGCTGTTCTGTGTGAAGCTGAATGATCACTGTTCTAGGGATCCAGCCTTTCTGCAGCACTGAGTTTGGGGTTTCAGATGCAAGAGAAGCAGACTGCCTACTTTGAAATGGTGCTGAGCTAGCAACAATGCTTCTGAGTCCAAACAGCTTCACAAAGTACCATCTCTGGTAATCAGCTGATTTTTTTAGGTCATATGTAAATTAAGAACACATCTGCTTTCCATATGTCCCACATACACAGCTTACATATGTTTTTGGATGTATTATCTTAATCATATTTATTGGCCAAAGCAAAAAAAAATTCTAAGTTTAAAATATTTTTGGATTCATAATATTATGAAACCAACAACTATAAAGCAAATGAGTCATGTACTACACTCCAGTTATAGTGTACAATTACGGCGTGTATTTAAGGGCTGTATTTCTTAGCTGGAGTGAAATCTGTGGGCAGCAGTGCTATCTCTCCTGTATTTTTGTCTAACAGAGATCTAAAGAAAAATTAATTACACTTCTTTGACTGATTGTTATTCTGCTGAAGTATGGTTCTAATCCTTATTAACATTCTCTAAAGTCATGCATGAAATATGACTTTTGCACCACACTCTGTGGCATATGTTTTCTCTTTCCAGCGTATTTTTCAAACTATCTTCGACCCTCACTGCTGTTCATTATTTTAAGATAGGTTTAAAGTTTGCCACAGTCTCAAAACTGATCCAGTACAGAGCGTTGCAAGGGAAAAAAATGACACATCATTCTGCTCATGGACACAAATTGCTTCTGATTATTTAGCTTTGAATGTTCTCCTCATACTGTTTTTATTAAAAGCCCCAGTATATTTACTCTTGATAGTGTCTTCAATTAAGTTAAAAAGAGTCCCTTTTCTATAGCAGTATGTAAAGAAAATAGTTGTTACAACCACAAAATTACCGAAAAAACCTGGTTCTAGTAAAGTACTACTTCAGTTCAACAACCACAGCACGAAGTTTGCTGTTTTCTTGTAAACTTTCCAACCATTAGATAAACAGTGTCTGTGTCTTCACACAGAAAGAAGCACCCTCTCTTTGTTTAAGGACAGTTCCTTTCCTGCAGCTCCCTGCGAAATACGTGCTCCATTAACCCGTGTGTGGGTAGGGAAGGTTTGTCCGTTGGGATGCAGAGCGGCTCTGTTTGACCGGCGGTGAGCAGGTCCATGCTCCGGGAACAACTCTGGGAACAAATTGCCGAACGACGTCGGCAGAGCGCTCGGGCTCCGTTCTTTTGCCTCGTGAGCGCCGTTAATTTCGGCTGTGACGAGGGGAGGGAGAGTTGTTACAAGTGGGATCCTGTGACTTCAGCACACGTTGCACGCAGCCAGGAATGTTTTCATTTTCCTTTTTTAAAGTAGAGATTTAGGAAAACAGACTAAGTTTAGCAGTTTCTGGAGCTTCTACTCTGTTGGCTTCACAATAACAGATTTTTCTTTTGAAAACACTGTCTTTTAGTGCTGTGATGTCACAACCTAATGTTGTACAAAGGCATAACTGGACTAAACATGTCAGGAACATGTCAGTAACTTTCCATAAATTATTCAGTCTCTTTGGGAAAACCCCTAATTATGTGTTAACTCATTTTCTACTTCAGAGAAGTTTTGTCTTGACCTTTGGAGTCCAATTGCTGGGGAGATTTTATTTCTTTTTTTTACTTTTTGGTGTTACTGTATTTCTGCTTAAAATTCTTCGTGTGTGAGCTCTGACAGAGAACTGCAAGGATCTGGCAGAAATGGGATGGCCGAAATCAAAGAATGGAATCAGCTTTAAACTTGTTTAGAAAATCCCTGGAAGGGCGCGGGACGCAGACGTCTCTGCTGAGCTGCGCTCCTTCCTCTGCTACCAGTGACTGCCGTGCACCTCTGAATAGCTCCTTTACATGCTCCGGGCTGTAAAGCTGTTTGTGCTTTGAAGGCAATGGGGTACGGAGGAAAGGACTGTTGGAAACATGTCACTTTGAACTGTGCTGGGGGGTCCCAGGGAGCTGGCCACCTCCGTCCGCCCCTGTTCCCTCAGAGGTCTGGTTCCAGTCTGCAAGCCCTGGAGCCAGCCCCATAGTCTGGTCAGGTGGCCCCACTGTGAGATGTCAGGCTGATAAGTCAAAGTAGAGACTTTTGAGTGAAGATCAAGAGTTTACTGCTTGAACTGCATCTCTTGCTATGTGTAACAGCTCAATATGGTAACAAAAGGGTTTTCCTGCCTGCAGAGACAGATGCTGCCTTTTCAAAATGTTGCTTTACATTTGAAGCCTCAGCATATGCTGTAATAAAGGCCATCCTGAAACTTCAATGGATTGTATCATGAGGAAATTCAGAGAGGAAGGAGCTTTAGGTGGATCTGCAGAATCTTTTATGAATAATACCCCACGAAAAAAACAGGACTATCAAGTAGGGGTCAGTCATGGCTCAGGATCAGGCCGTCTTGTGTTTTAGCCATGCTAGCATTCCTGCCGAGAGGAGTGGGTAGGGGAATGGGGGCTGCAGAAACACCCGAATTGCGGCGCTGTGGAGGGGAAAAAGCCCGATAATCTGGATCCTACATCTCCTGCCTGAAGGGTGCATCGTTCCTGTTAGCTGATATGTGGGAGTTCTGTAGGGACAGGACAATGCCACATTTAGCCAGTTGCTGAACCAAGAAGTGAGAATAATTGACTCTTCCTCTTGGAGCGAATCTGTGCATAATCTGTGTTACTAAGGCTCGGCAGGCAGATGTGAGCGCTCGTCTTCGGCCATTCTGCATCACCTTTGCTGCAGTTTTCTCCCTCTTCCCTCACTGTCTCTGTTCTTCCAGACAAGTCAAAGAGCTGCAGCTTAAGAAAGCAAGTGACTGGAGACAGGGACGTTGTCCCAGCAACATCCCCGAGGGACGTCAGAGCAGCACGCCCTGTGTCTTGTGAGCAGCGAACGGCAAGAACCATTTTCCTTCGGTTTTTAGTTTAAAGCTGTTGTTTCCAATGTGCTTTTGCATGTCCTTTCTGAAACAGCCTCACAATTAAGCTTTGCTTGTACATATGTTTGTGAAAAACAAAACAAATAAACTCTTGTTTCTTCTTGAAAATGAATCTCACAATGTGCATTTAGTAATGCTGTGTTGGTTGGGAGCAGAAGTTGTCCGAAACAATGTGTGGTGGGTGCAGTGTGCTGTGTGCTCAAGTGCTAGGATTAGACTTCAGAAAAGTGCAAAAAAGTATTGAAAGTAATTCTGATACAGAAGAGAGGTTACAGAGAGGGCTGTTTGCTCTGTTTACCCGTTATCAATAAATAGAGAACCCTCCGACCTGCAGAAGGGTGTAATCAACAGGTCTGCTGTCACCGTGACAGTATTGAGTGCAGGAAAGGCTGTAAATTTTGTTTGTTTTAGTACTGACAGTAGGGAGCAGTGCTAAGCTGGCTGCCAGCTGCAGTCACATGGGCTGGAATGGATTCGTGCTTAAAAACGCAAGAACTTTTAAAAGAAAATATTTTGTGCCTGGTATTTGAATTCAGTTTGTGTTATGCTGGGATTTTGTAGAGGTTAGATTTGTAATTTCACATTTTTACAGCCAAATTTTTGTCTCATAGCAGGGTAAATCTACAGTACTTTTGCTGAAGCAGGGCAAAGCCAGTGTGAAGCTTATGCAACTCTATCTAGCGCAGACCCAGCAGAAAAGGGCTGTCAGATGAGGGTGAACTCTCAAGCCCCCAGTAAAGATACCATTATTAAGTATAAGTACAGAGTAGCTTTTAATAGCTATAATTAACGTGTGTGGTTGTTTTAAATTAATAGAAACTGGTTTTGTGTTTCCATTTTGAAGGGAGGGGTTTTATTTGGTTCTCTTGAAGAACATGAGAAGTGAGTGTTCGTGAGGATCAGAGCAGGGCAGGTGCTCCAGAGGAGGAGAGGGTGAGGCAGGGCACATGGGGGATCCTGCCCCAAGACCTCTCCCAGCTGAAGGGTTTTGTGACTCGGAGACTTCCAGGCCGGGGGATGAGTCTTCAGAAGCGTTGGGCTGTACAGTTTCAATATTTTAAGTATTTATTCTAAAGTTTGGATTCAAATTCCTTTTTCCATCTCATTCTCATGGAGAATGTGCATGCAGGCGATAGTCAGGGTACGTCTGTTGCTGGTATGGAGAATGTCCCCGGGTGCTGTTTTGCTGCTGTAGCAGAGGACTGAGGAGCCGGGGCGGTTTTGCAGTGGTGATGCCCGGGGCAGTGTGATCTGTGCTGCATGGCACTGCCCTTAGTGGGCAGACCGCGGTCCCTGGTACTGTTTCTGCAGACCCCCAGAACACAGTTTATTCTGGAGGAGGTGGGGAGGTCGGGGCATAAGGCTCATCTCCCTGTCCGCTGCTTGTGGCACGGCAGGACCCAGCGGGGCGAGCGTGGCGGAGCCTCTGGTGCAGATGGATGGTTTGGTCCGAGTCAAGGCCCAGCCAAAGGTGTAAAGCAGGTCTCGGAGGCAGAGTGTTCCGCAGCGTACGGGCGCAGGGTGAGGGGCTGCGGCCCCTCGCCTGGCCCCAATCCCACCAGGGCAGGGCGGCGCAGGCGCGGGGCTGCCTGTCCTCTCCAGGGCCCTGGCTTGCACCCAGCTGACTCTGCTCCAGAAAGGAGGTGCTCCTCGCCCGGGCCCTCGGGGCTCGACGCGGTAGGCATGCCGAGAGCACACCGCGCACGCTGACAAGATCAGGTTTCGCACAAAATGCAGCGGCAGCCAAAACCTTCTCTTAAAGCACTTCGGAGGAGGAGCTGGTGGTGCTTCTCCTGCTCTTCCCTCCCGCAGAAGTCTGGAGTGCTCCCGGGAGCCGGCAGCCTGCTCCTCCCGACAGCACCCTGGAAGCAGCGGTGGGCAGCCCTGGGCGAGGACCGGCGCCTGCAGGCCTTGGCCAGATGAGTGCCCTCACTGCAGTCTGCCAGATCACACCAGCCCCCCGGACGCTCGGCCCGGTGACTCCTTCTCTGCAGGGAGGTGGAGATGGGACCTGCCCCAGACACCTTGTAGCTTGCAGGTGAGGGTGGAGAAAGGTGTGAGCCCCCTCAAGGGGTGGGGGGCGTTGAACTAACATTTCCCACTTCCTTAACCCACAAACTTGCCGCCCACAATCTCGTTTCGGCAGCCTGCAGGTGACAGCCTCTCCAGAGCACCGTACCGACGAGTCCTCGTTCCTCTTCGTATCATTGTAGGATAACATGCGTTACTGTGAGTCCCACGAAGGAAGTGGCATTGTCCTGTACAGCCTCAGCACCTGCAGGGGCACCCACGCGCTCCACCAGCAAAGGTGCTCTGCGTGTTTTATTCTGGGCACCTCGGCTGTCTGTGGCACTGAGAGCACAGAGCAGGAGCCGTCCGCTTCACTGGCCTCTGCTCAGGTCTGTGGTGGAACTGTCAGCGCTCAGTACCACATGCTTGGGCACGGATGCCCGCAGTGGAGAAGGAACAGGAGCACGGTGTAAGGCTCTTCACAAGGGCTGAGGACATGAGGCTGGGAGGAGGTGATTAGACAGGCTGGCCTTGAGCAAGCTGGAGGTGACTCTTACATCAACACTTGCACTGGGACACAGCTCCCACACGTGGGTTGAAGGGATGCTGCTGTTGCTGCTTCGGTTCCAGGGGAAACACTTGGTGTGCACGTGTGAGCCTGCCAGGCTGATCCCTGCACGGGACTGTGCACGAAGGCACTCCTGAGGCTTCCTCGGGACAGGCTGAGTGGCAACCAGCCTCTGTCAGCATTTCCCAAGCTGTTTTACCCCCTGTCCCACTTCCAGGTGAACTTGACTCTTACGCCCCCACTTTTCTCAGCCTGGGCACAGTGCTGTGCTGACATGGCTGTTCCAGCTCCAGGAGCTAATCCAAAGCCCCCAAGCATTCCTGCCTCCTGTCAAGAGGGAGTACCCACTGTCTGAACGTACTGGTGTGTGTGGAGAGTGCTGTGTGCTGGAATGTGTGTGCTGGTGCTGTGGCCTGCACAGCTCCTGGAAGGGGTTACTGCTGCTGAGGCACACCAGCATCACTGGCAGCCTGTTGGGAGAGGTCCTGGTGAGCTGACCAGAGGACAGCCATCAGTCTCGTTTGAACGTGTGTGCTGGTGTCTGTGAGAGTAGCAAGCAGGACCCTGGCTGTGGCACAGGAGTTGTGTTAGTTCAACCACGTCCGTGCATCCACACAGTCCCTTTTCACCTGAGCCCCATTACAGCCCTGGACAGTTTTCCCTCTCCAGCTCCTGCTGCAGCACACAGTGCTGCAGGGGCTGAGGCTCAGGGCACACAGAGCTCCAAGGCACGTAGTCCTCTCACCCTCCTGATTTTCACAGTTAAGTGTCTCAGCGTTCAGAGTCTCCAAACATCTTCTAGCTGTGTGTAAGCACTGTGACTAATGTCTGTCACATGCTGTTTTCTCTCCCGTGTCCTTCCCACAAGGAAAGGTATGGCCACTCCGTGTCCTCTTTTGATGAGGTTCTCGGACTACTGGCTCCACATCAAAAGCGACAAGGTTGGGAAAAGGTGTATGATGACAAAAAGAGAGCTGGGTGTGTCCTTTTTTTCTACACATCATGACAGAAGTGCACTGAGGAAGTTCTTTCTTCTTCCCTCTCTCTTGTTCATTGACATCACCGCTATCTTTGTCATGTATGACATGACCTGGCTACTGACTGTCTATGAACTGACATCTGAGCACTGGATTCCTCTGGACACAACACGCACAAAGTTTTTAACTTATCTGGGCTCTTCTTCCCAAGCCATCAGTTTTATTCCATATACAGAGGCCACTAACAGCTGTATGTACCACGTGCAGAAGATGTCAGAGAAGGAGCTGATCTTTGCAGGGACTTTAAGCAAGGGATGCAGCAGTGTGTTGTGACTGCATCTTGGAATCATTCTGGAGACAAAGATATAAACCATTTTATTACTCTTCCCTGAGCCTCTGCTGCTTTCTCCCAGGAGGCACAGGTGAGGCCTGTATCTCCTCCTTATGAGCTTCACGTGCTGCTTCACCTTTATAAAGGTGAAAATGGCAACATGCCCTGTGGGTGTTTCCTGGTGGATGTGCTGGGCTGCAGGGCTGGAGTGTCTGCAGGCACCAGGGTAGAGCTGCTTGTCAGTGTGTCCCAAACCTCTGGGCAGAGGGGCGTGCTCAGCTGTTAAGAGTGCAGGGAAGTTATTTTAGTGATCAAGCTGGAAGTTTCTTAGGGCCTGTGGGCTTGTACTTGTTTGGCCACTGTGGTAACAAGGTGGATCGTCTGTTCGGACAGCAACAGGCATAGAGAGATCTCCTTACTTCTACGTGGGCAAAAGTCAGTTCCACAGTACGACTGAGGATGTGAGCAGGACCTGAGAAGGAGAAGAGCCATCGGAACTTTGGGCTGGTGTGCAGTGAAACCTCCCAGGAGAACCAGCCTGTGGCATTTCGTTACCCTTGCTGAAAAGGTACCTGTGACTTTCTTGGTGAATCCTTTAGTTGCCGGTGGTCTGTAAATAAGCATAAAATGCATGTTAGTTTTGGCTCAGGTTTCTATTCTCAGATGAATGAATTTGAATGTACTTGTTTTATCTGTGGAATCTCTCTTGGAACTGATGTTTGCAGAGAAGATAAATGTGCTGCTGCCTGCCTGCTTGTCCTGACTTAATCTGTGATGCACGGAGCAGTGTCCTGGGGGAATTAGGAGAGCTGGAAGAGAGCTTGGGATGTCAGGCTGCCAGGACCTGGTGCTGTGACCTGTATCAGTTTCTTCATCAACGATAAGGCTGTGGATTGCATGTTAGCAGTAGAGCGTCATGGTTGGAATGTTTTCCAACATGTTTCTTTTGGAGGGGGCCATTGTACATCGGTGTCCTGTTAGCGCAGCGTCCAAATGAAGATAATGTGGGGGAAAAAAAATCATCCCCCATTCATGTGTAGGGCAGGCCAGCATACCTATCTGGCACAGCACATCCCACTGGGGAAGTCTGCCTTTAGATGAGGAATGTTTTTCAGGTTGGTTTTAGCAGATGTTAAACCATCTTCAAGTTGATGGGACTCACTTTCCAATTCCCTGCACAAATTTTTGCTTCCAAGAGCTTGTGAAAATCCTAAGTGAGAGCATGCTGTACACTGCAAATGTCGGCATGTTACAATCGTAAAACGTAAACCACAAGGGTAGTATGGAAACTGTCCTATAATAGGGGTCCTGAAAGTATGGATTCAAACTTGCTTCTTATCAATGTCCTTAGAAGATGCAACAGGGTCTCAAAATTTCATTCTCCTATAAATGAAGTATTTTACCAGATGACTGCTTAAGCATCTCTTATACTAAAGATTCATTCAAGGTGGAAATAAAATGAACTGAAAATGACTGAGGAGTGAGCAATGAACAGTCCCCATAGGCCAAATCTTAGTAGGAGAAAACACTTAAAGTTTCTTTAGTGCTGGCAGGTTCAAAAGTCAGGGCTGGTTTCAATTAGCCTGGGAGAGTCTCGGTGATAAACAATTCCTGTGGTCTTGAAGCGAAGGGGCTAGCTGCATGCAGCCATTCTAACTACTTGAGCTGGCCCTATTCCCTCTGCTCTGGGAGTAACTGTCTCTTTGAATGAAGTATTTGTCATCATTTGTATATGAATTCTTCTCAGTTTTTGGGAGTAAGGAAAATACAAAGTTTTCTGGTTAAGGCATTTTTGGTCTGAAAATCCCCCAGGGTATCAGCTTAAAATATGCATGACGTTCATGCGATTTATTTTCTTTAAGGGGCTGGAAAATGTGAGTGTGTGCAGATGTGTTTGTGTGCACATGTGTGCACAGCTATGCGATCCACCAAGCTCCGCCTGACGGATAAGCCTGCTCTGCAGTCGGGCAGTGCGGACCGGCAGGTGAGGAGGCGGCTGCTACCTGGGACACCCTGTCCTGCACATGGGCTGGCCTCTTCATTGTACCCCTCTCTGGAAACCTAGTTCACTTCTGCTGGTGTTATTTCACGAGAGAGACAGGAATTTCAGGTCATCCCAGCTGTGTGTGTGGCAGAGGAGCCTGTTCAAGGCTCCTGGAGCATCTCCACGTTTTGTGGTTGCACGCACTGACAAAGCCCATTGTTAAAGTTCTTCTGGCAGCCACGCTAAAGCATTGCGGTGTTGAGATGCTGCGTTTCACTGGCACTCGCAGTTCGTAAACTGCTGAGAAAATGCTTGTACGTGTTATATAGGGGTAAAGTGAGAAGCTGGGATTAGAAAGACTATACCTCTTATTCAGAAAGATCATATCCTCAGTGCGTGGTGCTACCCAGACAGGTAGTAAGGGGATAGTTCATCTGATCGTTGCCTTGAGCCTCACTCAGAGCTTGTGCCAGACACTTTTTTCCCGGCCTGCTGAGCCTGTGGTGACTGGATGTGCCTTTGTACTTGCAATTTATTTTCTGTGACCAGAGCAGCCCTCCGAAAAAATAAAGCTGAAATCAATCAGCAATATTTCTGCATTCAAATAATCTTAAAACAAGTTCCTGATACTCAGAAAACATGGGGCTGAATACATTTTTCTAGAATGACCACTAGAGTATTTCAATTTCAAGAGCATTATATAGTCAAATCCAGCAGAGAACACAAATAAAAGCCCATAGTCTCTCGTTGGAGCTTTTTTTAGCATGTTTTGGAGATAGCTGTTTTGCATGTAGACTTGAAAAGTCTGAAGTCACATGAAATACTGCTTCTTCGTGATCCTGGATACCTTCAGACTTATTTACTGTTAAAGATTTATGGTAACATGCTTAGGGATAGGTTGGGGGATTATGTATAGTAATTATAGACCACCATATGCTTTTACTCTGTAAAACTTTTATTTCTAGCCAAAATGCTAACACGCGTAAGCTTTCCTTTTCCATTTGAAAAGGAGATGCTAGCATTGTCCTGTGATTTGGCCAGCACGCAGAACCTATTCAAATGAATCTTGGTGAAAGGAAGATTTTTGACAAATATGATTTCTGTGCAACAAAACAAACTGCACAGGGTAGTTCAATAGGCCCCCTTAAATCATGCACAGTACAAATCCTTTAGAGCAGGAGGATCTATTTTTATCATGAGAGTTTCCATAGCAAAAGCTGATTTAACTCCTTAGGGTGAAGTTCATGCCAGTGCATGTCTCTGTGAAAGATCAAACTCCCTTTAACACATGGATGGGGGACCTGCAGAAGTCTTGTGTTTGGAGTGGAGAGCAGATGTCCATATGCAAACACCCAAACGTGCACTGAGGAGCTTCTTTATAACTATGATATAGTTCTTTCACCAGCAGTGACCAGATCTCAGAAAACTGTACTGAGCAGATGCCATGGTAGTTCAACTGCAAGAAAAAAAATCTTTTCGCTGTGCTTTTCAGAGCAGAAGGCCTTGTGTGGGACAGCTTAGAAATATTATTCTGGGGGGAAAAAAAATTACACAGATTTCACAGTTCAGTACAGTCTCTGAACTGTGTGAGGATGCAGTTGTCACAAAGGGAAAACATTTAACAGGGCACAAAACTTCTGCACACCCGCTGTCAGCTGAGCATGGTGTTCTCTGAGGAGTCTGCTGCTTCCCCTGCCCAGCCCATGGTGAGCAGCGAGCATCTGGTGCTGTTCTCAGCTGATGCGACACAGACCTCTCTGATGTGCCGCAGTCTGACGTCCTGAAGCAGGTTGGACTGGCCTGACTTTGTCTACAATGGCCTTTTCCTGCTGAGGAGAACATGTCCAGGGCCATGGGCACCCAGCTCTGCTCTGGGTCAGACGGGTCCAGCCTCTGTGGGTGCAGAGCATCCTTCCTGCATTTTGGGAAGGTCTCTGTGTAGCTGAGGCTGTGTGCTCTCTCCATGGCAGTAAAGGTGATGGCACAGGTGCAGCATCCTGTTTTCATGGCCTCAGCACGTGGGTTGGGAGAAAACAAGCTCGTCAGGTTTAACTGAAAGAGTTCCTGCAGCAAGCAGCTGTGAAAAATGGTTTAGTGTAGGACTCCTGTGCCATCCCCAATAAATGATGGATGTGTTGACCTGGGACTTGTGATACCTGAGTCTTGCTGCCAAATCTATCACAGACTTGGGCTGCATGCAAGGGAGTGGCAGGATGATTTCACTGGCAGGTGTGATTTACAGGGTGCGAACTGAAGCAATTAGGTTCACAGGGATGTAAATCAGTCAGGATTTGTCCTACTCTGATCATCACTGACTCTTCTTGGTGGGTATGGCCGGTACTGAGCAAATTTGCGCTGACAGTCTGGCTGAGCAGACCCCATGGGCACAGCAACGGAGCTTCTGGAGAGGGTACGTCAGGCTTTGAGGGATTCTGGAGGAAATTCCTTCCCAGCAGAGCTGGAGGAAACGGCAGTGGTTATTCCAGTGGTTATTCCAGGGCTGGATTTTGCACACTGCAGTTTTTCCTACAAGCTGCAGCAGCCAGATAGATTCTTTGAATCACAACATGATTCCTTTTTTTTTTTTCTTTTAAGTGAGTTTCTTGATGAAGGCTCCCTACAGCAGTAAAATGTGCTTGTGAAGGTGAACTGTGGCACTGCCACAGTGTCTAACTTACTAAAAGATGACCAACAAAAGCCTCTGACCAAGAAAGTCTTGTTCCAGGTGTTGTATTCTCTCCTTCACTGTTTTAACATGCATGCTGCCAATTCACATTTAAAATAGAAACTAATATTTAAAATATTTGCTCAAACTCAAAAACTTGAAAAATAACAAAAATCTGGGTAGCTTTGTAAACAAATTCAGATCAAAGTTTGTATTGGATAAATACTATAAAAATATAGAAATTAAAAGATAATACCTCCAGACTGATTCTTGCATCTCTCACTGAAGTAGGGTTTGGTTCTAAACTTTTTTCATGTTGAACTTCTGCTGAAGATCATCTTTAGTCTGAAGAAATTCTTTGGGAAGTTCTGCTTGAAATCTTAACTTTTAAAAAGGAGTAGAATTCCATGGTCTGTAATCAAGCAGCATTTCCACTGAATTCAGTGCAGGCTCTATGCATTTTAAAATGCACAGAATTAATTCCAACTTCAAAAATTTGACTTGTCATCTGTAGATAAGAATTCAGAGCAATATGCAAGCTCTGCTGTTCAAATGGCTCGGGGTGTCAGTGTTGAGTTGTTGAGAGTGTATAAATCATATGTATGTGTGATTCTCGGGTTAGTACCTGGGGATTTGCTTGATATGATTATACACACTGCTCTGCTCACTTAGTTCATTTCATGTCTGCCTCAGGAGCGACCTCAGGAGGCGTTTACATTGATTATTTCCCTCACAACAGCCAACACAGTTCAAATAAAGCAGGCGATGCATAATTAAAGGCATCATTGCTTTCTCACTCAAAATAGTAATGGGGCAGGATCTAATTTCCTACTTAACACAGAAAGGCTGTGCTTATTAACAATTCCTATGATTATTGTTTACTAAACTCATTTTAATAATGGCCTGGCTTTTTTTTTTTCCTTCCTCTGGAAGACCCAAGCTGTTCTGCTTGTACTGGAAGAGCCTGACAGGGCAAACAGCTAATCCAGAGGGGGGTATGCACAGCATCCCAAACCATCGGCCAGCTGGCAGGAAAGTGCAGACTCTCACCTGAAGGTTTACGCTGCAGACCAACGTTGATGCTATGCTGTGAGATACACACCAATTAAAAACTGTCACCTATAGAAGTGTCAAAGTGGTGGAGGTGGTGGGAAGTTCCTGTGTTAGAATCACCCCGGAGGCCCTTCTGCACCTCATCTTTAGGCAGACAAACCGGAAAGCTTGCTCTGGCACAGCTTGACTTGATGCCTGGTCGGTGCTGTGCCCACTTACTTGTCCTCACGAGCGTGGGTCTGCGAGGCCATCGGCGCAGAGCTGCCCCTTGTTGCAGGGAGCACCCTGGGCATGCTGCACTGTCAGCTCACCCCAGTGCAATCACATCTGAGCTTGCCCATGTGGTGGACAGCTGTGAGTTTTTGACAATGTGGTGGTTAGTGTAGAAGACGCCCACTTTCAAAGCCAGCCTTGTATCTGTTTTTCCTGTGGGAGAAGTTTTTTAGCACTGGCCCTGGACTCCGTCCTGCATGCTTCAGAGGGCTGTTGTGTTCTTATTAGCATAATAAAATCTGCACCTCCCAGTTCATTACCCTGAGAACTGAAGAAAACAAAATAAAAAAAAATCAGTTCATACACTGACAACACTTGTGCCACTGAAAAGAGAAAGTTGGCTGATGAGGAATGGTTGAAGGATTGTGCTGATGGCACGGAGAAGCAGCTGATCCAGCCTGATGTCAGGCAGAACTGTGTGGGCTGTGAGCCTTGATCCAGACACCGTGCCCTTGCAGCAGGAAATGATTACACCACGCAGGGTTCCTGCTCAGGCAAGACTTGCATGTGGTGTCAGGCCTGAAATTCTCAGCTCTCCAGAAATAAATTTAGGAAGTTAAGGCATTTTGTAAACTGCTCTTCTCATCTTCTGGTGGAATTGCTAAGCCTAGGGATGCTTTATTAAGCTAAAAATCCAGGGAATTTTGGAGCTAAACTCTGTGTGAATTTAGCCAGAGGTGGCAGGCAACAAGCTGAGCTTAGGGACTTGTACTGAGAAAACGTTAGTTAGGGCATTCTCATCTTCAGCCCTTACTGATCCTTTCCAGTGCTGAGTCTTGTGGGTGGGTACTCTGCAGCTGGGCGGGTTTGAGTTGGAGTGTTCACTCTGGTGGGGACAGAAACAACAAAGTAGCTTCATGGTGACTTCTACTTGCTCTCACATGTTTAAATCGTTCAGATTTTGTGGGAAAGATAGACATCCACCAGACAATGTCTTGCTTCTGATGAGTAAGGGGTGCCTATGTCCTGTAATCCTTGAGAAAAATGTGTCAAACCTCATTACTCACAGTGAATGAGCACTGGCAGCTTTCCTGATTTATACATCTCTACTACAGTTAATAAAATTTCCTGTAAAATGAGGATACTGATGGATTCTTGTTTCCCTCCTGTCTTTTCGCCAGTCCTACCACCCTTGTCCACCTAAGTCTGTGCCAGAGCTGGTGTGCTGCACCTCCCAGCATGTTGGAGGGCCAGGGAAGCACATCAGCCAGGCCTGGTGACTTTGTTCTGGAGAATGGTCTATGAGACATCGCTCTGCCTCTGAACAGAGAGATCCCTTGGGATGCTTCCAAAGCACTTCTAGGAGGGCCACCTAGGCTGACCTTCCCCAGCCATATTTGCAGGGTGGGACTTGAGGCCAGGCTGCACCCTGTCCCTGCGTGGGGGCGGGTGGCCCTGCAGTGGGTGCCCCAGTGCCCAGACACCTGTCGGCAACCCCTGCCCTTAAGGCTCGTGGGTTGTTCTGTCCAGTTCTCGCAGCATTCGCCTGGCTCTGATGCGGCTCCGGGGAAGTGTGCCAGCCTGCACCAAGAGGTGTTCAGTCCCCAGCTCTGTGAGTTCAGAGCAGGAACTGGGTCTGAGCTTCTCTGAATACAAATGAAATGGAACACTTTGTATAAACTGACCAAAAATAAAAAGCCCGGTACCAGTTAGCCTCACATTTTTCTTGAGAAACGGTGTTAAAACGAAAGCTAGTGATTGTAAGAAATAACTGAACAAGCTTCTGTGAAACAAGTCACAAACTCAGTTCACTCCACAGGCTGTTAAATATCTGACAAACTTCTGGTTAACTTTAGCAAAGACCAACGACAAGGGGGTTATTGCCATTGTAAATTGTATCTAACAGTTTAATAGTCGTAATACCTGGTATGTTCTTTTTAATCATATGTGTCTGGAGTGCTGCAGAACAGAGAAAGCATCTGGATCTATAGCAGCTGAAGTAGAAAGTTGTTTTTCTGTTTACAATATGGCCCTCTGCTCATAATAACATTTAAGTGCATGGTAAGTGTGCGTCTTGTGTGCATAGACTATATATTTAGTGTGTAAAAAAAAAAAAAAAAAAAAAGGTATATTTTGTGCATGAAAGTTAGCGTTCTAGTGGATTTTTTTAAGACTGGAAATACAAAACAAACACAGAAAGCAAACCCATGTTGTTTCCACGGCAGAAGGTCTGCCAGCTGGCAGGAGGACTGTGTTATGTTGAAGACAGGAGATGCAGGCTGTGTGCAGGGCTGTGTCACCTCCATGCACACAACGGACTTGCTGAACCCGAGCTGCAGCAGCCTAAAGCGTTTCCACTCCACAAATGCCATACAGAAAGGGCTCCAGTAACTCAGATTTTCCCAGGCTGCAAGCACGGGGCTATTTAGACCTTTTTAAAATGAGTAGTTTGTGTGAATGCATCGGTGTGTGTTGCTGAGGTGAGGGGGGTTGTAGATATGGCCGTATCGTTCCCGAATGTATTGTGGAGACTTGCTCAAACAGCTTCTTTTACAGGCAGGAAACATTGGTTTTAATTGATAGATAACTGGGAGGTAATAAATGGGGCTTTGCAGAGCTCTGTGTCATGTTTCTGCTGTTTCTTTGTGTGAGCTCGGTTTTTGGAATAGCTGGAAAGGATTCTGCCTGTCTCGTTTTGATGGAAAGCAAAAGCCATAGGGTTTAAAGGGAGGGACAGGGCTTTTCAACACAGCCAGAGCAAGCTGGGATGGACCTGCAGGACCTGTCAGATGAGGCACTGAGACAGACCGAAAAGAATCAGCTAAAATGAGCTATCAATGAAATAAACTGAAACTTATTTAATAATCACAGTATACTCGGCCTTAGATGTGGTTTTAGTTCAGCAATCAGAGTCCAGCCCCAGCACGCAGCTTTCCTGTAGAAGACACTGTGCTTAAGAGTTCATCTGATGTCCCGTGGGGAGGGGTTGCATCCTGGGGTCCCCAGTGTACCTGCGTGTCCCTCACCTCGGAGCAGCCCTCGGGGCACAGCCCTCACCAGATCTCTTGTCGTTCCCTCACCAGGATGGAGAGGGAAGGACTTGCTGCAAACCTTCCCTTTGCGAATCCCTTGGCTTGTTGCAAATCCCCTCTCTGCCCCATCCATGAAGAGCTGGGAGCACAAACATTCAAACAGGGCTGTTCTGAGACAGAAACAACATAAAATAATTTCTGTGTTGTGGTTGCTTTCCTCCCCTACCTCCTTTGTGGGCAGGTTTTCAGAAGTATCACGTTTCCAAAATGCAGATCTCCATTAGGATCAGGAGGACCAAACCTGTTCCCTTGCTGTTGCTCATATGAGATGCGGGTTTTGTGCATGGCTCCAGGTGGATTTCCAGGGCTGGCAGACAACCATGTGTGAGGTACACTCCATTATTGCTAGAGATATGGGCACTGCGTGGGTGGCAGGAGGCTGTGGTCCCCAGGTGGACATCAGTGCCCCGACAGCCCTATGCAGGGAAGACTGGTACAGTCCTACAAAGAAAGTTATCAGAGCTGAAACATCCTCATCCCTGTGAAACTCTGTCAGAGGCTTCCAGTAGTTGTCCTGTAAATGAGCTATTTGGGGATAAGACATGGCAATGGATGTTTTGGTGGGAACTAGAAACATGGGAGGATTTATCAAAGCAAGTTGCCTCCTGTAGCCCAGCTTTATCCCAGGCAGCTGCCAGTGTTCAATCTTGCCAGATTTCTTCCTTTTGCCTCAAAAGGGAAAGGGCTAGAAGTATTCTTAATCACAGACAAATGCTTGAGAAATTTGTGGGGTGGGGGAGAAAAGCCCGTGTCATCTCTCTGTGGGTGGATAGGAGAGAGTCAGTGAGCCCCAGTTCCAGAATGGGATAACTTTTCTCCATTATTATGGAGGAGCCACTTCACAATTAGACTCGAGTGCTGACACCTGCACTTACGATTTCATGCAATTAATTGACGTTAAAAATACTATGATTGGAAGGTAAAGGGGTCTGTGACTTCACCCGTCTGCCCTTTGTAGGGACAGAGCTATGTTGTCTGATTTGGCAGGATGCGCACAGGAGAGGCAACTCGCACAGGGTTGCAGGCCGGCGCTGTATGAGCTCAGCGGGATTGTCCACAGCCGGTTCAGGCTGTTGTTCTGTGTCCCCGCATCAGGAAGGGTTGAGGTACCGTTTTGAAGGGGTTTGTGGCAGTGCCACAGGCTTGCTTTGCTGTGGGCTGGTAGGCTAATTGTGGCACACTTCCCGCTTTTGATAGGGAGTATTTCTTCCAGTGCAGTGGGAAGCGGTGCCTTGTTTTACTGATCATCAGATGTGGCTTGGGATCCTCTCGCAGTGTTCACGCAGCTCAGGGGCAGAGATACCTCAGCTGACTTTTTAACAGCACGTTTATTGGACAAAGTTTAAGACATGTTCTGTCACTTAATCCTTGCGTTGCCTTTCGCTATACGGAACTGACCGGAGGATGTCATTTGTCTAAAATTTTAGGGCAAACAGTATCAGCAGTGTCTAACCTCAGGGAACTGCTCATATAGAGTAAGATGTAGTTATTGAGTCTGTGATCTGTTCAGTCCTGAAGTTATTCCTGGGATCAAACAAGTGGAATTGATTCGTAATAATAAGGGTCCCAATAGGCCTAAATAGAAATTGGTTTTCTCAGATTCTTGGTTTGTGTTGGTGTTAAATACAATCACTGACACATCATTTGTGTCTGCAGATGTTGACACAGTGCTTGCGAAGACCCAAAATGCGGGCAGTCGGCTGCTCTGTTTGCAGCCGTGCTGCTTTGTGCTATGCTAGTTCTCCAGCTCACAAAAGAAAAAATAACTGAGATTTGTCTTGTCTTGGGCTGACAGTGTAGCCAAGTGATTGCCAGTCCAATTTGGCAGTTTTTAATCATTTTATCTCTGTTCTCTTCTCTCTGGGGAGACAGTCAGTGTTTAGCAGTCTGCTCAGAAAGACCTTGGGGCTAGTTTCAGCGGCAGTGGCTCAGAGCTCCGATTATTAGCTCTGCTCTTAGGAGCACACTGCGATCTTTCCCAAGGGAGTGGTGTGAAAAATTAACACAGGCTTAGAGCAGCAGTGCAGCAGCGAGCTATGTAACTGTAATTACTCCATTGATATTCCTCACACAATAACACTGTCATCAGTCATTTACATAAACTTTTTCTCCATGAAGAGGGAATGGCTGCTTATAACCCTATTGGGTGCTTCCAGAGCATGCATTATACATTTTATTTGTTCTAATTTCAGACTCAAGGCCTGTAGGAACAGGGAGAGGAAACGTGCAGCCTTTCCGTTGTTGCTGTTTTTTCCATTGCAGCAGTAAGTGTCACTCTGCACCGTTGTGCAGGGAGGCTGAAATGTATCTTGACTGGATACTGGGAACCATTTCCAGGATTTGAAATGTTCAATGTAATTTTAAGGAATACATCAATATTTTTTAGGTATTTTAAACAGTTTGGTACCCAAGTCTCAGTCTCTCACCCTTTTGGTCAGGCCAGGTCCACAAGCAGCAGATACTGTTCTGTTTGCAGAACTCCTCAGGACCTACTGGCTTTCCTTAGATTTCTTTTTCTTCCGCAAGCACTCGGCATGGTGCCATGCCCTCTGCCAGCACCGGGCCCTCCTGTAGCTCCATCTCTCTCACTGTGGCCAGAAGGAATGCCTGCATAAGCCTCAGACGCGTTCTCCCTGGCAGCAGGTAATTCAAGAGAGCAGCAAGAAGTGGTTAATAAAATTCAAAACTAGCACCATCCTGCCTTCTGCCAGGGACACTTGTTCCCTTTGTGCCCCTTTTGCAGCCTAAAAGCCAGAGCTACGTAGAGCAAACTAGCCTTCCCCCAGGCCAGGCCAGGCCACGCGGAGATGAGCGTCCCGGAGCACAAGTCTCCAGGGCGGTCTGGCCTCGATGAAGCTGCTGCAGCAGACAACGTGCTCTGCAGCCCTTCAAATACAGGCGGCCGTCCCAGCGTGGGCTGGCTGCGAATGGCTTGACCCTCTCCCTTCTCGGGGCGTGCAGGATCGCCCAGTCGGAGCATCACCCCACCCAGCAGAAGGAGGGAGACGTGATTTAGTGCTCAGCACCTTGTTAGGGACGAGAGGTCCCTGTCCTCATAGCAGAAGTGTTAAACTTCTGTAGATATTACACTTCCTCTAATTAAAGTCTTTGGAGCCAGATATTCCTGGGGCCAAGGCTAATAATGTATTCAGAAGAGTAATACCCCTGTCTGAGCTGCAGCATGTTTATTGATGGCACCGGTACCTGCCGGTGCTGCCCGTGTCCTGTGCTCGCTCCGCGCGGTGCGGGCCTCGGGGCACAGCATCCTGCTTGCTGTCACAGTGAAAATCCTGAGTGCTGCGGCAGGACACATCTAGTGGGGAGAAAAGGCACATGGTAGTCAAATTTCAGTTGCTGAATATTTAATGAAGCCTGCAGTGTTTATTTGGTTAGCCTGTCGATTTTTATCGTTCTGTCAATAGCTTCTCATATGTGGCACGGTGATGATCTTTAGCAGCCTGTCCCCTGGGAGCCAAGGCGCTAAATGCAATTATGGATTTTATACCGCAATGTGTTTGATATTTCCACTGATCTAATTTGCAGTCTGGTAGTTTATTGTTTGGCATTTTAATGGCGTTCAAATGCTATGGAAAATTTGATTTCTCTTTATAATTCACCCTAACATCATTAATGCTGGTAGCTGAATGGCATGGATTTTAGAGAGCCAAATATATAGGAAAATCATTTTTTTTAATATGGACCAAAACAATCAGAGTTTTAACTAAAAGGAAAACCGTGTTCTATTTTTTTCACACTTCCTCTTTGTCAGTTTTCATTAAATATTAGGATTACTTTGAGATAATGGTAAAACAAATGTTAGATGATGCCAAACAAAATACAAGTGCAACGTGTCTTCTGATGGAGGCTTCACTGTAGAGCTCAAAGGTCCTCAGGAGTCTTTTGAGAGAGAAACAGAATGAGAACCATCTATAAAAAAAGTCTTGCTGGGCTGTTTCTCTCTTCTGTTCCAGACCACTTTTGCTTGATAATCCTCCATGTATTTTTTTTCCTCTGCTGTAGCTTGCAGAAGCCCCAAGCCAACCACTTCATCAGATGCATCTATTTCACTAAAAAAACCCCAAAAGAAAACAAAACCCCAAAACCAAGCCATAGTTTGGTAGAAATTTTTGAATTTTGGATTGGGGCCGTTGGCCTGAAGAAGGGGCACACAGACCGCGTGGGGGTAGGTGGCGTGGGGGAGTTAATCGTGGTGTTATTTTACACATCTACAACACTTTTATTGTGCAGTAACTCATGAGTTATGGGTCCTTTGCAATTGCAAAATAAATCCTTTAATTAACCACCTAGTCAGAAACAATTTAACCTCCTCAGTGTATCTCATAAACTACATTAGCCCCAGATTTATTTAGAATAGTGTTGTGCAAGTGTGATCTATTTACATTAAGAAGTATATGCCCTTTGTAATGTCAAGTATACTGGGACAAGGAAACACAAATCTATTTTATGTGGTTTCATCCATGGCTTTTAATGATTTTACTGAGTGTTTCCCAAAGAGAAGCAAATGCGTTTTTGCACAGAGTGTTCAATGAAAGCAGGCGGGATGATAACTACTTCACGTATACAGGTAGCTTCAGGTCTGTATTCGTTGCTTGTTGCTCAGGACTATTTCACAAGCAGTGGTGGTAGAGAGGAACCTTACTGTCCTCCTGTGTCCAGGGCGGTCAGACTATGCAGGGGCATGTTGACAAGCAATGATTCTCTTTCTTGAATGCTGAAGAGTTTGTTTCTGTCTTTCAGCAGAGGCATGAACACAAGGCCAGTCAGCGTAATAAATCTTATGGGCTGCCAGAAATAGAACAGGCTTTGTGGTTTATGAGTTTAAGAACATTAAGGAGGTTCAAGAGAGTTCCTCTTTTGATGTAACCAAGTAGAAAAGCCGACAAAAATAAGAAGTCATAAAGGAGGCTGAACGAGGAGCCAAAAGCACTAATGAATGAATATAGAACAATCAGCTTTGTGTTTCACAGGGTGCTTCAGCAGTCCTGTTGGACTGATGGACCAGTTTGCTTTTTGGATGAGATTCACACTGACCCTCAGATTCTCTGTGTCTCTCCTCAGCATGGTGGCATGGATGCTCCTGCCGCTTGCACTGTACCTGGCAACAGCAACAAACATGATTGCGTATGTAACTCATCTCAATTCTTTCCCCCAAATAAAATTTCCTTCTAAAAACCAGATTTTTCTTTGAACTTATTAGATGGCAAGAGCAACAGCGATCATATAGAGGAGGAAGTGTTAACTGCCACATTCCCTTCCATGGGGCAGAAGTAGTCTTTCTTAGGGTCCTCGTTTTGTCCCATACTGTTATGAGGTGCTGCTGGGTCACAGCAATGTTGGGCACTTGGTTTGCCAGTGCCAGCAGAGGTGGTATGGAGCTCCTCTGGAGTCAGGGAAATTCTTGCCAGCCCCTTCTGGAAAACCGCTTTTCAGGAAGACTTGTCAGGGATCAGACAGGATTGGATCCCAGGCAGCGATTATTCTTTGGCATCTCTGCCTTTGGTCAAGCCGAAGCACAGGCAAGAGCAGCCACGGGACCTCAGCAGGCTGTTGGGGGCCAGGGCTGCTGAGTGCACTGTCCTGCCCGGGGCTGGCTTTGTGTCGTGCGTGTGCTTGGTCCTGGTTAGGCATTCCTCTGTCTGAGGTGCTCTCCATCTTCCAAATGACCCTTCTTACTTTAACGTCTGCCAGCCCGATGCTTGGGCAGGAGGATCATGGGCTAACTGGGAGTCCATCTTCTTCTGCAAGAGGGGCCAGCGTGGACTGGTATGGGAGCACAGGAGGTGATGCAACAGGTGGTCACAGTCCCACTGCTGTCAAAAAATAAGGCATTTGAAGGATACTGGGCAATGCACAGACTCTGAAGCACTTGCTGGAAATACGCCAAAACATCTCACAACTGTCTTATCTCCAGCAAATACATTAAAAAAAAAATGACCGTATTATTCAAGCTCTGGCCTACAGTGTTTTCAGTTGGTGTTTTCGTTTGTAGGAACGAAAGCTAACAGGCTGTCACAAAATTGTGGATAAACCTAGTTAGCAGGAATTAAACAACAAAAAAAGCCACCAAGTTGTGGAGTGTGGAAGGCTAATGACATAAGCCTGGCCCTCCAAGTGATCTGTTAGCAGATGATGGATGAATGTGCACCTCACTCGGCAGCGCCACCAGCCTTGCTCTGTTCTTGAGTATCTGTCAAGATGTTAAGTGGACGACTGCAATCAGCAGTGAAATAAGACCTGTGTAATCTGATGTTCCACTTAGAAAAGAAAACAAAATTCCTACCACCTAATATGAGACTACACCAGTCAACACACAAAGGCCTTTCAAGCTGGCTAGGTATCTGATAAAATCTTTACACCTCATTATCATTTGTAATTTAGAGATATGGGTACAGCTGTATCTACAAACAGTGCATGATGACATTTCCAGGGGTTTTTATCTGTGGCTGTTTCCCCGAACAGCTCTTCATTCATACAGGTACTTCTCTATTCCTTTTAATGTGTCCTTTTGTTCAGACTTTGTCTCGCTGAGAAGGGTAGGCTGCTTGTTAAAAATGTCCATTCAGTAAGAATTGATGCAGATCAGCAAAAAAAGGGACAGCCTTCTAGTCTCTGCAATGGAAGTTTGGTTTTGGTTAATGCCATTTAGTCAAGCTGTTTTCTAGAAGGTGACAAGAAATGGAGAATTTGCTGTCCTTATGTCCAGAAAAGCCCTGCATCTTAGGGGAAAAAACCAACAATATGAATGTTAAGCGAAGTGCAGGTTTGAGTAAGTATCTGGGGCAGGACAGCCCAGAAACAACATCAAGCTTTGTTGCTGTTTAATCTGAGCCTTCCTGATTGCGTTCACCCACATAGTTTGGATTACAGAGGATATTAGCAGATGCAATTGAATGCGCAGCGGTTTGCTGTGAGAAGGCAATCAGCTGTGTAAGCACCTCGACTTCCTCAGCATTATAATGGAGGTTTGTAGGATGGATGTTGAGGCAGAGAAAGTGCACCTAGAGGATTAACTCAATGCCTCAGCAGAAAGCACTGAAGCAGAAATGTTCATATGACTCGGTCCTGACCAGAACATACCCTTGATGGTGCCAGGCCAGCTTCGATGCTTTGTTACTCCTGTGCAGGAGTATGTCCTGGGTGCAGAGTACTGCTGCATCCTTGCTGAGTGGCTGGGATGGGTGGTGCCCCACCTGGAGCAACCCAGCTGCATCTGCTCTTTTGTGTCTGGGCTCCTTTCCGAAGGAGATCAGGGTGTGATGAGAAGGATGCTTTATTTCCAGGTCTTATCCCAAAAGCAGCTGGGAAACAGTCAAGGCACAGCCCCATGGAGGCCCAGTGGAACACACCATCCCACCATGTAGGCACAGCTCTCCTTTGAGTTGTCAGCGTGGTGCTGGACACTGTGCCTGGCATTTTACACAGCTCAGCAGTTCACTGACACTGTGATGTGGATCCTTCCTCTCCTCCACTGCCCTGGAGCGTGGATGTTACCCTGGTTCTCTGGGACACACAGTCCCATTCTTCAAATGGATTCTTTTTTTTATTTTGGAGTGTATGACTGGGGAAGACAGGCAGGAGTCCCAGAAGTCCTTCTCTGCTCTCCTCCCAGCCTCCCCTCCAGGTTCTGTGCTGCAGGCACAAGCCTTGACCTTCTCCCACAAATGTTGCTCCACATGAGCACTAGGAGCCTCTGGCAGTAGGTGGTGAACGGCTGGCACAAGTCAGTGAGGAGTCTTGGAAACGGATCCAGACTGCCAGGTCATTCCTGTTTCCATGGCTCCACATCGGTGACAGGGGTAGCATCAGAATACACATTACCCACAAAATTACAGATACTTCCGTGTTAAGGAGCGTCTCAGCACGGGTGCTTGCAAGATGGGGTCCTGAAGACTGACCGTGGTTGCTGTGACCGCTGCATGTTCAGCAATGAGTCCTCCTCCCTTGCTGTAAATCCAGAGGGACGAATCCTGCAGTTAAGACAGGTTCTCCCACAGCTGAAATCAGTCGGAGCTCAGCTACCACAGAGAGCACAGGAGAGATCCCTCAGCAGCACATGCAAAAGGGTGCTGAGTACCTTGGTTGGGCTTTATTTGGGGGATTTGTTTGGAAAAACTACATGTAGTTTGATCTATGAAGTTTAATATAGTAGTTGCGAAATATTCCAGTGACAAATATATAACCATAATTTCTGATAATATTAATGAAATATTGAGTGGGACAGAATTTCCTGTAATAGCGGCGAGCTCTTCTTTTTTTCAAGGTCTCTTGACAGCATTTTGCTCCTTCACTTGCCCAGTGTGAGCTGACTCTGATTTTAGGATTGCGGTTATAAATAAAAGAGAGATTGCAGAACACTTTATGGAATTCTTCCTTGCTAAAGCCATTGATTCCAACCTGATTCAAATACTGGAAATCAAGCAGCAATAAAAATAATGTTTACTATTGTTACTATTAGAAATGTGTTTCTAAAAGGAAGATCTTGAAGAATAAAGACCTCAGCAGCCATGCAGAATTCCTCATCTCCCTTCAGGCTGTAGATACTCCCACATTCTCCTCTGTGTCCTGTACGAAGTGGCTCAGTGCCTACACGCTGAGGTGACCCTTCGTGACGCACCATTTAGTGGAGTCCAGAGGCGTTGTGTGAGCTGCGTCCTGCCACTTTCTATCCTTCTGTTTTTAAAATGCCAAGACTGATGTGGTCCAGTTTGTTTCTCGAGAGCCAAGCATGCTGCTTATGGTATCCAGGTGATACACTATCCAGCCCTTTTGTAATGTTTTCTTTTTGCCTGTGTCCTAATTTTTTACTGAAAATCAGTGTGACCATCCTAAGTACCTCTTGTACAGCCCTTCCCGCTGTGGACATGCCAATAAACTGCAGTTTTCCTTGTGTATCTGGAAGGAACAAGTGGAGATCTCCATTATACTGAAAATGAAGTGATTGAAATACATAGATTGTAGTTGGTAAATAGAGTTCCTGAGCCCATAGTTATTTAAGCTGTTCTATTTATTACCATTATTATCTCTGGACAATTTCTCTGAAAGATTACGAAGGAGGACTGTTTAAAGAGAAGAGATAAGAAGGAAGAAAGAAGGGAAAGGATGGAGGGCTGGAGCAAGGCGTACAGGTTAGATGGGCATAGGTAGTGATTAATAAAGATGTAGACTCTTGGGCACTGACGCAGCAGCTCACTGAAAGGCTGGAGCAGGACTCCTGGTGGGGCTGAGTCCTGGGAGGGAGGATCAGTTTTGTGGCGCTGGAAAGCTTACGGTGGGTTGCTGCTGTTCTCCCACTAGTCTCCCTGCCTAGCATGGTGTTTAATCTCAAAGCCTTCAGCTTTCTGGACTGAAAATAGCCTGTACACCATTTCAGGCAACCCAGTACGATGTACCATGAAACTGCTTAATGCTGTAGAAAATTACTAATGCAACAAAACGGAGCCCCTTGAAAAATCAGCTAACGCTTCATTATGCCTTCCTGGGTCCCTTTTGACCTCGCTCACAAGAGCATCGCTTCCCACAGGCACAGCGTGGATGTCTGCTCTGGCTGCCTCCCCAGCCCTCCCTCGTACCGTGTGCCTTTGTAGCAGGCAGGAATGCTAAAAAGCTTCCCTTACAGTCACTCACCAAAGTGCTACGTCGGAGATTGCAACTCTCCAGCGAAGCTCAGTCTAGTGTTGTGGTCAGGGGAACCTGGAGGAAAATAGCTGAGGGATCTTCAACATTCCTTTTGCTCCCCTTGCCGGCTCTTCCGCAGGTACTGCTGCTGCTGAAGGAGGAATGCCTGGGGCTCGAGAGAGGGTCATCCACAGATGCTGGCATCAGCGTGCGCTCTGTGCAGGCGTTATCTGGCCATGCAGTCGGTGCTAAGGAAGTCCCCTGAGCTACAGCACTAAGAGAAGAATCTGCAGCTGAAACAGTAACTCGCTTCATGTGGTGGGAGATGATGTAGTTTTGTGTTGGGTTGGCAAAAAGGCTGTCCTTTGGATTGGGTGCCAGCACTAACTGGGAGCCAGGCTCCCAGTCATTAAGCAGTGAAGTACATATTATGTAGGAAAAGGGAAGCCAGTTTCTATCACTCCTATTATTTGTATTATGGCAGGTTCCAAGGGCCCTGCCAAGACCATGGTTACATGCTGTCCTGCTGATAAAAGCTCAGTCATGGACCCATAAATACCTGATGGTTCTGAGTCTCTCTATTTTTAGTAAAACAATAAATTAAAGAAACCCCAAAACCCCCATATATATAAGGTCTCCCTGATTCAGCAGTGAGAAAGAATATGATGGTATGCACATCACGTAGCTTATCAGGCCATAAAAATGAGGTTAACAAAGAAAAAATAGTATGTGCATAAATATAGTAAAAAAATATAGGGTCTCCTATAGGAAAAGACAATTAAAGAATTTCATACTTTTTGGGAGAATAAAAATCCATTGAGACATGTCAGCCTTTCTCAGGGGAGGATGGGAAAGTTAGAGCAGCAGAAACAACTGCTACTGAGATTCCATATATGTTTTTATCTGTCTGATAAACGACCTGAGCAGGAATTCCTGGGTGATGTGGATAACCTAGAGAAACAGAGATGAGGGAGAGGAGGTGAGATGTGTGGTTGCAGTTCCCGTTGCTGCTTTAGCTGCAGAAGAAGCATAAAGATACTCAAGCCCAGTGTGACATTACATGTACTTCTAGAGTAAAGGGGCTCCACATCATTGAAAGTCAGGCAACATAAAAGGTGCTTGGGCCTTTCTGAAAGGAGGGGGGAGCCTGTGCTTGTGTTGATAGACTTAAGCCGCTTCCAGCCTCTCTGCAGCTGGGTAAATCTCCCTAGGATTGGGCTGGCTAACAGAAATATTGGCATTCCTCAGTGCTGGGTGAGCAAGTACAACTGATTCATTTCTTTGCTCTGCAGAGTAATTCTAAGCAGCTTCTTTTTAACTGAAAGGATCAAAGTCCCCAAACGAGAATGTGGTGAACTTGATACTTCTCCACAAGCCCAATAGGCATGGACAATATACATTCTGTAACCGAAACCTTTTGGGGTTGGTGTAATACAATACCCTTTCTGTAACCCCCACCCTCTTCTCCATCCTCGTGACCCTGCTGCAGCTAAGGGACCGGACAGTAGAAAAACATGTCAAGCATGAAAAGCAGCAACTTGAGGGCAAACATGACCCTCCGCTGCTAGTTACTGAACTTCTGAAAGTACGTCAAGCAAGCAGAATCAGCTAAAAAGGGAGGCCAGGGACACCTCATGTTGTGCGAGATGGGAGGTTAGGTCTTTGCTCTTTAGTTCTAAAGTGTTTTGTTTTAATCATGGGGAGAGCTGCTGGCTTGGCACTGTGTGAAATAGGTTTAGAAATCCTGAGGAAGGAGGAATTTCTCAAAACAGTAAGGAAAACAAAAGTCAGCAACAGGGAAGAATTGGCCAGCATTTTTACAACAAGAGATGTGGAGGATACTGAAAAGAGAAAATTAATGACCCTGGGAGTACGATCCTGTTAGCTGCTGTTGTTGACACCTCATCATTTCCAGACTAAAATGCCAGCTAAGGCCATGTTTCACTTGACACTAACTCAGGTCACTGTGCCTTGCCCAGAGAAAAAGAGACGTCAAGGAAGAGATCGAAACTCTCTAATAAAAACGGAGTGCATCACAAGGTGCTGCTTTGCTTTGGAATCGGATCAGCTGCCACAACATGGCTGCTGCAAAAACCCTTGGCGTTGATTGCACCAAATATTTTGCTGCATTTTGTTTTCTGAGGTAGAATAAATGTTCCATTTTGAGCAGTGGAAAATGCTAGCTATACCTATTTTAAACACGAGTGTAATGTTTTATAGCCCATAGAGGGATAATTACAAAGTACAAAATCACGGATTTTATAGCAGATTTTCCCAGGAGTGCAGTTAGGAAAACAGTATGTGTCATGTAGCCAATTTAGATAATGATTCTGATAAAGATAAACTGAATTGTTTATAATAAGTAATTGGGTCTACAAAGGCCCAAATGACACAGATGAGTACACAAGCTCAGAGGCGCGGGAGCCGCAGCCCCTGATCGAGTGCAGTCGCTCCCGCTTCCCTGCTCCGCGCTCTGCCCGGACGGTGCTGCTTGCGGATCTGATGCCGGGGCTGATCTTTGTAACGCAGTTAACTTTCTCAGGAAGAGTAAAGATTAGAAAACCTTCTGAAGTTTTACGTTGCTGAGGTTCCGAGGTGGCGGCTCTTGTGCGGGTCTGTGCCGGGAGGAACTGTGCTCAGGGGAGGGGAACCCGCCGGTTCCTGTTTGGCAGTTGAACTGGGAGAGACATCCGAAAGCGGGAAAGAAAAGCCCCTGCTCCCGCGCTCCTAAGGAAGTCCTGGGGCTTGTTCAGAGCTGAACCATGAAGAGTACTGGCCTGGTAAATACACGGTGGCACTTCACTGCGGGCAGGAGATAACTTGTTGAGTAGATTATCTCTCTTGAGATAAGAGAAAATCCTTCAGACTGCAGTGAGTATCTTGCCTGGCCTATTAGTAGATGACAAGATGCACTTTGGGGCCAGTAAGCCTCTATCAATCACAAGATGAAGTAAAGCCCTAATTATCATTTAATTGCTGCCTTCAGCTTGAGCTGCCCTTCTTCACAGCTTTCTGCATCCATTTGAGATTAGGTTGCACTAAAATGAGAACCGTAGAGGGCCTGGCAAAGGTGTGAAATTCCCTGGGTAAGTGAATTAATGGCAGCGTGTTCCTGCTGCTGGGGGTGTCTGTTCTCTGTGAAGACAGAGTGAGCGAGGGCAAAGGGACGTAATGCGGAATTGGCAGCCAGAGCTCTCAGCCGTTTGTTCGCAGAAACAATGGCATCGCACATGCTGGTTTGGCTGAACTTGAGGGGAACAAAGGAAATACCACTTATGAACATTTGATTTTATGCTGATGTCGTGGAATTACGTTGTGAACTATTTTATCGAATAAGAAATAGCAGTAATGTGTCCGTGTAGGCCTGTGCAGTTGAGTACGAGCTGCAGACTATGAACACTGGTAACTCTATTTTTTCTTTTCTACGTTATTCTTCTAGGGCTTTTTGAAATTGATTGACATACAGGTTTGGAGTATTTGGGATTTGGTTTAGTTTTTAAGTAAGGCTTGTCGTTGATTTGTTTTCATATGCTCTGCACTGCAGGTGTGTTTTCTAAGTAAATTGCAGCAGCAGAACAGTGTTTCTCATGATGAAACTCTAACAGCAGCCCTGACACTGACATTCATCATTAAGACACTTGTCTACACTGGGTAACTTTGCAACATCAAGTCCGGTTTCAAAGATAATTACAGGCCATTAGTGCCTGACACATGGAGTTTAATAACAGAGTAAATATTGTGGTGATCTTTGGAAATGCATAAATAAATAGATAAATACACAAAATAGAGTTGTCTGGCTTTAAAAATGAGCTCTTAGAACTGGTATTGCCTGAGAAACAGGCATAGTTGGAACTGGTCACTTAACCTCTTTAGATGAAAGACACGGTTCTATGAATCCGTCGTTTTACTAGTCTGCCTCGCAAGCCAATGCTGCTCTTCCCAACCAGGCATTGCACTGTCCGTGTTTGCAGTGCCCTGTAACAAGGAGAGGTGTGCCTGAGAGCGCAGGGCCAGCCCTTCCGTGATGGTTGGGTTCCAGGAGGTACATTTTGGGAAGTCCTATGAGTATTTCCAGAAAATGAGCGTTAATAGCTTGACAGATGTTTGAAGCATACCTCTTTTCATTTCAAATTAAAAAACCTGAGCGTTCCCGACTTAATTCCTTTAAAACCCTTCATAGTGACAGTGCTCGATAACTTTTACCTGTTTAATGTCAAGGAGTCAGAGTCCTCCTTGGCCCTGCCTGAAGACCCCACTACTCTTACCTGCGTGGTTTGCAAGCCCATCCTTGGCAATCACCGCACGGCGCAGGCAGGGCAGATGTTTCACCGCACGTGGGCACGCTCAGGGACGAGCAGGTTTCTCTGAAGCAGCAGTGACTGGACTGAAGGCCAGGAGCATGGCTGGTGGAGCGGTCCAGGGAAGTGCCGGGCCTTTGCCAATACCGAAGCAGCCCTGTGGGCTCATGGTGGGGCAGCAAGTCAGGAAACAGCGGGGCATCCCCTCAGATTGTCCTTTGCTTCGGCAGCTCAAATACTTCTAGAACTGATTTCAGTTCGTGAAATCTAAGGATTAGGAGGCTCTTGTCAGGCAGACGAGTGTGCACGTCACAGCCTGTGCAGGACGCCTGGGCTCGAGGGCAGCCAGCTGCTTCGAGCACGTGGAGGTGAAATCTGCCTGCCTGCAGGAGCTGCGGGACTAAACCCGCTGCCCCTGCGCCGGACTGTTGGGTACGGTTTAACAGGGTAAGGCAGGAGGAGGAAGTAGACTTGCCTAGAGAGAAATTTTTCTTTACAAGCAGAATAAACTTGGTGCTAGAGACAGAGCTGAAAGGATGTCTGGTCCTCTTTGGGGGGGGGAATATTCATTTTATCTAGCCATTGTCAAAGTGACTGTAAAAAGCAAAGGAGGGAACTGAAGTGATCATTACCTGCCAGAGACTTCACGATACGTTTTTTTTTTTCTTTTTAAAATGTCCGGTTTAACCTAACAGAGCTTGGTGCAGCTATTTTGACGTATTTCTCAGATGCTTCAGAAAGTTTCCATGCTGACACTTTGTATAGACAGATTTAAGCCAATAATAGATTTTACAGCTTAGTTACAAATCGTCTAAAATGAAGGTTCATAACAGGAGAGCTGCCGTTGCCTTATCCGTAACACTGCAATGGTCTGTTAAGCCATTCCTTTAGTTAAGGAATTACAGTAAACAACACCTGAGGGGCTACTGCTGCACAAAATGTGCTTATAAATTATAACAGTGTTCCTTCATCACATTTTCCACTGTAGGATCTAAAAGTGCTTGACAGCAGGATCAGGAAGAGTGTAAGAGCAGGGCAGGCATGTAATGGAGTACAATATGGAATAACATCTCCCTTTCAGTAAATATGTGGCCAAGGGACCTCCTGATCCAGATGTCTTAACCAATATATTTTAAAAGAGCATGTTCTTCTGTTTTTACACTTGGCAAATCCAAGCAAAGTACCAAGAGTTTTGAGGGTGCTCCAAAATAAAAAAATAAAGTTCCGTTCCTGTCAGCAGCATACTAATCAAGAGGTAGTGTCGTCTTAGCAATGTTAAGCAGTAGCAGGACACTGGATGGCTCCGGTTTATTCAGTCCAGAGCTCTCTCTGCAGTCATTAGAGTTTCTAAGTGTCTCATGTGTTGAGTTTTGACTGCACGAAGCTGGTTTGTGGCTTGACAGAACATCCTTGGAAAGGGCAGTAATCTGAGTGCTGTGTGCCAAGCACCGAAGACACTCTCAAATTATGATCAAAGCAAGAAATAAGAGTTATGTAGTGACTCTGGCAGGTAAAAATACCAGAAGACTGATGATTATTTCACTTTTAATAGATCCCATAAAATTCTGCTTGCTCCTGGGAAAGCAAGATCGGTCAGCAGTTTTCAGACTGGTGCACGCAGTCTGCACAGGTCATGCAGGGAGTTTGTGTCCTCTGAACTTCTACATGCCCACAGTGTCACCATTCCAAGGCAGGAGCTTAGATCACCCCAGATGCTCCAAGTACTGCTACGGAAAAGTTTTGCTGTAATGCGTGGGAAGTATATTGCTTCAGCGCTCTCTTTCGCTCTGATCCCTGCAAGCTCTGAAGGCTGATGGGTTATTACCCCAAAGGGTTCACTGCAGGTACAGCACAACCCCCCTCCTGTGTTTGAGCTGCAGTTTGTGTGTAGCCCTTTTACCTCTCTCTCCTTGCCTGAGGCTTGGGGAAGCGTGGCTATTGCACTCAAAATCCTTCATTTTATCCACATGGCAAAAGGCCCTTGGAGAAGCAAGAAAGCCTTGACCAAGCAAAGTCCAGCCTTCTCTGGGCTGCATGGCAGAAGCTGTGAATCCAAGTGAAACGCCCAAAGCTGCCCTCGTGTACAAGCTTCTCCTGCTCCCTGCCCTGCGGGAGGGGCTGGCACAGGCATGCCTGTGGAGCGGGGCGAAGGACCGGCCAGCCTGGACGCAGGCGCAGCAGGTGGGGTAGGCTCTGCACCAAGGCTTGGTTCGGCTGGAGGCACTTCGCCTCCTGGACGGGCTCCCTGCATGGCCCATGGGCGCTGGTACACCAGCTCGCTTTGGGGCATCGGACTCGGCCGAACGTGCAGTGGGGTTTTCCTGATGCCGCTGTACTTTCTGCAAGGTAGCTTCCACCCTGGCCTCATTAGCTTTCCCTCTCACAGACGTCGTTGCCAAGTGCGCCTTCGCCTGTGTGCCCAGCGGGCTGGTCAGGGCGGGATGCTCCTTTGCGAGGCTTGGTGCTCTGTAATTACGTTCAGGTAGAGCTTTCTGTGGGAAGGGATAGATCCACAAGTTATAGATAAGGGGTTAGGATTTTGTCCTTTTCAGACTAAGCTGTTTAGCTAGACTTAGGAGCTGCATAAGGTTTATGTAGACAAACTGGATCAATATTTTAGGAATATTTAGGAAAATTTTAGGTCTATTTAGGACTTCAGTTAAAAAAGGGATTTATTCTAGCTTTAGCTACAGCAGCTCAAGAACTTGTATAATATATTGCCTTTTTTTATGAACATAAGTCATATAGCACTGATCCTCATTAATAGTTCAGAAGATATTTGTCTCTTAAATGCCCATTTTATTTTAATAGCTAATGCTTCTTGAAAGATTTTAACATAGCTTTAAAAAATACTCATAAAGCGAAAGCAAGAGAGAGGTTGTGGAAGAAGGTCATCCTACATGCTGGCACACCAGCGTTTCAGGGCGCCTGCTGTCTTGGGGCTGCGGGGAGGTGGTTACCTGTGGCACATGTATTAACACTGCAAAACACTTCAGTCTTTTTAGGTATAAAACAAAGGGTTTGGGTCTAGCGTGAAAGCCAAAGAACAACAAATATGCTCTTGGCTAATGGAGTGACTTTTAAGGTAGGTTTTGTACTGTTATATTCACTTTGCTGGCTCTAGTGGGGAACATAAAAGCAAAATGTGATTAGAAATGTAGCCTTCTTTGTTTGTTTTGCAGCTACTATGGTGTAAAACTGAAAAACATTTTAAAATTTATCTATCCATCCATCCCTTGTGCATTTTTTTCTACTCCAGCTCCTTGAATTTTTTTTTTTCAATAATTGTTTATTTCTCAAGAATTCTGATGGAAATTTTCCTTAACTCACAGAATTTTTTCATTTCATCAAAAGTAATTTATTTCACTTGGAGCCAGATTTGCTTACAATAACAACAACAATTTCTCATACTTTCCCTAAATAATAAAATAAATAAACCTGAATAGGGAGTTTACATTCCCCATGGAAAGAATACATCTGTGAAGATGAGTTTCATTAAACTGTTAGCTGAAACAGTGACTTTTGAAATTGATTCCATCTTTAGCCAGTGTAGTCAGTGCTCTCCTGAAGACTGTATTTATGAAGCATTCTTTATTTAAGATAGGCAAAAAAAGCATAAAAGAAGGCCTCCTTGCCCTCTCTTGCTGTCCCTGGGTCAGCATCTCAATCTCTTGATTAGATTTGGAACCTACTAATTAGATATAATTCATTACCTGCAAAAATGAGATCAGAAATCAAGAGCTGCTTTTCAGAATAAGGCGATCTTTCCCCTCATCCATCATGGCTATAAGTAACCAATTTAAAGTCAGACAAATGCATAACCAGCATTATTACCTTGTCATAACTAGTTAGGGAGAAAGACCTGGAAAAAGCTGGCATTATAAATGGTTTTTATCACATTATTTTGCAGTTATTTGTCAGCCAGTTTGCTTAAGATAAATGTGGAACAATAATCAAATTCTGAAACTTAACCATGGACAGAATTTTTTTAATTGCAAGATCACTTCTGCCGACAGAACTCCCCGTAGCGGGGCACAGTGTATGAATTTCCTCATGGAGAAATTGTACTGAGCAGATCTCCACGTTGGGACGTGAAGGTCTAATAGGCCGAGAAATAGGAAGGGGGTCCCCTCCTCCCAGCGGCCAGTGGCACTGCTCGTGTCCCAGCAGGACTGCGGAGCCGAGTGACCAGGGAGGAGTTCAGCGCTTGGCAGTTCTTCCTGCGCTGATCTTAACGTGGTATCCCCCATCATTCCTGGAGAGGAGGCTGGCAACAGGATGGAAGAGGTGCTCCCCCCCCAGTGGTGCAGACAGGTTCCTAAGGCTGGATTTTTGGTAATCGCAGATGTCGGCGCTGTGAAGCCATGATTAAATCATAATTGCAGCGAGATTTTATTGTGCCAGCAGCTTTGGAGAGCGACCAATGTCCACGGCTCTCACTGCAGAACGTTGCTGGAGAACCACGTTCCTGTCTTCCATGGGGTGGTGAGGGTGCGAGCCCAGGGAGCTTGCCGGGAGCTGCGGTGCCACCCTCTCGTGAGTAGCCGTGATTTTCCCTGTGACTTGAGTAAACCAGGACTTAAATTTGTGTTTTAAAGAGGCTGACCATAGGGAGCATAAGGGCGAGGCTCTAGCGATATAATTCCCAAACAACTCTCTCAGCTCTACTTACATTTAGACAAGGAGTGACTTCAAATTTAGAGTCCTGCTGTGAAGAACAGGATCAGGCCATGAATTATGCAAATGTTTTAATGACCATTGGAAAAAAAAATATCTTCACACGTCTCTTCTCCTGATAATAAAAATAGTCTGGTTTGTGTCCAGCTGAAGCGTAAAAGGGTGCAGTTTTAAAAGGAAGAGAACTGCTACCGTGTGGTTGTGGTGGAGGAGAGAGCGCCTGTCCTGCTGGCTCAAGGTGCCGTTCCTCGGCTTTGGAGCAGTACTGCAACGCACACAGAGGTGACAAAACCAGCAGATGTGATTAACCGTCAGTCCAGGCTTTTATTACACTCCTTTCCCCGCACCCCCATGGGCAGGTAGGGACAATAGCTTGATTTTGATAGCAGCCACAGCACGAGGAAGATTTCAGCTGAAGATACGTACTGAATTATTGATCTTATACAGTGCTTTCACTGAAAAACAAGTATGTGTTTTATGTACCATTAACGGGGTTCCATGTAGGTGCATCTTACTACAGAAAAAAATAGTTAAGGAGTATCTACTGTCCAGGGTCCCTTTTGGTTTTCATAAAGCCATGTCTAATTGAATGTGTTAATAGAATTGTAACTGAAAGGAAAATGTAGCAGGAATAGGAGCGCTTGCAAATGACAGTCTTTAGAACTCGAATTACTCTGCCGTCATCAAAGCTAAAGCCACCACTGGGCAAGTAGAGAGGGTTTATCTTCCTTTTTTTTTTTTTAATTTCTGTGCAAATTTCGTGCCTTCTGTCAGCCCTACCATGTTCATTGAACCTGCTGTAGAGGTGCCTGTCAACGTCCAGGCTTCCATCCTGCTGCAGCCTTTGGGAACACAACAAAAGCAGTGGCGATTCTAATCAGATCCTGCTCTGAGCAGCCCTGTGCTCGTGCTTCTGCCTGCAGCGCTGCTCCGCATGCGTTTGTGTTTCCAAATAAATACATCCTGAAAGGCAAAGACAGGGTTCCACCTGATTTTTGCATTCCAGGTTCACTTTAAAGGGCTGATCAAATGGCAGGCTCTAGACAAGTTTTCCTTTTTTTCCTGGTTAATGCAGTTTAGGTGACTCTAGCATGAAAAGACTTGACAAACTGTTAGCATTAATGTACTGAGCATAATGAACACCAACCATAGAGCACATGGTGCTTGTCTGCTTATTGGTGAATTTAACTCACTTTAATTGCAGCGTTACTTAACGTGATGGAGATGTAGCCCTCAGAGGGATCATTCGAGGGACGAATAATGTGTTTGTGTAAAATTAAAAAAAACCCAACAAACCAAACAACTAGCAGATAGTACTACTAGCTGTAGTAAATTATAGTTTAATAATTATTATCTAGATAGTACTTGGCTTAGGGTTAAAAAAGAGTCACTTCTGGAAAATAGGATAAACGCTTGCCCAGAGCACAGCCATCGGGACTGACTTTGCAAGCTATTCTGGTGGCGAGACATTCACGAGAGCACCTGGGAATAAATTGAGTCTGCTGGGAGGAGAAAGTATCTACCCTCGGGGCACGTCAATGGAAATAGAAGGTGACAATGAGCCCAAGGCCTGCTTGGCCATATCACATGGGTCTCCTGATTCTATTGAAGGTATTGCACAGCAACCTGCCCTCTGAGCAAATCTGACACCTGGGAGGTTTTCTGTGCAAGTGGGAGGTGCAGGACCTTTACCCTCCAGCACAGAGCTGGTGCCGTAGGCGGTGGGACGCTGGTGGTGTTAGAACCTCCTTATGTCTGTCATTTGTACCCTGAACATTGAATATCTTCCTCATTATTCATCCTACCACACTAGAAACAGCTGGTCTTCAAGGGAAATTACCTAATGAATCAACAATAAGGCTATTGTGTAGGCGTGACATTTCTGATAATAAATTATTGCTTTCAGGAGGTTGACCACACTTGTCAGGGTTTTGTGAGTTACAAATTCAGCTGCCTTGTCTTATGCTGTTTTACATAACTGACAGTGTAAAACCTTGGTATTTGACTCTAAGTTATTCTCTCAACTTCTAGATCTGTATCATAAAATTGCTCTTTTCTTAGTTTGTTCAGATTAATCTTTGCGCATTTCTTGATAGTGATATTCGTTTGGTTTGAATTGATTATCTTTATTGTGTCATATCTGTCTTAGAATTAAATATGAGTTAAAATATTTTTTTTACTAGAAATGTAAACAGGCTATAAATGTAAAGAATAAAATTTTTATTTCACTTAGATAAATGATGTGTTTGCATATTTCTTGTATGCTTACACTTGAAGTAGTAGTTGTTCATAAACCCATGACGTGGAGAAAGATCTAAATATTCCCTTCCGAGCTTTCAAATGATATCTGGATGTGACTAATTAATTTAAAAGTGCTTGGCCCATATGAAATATGCTTCAAGGATTATTATTTTAAAGCATGTTTCTTTGTTCACATGCAATTGTTATTTGCCTTTTACTTTGTGTATACAGGCATGTGACTAGTTTGTGATTAAAAACAAAAGTCTTTGCTCCCTCTTAGCTGAATGCAAATGATACTGAAATTCAGTCAGTATCTGCAACAAATTGTATGCTTTATCTCTGTGGAATTCTGTGGAACCAGTTCTTTAGCTTTTAATACTGTAAGTCTTTTCATAAGTAGCCAACAAGTAGAAAAGGACAGCACTTTCGTTTGCTGCCAGATTTCTCGGGGGCAAAATGCATACTTGCAAATATGAATGAAGTAGGCTTAAGGTAAGAGAAGCTGGAAAGGAAGTCAGTATTCTTCTGCAAGTAGTTGTGGAAGTCAAAAATGAGATCTAAGGCAGGGAATGCGTGTTCTAGCAAGTACACGGGAATTCACGCGCTCCCGGTGACTGTTGTTACCCTCAGTTCTTTTCACGGGTGGTTGATATCTAATGTCTGGACAGTACTGCTGCTTCTGCCTGGTGCAGAGTATGTTCTTAATTTAGCGCAGTTGGGCGTTTTAAGGTGTAATATAAGGCTCCCTCTCACTCAAGCACTGATGGATTTTTTTTTTTTAAATTAACAATACATATTTTCAACAGGAAGAAACTAACCAAAACCGAGTGTGTCTAAGATGTACCTTCTGACACTGCTACCTGAGAACTATGAAACCAGCCTTCCTGAGCGTGACCAGGGTACTCTGAGCTGGCCTCATGTCTGACGCGGTGCCAGGATCCCTCTGTCCAGGGTGTTCTGGGAAGGCCAGTTGTAAGTGGAGCAAAATGAATCATTATTGCCCTCAACCCACCCCCCAAGCTCCCTAAAAACCAGAAAATCCCCGGGGAAGTAAAATGTCCTCTGGGAGGATTGCATGAAATCTTGAACACACTTCAGAGAGGTGCCTGGAGGCAGGATGCTCTGGAAAGACAAGCACAGCAGACGGAGCGCTGCATCAGTCCCCTGCTGACCCCCCGCCTGCAGCCGTTTCTGAACCCTGCCTTTTCAAGTCTTCCACAGCTTTTGATTCCTTTGTGTGTTGCACCCCACGTGAGGTGCTCCTGGGAGCCCTGAGCTCTCGATCCTCTCCAGCTGTAAGGGCAGTCACGGGCAGCCGTGTCAGCAGCCATGCCCTCGCCATGGAGGAATCCAAACCAGTGGGGACTCATCAGCCTCTGCCTTTGGTCCACAGCCTCCTCGTGTTCCAGCGTGCGTGAAGTGACCACCTCTGTGCTTGCGGGTCTTAGCCACCTGCCCTCTGGGGAATGAAACCCCGCGGCCCCAGCACCTGGTTCTGCTGCTGTCCACCACAGACCTCAGCCACGCTGAGGGGTTACATTTTCACGAGGAAAATGGTCTATTTTGATGATCTGCAGCAGAGCACTGGCCTCCTGGGGGGCACCAGCCTGCCACCCACCTTCACCAGAGGGGGAAGGAAGAGTGCCCGAATGCCCGGCAGCCTGCATGCCCTGCTGGTTGCTTCCTCGGGGAAGCGGGCAGGAGACCTTGCCCAGCCATGACCCTGTCTGGGATGCGCAGAGGAGCGGGACGGTGTGGGTCTGCAGCGTCAGAACGGGTCTTGCCCCCAACAGCAGCGGTTTGCAGGCAGGGTCCCCGGTCATAAACGCTGCAATCAGTCCTGCGGGCTGCCTGGTCAGCAGGGACTGAATGGCATGGAGGAAGCTGTGACGAGATACTGTGACCTTTAAGTGTAATATCTTGGCATCAGTTAATTAATTGTGTATTCTAAGTGTGCTAATGGTGATGAGTTAGTGGTGGACTAACTGGTTAACTGTGGATGTCTTCTGGTTTTAAAACGATACCCACACACAGGGCCGGGTATGCCGGGCAGCCAAAGGCAGACATGTAGGCAGGAGCAGCTCGGCAGCCTGAGCCTGTTGTCCTCCTCTCGCTGCCCCTCAGAGAGGGCCTTTCTCACCACCTCTTGCCTTTGCTGCGCTGCCTTTCTCTTCTGATCCCCCCTGCCCTGGAGCAGGACTCATCTCCGTCCCTTCTGGGGATGCCTCAGATGCTCGTGGCACCTAGGGTGGGTGCGTGGGGATACCCGAGAGGCTGCAGTGGCCACCTGTGTCTGTTGCCAGCGCTGGAGCAAAGCACCATTTGGAGAGCCTGAGGACTTGGATCTGTAACAGCTCAAGCATGGTCACCGAGGGTGTTGAGAACAGCGACAGCGTGCTCTCAACACAGCTGATATGGATAGCTTGGAGACTGTTGCTGCTAATCAGGGACCAGTGATTCACGTGAGGTGCCGTTCAGTTATGATGAGAGATGAGATGACTGAAAAAAAGAAGCGGACAAAGAATTTAAAAACATGTAGCCAAAGACTGACCCTACATGATTTTGGGGCGGGCCCATATTGGCCCAGAAAATTTAGCTAGGTGTTAGTAATAATCAAGGTCCTCTGCAACCTTTAAATTTGTCTCCATATTAATGTTATTTCCGCAGGTCCATTATTGAAAGCCAGTGCCCGCTGTGCTCTTTCCTTTTCCAGATAACGGGAATTCAGCTGGAACAAACAAAGGTGTTGCGTTGGTGTCACATTGTCATTTAACTTTCCCCCCAGTCTTCTGATAAAGACACGTTGTATTCAGCAGCATACAGACAGAACAGCAGTTCTGTCTCCAAAATCTGGCTTTACAGAGTAAGGCCTGTTGAGTTTCCATGGCAATGGCCACAAATTCCTCCCCAGCTCTTCAAAGTGAAAGACATATTTGTTTTGCTCGCGCAACTTCGTAGCACAAAAGCTCTCTCTCTTTTTTCACCTAACACCTGCTAATCTGCACTTGGGCCCTTTGAAGCCTCCTGCTGATCAGAAATTCAAATACATTTTTGCATGCTAATCTTAGTGGTAATCTAGAGCTTGCATCTTTCATGTTCTGTCTGTGAAAACAGTTTTCTTTATAAATCACCAAAAATGTTGGCCCTGGTTGCTCTCCGCGGGAGGATGAGCCGATAGGGAAATCACGCTGTCAGCAGCTTGGATGTTGATTGTCTCAAGGTGCAACACAGCCTGGACTATCAGATCAGGGCTTTTTAACCATCCGTCCGCTCTTTGTGAAAAGGAGAAAGGAGAGAAAGAGGGAAAAAGAGGGGGAAGGGCTTCATCAGCTCCTGGTGAGCAGGGCTCGGTGTATGTGGCTCCCGGCTGAGCGGTGGACGGGTGCACGAGGGGCAGAGCGGGTGCTTGCAGCCAGGTGCCTTCAGCCGGCGTTTTGTGCCCTGCATGTCAGCTCAAAAAAGAACAAGCGTGGCTGCAAAGCCAAGAAATGAGCATTTGCTGCAGTGCTATTCTGGTCATCTAATGAATAACCACGCAGCCACAGTGCTGGATTCACAGACGGCACATTCCCCCACGGCCGGGGCTGCTGCATCCACGCCGCTGCAGCGCTGCCGTCCTGGGTGGATGCTGTACCAAATGTGGGTTTTGGCACCGAGCAGGGACACCCTGCTCGTCAGGTCTGCCCGTGCTGCCCTTGCTGCCCCTGCAGAGCCCCTTCGCTCGGTGCTGGAGTGTGCAGAGGGAACCCCACTAGCTGGGACAGGGCATCCCAAAGCTGCCAAGGGTCCTGGTACTGCCTGTGCCATGGGGTGAGAGAGGCTGTGAAGGTCTGATGCCCCGGTTGGCCTGCACCTGAAGATGTAGCTGAACTGCTTCACAGATGCTCAGTGGTACCTTTGGTTACATCAGTAGTAAAGTGTTAGGTGGTTTGCCCTTGGGGTGCTGCTGTGTGCCCACGATCTGTCTGTGTCTGCCACAGCACACTGAAACCCCATGTCCCACACGTATTCCAGCCCCAAACCCGTGCTCTGTTCCTTTTCCAGGCGCCCTGTGTCAGTGGGTGCCTGTGCTGGCAGCCAGCGCCGGCTGCAGACGTGCTCACTGTCTGTGCTGTTACTGCAGCGCTCCTTTGTGCTCGAGTTCTAAAGCAAAAAGGTTTGAGTTTCAGTGCAGCTTGGACACAGGTAAGCCTCCGTGTTATAGTATCTGAAATGAGCTGGTCACAGAGCTTCACCTAGTCTAAAATTATCTCACTCCCACACACACACTACTTAAAGAAAAAACAAACCCTCCTGGTTAATTTCTTAACTAATAATTCAGTGAATATATACAATTTTTTACAACTGCTCTGTGCAGTGCCCGGGATTTCTGGCTGTGGGCTGAGCCATGCAGTTCTTCCTCCCTACTGTGAATTTTAAAAAAATCTTAACTTCCAGAAATACCGTTATTTATGAAAGCTCATAGTGCGTTTTGGGTAGGAATGCATACTTGCTGTTTCATACAGGATCACTAGCAAAATATTTGAAAGAGATTTTTCTGTTCATTGTCTGCTGCATCTTGCTGCTATTCAGCCTCTATTCTATTCAAATTCTCTTCCTTTCTTTAGGGAGAAGAGTCTGAGTGCACAAGGGGCTATGGTTTCTGCAAGCAGATAATACAACCATGTAATATAAACATGGCAATAATTTCCTTAGGCCCTGTGATCTGTCAGGCATGTTGAGAACAGTTGGCAAAGGTCTGGGGAAATTCTACAGTGCTACACAGCAGCTACGGATAAGATGCCGTTCTGCCTTGCTCAGCTGCTGGATCCACACCCCGGCACTGGAGACGTCCATCCCGTTGTCTTTCCGGGCAGGGTAAACCTCTGCCTTTGAAGTCATATGCCCACAGCTTGCAGAGCTGACTAATACATCAACATCAGTAATTTACCAAAGCGGGGAGCGGGGGTAAGAGTGAAAGAAAGCTGCAGCATAAATCTCAGTCTGGCTTTATTCTTTTACTTCAGGTTATATGTTTTTAAAGGAAAAATGCTGACAACAGGCTTGCTCACAAAAGGCCTTCTGAGCCATTGCCAAGGGTTTGCTCAAAACTGGTAAGAAGTCAGGGCTGGGATCTGGGAGCAGCACTGAGTTTTCCTCTACTTCTTTGCTTTATGTTAATTTTCCAGGAGTTGAGATGTCCAGTAAGCCTGCTGCCTTTTGCTTTGAGGCATGGGTCAGAGCATGCTTTTGTCTTTTGAAACGGACGGTCACTGGTGTCTGGCTTGGTGAGGATCCGCTGGAGTTCATGTGTTTGCTTTCTCTGTATCTGTTACTCTTCAGTCTGGCAAGTGTGACTTTAAAACAATATTATTTGGACTGAAATAGTGCAGCCAGGCAACAAGGGGCCTTGTGCCTCCGGGCAGGGCTTTTCCCCTCCGCAGAGAGCAGCTTCATGAATGGTAACATCTGCAGACCAACGCGCCTCCAGAGCTCCCTGTCCCCTTGCAGGCAGGGCCAGGTTCATGCCATAGTAACCAGTGCAACCAAAGCAACGGCCGCCTCACCTTAAACATCCTCCTTCATGCCAGAAATCTTCTGGTTTCTGTGCGCTCTCATCTGACGACATTGCTGCAGTGATACTGTTGGGCTTGCGTAGTGTTCAAGACAGGAGGTCTTGTTGGCTAGCTCTGGGTCATCATCAGGATTTCCAGCCTAATAAATTACAGGGAGTAATCTTTTGATGAGGATCGTGCCTGGCTAAGGGGAGCTGACCCCATGCGTTTATCTCCTCTCTAGCAATCTCAGTGTCTCCTCTAATACACTGGACAATGACCACTTGCATCTGCCAGAAGCTATTCACGATTTTGGCAGAGGTCCTCCTGTGAGGAAATGTAGTCCAGTAACTATGTGTATTGCAGTGGCTTTCCACAGGGCTGCTTGCACAGAGGAGCACTGTTGGAAGGGTGGGTGGAGGGACCGCTTCTGCTCCCTCCAGAGCCTCAGGAAGTACATCAGTATCTCCACATTTGCACATGGTGACTGAAGCACCTGTGTTATTGTACAAAGTACGAACAGCAGCTTATTGACCTTTACAAACCCTTCCCAAGAGTGACTACCCTCCCCTTGAAATGCAGAGCTCGGAGTATTGAATTAGAGAGGAGCTTATGAAGTGAATCTCAGGGAATCTCCTGCCAGAATCCCCAAACCAGGGAGGCCCGACAGCAAATGTGCCGTGTTCTCAGAGATGCTCATGTCCTACTGCAGAGCCGTTGCGTTCTATATTGATTGACTCTCCAGCTTCCCCTTCCAGCTGCCTTACTTGGATCTAGGAGATGCAATGTATTCTTTTCCACTGAAGCTGATGGGTCCAGAGTCTCATGTCCAAATCTTGATGCCTTAATTAAAAAAAAAAAAAAAGTAAATAAAAAAATTATATTCTGAACCTTTTATTGTGATATGAAGTTGATCTATATGGAACGACTGGATCCTCACAACTTCAGCAGTGAAAATGTGCCTCTTAGTGCTTCTTGTGCTGTATCATGCACTAGTGTTCTAACCATGCTCTGAATGGGAGAGTGCGGCAAAGGTTCTTCTTAAACTTCAGGGGCTTTTGTGATCTTCTCGCTTGCTATTTATAGCTGATTAAGGCTCAATGATGTGATATAATGGTAGTTCCCCCCATGCTGTATTGATCCCAGTGGGAAAGAGGGGCATTCAGCACCACACATGATCAGACCCTTCACATCCGCGTCTCGCTGCTCCTTACAGAATATGAGCAGTAAGACTGAGCACTCCTAGGTTTTCTTATTCAGACTCATTTCGAGCTCCGGCTCAGACTGGAGATTTGCTGAGTAAATAGTCTCAACAATAATCTCAGCCTGATTCCAACTAATTAAATCCTGTACAAACATCCCTCTCCGGGCCAATATAGCGAAAGACAACGAAAACACAGAAAACCAGACATAGCTTTCCTCCAGATTTTGCTCGGCCCTTTAATCCTGTATCTTTTGAAAGATAGTAACGTCCATAAGATGAGGGGTCAGCCTTCCTGCCCTCAGCATCAAGCAGTGGAATTTTTCAATAATGAACAGCTGGGTCACCAGCGACACAAAAGCTGCTGTAATATCCTGTAGGCTTACGGGGCACAACAGAAATCCCAAAGCAAATCATGATGTACACAGAAAGGGACCGTCCTTTTCTATTAAGGAGGCCACTTCAAACCAGTCTCGACACCACCTTTTCTCCAGCTTTTCGGAGGCAAGATTATCCCCTGCGTATATTTAATCACACATTGGGGGGTGGCTTTGCCTTTTTAGAGGCAGAGAAGTTAAAGAACATAGTTTGAAGGCTCTTATTATCAGTGCTCCATCCGCGTGCTCTCAGCCGAGATGTGTTTACAAACAAGCACTGAGATCAAGGAGAGCAGGAACCACGCACTGGGCCCAGGGCTGGGTTTGCCCCAGTGTGACAGAATTGGGCGTATTAACCCAGGCTCCAAGTGAGTGTGGTTAGAGCCTGGGAGAGGGGGAGGGGGTGAGTGTTGCGTTTGTGCTTTAATTTTTATGAAACCCCATGGAATTCATGGTCTTTTGCAGAGAAAGAAAAAGTTACCTTATAGGGTTTTTCCTAAGTACCCAGTAAAGCAAAAAAGTAAACTGGAGTAACATGACCAAAAAATAAATACTATAAAACTTTTTAATGTATCACAAAAGTCAGTCTGAGATGTATGCAAGATACGTTGGAGATTCCTGATTAAAAGCAGTTTGTGTCAAGGAAGTTACCACTTGCAACATGTAGAACATCTGACAGTGATTAAATGGAGCTAGCTATTAGATTTTCCTAAAGAAACAATAGTTAAACATATCTCCACAAGTATGAAACACTTTATGTACTGTATCTGGTACACCTCATTTAAATTGACTTAGATGGAACAGACACACTAAGTCTAACTAGTAGGTTATTAAGAATATAAACCTGGTGCCCAAGAATTTACAATCAGTTATATGGGAGGTATCCTGACTTTCCTCCTTTTCCCAGGGCTTTCATTTACTAAGCATGTGCTGTAAAGATGTCACATTTACAGCAAGGGACATGTTTAGGATGTTTCTTACAAACAGTTTTAAGTTACGTACCTGTAGCAAATGCATCTCGCCGTGCTGTAATGTGCTGAATGGAGAGTCTGCCATGGGCTGGAGAAAACGTGTGCTAAAGGAGGAATGTATGTGTTGGGAAGACGACACTCGTCATTTTTTTTTTTTTTCAGTTTGCTTATTAGAGCCTGTGATTTTTTGATAGAAAAATGACATAAAGTTGTTTTCTACAGGGTGGCAAACTTTTCAGCTCTGTTAAAGCACTTAGAGGTTTGAGAAATGTGGTTTAAATTAGGCATATCATACTTCTGATTCTGGTGAGTAACGAAAAGAAGAGCTTGGAGATTCATCCAGCCCATAGTGTTCGGTAGTTGCAAATAAACCATGTGCTGTAATAATCATTTTAAGAGTTCCCTAAGAAATAGCTTTTTGTTTCTTTCACTTTTGGATCAGGAAGCATATTTGGATGGTCACTGCAGGGCTCTACTTGCACTTTGATGCTCTACTTCGTGTTCATACATTGCAGGGGAGGAGCAGGCACGTCACAAGGCCGAGTTCAGCGTTTCAGTCTGCCTTTAATTATGGATTTCCCTATTATTTTGAGAGATGAGTGGGCAGAATGGCTGAAGTAAACCACTACAGTGCTACAAGCCCAATCAGAGCCACTGTTTGAGAGTGTGGAAATCGTATCAGTAGTGTTCATACCTCTTTTCTGTATTCACTTACGTTGAAAGGGGTTTTTTAAAATAATTACGCTCCCATCAAGAGCCAAAGCAAGTTTGCTTTTTACAGGCTGGCCTGTAAAGACCTAAACTGTCTCTGTCTGTACAGGGTCAAGTCAGGAATCGCATTCAGCTCCTCCAGAGCAGGAGGCGTTTAGTAGGTGGCAAATCGTGTGAGCAGTCCTCTGCGGGGCTGAGAGCTAATCTATCGTTAAGTCCAAACTTCTCTAATTTGCATAATGCCAAGTCTAATAAAATATTCTTGGGTACCTTATCTCACTTTCAGATAACTTAAGATACACGAAAATTAAATTGGAAAATATTGCTTCAAAAATATGAGAGAAAAATTGAAGACAATGTCTTGAGCGCAGCAGACACGTTTTGCTACTTTTTATTTATTTATCATTTTTGGATTTATAAAATCGTTTGCTGATTTACTGACAGGTGAAAGTCTGCCTTATGCACAAAACTGTCCAAAGTTTGGCCTTTTTAATGAGAATCACCAAACCAGTGGAATTCTGAGGGCTGATGTGGGTCGGCTAGGCGATGGACTCAGAGGATGCGGCATGTGCACTTCATGGGGTGGCAGGAACGGCCCCACTGTAGGGAATGACAGCTTTAAAGGGAGTTGTTTTCTTGCAGTTGGATTCAGTTGAAATGATTAGGGCTTGAAGCTTTGCCAAGAGTCCACTCTTAACCAAGACGTCATTACTGCAATTAGGTGATAGTCTCGACCGATCCATTCTGTGAAGTGTCAGATACTCAAGTGTGTGGGGGAGCAAAAGAAACCACAGGGCTAAGTGACACTTCTGTGCTTGGTGTCCAGCTTCATGGAATAAATCTGTTCTGTTTCTACCATTTGGCAGCTTTTGACCAAAGTCAGCTTATAAGCAAGAAAAACTCAAGAGCTGCAACCCTGTGCTGTGTAACCATCAGCGGGGCACAACTGCGGCTCAGGGGGAGAAGGGAAGCAATTGCTCCTTGGAAACGCTTGTGTTTTACTGTGAAATATCCTCAAGATGAGGAGCTGGAAGGAGGTTCCCTCAACGTGTTCAGGCATTCAAACAGGGAAGCAGTGCCATCAGCAGCTGCTCTGTCTTCAAGCAGAGTAAATGCTCAGGGATCTTTAAACCACCGGCCTCTCTTTTCCTCACACAGATAATCTCAAAGTTGCCAGAAACTGTTTTCTTGTCTAGCCCCACCTCAATCCCTCATAATGTGGCAACTGTCTCCTCTCAGGTCCCTGTCTGATGTTCACGGCTTTTTGTGTCTTCTTCACTTCTTTTTGTATCTATCTGTGCAGAGGTGGCTCTTATACTGGGAATACTGGGGTTATCCCCACCAGAAATTTCTAAGCCATTCTCTGAGTTTCATTTCCCTCCCCTGTTAAGCATAGACGGTGCACGGGCCAGAGCAGGAGATGTGCTAGATCACCGTGCGCTCAGAGGCATTAGAGGTGTTGCTCTCAGATGCGGGGAGAACCAGTGGCGGTACATGGAGCTCTCGCTGGAGAAGACCAGCGGGAACAAATGCAGCCAGCTCAAAGCCAGTCCTATCTGTTTCCTTGCTGCTGTCAAGTTTCATGCATTTCTTGGTAAGAAAACATGAGCTGGGGTTGCTGAAGGTGTAGGATCTCTCTCGCCAGCTAGCTGTCTGGAGCAGGCACATGCCTGGAAACTGCTCTTCAAAGTCCCTCCAGACCCCTGGGAAATGCGATTGTCCCCAAGTGGTGGGTGAAGTGTTTTTTGTCACTGGCAGCCCACATCAGAGCCTTTGGTGCTGCAGGAGTGACACGAAGCTGAGTGAGGACTTCTGGGTTCCCACGAGGCTTCGCTGGTGCTGTCTGGAAGTGATAAAAAAGGTGCATGGTGAAGAAGTGAATTCTGTGCCCATTTTTGAATATGTGGATGACCGTGGACAAGGCTGTGTAGTTTTTTAGTGAACCAGATGGGTGCCCGAAGGAGGGTGTGGTGAAAATCTGAAGTCTGTGGCACTGCTGTATGATTTCTGATCTTGGTGTTTTGCAGATAGGTTTTTCCCAATAGCCAAACTCTTAAAAGACTGTTAGGATCCAAACATTGTTCTTTTCATGTTATTGCTGTTATTTGGGTCTGGTAACTTCTGAACATGCTTCCAAGTTATGAGAGAGCCCCTTGCCTGGGTCAGCAGAGTTGGTTCTGGACTAACTTTTTGATCTGTCAAGAGTCTCATTTTCAAACAAAAAAATCCATGTGTAGCCCTTTGTTTTTTTTCTATTGAGCAACCAGTCCAGCTTCATTATGAGACAAAGGATGGTGTGAGCTTTCAACAAGCAATGGTTGGATATTCTTTATCCAAAAGAAACTGCTTTACACGTTGCCAGTATAAAACACACTCCCACCAAGGAGACATTAAACAAAAGCACTCGTTCGGGGCGGGGGGAGGTTGAAGCTGCCAGCTGCAATCAGATGACAGATATTTTTGTTAGGAAATAATACCTTTCTCTGATTTCCTGAGAGGTTGAATATGGAGCATAAAACAAGGGACAGTGATGAAATCCAGAAGAATTGCCTCTGTGTATTCTGCTCTAAGAGAGTAAACAGGTACCTGTATGCCGCCCAGGTACAACAGGCACTGTTTGGACAGCTGCACTGCCCGCTGAAAGGTGCTGCTTGATCGTGGCTCAGTGATAATAACGCTAGTTTCGTATAAGGTTCGTATAAAATTGTACATCTCTATAGAGATAGCTGTGTTAATAAACCCTACACAGCAGAGACGCTGGATTTTCTGATGCATACTGACTACTAATGTAAAACATGCTCCAGTGAGAATTCCTTGAAAAACTGCATTTACTGCTGCAATAACAGTAAAAGGTCACCTTGGATCACATTTGCAAAAGGTCAAGGCGCTGGTGGAGATAACGGCCTGTGCACACAGAGCAAAAGTTGGTAGATTCACTGTAGTTTCATCTGCAGCCACAGCTGAAAACCAATCAGGATTAGACATGGAAAAAAGTTTCTTCCATTTTGACTGATTCTGTGGTGGGAGAGGGATTATTCATGTAGTAAGGAATGTCTCTGGGCCTGGTAAAAACTGTCAAAAAAGGCAGAAGTATTTTTAAATGCACCATTGTGCTGAGCTGCTCTTGTATTTCTATGTTCTGGAGATGCACGGGGATGAATGCGTGTCTTCAACACGGTTGCACCAGCACAGTTTCATAGAACAGCCTGTTTAATGTGACATGGCACAGGTACGTAGTGCAGGCTGTACGCGTGCACGCTTTCCAGCTCCGACGTCTGTAGTACAGACTGTGTAGGCATAGGGAATCGTTATCCTCAGCTTGCTGGGAAGCTTTCAGCATGAAACGGTTGGAGTTCAATTGTTTGCTGCAGAGGGTTCTGCATTCTCTAAAGTCAGTCCTGCAGGCATTTGAGGAACGCCTCCCTCACAAGTCGCTGCTCTCTTCTCCAGCCCCCCGGAGCCCCACCAATAGCTGACAAACCTCAAGCACAAGGGTGAAGAAGTGTGTACTGAACGCTGCCTCTCCAGCTGTTCTCAACCAGATGTGCTGAAAATGTTGCAAGCTTATTCTGAACATCGCAGCTTTTTGCTTTAAAGAAAATACATTCCTGGAGAGGTCCCCACAGTTGAAACGGTCCCAGGAGGAATTAGCATTTCCGCACACACAAGCTGTCTCTCCCTCAGGCCCAGCAGAGGCAGTGAGGAGAGGGGTTGTGGGACCAAGGATCACATCTAAGTAACTAAGTCATCTTCACCATCTTGCAGTCCAGACTCTCTAGTTCTTGGATAAATTATATGTGATCTACTCCAGGATAGTTCAGGGGAAGTTAATGCAGTTGTGATGGATTTACGTTGTTTTGAATGATTGTGCTGGTGATACTTATTTGTGACAGGGCACCGTCCAGCGATGCCCGGTGAAGTTTGTAATACTCGTCCTTCCGCAGAGGGTAAGTGAAGATCTTTGACTAATGAATTTATATTCCATTATAAGTAAAGTGCATCCTTCTTTCTTACCTGATATCAGTTAAGAGACACCAGAAATGTCATTTATCTTTGAAAATGACACGTTAGGACATGTGTCAGAGGCTCCCAGATGCTTCACTGAAAGAAGGCAGCATATATTCATGGCTGGAGTCTGCCCAGATTTATCTGATCATGTTCTCTGTTGGTCCCTAATTCCATCATGGTGACCCTCGCGGTATGAGGTGTAATATAAAGCAGCAACCGACAGTAGTTACTGCAGCTGCTGAAGACCTGGCAGGGTTTTACTGAGTACACAAGAGCATTCGGTACCATTTATTGTGAGTCTCTGAAGGATGCAGAGTGATCAGTGTTTTCGGGAATGAATGGGCTTTTCATGTTGTGGATTTCATTTCTGGGGCTGGACACAGCTCCCGAAAGTGGGGGATTAATAGTCCTGGCTGGTGCAAGCAGAGTGCAGTCAGCACTTCCCACTGGTGCTTGAACCAGATGCTGATAGTAAAGTGTGGGGCTCGGGAAGAGGTCTCCAAATATTTGACAGAGAACTAATGGTGAAACTTAGTGCTGTTCCTATTTCCAGGCTGCCCACAGTATCCAGGAAATTTTCCCAGAGAATCGCTGCTGTCCACGTTGTGGCTTCGACATTGCTCTTTCTTAACGCCCTTGTTCTGCTTAAGATTTACCTTCGCCTCTGGGGCAGTTTGGTGTTGCTAAGCACAAAGGAGTAGCTGTGTCTCCGGCATGTTTGGGGCACTCGCTGCTAGGCAGACACTTCAAATAAGCCTCAGGGGCTGCAGTGCCGGCCGGGGCTGCTACCGCTGGCATCCAGTTAATTTTTTTGTACAAAATGCAGCAGAGGCTCCAAGGAGGCATCGCCAAACAGTGAGTGCTGGAGTTAAGAGAATGAGGGAGCGGCTCTTTGTCTGTGCACCAGAGCGAGCTGCAAGGGAGCCAGGAGCCTGAGCAGAGGCCCAGGGGCTGGCAGACAGAGAGGACCTGGAGCTGTGGGCCAGCGGGCAGCGGCCAGTGGGCGCCAGGTGGCCTTCGTGGCCAGGAGCAGCTCCAGCCATGCTGTGCCAGCCTCCCCTCGCCCGCCAGCTCTGCCCGGCCATTGCGAGCCGTGGGGCTGGCGGGTGGCGTCAAAGCATCACTCCATGCTTCCCCAGCCCCGAGTGCTGCCCCACGCGTGCCCAGCGCCAGCTGCTGTACTGGTGCCTGCGAGGCCATGGCGTGCGGGTCCCTTACGGCCGTCCCGCAGCCACGGAGAGTTTGTGCCTCACCTTTCTGCTGGAAATGGCAGCAGGTATTGACACAGATCGGCTTCACCCTCACAACTTTACAAGGTGTCTAGATGGAATATTGATGGATTAGGACCTCAGAGTGACTAATTAGCATGCAGGATTCCTCAAAAGGGTTAACATGGGATCTTTTTAATTGTCAAAAGAGTTTCAGGCTATTAGTGTTGGCATATTCTTCAATAATCTGTTTTATTTTTACCTGCTGGGAGCTTAATTAAAAAACAAAGAGGCTCAATTTAAAGCCCATTACTATGCTAATTTTGTAAGAACTGGGCGGTGATTAAGAAGCTTTAAAAAGAGGAGTTTAGTTTGCTCTAGGGAATGGGTTGCAGGCAGGTTTTATTTCGTTTCATTAGCTAGCTACAATTATTTATAAACTAAATGGAAATGATATTAAAGAGTAATGAAAAAAACCAGCATCTATGTATTATTGAACAGCAGAACTTTTTTTAATTTAGCATCGAAGTGTGCAGAGCCTTTATTACTGCAACTCGCAGTTAACACAGCTAAATGCAGTTGTTAAATATAAGAGGCTTTTTAAATATGTCCATAAATACAGAGCTGTCTGGTTTGCTTTTCCTGTAGATCACTGGAGTAAGTTTATAAAGATATCAACACGACAATAAAGATGAACTACTGACTCTTTTAAAAAAGATTTTATGAGTTTTTATGCAGGAAAATTTCTTAACAGAAGAAATTGCAAAGACTTTTTTTTTATATTATGTATGTAATGTTGTCTAATCTAACACCGCCACGAAATTTGTACTATCTTTTGCCTGTCATGCAAGCCCAAAATAATACGTGCAATTCCAGCAGAGTACCTGGGGTGTAGCTGGGAGGAGCCTCGAAAGGACGGTCAGAAGCTGAACGGCAGCTGAGCGCAGCGAGGGCTGGAGATGTTCCTGGGATGCGGTCTGGGAAAGGGTGGGAGTGAGCAGCAGCAGGAAAGGCTGGCTCCCGGTTTGTGTGAGTGGGCCCTGGGAGGATGGTGCTGAGGGTGCAGGTATGGCCAGGGAGAGGCTGCAAGGTTGGCAAGAGCCCAGGAGAGGGCTCCAAGCCCGGGCAGCAGTTTTGAGCTGAATCCCCAAAACAAGAGTATCTGTTTGTGGTATCTGTGAGGATGTGGGCAGGGAGATGCACCCTGTATCTGCCAAAGGAACTGGTAGAAGTGGTGTGTACCTTCCCAGCCATGGGAGGAGGAGGAGGTGCTGAGCCTGTGCCTGGAGGAGCCACTTCTCTGGTGGCACCAGTAACACATTCGCATAAAATATGTAGCTATTCCAGCTCGTGTGGCATGAATGAGATCTGGTTAGCCTGACCCACCTAGTAGCTAAGTTAATTTAACATTTAAATTCACACTGAAACAGCCACTCTGGTCTTCCAGAGGAACATAAACTGTGACCCAGTGACCAGCGCTGCCGTTCAGTGATGAAACCCTTTGTATCGCTGCTCGTTTCGGGAAAGCTCTCTTGCTGTGCTGAGAATGGGGGGTAGGAGGGAGCCTGGACCAACTGTCAGCCTCCATGGCTGAGGGGCAGAGGGGTCGGATGAGGAGGAGACGAGGCTGGAGGGCCAGCAGCTGATGCCAGCACACCCTCATGGGCTGCGTCTCTTACAATGTGCAGCCTGCAAATGTTGACATAGCTCCTGCAGCTGGGAGCACTGGGAGGCTGCTGGCAGCCCCACAGGACAAGCAGGGTTGCAAATGGAGTCACATCAGGGGACTTGAATAGTGTTGCAGGGTCACAGAAGTGAGGCGTCGACTGTCTGAAGCACTGTCTGTAGCAGCTATGCCCTGCCACGGTGCCAGGAACGCAGAGCTGAGCAGCAGCCCTGTGCCGGGTGTGCTGGATTTGTCCACGCTCCAGAGTTCCCCTAGGTTTGGAGTGCTGCGGAAGAGCAACCCCTGCAGATCCCTCCCCAGGTGTCCCTGCTGTCAGTGATGCTGTTTTATTCCCTCCCTCGGCGACACCTGCACATTTCTCTGGACCTTTGTTCCCTGCTGGAAAGGGATGTGCTTGTTATACGTGGTGCTTCGCTGAGGAGGCTGAACCTGAAACGTGACATGGGTTTACAGGTAGTTTCAGCATTGGTCTGGGGATAGGGTGGCAGAGAACTGTTTCTTTCTACTTAAATGTCATAAAAAGGATCCTTTGGGAGCATAAGAGGGAACTTTTCACGAAGGGGGGCACAGGTTGGTCCTCAGTATTTAATTCCATATGAAGTGTGTTGACCAGCCGGTGGAGATTCACCCAGATGGCTTCTAGGCAGCGACACAAGGTGTGCAGGACTCTACCCTGGGCTGCCCTGAAGACAGTTGGTGGGGCTGCAGGTGCTGCGGCCCCTCTCAGGGTGCTGGCTGTGGCGGGGGAGTGCCAGTTCCCTGAGTCCTGGGGAGCAGCGAACGCATTTCCACTTGGCATTGCTGCATTTTTGGGTTCGATGCTAGTGTTGTGAGGTTGCGTTAATATGGGCCCGGGAAGGTGGCTGTGTGTCCCATTGGCACTGCCGTCCCTCCGGGGCTGGCGACCTGCAGGGCATGGCTGGGCAGGTGCCTGGAGCAGCGGCCACCTCAGTGGCTGCAGCCATGAGGAGGGTCCTGCAGCAGCCTCCATCCCTGCTTGCCCCGTGTGCAGGGGGAGGAGGAGGCCGAGCCAGCACCCAAAGCTAGCCCCGGTGTCTGCCCCCTCAGTTCGCCTGTTCTGATTGTGTCCTGGAGTGGTGTGAACTTCGTGATGGGGAATCTCTAAGAAGTGGGCTTTTTTTCCCCGCTTGTACTGAGCTTTGCAACTGAGAAATCAGGGGCCCGTCAGCAGCTAAGTCATTTCACTGCTCAAACCCTGGCCATTGACCTCTTGAATTTACATTTCTGGGGCCAGGGCTTGCATATTTCTCTATGTTTAGAAAGTGTTTAGTAGGTACTGCCGTCCAAATAAAGACATGAAAGCATAAAGCGAACGAGCGGGGGTGTGTAAGCAATCCCCACCATTTGCGCATCCGTTTGCTTGAGGCCTAGTCTAAGCGTGATGGCAGTAGTAGCTGGGCTATGCCACTCCAGACACAGCAGAGGGCTGGCAGAGTGAACCGTAAGACATGAACGGAACTATATTGCTTTCTTCTGATGACCGTGAACCCCTTCCAAGGCCACATCCAAGAGGGACTGTTTTCCAAACAGTATCTGTGAATTGCCTAGGCACCCTGGAGACGCTGGTCCTGAGGTCTGGGCTTTTTGCTGATATGGATCTGATTACAAGAGACGTGTTTCATGACAAAGCTATTGCTGTTGGTTCTCAAACTTACTTTTAATTAAAATTTTGATCTTTCTGCCATTTTGTCTTTAATTTTATAACAACTTTATACTTCTCACACCAAAATGGTTGGTGGGGCATCTCTAACTTGAATAGTTGTTGCAACCAGTAAAGTGAACCTTGATGAAAGAAATAAGTTACGAGAAGGGTCAACACAAGAATTAAAATTTCTTACTGCCCTGCACATCTGCGACTCAAATATCTATAGAAACCAGCAGGACTTCTGTGTCAGAGTCTTCTGTGCAGATCCTGAGTTTCTCGTGAGGTACAGCATTCTGGAGCCGTTGAGGCTCTGTCAAATCAAAGTTCACCATCTTCTTCCACAGTCGCGATGGGGAGAAAAGCCTGAAGCTGCAAGTCCGCTGTTCCTGTGGGTGAACTCGGGGCTGAGCCCAGCCACAGAGCTGCCTCTTGAGATAAAGGTCATACAGCAGAAGAGCTTAAAATCCTCTTTTGGTTCTAAAGGCAAACTGGGCTACCCAGGATCCCTGAGGTCTTAAACGTCCCTTGGCCTTCTTTTGACCTTGTATACACCTTACATTCTTCCTTTAATGATTGACACTCAGTGGGTAAGTGCCTCCGGGCATACCAAAGTTGTAGCTGCTTCTTCATCAAAGCAACTGTTTACAGCTGGTTTGAGTTGGATGCCAATAAACAGTATTCTTTTTGTCTCAAAATAAAAAGCAGCCTAAGTCCCTAATGATAAGGATTTTGTGCTTTGTAGAGGAAAAATTCAGCTAGCTTGGGACAGCCAGCTACTCAGCTTAAAGTCAGAGTACTTTATACCTCCAGCTAAACTGCTTTTATCTCCTCAAGTGAGTGGGCTATAGATTCTTATCATTGTGGCAGAAGTGATGAGGGTAACATCTTTAGTCGGAAATCATTGGCAACATGTGGAGAAAGCTTAAGATGTTGTCACACTTTAACTTGGTCCTAATCTGTTCAAAGGCAGTTCATACTTTCTAACTGCGCCAGCAGGTAGTGAGAGGGAGTCAAAGACCATCAGGGTAAAATGGCTCATGCTTTTCTGTGGAGAGTTTATGACTTTCATAAAGCGGGTACAAAGAAACTGCAGCAGTAACTGTTATTGTCTAAATGAAGAGCTTATGTTCACCCAACCATATTTCATTAACTTGTACACCCAAGCTTCTGCATTTCCTGCCTGCAGTGCTAGAAGAAAATCTTAAATATTTTAATGCCTATTGTCAACGAAATGAGAACAAGAGAAATGTGCAGATCAGCCATGCCCCTTAGGTGACCATCGGACGTGTCCACCACCAGCAGCAGGTAACATGTACAAGCATGTGCTGCATCGCTTGTGGCGTTCACGACGTTCACAGTGCTGGCTGTTTTGTGCATTGTGACGTGTTAAGGTGAGATCCAAAATAGGAAGCATTTTCCTTCCAAGAGCAAATTGAGACACTGCTAACATCACTTTAACGTCAAAACTGTCGGTTCTGTGATGTAGCAGGTCTGGGTTGAGTGACTGGCCCAGTCCTAACCCTTGACAGAGCAGGAGAAAATAGATTTAAGACCAAACTCTCAGTGGAGCTGAGTGCTTGTGGTCTCCTTACCCAGGAATGAGGACCCAGTCCTGTTCCTGACGGTGTCAAGGGAGTTCTTCATTTCATGTACTTCAAGCAGAAACTGACACAGCTTCCCTTAAGATCATCTGCTAAAGATAAATAAAGAACCTCAGAATTACTGGGGGCAAACTTGACTATTTCAGCAAATATTCTGTTTAAAAAAAAAAAAGTGCTTTGTCAACTTGGTGGAAAGGACAGTACAGACAGAGCAGGATTTCTTTTCTGCCAGGTATTCAACGAAGCACCTAATTTTTGGAAACAGTTATGGAACCCTCAGGAATACCATGAGATATTTCTGGACTTTTATAGAACAATTCCAAGCCACACAAATTTTCTTGCCAAATGAAAGGAATGCTGTACTGATACGATGGGGTGGGGATTCTGTATGCTGTCTCACTAACAGGCATCTCTATTTTTTCCTCTTGGTATGTGTGAGTGTGTGCATGTGTGTGTATAATACATACACAAACACATAACCAAAAGTTACGTGGTATTTTCCAGATTTGACCTACTTACAAGCTTTCATTTAATTAAAAAAAAAAAAATCTACAAAAGTTAATAAAATGTTTAGACAAACCTTTCAGTCTTGTGAGCTTAAGGGAATAATCCTCTTTGCATGCCTAATAATGTTGTTGGTGGCTAATGGGGTTTTATTTTCACACATGTGGAAGTGTCCTGTGTGATACGTGTTCAACTGCTGGCATAACTTAAAACCTGTGCTGATGTTCCAGGCAAAAGGAGGGTCTGGGCACACTATAGGGCCTTACTTATGGATAAATGTTTTTGTGTGGGTTTAAAGAGTCTGGTTTACCAAAGCCCGAACACAAACACAGATGCTGATAGCTCAGCCTTTAGGACTCTGTCAACCGTATTTGACCTTACTGAAGAGATTTTGGTAGTTCTGCATTAATCTAAAAATTCAGTTTATAGTGCAACTATAGTAATCGTCCATACAAGAATAACTAGGCTAGTCTGTTCATTAACTGAAAATGATGAATCAGCTGTTTGGAGGCTTCAAAAACGCCTGATTAAGAGAGCTATTTATTTTCCATTTTAGTATTAATAATAAGTAATTGACATGATGTTAATAAGAGTGACTCCACATTGCAAGAATAAATTATCATTCCTAGACGTTGCAAGACACACCTTCAGTTGCCTGGATGTTGGAGGTTTGGTTTGGTTTCGTTTTTTTAGTGTTCCTTTTCCTGTTTCAGTGGTCCTTTTCACAGTTTCGCCCAAAGCTCTGCACCTCTGGTAAGACTCCTCTGTCTTACCAGATGAACAAAGTTTGTGAAAGAAGGACAGTAAAATGTGTGAGATGATAGGGGCTGAAAAGCTTCATCCATTAAAGGTCAGGCTAATAGACTATGATTTAGAGCAGAATTTATCAGGGACTTTTGTAAGACAAGCAGCAACTTTTTGTCCTCAGATGGGGATTCTTGGGTTAAATTGGTATCTTTGAGTTCTGAACTTGGAAAGGTATTAAAGTGGAATTAAACTTTTACACAATCCGGCTCTTGTGTCATTCAGCATTTTTTCGGGTTCTGTTTAATTGTACATCACAGCAGGTTTCTGAGTGACTGGTGCTCTAAAGAAATGAGGGGTAGGGTTAAGTCTGCAGCCCACTGCTCTCTGCTAATCCTTCTTGTTCCTTGAAGAAGGATTTACTTTTGCTGCCAGCTTGTGAAAGGCTATCCTCCCTCCGAAGAGATTGTTGTGGCTTTCCTGGGGAGGTGTGGTTGCTATAGCAGGGAGTCACGCCTGGGTATTCTCTCAAACCCTACTGAGAATGGGCCAAAAAAGAGCCGAAGAAGAGTAAAACTGGGGATTAAAAAATGGAACAATGGGAGACAGGAAGATAGGAGTGGGAACAAATGGGAATTACAGCACCAAAAATAATGCAAAGTGACAAAAAGAGGAAATAGAAAAATAATAGCTGACAGTCAGACTGAAAAGAGAAACACTACAAAAGAACAATTTATTTTCAACAGGCAAAGAAAATAAAAGGGCATCTGGGAAATAAGACACAGGCCTGTGCTGAGGGCTTTTTTTGTTCTTACTGTACTGCAAACATATATGCTCTAAGTATACAAAACTTTCTCCATACTCCCTTCTCAGTTCCACTTTTGCCACAGTCTGTTTATTCAACACCAAATCTTCTTGGGTTTTAAACTGTGTGTTTACTTATTTGTTGTTAAATGATGTTTCTAATTGTGTCTGTTCCTAGGGACTAAGCATAGGGTAGTTCTGGGCTTTTCATATGAAATATTGACATGTGGATCAATAGCAGAAGAAAAGATCCAACTCGGCTCAAACTCTGTTCTTGAATGCTTTCCAAAGAAACAACTGCCTCCAGGAAAATTCCAGTGGGCACTTGGTTTTGCTGCTGCTGGCTGGAGATAAATTCTTCAACTCTTGCCATGGCAATGCCCTGTCACAAGTACCTGGTCCTGCTGCTGCTGGGCACCATGCTCAGCGCCGCAGGAGTGCAGGCTGCGCCTCCCTCCTCACCCCGCCACAGCTGCGTCCCTGCCGTGGGTCAACCAGCTCATCGCTAGGTCGTGAAGAGCTCACCTTTAGGATTTTTAGGTGCTGCATTTTACTAGAAATTCTAAAATTCTAAAATACTAAAATTCCTAATTTTGCAGGAATCCGACCATTTTCATCTCAGTGAAAGAAGCAGAAATGTTCATTCAGTTCAAAGTTTGTCACATTACAAATAAAATTTAAAAAGGAGCCAGTCCCACATCTAACAGCAAATCTCTCTGAATGCCTTTCCTGCACCCTACTGCTTTATATATAGGAGAGGCAGAGAGATGTAACAGATGAAGCATTTTGTTTATGAAGTGTCTGTGTTTTGTTTTATTTCACATGTTTTTGCAATATAGATAACAGATTACACCACAGAGCTTTCATTGCCTTGTGCTATAAAGATACTATAAAGCCTTTCTGGGTATTAATAATAGATTGCGCTGATGAGTTTGGAGAAGCTGGCAATAGACCCCCCACTGTAAAGACATTAACACCACAGGACTAAGGTATCTTTCCCTTGCAAATCAGTTGCTAAATTGGCTGTGCTGATGGGTTTGGGCGCAAGCTCTTGTACAGCATCAGTGCAGCAGGCACAGGAAGTTATTTTGTTTTATACTGGCAAATAATGTTTCTTCCTCTTAATGTTCTTAGTCAAGAGGAAAGGCCCTGTGTAAATTCTTTCCCTAAGTCATTCTTGCCAGCCAAGAAATAACTTAGAAATTACGTTTGAATTGCTTTGACACACGATTTTTTTTTTCTGCAAAAGTGAAGGCTGGGTCAGTGAATCACCGACAGTACAATTTCCCTGCTTATAGGGCCTTTAGGGTGAATTTTCACATAAAAATTATATTAGAAGAATTTCCTTGTGTTGTTGGCAATGTAAATTCAAAGGCAACTGTAAATTCAGTGTGCCACTTAGTGAGCAAGAAAGATCAGGCATCTCATCAGGGCGGTGAATGTTCGGCACTGGAGACAGGCGGTCCTCGCACGGAGCCCAGCCGGGGCGCGAGGCCCCTCGCATGCAGAGCGCCGGCCGCTTCGCCTGCTGCAGACTGGGGAGGTTGTACAGGTAGGAAATGAAGATGGATTTAGTTTAATATGTGTAAATCACTGAATGAAAATCCAAAGGAAGAAAAAAGAGAAAATCGTTGGGTTTCGGTAATGACCTGGCTCTGCAGAGTTGCAGCAGAAGTACAACCTCCCCAACACATACTGTGCTTTTATAGCACTTCAGCGCGATTTGAAGTCATACAAAAAGCACAACAGCAGAAGCCAGTTTAGCCTTTTTTAAACTCGTAGACAAAAATAACGTTATTTCCGAAATGTTTGCACGGCTTAAAAATATAATTCTAACAAAATCGTAATGTTTTGTTAATCCATTAGGCTGCTTAATTGCAACCCTGGCTTTATCAATTCAATTGGTGCCCTTAACTTTTATAACAGTTTCTATTCTACAGAACAGATTAGGAGAAAATTGCAGCCATAATCTGTACAGTGCAATTGCTGTGCTATAAAGAGGAATGGGAGTAGCTGAGAAGAGCAATTGGATTCCCAAAGGTGGAGCACAGTAGAGCAATATCAGTGACTTTGTAAATGAAAAATTGTTTTAATTCCCTTCTAACAGCAATAATTCGATTCTTCATAATTTTTTCCATCAAAGTGTTGTAAGGAAAAATGCTATAAAATAGAAGTGCATGGCAGTGATGGAAGACAGTTGAACAAAGTGGTCAATTAGGGGATGAAAATTAAGCAAAGAGAAGAACCCATTCTGTCACATTCTGCTTGAAGCGAGAAACTCCTTTGCACTTTACATTTTATGTTTTACTTCATAGTTAAGGAAGATGTAACTTTTTAGGTCATTCTGGCCCCACTTGAGCAAGTTACCTTAGGATGGCAGCTTTGAATTCTGTGTGTCATGAACCCATTCGTTGGGTCTTTTCCATTTGTCTCAGCATCATGGTTCTGACCCCAGAGCTGCCAGAGCACAGACCTTTGGCGTGGCCAGTGAATGCTGGACCTGCCTGAGAAAGGGATTTTGAGAGACCACAGCTGCTGGAGCAGGAGTTGGGTACCGGGTGGCAGAGAGTCCTGCGCGTGGTGGCCTGAGGACCTCTTGAGAAGGTGAAGAGCCATCACCTGACACCACATGAGGGGTTGACTGTCCCAGTCTGTTCCCCTGCCAAACACCCGCCTCATCAGAGCAGGCAGCAGCCGAGACCTGTCTTGGTGTGCTGAGAGGGAGCTGGGAATGGCTGGTCTGCACGGAGGTCCCTCTGGACTAGCCCTCCCTGGTGGAGCAGACACAGGGATCCCGCAGGGTCCTGAGCTCCGCTGAAGAGGGGATGTCAGCTCGCTGTCCACAGATGACATTTTTCCCTTGTTGAAATTGTGTATGGAGAGAAAACTAACACAAGGCAGGAGACTTTTTGGCAGTTGAAGTTTCTGTTGCGGTCGAGCCAGTGGTCTGGCCAGGAATGACACGTGGCACAGAGGTACATGCAGAGCCACCATCCTTGCCACTGATGAGAAGCAGAGTCTCAAAATGAACCAAATCCCGCTCCTCTTGAGGCAAATGGGACTTTTTCCTTATTCCAGTGGGAAGGAAATCAAACGAAAAGTCCGATTTTTGTGGATATGGTTGTGACACAAGCCATCACCTGGGTATGGCCATGCTGTGATGCTGCCTGGGGCTTGTGTTTGGTGGACAGAGTGGTTACGTGAGCTTGTTTGGTGGGTCTGTCTTGGGTGGACAGAGCGGTTACGTCAGCCTGTGGCTCTGACAATGTCCATGGTCCAACCCCCACCAGCTTCACAACAAGATTTCATATAGGATGGGATAATGTGGTCTCTATCATGATTTTATCCATTAGGTTGCCTATGCGTGGCAGTGCTGCTCTTCTTATGAAAACACAAGTAGAGCATTCGTGGGAAGAAAAAGTAACTCAGTACCAAGATAATCTGCGAATCCAACTCCATGTTGTGAAGCACAGTTTTAACCACAAGCTTTCACCAGTAGTTGGTGTTCTTACTACAGCACCTGTGGATAGAGGGTTAATAAATGTTTTCTTCTGTTCTCCCTGAAGAAGAGAAAGGTTGCTTTGTTCTCATTTCTAAATATTACTTTTTTTTTTGTAGAAACTTTTAATTTTTGTGCATGTTTTATTACTACTCAGTGAAAGGGAATTAGTTTTCTTTTACTGAAGTTTCAGCTATGAAATTGGCTTTAATAAACTATGTAATTGTTTTTTCTGCAGGGAAAATATTTTAAATGGATTGTTTCTTTTTTTAGGATTTCTTTTTTTTCAAATCATAAAATTATAATATTTCTGTTTTGCTTTAGTGCACTGGAGATGTTTTGAATGTTCAGAATTCAGTGTAACCAAGCAACAGTTTTTCTTTTTTATAAGCACCCATGGGCTGTAAGAAGCTACAAAAATGTTCAAGTCCTGTGCTGCAAAAAGCCCATGCATACTGTTTTCCACATTCTATCTCATTTAAAGAAGACGGAAGCATCAAAATTTCTCCCAAAGAACAAGTAACAGGTGTCATTCATTAGTAATTTAATTTCTTCTCTTAATAAAACTCAGTTGTGTGAAAAGCATAATATATTTTACTCCAGCTCTAACCTGTTTTGTACTATAGGAGTGCCAAGCGAAGTCCCAGCTGGATGTATAGGCACCGCTGGGGATGTTGTACACAGGCTGTTCTTGGAACGAACCGCGTCAGAGCCAGACTGTACCTACAGTATTTACAAAAGCTTGTGAGCACCATCTTTGCATATTTATTAAATAGAGAAAAGCCAGGTATCTGCTGCGGTTTCTTGCAACGCATGTCAGAATAGCAGAGAGAGGGAAATGATTTAACGTCTCTGATAGGTAGAGAGCAGCATCTGTCCTCCTGCGTGTATCAAACACGGCTTAATGACTTCCTATTTACTGCTGCACGGCAGAGGTCCGGTAAACACACATCCTGACCGATGAGTCTGGTGTTATACCTCTGTCCTGTGTAACGAACCTCTTGAACCACACTTAATACGAACAGCAAATTTCACACTGCACGTGGACATCTCTCAGCGCAGATTAAATTAGTTATAATAAAACAATTAAAATGTATTTGCCCACAGACAGGAGGAAATGAAGGACCCAGGTGAGGAATAGAAAGGTAAAGGGTGGGTTGTCAGGACACAGAAGAGTCAACAGCAGAACCGTGATTCTCAGGTGTGTAGCAGGATCAAACTTACCACAAGATAACTGCGCGACAGATAATAAATCAGTGGCAGGTATTAAACGCCAGATGGTTGTGCCCATGCAGGAAGGCACAATGGATCGTGTAACTGTGGCTGTTTCTAAGGATTACTGATTCAGCCTGACTTCACAGGGATATCCTCACAAATAAAATCTTTACGGCCTCTTCTGCCGGTGAACATTCTCATCTACTGTTTAAAGACAGGACCACATGTCTTAGCGTTTTATTGCCCTTAATATGTATGCAAAATTTATCTGTTATGTTCGCCCGGTTTCAGCTGGTGAAGATCTTTTGGCTCTCCAGTACTGTAAAGTTGCTTCCCAGCGATCATGACAACACTCAAATGGACAGACTGGCCATTGTTCCAGGCTTTAGCTCAGCCGAATCCCCCAAGTGTTTTGGGCGTAGAGGCAAACACACTTAAAAACTCCTAAACCTATTGAGTTGTCTTTCAAAATTGTCCAGGCAACAGAATTTATTTATAAAACTCTTGCAATCGTTGATTCAAAACAAGGTTTTCTTGTTCTGCTTTTCTCCTTTGTCCTCTTTGAACAATTTTCTTTGGAATGTTTTCGTTGTGCTTAGGAGTCGGAGATTTCCTGGGGCTTCTAATAAAGGCATTTGATTTCCACTCTCCACATACTTTAACAAGTCCAAGGATTTTGAGGTTTGACATTAACTTAAGAGAGCTGGAGATAATCAGCCATGGGGGTAAAAAGTCAGAGTTATGCAAATTACTTGTGAAATGTAGAGAAAGCAAAAGAAACATTTATTTGAATGTGGTTGGCGTGGGCCAGCGTCTTTGTCTCAGCACAGAATATCTGCATGCTCCCCTTCAAATTTATGGCCATGACTGAAACCTGCAAAAGGGTGATCTGTAAAGTATTCCTGCTATCCTACTCTTCTCAACAGGTTTATTACCCTTCGTTTATAAAATGAACAGTCTAATGAGCAGTGGTTTAGATCACAGATATCAAAGTCTGGTCATTTGTCAAGATTAGTTTCCTGTTGTGAGATTGCCTTGTGCAAAAAAAAGTGCATAACCTTCGGTTGCTCTCTGGAAGCTGAAAAAATAGCTATAAACACTTTATAAGATAGATTTAATGAAGATTTTATAATCTCAGAGTTAAATACCACACAGTGCGGTATGTGTTCGTGTGAGTGCACGTGGTAATGCAGAGAGCACCCGAGAACAGAGTGTGGAATTGTCTTATGTTGACAACGGACACATTAAAGCCCTGAAGTCTGTGCAGTATTGTCAGGCCAATTTAACGTTAATTTGAATGAGTTAGTGCTACATTGATGACAATGTAACTCGTTATGACTAACAGACTGCCTTTGGAAACATTGCTGGGAAAGCACTGTCTTCCTGGCAGTAGTCAATTGCCAATAACTAACTCAAAATATTTGCCGTTTATGCGTTAGACATCTTTTGTTTTGAAGCCAGACCCCTAACGCTCAGAAGAGCAGTATGACAGCGCAGGTGCTGCTCGCGTGAACGCCACCCTCCACAGCTCATGGCTCAGGAGAAAGAGGGTTATTTTTATGTCCCACTTAAAAGAAATGTGAAGGGGGGCTCTGTGCTTTCCTACTTGAAATGATTTGTAAACCCTCTGACACCCGTGTCCTCACGTTTGCTGGATGGTGGCATGTTTTGCCGTTTGCTGGGATGAACCGGGGGCTGGACTGGGCTGGACTGGGCTGGGTCGGTTCGGCAGGAGCCAGCGCCAGAGCCAGCATCCCTCCAGTGTCTGCTTTCAGAGGAAGGAGTCCTGTCCGAGCCCTGGTCCCGAGCCTGCCCGGCTGGCGAGCAGCACCCCCAGCCTGAGAACCCCCATGCCAGGAACACTCCGCTCCGTGTTATTTGTCAGCAGCACAGCTGCAGGTTTATCCTCCTTGTCACCGCCGCACCGCAGAGCTTTTCCCGCAGATCGCGGTGCCTGTAGCAGCAGGATCAGGGTCACTTAACCGAGTTTCTTTTTAAAGATTTCTCAGACCAGCAGCAGTGGTCTGGAATGCAAACATAACCTGGAGGCTGCAGAAGCAGCAGCAGCCGCTGCTCCCGGCCGGGCTGTTCCCTCTGCAGCCCTCAGAGCTGGCACCACACGTGTGTCCGTCTGTCCCTCCCAGCAGCCATCCGTCGAGTTTTACTGGAGCGTCCAGGGTGACTGTCCCAGTGTATAGGCGAGCTGATGCCAGCTAGGGGAGCTGGATGCCTTCACACCGGGTTTGCTGATCTTCGGTCTTTAAGTGTCCTCCATCATAACAACAGCCTTCAGACAAAAGACACAGGCTTAGTTGAACTGAGTCAAATCGGTTTAAGCAGTTAAATAGAAACAACTTTTTAAAGCGCTTAAGGTCTGTTTGCTCTTTTTTTCTCCTTTGTGTTTTAATCCTTTCAGATATTTTATTGTGTATAGATAAAAATCTTCCCTGCCTAGGCGCTGGCTAGCTGAAGCGTTGTAGGGAAAGCCCTGCAGACCAAGCCGGTAGGCTGCGTGGAAGGAGGTGGCCCGTTTCCCAGCAGTGCCCCTGCGTCCCGCGTGGCGTCAGTCCCCCTTTACTGGATGAGGTCCACTGCGTACCCAGAGCAGAGCCGCGCGACCCGCCCCGCGTGGCCGGCGCGGTGCGGAGCTGCTCCCCGCGGCCGCGGTCAGGTGCGCACCGGCCCGCCGCGGGCAGGAGCGGGGGCCTCTTTTACTAGCGCGGAAGGTGCAGATGGGGAAACCCTGCAAGTTCTTGGGCACTCAGCCTTCCCCGGATGCCGCATGCTGATGTGTTTACATCTCCTCTCCCTCTGGCCCGTGCCGTGGCTCCCTCCCTTCACTGAGGAGCCGGTGATGGCCATTTTGCTGCGCTGCCCGGCTCCGACGAAATGGAGGCCTTGGAGGAATCGCTACTGCCACAGCCTGCGCCTCCTGAAACTGGGGATAACCGCCTTTTCCGCGAGAGGTGATCATTCTGGGGACGAACAAAGAAACCAGCGTACCCCGTCCTGGAAGGCAGAGTCTCCTTTTGTTCCTGTGAACACACGGGTGCGGTTGTGCTCCCTCCCTTGCCGAAACGTAAATGTTAATGCACCTTGCACTTTGATGAATTGCCGTCAAAGACACTGGATTCAAATCACCAAGCCCACGGTGTGATGCAGGGACGTAACTTAGCTATTCGTCTTTATTTGAAGCAGCGCTCTTCCTAAAAGCTCACTTAAAGAGATTCCTGGTTGCCATTAGAAAAGCAAAATAGAATTAATCTAAATCATTCTAACTTTATCTTAGAAAATTAATGGTGGATGCAAGGGGGGGGTGTGTGTGTTATAAAGGTTTCATAAGCACTAGTCAGGAACAGAGTGTATATTCCAGAGCCTGCGATTATAGTGGTAATTTAGCAGATTGTATCACTGCCGATCTCTGCCAAAGGATGCTTCACACCATTTAAAATACACAGTCCTCCCTTCAGAGACAGGTTGTTCTGGAGTAACTCAACACCCAAAGAAAAGCCGTGTTATTTCACTCCTCTCTTTATCAATTGCACGTGTGCGGTGGCATGTGTGTGCGTTGTCTTCCTCTCAGTAATAGCACTGAGTTTTCATGCTTGTTTCTGCGTTCGTTTATCAGCCTCCTCAGAGACAGCCAATACCAAAAATGGAAAGTCATGGAATCTATTCAGAACAGGGTTTAAGTGCTGGAACCAGAGAGCCTGCATAAAACAAAGCATGAATTGGCCCTTCCTCTAAAAGGTGAATTAAAATAAATTTGGGTTTGAACAAGTTATCCAGACTCTGAGAGCTCCTCTTTTGTTTCTCATTTTGAAGAGGAACAGAACAGTGAGATAAGGACAAATCCTAGTAGTTTTTTATCCAGCAAAGGTGATTTGGGAATCTCTAGACCACAGGGTCTGAGGTTTGAATAAACTGCATGTCTGTGATGTTTCCAAGACTAAGGATGCAAGTCTTGCAATATGCAAAAGCACGAGCCAAGCTGATCTGTGGTTAAATTAAAGAATTTGCTGTATTTAAATTCATACTGTCTATGATCTGACATTCCTTTTGACTTTCCAACCTCTCTCTCTTGCAGGCTGTTTGCTGCTAAGTGCAGTGGCTGCATGGAAAAGATAGCCCCAACAGAATTCGTGATGAGAGCCCTGGAATGCGTTTACCACTTAAGCTGCTTCTGCTGCTGTGTTTGCGAACGACAGCTGAGGAAAGGGGATGAATTTGTTCTTAAGGAAGGGCAGTTGCTCTGCAAAAGTGACTATGAAAAAGAGAAGGACTTGTTAAGCTCGGTCAGCCCAGACGACTCAGACTCAGGTGAGCTTTTCCCACACCTGCTCCGACTGGAAAAGCCACAAGGGTTTGTCGAGCTTTCCTAGAGAAAAGTACATCCGTATTCACATCCACTTTATCTGTATGCACATCCACCTATGCAAAATAGCAAGCACAGCTAAAAAAATCCTTACTTGCAGAATGTTCTCCCTAACTTGACTCCCTTCCTTAACTTGCTGCTTAGTAAAGGACAAAATCTTTTTGTTTTCGTCAAAGCGTTTTTCTATAAGGTCCCAGAATGTGCGTCAGACAGATGTCAGTTACCCGAGCCCTCATTCAAAGTGTGCAGCTTTCATAGGAATTCTTCTACCCACTTAATGTATTTTTCAGGGATCTTCCACATGTACCCTTTCAGCGCTGAGCAAGGAAAATGGGTAAAGCAGTGATGTGATTTTCAAGAGTATTCTCTCTGCTGATCACAAATGGTAACTGTAAGAAAAAGTACAAGTACAACAGAGGAGTACTGAGGAGAATCTGAAAGAAACTGAGAAGTGGTTGAATGAGGAGTTTAGGGGAGTCTGCGTCTGGATGTTTTCAAGCCAGCTACAATGCTGGGTGCTCCTGACTTCCATCCCAACCTCCCCCCGGCAGTAGATCTCTTCTGTGCTACTAAGGCTCTAGTTTCTGGGCATCTCTGTTGCCTTCTTCCTGTTTTGTGTCTGAGCCTCATTCTCGTGTCAACCTGGGAGAACATCTATGTGTTGACCCAGGGATGGCTGCGCTGTGGTTTTTTTGCTACACAGAGTACAGAAGTAAGGCATGTAAAGTTTGCCTGTTATAGATCTCCAAGAGAGTCCTTGAGGTCCTGTGCTGTTCCTGATGAATGCGAACTGTTTAGGAGCAGAGGGCGACAGGCTCAGTATCTTACTGAAATGCACTGCTACTAATCTGCAGTGTGACCTCTCTCTTCAGAGGCACCCAGGGTTTGAACAGTGTGATCACAAAAGTCTGCACTGCTTGGCCTGGGAGTTAAGGCAGAGGGTCACCATACTGTGACCAGAGCTTTGCCTTCTCCTAAAGAAGACAGTGGAGCCCTCACACTTGGTAGCAGCTGATGGGTGTCTTCCCTGAGTTCTTCATGGTGATGGAGAGACAGGTGCCTCCTTTCATCCACTCGTTTCTTAGGGAAGGTTTTAAAAGGGAGTGAGCGAAATCCACTTGCTGTCTCTCCAGGACTGGGAACACAGTACTGTACAGGACAAATAGTTCACGCACTGCATTTGGGTTCTCCAGCCCAAAGCAGAGGGGATCTGGCGGTGGTTACAGTGAGGACTGGCTTTCAGGCTCACAGGCAGTTCCAGGAGGGAGGAGATGCCTCCTCCTTGTGCCCTATGCGCTCAGGGAGACTGGAAGCCTCCTGCAGCCATTGTGTGCTGGCTGGTCCCAAGGCTAGAGACCGCGTGCACACAGATTCTGCCAGCCATCGTAACTGCGCACTTGTTTCCCAAGAAAATGTCTAAGAAAACCAACAATCACCGTTCCATTAAGGGTACAAATGACATGAATGTTTGCCTCTGGTTTATGGGAAATGCACTATTCCAGTTTAGCTAGGAGCGGTAATTATCCCTAATCTCTAATCCGAGAGCCATATTCTACACATTGCTGAAATTTATATTTTCATGTCAGGAACGCTGCAAGACAAAGCTCATTGCTGACTCGGCAGGACATGCAGGACCGGGGCCTTTCTCGGAGCAGCACGTTATTAATTGCCATACTGTATTTGCACGACCTCGAGTGCTCTGCTCTGCAAATCTCACCTCACAGGGTTTGGGCTCTTTGTGAATTTGTCCGAGGCATGCGAGTTTCTGACTTGCCCTTCAGCACATCGTTCTCACTGCCAACTTCTGCGTCCTGCTGCCCGCCTGTCTGTACCCAGAGAACCCGCTGTGAAGAGCAGCGTGTGCAGGGCTGTCCCTGCGCCGCAGCGATGGGCATGGGCACCTTCCTCCCCTGCCTTCCTCACACACCGCGCCGGCACTGGTGGCTGCTGTTTGCCAGCCAGCCACGTTGGAGATCTGCCTGGGCACGGGTGGGCTCTCCTTCAGGAGCCGGTTTTCAATGTTGTAATCAGCGGCACAAAACAACCTCCATTTCCATTCCATTTTCCCTTGGCACAAGGGGTAGTTCCTTACCCCTGGAGATGCTGGTTTTTGTCTCGTTATTCTCTGTTAGCCAAACCCAAACCTGAAAAACAAGTTGACAAATTAAATGGGATGTTTTGTCTCCCATTGTCTAATACATTGAGAACACAGATCTCCCAGGTGTCTGTGTGAGAGCAAACGATTTCACAGAGTCCTGGCTGAGAATGTGTCCTTCTCCAATCAAATATTTATCCACTGGACACAGACGTAACTCTCCAATGAAAAATATTAATCCTCACAAACCTTTCCTTAGAAATGGCATGCTGGAAAGTTAATAATGTCATGGTTATTAAAATGACTGCACTTTTTTTAATCATTAGGCAGATGATGCTTATTAAAGTAAAAGGTGATTAGATTGCTAGGTGCGTAATAATCAGACCCTAAAATGAATTAAAGTCTAATTTGTTACTTCCCCAAATGTAATCTTTGAGTATATAAAAATTGCAGTGTGTTTCTTCGTGTCGAAGTCCCTATAACAATATATTGATGTTTTCTGGTTGAAAAATCAGTAGTCTGGTGAAATAAAATACGCAGAGTTGAAAAGTAGTTTTTCACAACAAAGTTTTGTACTTGCTCTTCAACCTTTTGCGATTGAGATTTCCCAGTACAATATACTAAAACACGTAATATCACCAGATTGTATGAATATTCAGAATTCAGTGATAGAAAATAAAAATAATCTAGGTGGTCTACACAAGCACATATATACATGTATGTATTTACTAAGAGATTTGTGCATGCACATACAGATGCATTGTGATACACAGAGAAAGAATACTGATGTTTTCTGTGGGATACAGAAATGAGATGGCAAACATTATATTTATCTTTAGAGCTTTGAAATGTTCAGAACAATAACTGGAATCTACACTATGTTTCACTAAATAGACTTTGAGATATTTTTGTGGTATTTGCATTCATGCTGTTTTGCTACCACGTGGTGCAGGCAGTAATACCTGTCTGCTTCGGGAGAAGACGAGGCTCTGCTGTGGAGAAAAGGTCTGTATCGGTTGGTGTGGTTGCAGCAGGTGAGCACACAGGGGACCAAGCGATGCCGGAAGGGCACAAATTCTCTGTGTGCCCAATTCCTGGAGATACTGAAGCATATTCTGAATTTCCAGCCCCTGATCAGCCCCACGCCCTTAATTAAAAATTAAACACATTTTTACGCTTTTGAGGCATTTGATTTAGGTGGTGCACACAAACCTAAGGTCGTCTCTTCCTGCCCGCAGTTGCTGTAGGTATAAATATAATAAATATGGGATAATTGAACCTGTTGACTAGTTTGGCAGCTGAGGAGCAGTTCTCAAACACCCAGTTATCTCGGTGGAACAAGTATGATTTTATGTCCTGTTTATTTTTTACCAGTTAAAAGTGATGATGAAGATGGAGATGTTAAGCCTACCAAAGGACAAGTAGCCCAAGGAAAAGGAAGTGATGATGGGAAGGATCCAAGAAGACCTAAACGACCGAGGACAATACTTACTACGCAGCAGAGACGAGCATTCAAAGCATCCTTTGAAGTATCTTCCAAGCCCTGTAGGAAGGTAGGTGCTTCATCTGGAACCTGAAGTCAGCTCTTGTCAGGGGGTGACAGGGTCAGGCCAGAGCCCTAGAGAGCCCCCTGCCCCTTCCTGGGACAGCAGCAGGTGCCTTGGGCTGAATAGAGACCAGGCCAGTGTATGGTGGCTCTCACTCAAACACCGTCTCAGCCTGGAGCCATCAGCAGCTTGGCACCAACCAGCTCATTTTGACCTCTGGATATTCACCCGTGGCATGCAGAGCAGCTCTGTGACTCCTGCTGAACAATAATATTTGGTTCTTATAAAACATAAAATAGGCCTTGACTATCAGAGCCGGGGTAAAAAAGTGGCTTTTGCCTTTCTCCTTCCCACCTCAGCGGGGGTCAGTCTCTAGTGAGACGGGGGCTCAGCTTTGGTGCCACTACTTATCCTTCTGGTCTTGCTTTTTCGTGAAGCTTCACCCTTCTGCTGATCTCGTTAGAGCAGCTGGGGAAAGGTAGAGCATATTGCTTCACTGATGAAGCTGGTGAAAAATCAAATCTTTGCAAAAAGCAACCCAGGCAACTGTTTCCTCCTAAGTTTGATTGGAAGAAAATCGAGTTGCATCCTGAGAGCTGTCATTTTTGCAAAAAGTGACATTCTCCTGCTGACGTACAAAGTGTGTCTTTTGGGACAGTGGATTGTGCCTTTTTGCCATTTTAAAGTATGAAGTTTTACCTCAACAATATGAAAATTGTTCACAGCCAAATTTGTATCTTTTCGCACAGAACTGTTTTATGAGTAAAATGAAAATCACAAAGTGACTTAGTGTCAGTTTACACAGCTCAGACTATTTGTTCAGTACTTCTGAAACTGGTAGTGACATGGAGGGCAGAACTTGAACAAACTACACAAAAATATGAGGAACTTTTAAAAGTAATTCTATACATACAGTTTTTATTGTAAGTATAGGCATATTCCTCCTAACATAACTGATTATTTAAAAAAATATATAAAAAATGACATCATTAAACATTTCTTCCTGTAGGTCAGAGAAACACTAGCAGCTGAAACAGGACTCAGTGTGCGAGTTGTCCAGGTCTGGTTTCAAAACCAAAGAGCAAAGGTAGGTTGTTTGTCATGTTCTCAAAAGTAAGATGCAAATTGTCCTCCAACACAGATTTCCTCCTCTCCTGGATGTAGCACAGAGATCCCAGGACTGAACTGTGCACGTTTGGCATGCACTGCTGCCTGCATCCGCAGGAGAAAGGCAACTTTCAAAGAGACATTAAGTTCATGTGCTCAAAGCAACAGGAGGTTTGGAATAAATTTTTTATGCAAATATGAACTGGAGACTGAAATGTTTAAGTTTAGAAATGAAACCGAACCCCCAGTGGGGTGTGCATGAATATAAAAGGTCTGTATTAATTGATTTGATGTTTGCAGAGAGTTTTGTAAGGCAACAAAATCATTGCATTCAGAGCTGTGAGATTGTTCTGTTCTTCCTCTTTTATTCAGATGAAAAAACTAGCACGAAGGCATCAGCAGCAGCAGGAGCAGCAAAACTCGCAGCGACTAGGGCAAGGTAGGGGATTTGTGATGAAGGCAAAGCAAGGGGAAAAGAACCCGCAAGGTTTCTTGAAGTGCCATTCCCTAATAATGTCTTAAGTACAGCCATACAGGGCGCGCGCAGGTCTGTGGATAATGGGTGCCATCATCAGTGGAAACACACAGGGGTTCTGCCTGTGAGTGCCCACCCCAGGTTATCCCGGAGTTCTTCCGTGGGCCAGAGCCTGGAGGTGCTTATACAGAAGCTGTTACCTCCTTTCTAGAAGAAATGTGCAGTACAGAAGTCTCCAGAGGCTCACTCCAGGTAGATCTCCCCTTTTGTCTTCTGCTGAAGAAAGGGGGACCATGCTCAGCTGGGCATCTGCAGACACCTTGCAAGAGCATCAGCATCGCTGCCCCAGCCAAGGCACAGGGAGCCCCTCTGTGCTCCAGCAGCTTCCCGGCCCCTGAGACAGTAGCTGCTCAGAGGCAACAGGGATGCTCTTGGGGTTCTTCAACTCCCAAGGCCTTGCAGTCTCAAATCCTCCTCTTTATGCAGAGCCAGAAAAAGGGGTACGAGAATAGCAGGGCTATGTCATGCACAGGACAAACTTTGGGAAGATATGGTCCAGCACTCAGGAGCTCCAGAAATGATACAGTTAGAAATTACAGGTCTTTCAACATACTGCTCAGGGTTGTACTCTCAGCCGAAATTTGGAAGGCTCCTCTGAATGACAGGACACACGGAGCTGCGTTCACTCTGCACTGGGGTTTGGTATTACCATTGATGCTGCTGTCTGCTGCCTCATTGCTCCTCAGCAGTGACTGTGCTCTCCCATTTGCTTTGCAGAAGTAATGTCCAACCGAATGGAAGGGATGATGACATCTTACACGCCACTTGCACCACCACAGCAGCAGATTGTAGCAATGGATCAGAGCAGTTATGGCACAGACCCGTTTCAGCAGGGTCTTACCCCTCCACAAATGCCAGGCGACCACATGAACCCTTATGGTAAGGCATGCGTCATTCTGCCGCATCAGAAATAGCAGGGTTCGTATGCTGGTTCACACTCCACAGGGGCAGTAGAGTTACTTGCTTTTGTAATGTTTTTTCTGGGATTTGTACCAGTCAGTTTTGTGTGTATATTTTCATGTACACATAAGGGAATAGAATAGCTCATCCCAGGCTCTGGACACTCTTCAGAACTATTTCACAGTATAATTCTGATAAATGATAAACCAAGCAACATGACCTCTGCAGCTCCACTTTTTTAAACCACTGCCCAAGTCACTGAAAAATAAACAGTACCAAATTCTAGCTCCCTCACAAGTTTTTCCTTTTTCTTAGAAGCTTTGGGAAAACAGTGCCTTCAATAAAGAGAAGTAATCTATTAATTCCAAAATCAGTAAGGACCCCTGTAAGATCCCTCAGATTGGATGCATGGATTTGTTAAAGGACAGTTCTTGAGCTAGTAAGAGATGTGTTACCACAGGATATTTCTCCTGCTCTAATTTTATTCTCTGCCCAAAATCAAGATGATGGTTTGCTTTCATGATTTCCTGACCATGCACCATCAAGTGGATAGGTCCACCCAACTCATCACAAGTGTTAAATGCCTAATAATTTATTCTGGACAATTGCATTGTCTGGAATTTTAAATAAATTGTAAGAGCGTTTCTTAGACTGTGATTATTGGTCTTGCTGTAGCCCACAAGGGCCTATTACGTCAGACTCATTTCTGCTGACCAGGAGCACTTCACTGTAGGGGTCCACGTGCGCATTGCTTGCACGAGCATGGCATGCACAGGCCAACACGAAATCTGCTTTGGGTCTGTGTTACTACTTTTCCCACTGAGACAAGTCCACAGTACACACCAGGCAGTTTGGTAAATCCTCTAAGGAGCTGAAGGCATCTGAAGTGCCAAAGAGCATGAAATGGCTTGTGGTTTTGTTGCTAACTATTTGCTTGGCTTTCTAAGGAAAACTCCTTGAGAGGCAAGTTCTGTGCTCCAAAAAGAGCGCATGAGGTACCACAAAGCCGTTTCAAATGAGTGCATGAGGAAAAAGAGCCAGACTGATATCTTCTTAGTGCTCACAGGACTTGAGCTAGAGCTCTTTGTGGTACCTTAGCAGATGAAATAAGCTGAAATCTTAGTTGCTAAGGGAAATAAAAGGTGCTGTTCCAAACCAGTCCCAAAAGAGTGGAATTTTCTGAAATGAGAGCATGTTTACAGCAGTAGCTCACTTGAGAGCAGGGAAGCTGGATCTCCTCCTGGGTCCTGTCACATGCATAGATGTGTCTATTACCTTGTGTGTAAATGAAGACCATTACTGGTTATGGCACTCAGACAGCTTTTCCTTGTCGTGGGCACTCAATGTCTGGTCCCACCTTTCTCAGTGGCCCTGGTGCTGCTGTGAATGCCAGATCACAGCTCACAGGGGGCCGGGGACCTGCTCCTCCTCTGCCCCGTTTGCTCCTGTCATCAGCCGAGACTCTCTTTTGTGCTGCTGACTGAAGTATAAATTAAATCTTGGCAGATTTGAGCGGCTCTGCAGCCAGTTGAACTCTGCAAATTGGTTGCCAGCCTTCCTCTTCGTAGAGTGAAATTACATTAACGGATAAAAACAAAACCAGGAGCGTTCCCTTTTGCTGCAGTGCGCAACACGAGTGTCTGTGTGTACTGTGTCCTCCTCTGGCTGCACAGAATCCAGCTTAACGTATACGTTTCCTTTGCAGGAAACGACTCCATTTTTCATGATATCGACAGTGATACCTCTTTAACTAGCTTGAGCGACTGTTTTCTTGCCTCTTCCGAAGTAAACTCCATGCAGGCTAGAGTAGGAAACCCCATTGACAGGCTGTACTCTATGCAGAGCTCGTATTTCGCCTCATGAAAATAAAAGAAAACAAACAGCCGGCGTATATTTAGCCAGTGACTTTTTCCAGTGCAGACTCTACAGCCATATGTTGCCCAGCTCTTCCTTCACAGTGACTCCTGCTGCCTCTGGACTGCAAAGAGCATTTTTAGGAAGACTGTATCTGTGTGCATATATGTGTATGTATGTATATATATATTAATACCTACCTACATACATACATATATATATATACAAAATGCATCCACCAGTCCCATCCCCTTGATTCCCAGCTTGCACCAGACCACCAGACAAGCACGGAAGGAACAGAAGACCCTGCTCGTCAGCAGCCTTTGGTTTGGTTTGAGCTCATCGTTGTAAAGGAAATGGATTTTGTGGAAAGTAGACCTTTTCCTCCTTTCTCTCTTCCTTTCTTTTGGATGTTTAAACTTTTTTTTTTTTAAAGCCACTGATACTGACATCAGTCGACCATATGACAAATAAATCAAAGAAACTGGAGATTCCTCCCTTTTCATACTGCATGATTCATACTACGTTGTGGATAAATTGCCATTTGAACTGTGAGAAGTTAATGTAAATGTGACGTTCAACATTTGTTTCCTTTCTACACTTTTTCTACATAACCTAGATCTGCTCATTAGTTTATAGCCCTTATGCATATGATACTGGGGAAACTGGTTAACAGTAATATTTGTGCAGAAAGCCAGTGATTTCATAATAAGAAAGGTCTATGACCCTGGAGAGGATATGCATGTTAGGGACAGAGGCATTTAGGTTAGTATTGATCTTAAATAATTAAAACTAAAGGTGCTTACCAGACAGAGTTTTATTTAATTTTTTTTGAAGTGTAAGAGTGAAACATTTACATTTGTTTGTAAGTATTGCAGTGCCGAATTTTGAGTCTATACCATGATTGGCAAACAGGTGTTGTTCATTCTGTTCTGTTTATTTATTTTTTGCATGAGGCATAAATGTGCAATGCTCTGTTGTCCATCTGGAATAATTAAGCACTCCTTTAGTTAATTATCTCGCCTCAGCAAGCATCTATGATATACAGTTCTAGACTGAACCATCAGAAGTCCTGAAATGTGCACCAACGGGGGAAAAAATAATGGGAGGTTTAGCTCTGTTGAGCTGGGGTCTAACCCAAGTCCTGCAGGCTTCACTCTGACGGGACTCCTGCATTTACCATAAACACGCCAACCAACATACTAGTGCAATCGTGCGACGAATGAGTGCACGCATCGAAGGGAATGTCCCAGTTGAAGTCTGAATGTCTCAGATGCTGAAGTCTGCGCATATGTCATATAGGTTTTCGTAGGGCATCAAATATCATAAATAATAATAGTATAGTTATAAATATTGCCTGGCGATAATTATAATGTGGAGAGGCAGACAAGTACGGTCATGGCTCTTAGTGGAGAAAACTTCATGGGGAAAATTTGCCAGGGTAATATCAGTAATTATAGGGTGTGTTCAAAATAGAGCTCATGGGGAAAGATTGGCAGGATAGGCACTTTCTTAAATAAATACCTTTAATATATTGACCATAATAGCCGAGAACAAGTCCAAAGCATTGGTTAATCTCACTGCTCCAGGCTGAGGACTGGTACCTGCTGGTGCGGCAGAGTCACCCGTGGGCTCGGCCCCTTCTGCAGGAGCGCGGGACTCTGTGACTCCCATCGTGGGAGGGGGCCGGAGTGGGCCTGCGGCCGCGGCCCCAGCCCACTGGGAGAGCGCGGCCTTGGCAGAGGCAGGTCCTGCTGGGAGCCCTGGGGACAGCGCTGCCCACCCACCCCTGTGCTGACGGAGGGAGAGGGGTCCTTCTCGCGTCCCAGAGGGGTGGGTGGCAGGGATCAGGTGACAGGTCCAAGAGACAATTAAGATCACGTTCCCCCTCGTCACAGAAATGTGGACCAAGCATGTTAGAGGTTTCTTGGGAAAGCAAAATCTTACCTGCGAGAAAAGCGCTTGCATTTTCCCTCTGCAGAGGCGAGGAAAGCACCGGGGGAGAAGACTCTGTGTGTGCCGAGCGGGCGAGCAAAGCACAGACCCAAGGTGAACCCTTGCTGCTGCGGCGTGGTGGCAGACCCGAGTCTGCCGCGCACACAGCCCTGCTCGAGCAAAGGGACCCACGTCTCTGTGAGGGTGACGCTCCCCTCCCTGCAGGTCCCCATCTCCTCCCTGCGCGGCGGCAGCCCGAGCTACAGGTCACCATGTCCAGGGAGAGGGGTCCATCGCACCCACATGCTTTTGCTAGCGACTGCTCTCTCGCTTTCTGCCAGGGATATGGATTTTCAGATGAAGGCTGTGAGCCCCTGGATATGTTTTGAAATTGGAAGAATTTTCTTTTCTGACCCATCCCCTTCAGTTATTTTTCCCTTTCCTTGTGTATCAAAATAAATAACAATTTCCTTTCTCTCCGCATGATAGCAAACATCTATAACCAACTCAGGTGATTCTCGCTGCTTGCAGGGCAGAAGACGAGCAGATTTCATAGGGCATTTTATAAACATTTGTCACCACCGATCTCAATGGATTCATCAAGTTTTCCTCCCCACTCTTGTGCTGTGCTACTTCAGAGTCATAGAAAAGCATCTTCACCACCTCAAACATATGGGGTTTATAGTCTCTATGTGTAGGCACAACCTTGCATCATCCCTCGTTACTGGCAGGATCAAAATGGCGTTTTTAGTGTTTACAGGGACTTACATGAGAACTATGATGTGACCTACAGTTTGGAGAGCCAACTTGTCCCAACTCTACCTCTGCTTCTGGGCTGGATGTTGAAAAAAACAATCCATTTCCAAGGAAAGAATGAGACATCCCATTTTGTAGCTGAAGTATCCCTAATCTTTTGCTGATTTTTTGGATGGCTGTTTGCCACCTTCCTTTTTTCTTTTCATTGCTTGTACATACCATCTCCTCTTCTTTTGGTGTGTTGTATGATGATGTCTTAGCTGTTTGTTCTCCCATGTTCTACCATCTCTGGTGCCACATGCACAACACAGCCAAGCCCTCTGGCATGCGGAATTTTTCCCGTGCCACTGTAGGTTGCTGCTGGTCAAGGGAAGGAATGCATAGGCAACGATTTCCAGTGGACCCGTTATAGCTGGCAAAGGCCAAAGTTCATTAAAGCAAAATAAATGTCACTTTTTTTTTGTGGAATGAATTACCCTACCGGAGTGTGATCATTGTGGTTTTAACCTGGGACCTGCAGTAAAAGATTATACAGCAACCTCTGACCTTTTTGATTTCTGCTTTACTCTTCTATTGTCAAGGGAATGTCACCGATCAGGTGAAAGTAAAATGTTTAATGGGCCATATCACGCTAATATCTTACACTGAGTCAAACTGATAAACTCTTGCCAAAAATTCTTAGCATCTGGCACTTCCACGGAAACCACAAACAATGATTGCACATATGGGAGCTCGAAGGCTAGAGGTCATGACAGCAGTTTATTACATGCACCTTACAGTGATCATTTTCCCTAGGAAATTAACCCCTCTCTAATATAAACGCATCAAAGTGAGCTCTTCACGGTGCTTCAATCATGTTGTTTTGGCTAAGCAAGGAATACGTGTTAAGGTAAAGTGGTGACAAGATGCAATTAAGTAAAAGATGATTGATTAGGTTTCAGTGTTTGCTCAATAGCATTTAAAAAAGATGACGGTGAGATCAGAGTGAATGTGCGAGGTACTAGCTTCCTCAGAGGTCTTTGTTGTGCAGTTGATGGATCGGTAACTGGCACATAGAGATTTCCCGGTGTTCAGAAACAGTTCCTGAGCAGTGCAGTCCTCTACCCCGGTGCCGGGCTCTCAGCTGGGCAGCAGCATGTTTCCATGGCACGGTTGACTGTCGAGAGGATGATTCCTACCCTGCCCTGCTGTGCTCAGCACCCCCGTTTTCCGCAGCACTGTGGGCTAAACCCTGCGTGGTAAGCAGTGGTGGTAAGTGTGTGTCACAGTCACGCCGTGGAAGGCAATGATATTGCTGTAAGTAAAGTGTGGTGATTGCAATCCCTAAGACTGGAACACCGTCCTAGGCGTTTTGATCTCCTTTTCTTTAAATAAAGCATCCAGATCACGTGGCTCAGTTGCTGCTAACCGTGCCTGAGGTGTGACTGACGTTCCTCCTCTCACGATAGCAGCTGAGTGGATTTTTCAGACCCACCCAGCGCAAGTTGGCCGAGTATTGCCAGGTCCTTTGAAGGGGTCATTGCCGCTCTGTCAGCAGCAACTCAGCCTCCTCACTGCGCCATCGTTGCATGGGGAAGGTCCTTCATGCCGGCACACCTTCCAGGGATGATGTGAACCCACTTACCTCTTCCTGCTGTGCTCAGGACTCCCTTCCAGTTTCTTTAAGGATCAGAAGTGTATCCCAAGCCACCGCCTCAGGTGCCCCAGGGAACCAGGCTCTGTGGTATTGCTAGGGATGCTGCACGCTGGGGTTTGCGAGAGCACTTGTGCGAATCTTGTCATGATAGTTCTGGTTGTCCCCAGAAGTCACTAGAAATTAACAGCAGAATCCAGGAGGAAGGGAAGGGTTCTTAGAAGCCTGGAGCTCGGTCACAACAGTGTAAAGGACAGAGAGGCTACCGAAGCACATCAAAGCCATGGGAGCTGGAGCCGCAGTGCCCGAAGTCTCAAGAGCTCAGGATAGCGCTTTACGCAATTCCATGCCCAAACCACATCGTGCATTTCTGAACAGCAGACGCTCCCTGTGTGTGCTGGTCCATCTGCAGCCCATCCTCCTTGCCCTGGTGGCATGGCACAGCCAGCCACTGCCCCCACAGCAGCGTGGCCAGGACTTCGGGTGTCTGCTCTCTCCGGTTAGGGGGGTACTTGGGCGCTTGCTTACCTCTTGGCAGGTACCTGAAGTCTTTTGCCTTGTGTGGGTTTTAAGGACCGTTCTGCTCACGTGAGGCATGTCTGAATACGCTGACAACGCTGCCCTCCTCACGGATGCAGCTGGGCCCCTGTGGTTCTGCACACCCTGTTTCTGCTCAGCAGTGACTGTGAAGGGACTGCCAGATACTTTGCATTGGGAACTCTGTTTTTAAGTGAACACCCTATTTTTTAGCTGTGTATGGCTGTATTACTTGTATATTTATATATTCTGTATTTATGTTATCAAATGTAGTATTTTGTAGCTGTCTGTTACAATTTGTTTAACTTGTAAAAAAACCGACTATGCTCTCTCTTACTTAACCAGCTGCCTTTCACCGTGGATTCTTTGCTCCTTTCTCTCTGTGTTGGTAACAAACCACCATAATGTATGTAGATCGGATTTTTTTTTTTTTAATTTAATTACTTGTCATTGTTAAATTATTTATTAGTGTTTTTAAATTTCAATTTCACTGCATTTTTTTCCTGCCACCATTGCTTGGCAGCTAAGATACTACATGAGTTTCTCATACGTTGTGCTCCTTCCTACATGCACATGCGTGCACACACTCACATGCACACACACACCCCCTAAACAAAAACAGAAAAAGAAAAAAGAGAGAGATTACTCTTCAGTATATTTGTAAATAAAAGCAACCTGTAAACAAAGCAGGGTTTCCTTTCAGTGTGCAGTTCTTTGCTTTTGCAGACTGAAAGCGTGTTCTCTGTATGCTGGGGGTGGCACCAATGTGCTCTCAGGCAGGAAAACCAGGGGATTGCGGCAGCTGGGCACTGCGTCAATATTTGTAGTGCTGTGGAATAGTGCCCCAGGCAGCTCAGGGGGCTCACTGCTTTCTTTCAAGGGAAGACACAGCAAGGGCAATGGCAGGGTCTCCTTTCACACTGGCCTCTGCGGGTGGGGAGCTGCCCTGTAGGGATTAGGACAGTCTTTTACACATCATCATGGCCCTCAGCCCTTTTTGCATGGACTAGTTTAGGACGAGAGAAGTCTGTAGGAATTAAAGATGGTGCAACCAGACCAGCCACTCAGGCGGAGCTCTGTCAGATGTGTAGGGGCAGGTGCTTCTCATTGCTGGCAGTGCCAGGACAGCTTACTCTGAAGGACACCGATAGCCCTAGTCAGCTGCAATAAGCCCGGTAGCATGTTGGGCATACCTGGGGTCATGACAAGCCTGGGTGCACCTCTTCTCTGCTGCTGGCCACAGGTGCAGCTATAGGAGAAACCGAGGAACTATCTGTCCATTGCAGCAAACAGCTGACACCATGAGCACAGCCACACGCTCCATCCACTGTGTAGCAGAGGTCTGGAGGAAGAGCAGCGTTTCATATGGTGCATGAACTGCTTCAGAGGAAGCCGTTGGTGCTCATTGCCACTGTGTGCTGTGGCCATGGCAGGGAGCTGGACAAGCTTGCAGTGGTAAGGGCTGTTTGCTGCTGTTAACAGCAGCGCTTCAGGCGCAGCCTTCACCGTTCCTGCCGTTTGCCAGGGCTCTGCAGTCCAGCAAGGAACAGGCGACCAGGTGCTCCCACGGCACCCACACCCTGGGCAGCTCAGCTGGGGAGAGACACGAGGTGGACCCTCACCCGGTGACGTGCGGTCTGGTCCTATCAGTCCAGGTTCCTTGTAAGGCAAGTTAGACACTGTTAATAGACTCCCTTGAAAATCTGCCGTTAAAACTATTTTTAAGCTGAGAATTACAATTTCCAGCTAAAAGCTATTTTTTCACCACAGAAAGCATATGCTTAGTTTTCCAGAGACAATTTTATTTTTTTTAATAGAAATAAAATGTCTCAAATGGACAATTTCTGACCAAAACCTGCTAGGTTTTCACAGACATTGTGAGAAAAGAACATTTTCTAAAAGATATTTTTTAAAGGGAAGCAAAGCAGAGCAAATGCAGGTGTGAAAAGTGAACCAGCTCCAGAACTAGGCAGCCAGATAAGCTGGGCCAAGGTTTTTAACCACTTTTTCTCTGCTTAAGTGCCAGACAAGTGGCCATGTGGTTATTATTTTATTATCTTAACGAATGCCATTTATCCTTAAGTGAAAAGCCAGCAGTATTGCTGACTTGGAGAAGTGGCAGAAGAAGAGAGGTACAGAGCTACAGGGGATGAGAAAGTCCACCCGTCCATCTCGCTGCTGCCCGGCGCTCCGGGCCTCTCCTGAGCAGGGGCTGCTCCTCAGGCTGGCGTGCCTGGGGACAGGGAGCCAAACCAAACAGCCTGCCCTGGCAGAGGAACCGCGCTGCTTTGCTGGTCCCTGCCGCCGAGGGTTCGTACGGCAAACAGACCGCTAGTACCCTCAGAGCCTGGGCTCAGAATGTGCTCTCTGCTGCCAGTTGTTTCGGGTACATACAGGGAGCACAGAGGGACCAAGCTGGTATTACAGCCCTGCCCGAGGACCACAGCCCTGCCCGAGGACCACGTCCCTGCAGGTCCCCAAGCGTCCCGGGATGCCTCGCATGGTGAGCAGGTCAGGGGGGCTCTCCAGGACACAGCCAGCAGCCCCAGAGAGCCAGCTCCACTGGCCGTAGAGGCACACGTTGTGTTCCATGCCGCAGAGACAAACCTCTCCTCACGTGCTGCTGAACAGGCTCCTGCGGAAGCTGTGCTCGGTATTTCCAGAGACCGAACCACAGCAGATCTGCCTGGCGCGAGACGCGGGGCCCCTCGCCGGGGATGGGATGGCTGCTCTGCCTGTCTGACCAGGCAAGGGCTGCAGACGCGTGCCAGTGTCAGGCAGCCCAGGCGCTCACTGGGCTCCGTCTGTCGGGCACAGACCAGCATAGGTGGCTGCCGGGCCCCGTCGCAAGCCTGGAGCACCCGCTCTGCCTGGACCGCCCCCACGGCAGTGGCAGAAGCCCTGGCAGAGCGGCGTGTGGCGGCTGTGGTGATTTCAGAGAGACCTAACAGGATCTTTCCTGAGGCAAAATGCATGCAAGGGGAGCTGCGTGCTCCAACAGACGAATGTGTGAAAGGATTACCAATGGATTATAAAGCATCCATCGAGTAACGGCAAATCTGAGACCAATATAAAATGATAGATACGTGCTGGTGTCTCTTGGGCCATGTAAACACGAACTTCAGCTGGGGTTTGATCCGGTCACATCTGATTACTCATTGCCATTCCCCAGGTCCAAAGCCATTACATTTCTTTTCTATGCCTCAGGCATAAAGTCATCATTTCTATTTTTTATTAAAAACCAAAACATACAGTTTTATAGCTAATCTGATGTCACCAAAAGGGGCAGCCCCATTTCCACCCCCCGCTGCCGGTCACACCATTTCAGCACGTCTTTTGCAGCCCTTTTGCAGCAGGGTGAGTTCATCTGGCTTGAAAAACACTCCATTAAGGACAAAAATGACGGCGTTTTCCCCTGGAACAGCTGCTTAGTCTGACTTGTGCTATAAGGACAGGGCTGCAAGGGTCGATGAGAGAAAGGGAACGCACCAGGGAACTGGGGCTGGGCTGAAGGAACCCCGACCACCATTTCCCACGGCAAGCCACAGTGTTACCAGAAGGGATGTGGTGCTCCCCAGGTGGGGACGTTCGAGAACCACTGTCTGTCCCACTGCAGGTTGCACGTCATGCCTGCAACATCACGCAGGGCACAATACATCAAGGGGTGGCGGCTCAGTGACATCATAAAAATCGGTCATAAGCATTTACAACTTCTTTCCAGTATTCAGTTCCTAAGGATACGCACGTAACTGCTGAGCACGGACATCTCTGCTGAAACTCTCTCCAAGGTAAGGGAGGGTACACAGCCCTGAGGTCAACCTGAAGGCCTGATCAATATAGCATCTTTGTTCCCAGCCAGCACCTTCTTTCCCCTTTGCTGCCCAGCCTCAAATTGCATCATCCTGTCCCACTCATGCTTGTTATTGGTGGAATGTCACTAAGGAAAAATGAATTGCCATTAGCCATTGGTTTCACCTAAGTCAGAGTTAGCTACTCAAATATTCATGCTCTGCCTGCATCTAATATTTATGAAGGAAGAATTACTGAGTTGCCCGTAGCCATTTCTGAATCTCCCAAAAAAGATAGTTGAAAGAGATCAGCAAAAAAGAAAAAAAGAAAAAAAGAAAAAAAAGAAAAAAAGAAAAAAGAAGAAAAGAAAAAAAAAAAGATGATTAATACATCTGGGGCTTGGTGTTCTACATTGTTTGCACTGTGTTTCTCTTTGGTGTCAGCCAGACAGAATGAAGATTGATTTATATGCCACAGCTGTAGCAAACAAAAGAAGAAGCGACCAGGGAAATGGCTAGAGGTAAAAATGCCGGTGCAAAGGCTAAAGGCCTGCACCTGGGTACTGCTTCCCATGCAGTCTACCCCCGCTTGGAGCACCTTGTAAAATCAGATTATCTGCTGGACACAGGAGTTCAAACAGCCCTTCAAAAGATTTGTCTTAATAATTGCTGCCTTATCTTAACTTCTGTTTTTTTATCAGCCAAACTGCTGCTGGGAGGCAGATCCTGAGGATAAGGTGCTGTCACTCTTAATTATTATTACCTCTTATAATGAAAACACATTTGTTCATCCTTCTGTGCACTTGGAAATGGTGTAACTAATGAATGTCTAGTGTTTTATCAATATTTTTAGTAATATAAAAGAAACATTATGGCCATGGCCCCACTGTATAAAATGATTGTACATTAAATGCTATTAAATAAATAGCGTACTTGCTTCTCATTTATTTATATTCAAATATAAACCAATTACTCAGTAAGAATGAAACACATTTTTACATTCTCAGAAAACTGTTCTTTCCTGAAAACCAGATTTTGCAGTTAAGATGCTGTGGGGCTATTTTCCATCACAGAAGCAACATGGTAATTAGCAAGTAGAACCAGCAGGTACATTCTGAAATGAGATGATAGAGAATGCTATTTCTTTGTTTACTTATGATGGGAAAACAAAACAATTCTCTTTGAAAGCCCACTAATGAATTTAGCTTCTAATATTTATCAAAGCAACAGCCTCCATTTGCATTCTCAAACTGTTTTTTCTCATACTCTGAGAACTAAGTGTTACTTGGATGAAGCGAAAGCACACCGTTGGCCGTACCTGCAGAAGACCTTAAATCCAGCTCTGCACGTAACCATGTCCTTGGCCCGCAGCTCCTCACTTGGTTCTGACCGCTCCTGCCGATGGTGGCTGGGGTTGGGCTCCCTTGTCACTGCCAGTGCCATGACCGGCTTCAGTTTGGCTTCACTGCTTCTGCAGGTCACGGGCTCTTTGAGCGTCACACGGTGAGCAGGACACGATGTTAGACATGACCAGAGCTGTGCCCCGAACTGCAGAGGAAAGAAGGTAATACTGAGCAGAGACTTGGGTAAAACACAACATCAGTTAGAGCCATGCACGTTTTACTGGCTCTTGATAGAGTGTTTGCTCTTCTCTACCTTCTGGATTTACCCTTTTGCTCTTTTCTACCCTCTGCCTTTGCGTTAACTTATAATCTTCTGGCTTTTAGTTAACACGAGGGCACAGCATTCTCTCTTCTTTACCCAAAAAGAGGAAACAGAGTGGTATTTTTGTATGCCTTTGGGACAGTGTGTCCACAAGAAACTATGCAGGGGACTAACACACCATCTGCTTGTCCTGCCCACCACTTGTGCCAGCAAGCCGCTGATGAACTGGTGGTGAACACGAGATCCATTCCTAGCAGTGGCAGAGAATGAGGGTTTGATTAGACCCTGGCAGAGGCAGACGATGTCTGAAGGAAAAAGGGGTTTGGAAGACAGGCAGATAAAAGCAATGCTTTTATGATGAGCATTTAATAGCTGACACCAAGAGTGACAGGCTGAAGCTGTGAGCAAAGCCCAGAAGCCTGGCTCCAGTGCTCAAACCACTCATGTCCTCTGTCAGCGACACACAGATTTTTCTCATTGTCTTGTGCTTATGTATTCCTCCTCCTTCAAAAAACAAAAAAATCTTTCCGTATGCTGCACTATTTTACTTCTAAAAAGGCTTACTCACAATTCAAGTGGTTTTTTCAGAGTTGAACCATTTTTCCGTACAAATTACTGTTGAAAAGGGTAAGGTGCCGAAGGATTTCTTACAGATTTCTAGCTGAAATATTATTTCCTTCATAAACAATCAACCTCCTTTTGGAGCATCAGGACTGTGACAGCCTCAACGCACTTCTTCCCCTAAATACTTCTGGCTTCTCCGTTGCTTCGGTTCAGTGTTCAAGACAACGTTTTGGGAACTGCGACGAGGCAGAGGCAGCCAAATGAAGTTGAGAAGCTAGGTAATGGTGGTAGCTGAAAGATGCAGTCACAAAGACGACGGCGGTGACCAGGATGACGGAGATCTGAAGTTCTTTTCCTCATGCAATGAGGGTGTCTCCTGGTCCTCTAAGCCACGACTGAGGGGAGAGTGGCTTCAGGATCTTCGTGCTGCCTCCTCCCCGCAGTCAGAAATGCACATGAACTTCGTGCAGTTGCTGAAGAGATCATGCAATGCACAGAGTCCATCCAGCCCATCTCCATCCAGCAGGGTCTCGGTGGAGCAGCAGCTTTCCTTCAGGCTCCTAGCAGAGGCCCAGGCTTGCTGGCAGTGGCTGCTCCGGTCCAAGGCCAGGGGTGGGGGAGAGCCTGGGCAGACGCCTGCAGAAGGCAGGACCAGGGCAGGAGCAGGACTGAGCTTGCACATCTGGCAGGCCCAGTGTGCTGCCTCCTCCCTTCCAGTGGGGGGGCCCCGGGACATGTGCAGGACCCCTGTGGAAGCTGGGATGAGGACGAGGAGGGTGATGGAGACGGGGCCTGCAAAGGAGCAAAACAGACAGTGCGTTGATACCCACCACTGTACGGGGCGTTTCAGGGAGGGCCTTGGGAAGAACAGCCCTCTGCTCTGTCACCCGGGCTCCAGTCAGATTCGGCCCTTTGAGCCGTGGCAGTCCCTCACCCAGCCCTGGGGACGAGCCCTGTGCTCGTGTGGGACGGGGGTGTTTCCCCAGGGAGGGCGTGAAAGCGCACGCTGCTGCTCTGGCTCAGCGAGGACGTGGGTCACAGCATCTAATGCTCTTCCAAGGAAGGTGTTTCACAACGCAGCAGTCTGCATTATTAAAATGAAGAACACGGGATACGAGACGCCTCTTCCTCCTAAACACCCATTCTGTAACTACCGTGGCCTCTGCCCCCGGGGAGCGTGTCTGTGGGTGTTGTGCAATGGTTCTTAGCCGCAGAGCCGGGCAGCCAAGACACCCAGCTCTCCCCATCACACCTCCCCTGTTACCAACACGGCTTAGCCAGGCGTGCCGAATCCGTTCCTTTGTTGAACCGGTAACTAGTAAACCGGTGTCCAGCAGCACCCAGCGAGTTCCTCTGATCAGATTACCGGTGATCTGTCCCAGCTGGGGCATTCCCTCACACCTGTGTTGGCAGATGAACGTCGATAAGGAGCTGCTGATAAGCCTTGCACAGAAGTGCTCCCAGGGAACCCCGTGCATTCCCTTGATCTTTCTTTACATCTTTGCGCTATGTGAAAACCTTTTGCTTTAGGACTGAGAGGAGGAACCAGGTAATTACACTCCCGGTGGCAATAGTCTTTCATGCAGGACACAGCAATGGAAACCTGCTGCTTACTGAAGCTGGCAAAATATATGTGACTAAAAAAATTAATCACAAAAAACTGAATAACTTCTTTTTTTAATTTTTTTTTTTTTTTTTGATAGCTGTAAAGAGGGAGAAGCCTCAAGCTCTGTACACTAGGTAGAAAAAACCAGTAGTGTGTTTGAAGGCGTGTTGGTAATGGGCTGGCAGCTCCAGGGATGCACCAGGGATTGTGGCTTCACACAGTAATGCAGCCTGTGCCTGGAACCTGGAACCAGGGCCACTTCTGCTTGGTTTCTTACCCTCATCAGCTGATTGAAACATGAAGCTGGAACCGATATCCCAGCTGTAGTTCACCTGCCTGCCTAACTTTCCACGGTAAGTCAGAGAATGAGTCCCAACAGCTGGACTTCATGAACACATCTTCCTTCTGTTTGCAGCTCTTCTGCAAACCGCCTGTGTCTGTGTCCCAGTTTGCTCCAAACATCTTCGTATGTGTTGAATTGTTGCAATTACATGTCCCAGTATTAAAAATATTCATTTTCTCACTGATACATCATTGGTTTAGTTTGCAAAATGCTTAGAAAATTAAAATGTGAGGCAAGTATGAAATCTGATCACTTTAAAAGAACACAAGCAGCAGTGACATTCCGTCACATGCCGTGGTGGGAAGAGCCCACAGCTACAGCCACACATGGGGTCGTTTTCGACTGCTGCAATGATGTGATCTGCAGCTCAAAGGTTTGCAACTTGGCACAGAGAGGAGCAGCTGCCTCAGGGTCCTGGTGAGTCTGCATTTGACCTGCATTGCTGTGAGATTTATGCATTTTAATGATGTTTGTAGCAGTTTCTTCACTTTCTTAATATCCGAATCTTTTGTGAGGTCTTTCAAGCACAGAAGATTCCTGTAAGACAACTAGAACATGCATGGAAAAGACCAGGCTTTTGAAATCCAATCTTCTCCAGCTTAAAATCGAGGTAGCGCTAGGCTGTTGACAGTAGGTCTCTGAAGACTTTCAATATACTTTTTATTCCATGGCGCTGGCACCACATAGGAAATTAATTCAGCAACAATATTTTCATTAGATTATAACCCAAGTTCTCAATCTTAGGCACATTTGTATGCTTGTAATACATTCTAATTACTTGTAAAGAATAAGTCTGTGTGCTGGTTGGTTTATTGAATATATTAAATTAATGAATAAATAAATTTGTCTCCATGCTGGGAATGCCACTCGACGTCAAAGCTTGCCGCAGAAGGAACCAGAAATGCTCTCATTTGTGGTTTTGGTAAATGATACGATTTGTATTGTAGGTGGACTTTTCTCTCTCTCACAAGAGCAACGATTGAGAAAAGCACTTTTTTTCCCCCTAGATAACAGAAATCAGCTGTGTGCCTAAATAACAGAAATCAACTGTGTAAAGAGCCTTTTTCTTTCTTTTTTCCTCTTTTTATTTTTTTTTTTTTTTTTAATGAGTGCCCATTATGAATTTAGTCAGGAGAATTACTCTTTCTGTCTGAGCTCAGCTCCTCACATGGTTTCTCTAGGACGGAGCTCTCAGGACATTCACCCACTTTCCTACTTTCACAAATTTCTAAGTTACACAAGAGCAGGAAGGAAATAGCAAATACATGAATTAAAATGGTGAGACTGGTGAAAAAAGTGACAGGTTTTAGTATTGTGCAGTATCTGCCCATATTATGGGGTTTTCTGTTTGTCTTGTCATATTTCAGTAAAAAAAATAATATTTTTAGCCTGGAACAAAGTCATAAAAAGTGAGAATTTTTCTTGACATATGGGAAAATCACTATTATTTAAGAGAGCTATTGAATTTCTGTGGTAGAAGGGATAATGGAGAACTAGAAGAGGCTCATCTTACCCCCTTCTTCATTGGCGTGTTCAATATTGTGTTGCCTACTGTGCTTTCCTTTGATGGAATGATTTTCTTCTCTGGCCCATAAGAGGAAAAAAAGGGCAGGTCTTAGCACGCAAGGAAGCCGACCTGGTATTCTGGCACCAGCACCATTCCCTGCAGCACCAGCTCTGAGCGTGCTTTGGTTTACAGGGAAATGCTCCTCATTTCTCAGAACCATTGCATCCCCTCCAAGTGCCAAATCTGCTGACAAATTGCCTTACAAACTCCAAAATGCTGCTGGTTCTGGATCCCTTCCTGACAGGGGGATCCCGTGACATCAAGAGCGACATCTTCAAAAGTGTTTACCAAGAACATGAAAAGAGAACAAGGGACTTCACTCAGGAAAGGTTGTTTCTATTGCCTCTAAAGAAAATGGAAGTGCGATTCAAGAGGTAAAAGAAAACAGGCTTCTGGTGCTGGAAAGCTGTTACATCAGGCAAGGGGCTAGATGGTAAGACAGGGAGCAAAGAAAAATGAAAATTTCTCTTCCAGCCTGTTGAAATAAGAGTCAATGGAACAAGACGTTGTGGTTTTCTGTGTTGTTCAGGCTGCAATGCCTTGTTAGAGAACTCTTCACCCATGTGAAAATGCATAACCCTGTCAACCTGCCAAGTGAAACTGAGGGTGATCGGCTGCGTAAGTGCTGGTAGCACAGGATAAAGCTGCCTTTGGCTACTTTCAATTACACACCCAATTCTTTTAAGACTTCTGAATATTTGGGAAAGGAGAATTTGCAGAACTTGTTTGTTTACATCAGATTGTGCTGTGTTTTCAGGTTTCTCAACTGCTTTTGGAGCATGTGAGCACAGCCCTAGCCCTTCTCCTTCCACATACCTGGCAACTTCGTCAACACAGCAAATGACTCCTCTCCAGGAGAAAGGAGCCATGTCAGGTTGATGTTGTGCAGTTTCATCATTTCAAAAAAGTGGGAACTGGAGCAGAGACGGGCATTAAACAGCAAATGCTTTGCAAAGCAAAGTGTCAGGTACTGGTGCTGCAGCGGTGATTCAGGCAGCCCCAGGAGGCATTACTGATGGCTGGGCTGGGCTGGGCTGGGCTGGGCTGGGCTGGGCTGGGCTGGAGGAAAGTGTCATAACGAAGGGCAGATCTTGGCCTTTCAGTCTTTCAGGCACTGCTGGAAGCATGGCCAAGGACATGGGTTCTGGGCAGAACAGATAAGAAGTGAACTTGGTTTCCGCCTCTATCAGGACAAGACAGCCACCCAAGGTTCCCAGGCTCTTGGCTGTCCGCTGGGCAGCACTTCTGCTCCTGTGGGGCTTGTCAGCAGCCTACATACCCTGCAAGCATCACTAGGGAGTTTTGGCAGGAAGCTCTAAGTATCTCACCTTCAGAACTGAAGTATTTTTTTCATGGATCTGGATGCTTTCAGGATGGCCTGCCTGTGCAAGTAGCTTTTTTCCATGGGTGATTGCGAGTGAGGTCTTTTGAATGAGGAACTCGCTGAAGCTGACAGCTTAGTTTCTTTGAATTTCTGCACAGCGTTCTGTTCTGCACCAGGGTGGTGCTGAGCCTGCCCTAATTAGCCCAAATTACCGTACTTAGAAAAAGCATGAATTCATTCTCATGGTACCTTGCTTATCTCTACACAGCTACTGCAAAGACATGTCCCTGAGGGCATCACAGTAAATTTCTGGACCTTAATTCACGTGTTCAAACTATTCAAACTTGCACACCAAACCTACTACCACTTTCAGCAATTTTCAGCTTCCATTAAAGAATGCTGTACCTTCTTCTTCTCTAATCTGCTCAAAACATGCAGCAGCATTCGGGTGTTTGAAAGGGCACACTGAAGAGCCGGAACATCAACACCCCCCCCTCCTCCCGACAGCCAGGATTAACAGTTTAGAGCAGTTATACCCTGAGACAAACCCATCTAGGTTTGCCAGTCCTTGCTTTTGCCAGATGCTGCTTTTCCCTACATCATTCTACCTACCCGTCCAAAAGGAACCATCCCACCAGGGTGAGGAAGACTGTGCTGCTCCTGACAGTGCTAGTAATGAAGCAATGCCTCAACCAGCTGCCAGATGGGAGTTTCTGAAAGCTGAAGCTGGTATCTGCAAGTCTGGAACGTTTGTGTTTCTGTACCAAAAGCAACAATTACACCACAGGAAGAAAAACAAACCTCCACAGACTAAGTAGATAAAAACAAACAGGTTTAATCAAAACAATGGAATAATATTTTATCAATCAGCATTATTGTGCTTTGCCAAACTTTACCTTAAAATGCTGGAGGAAAATGGATTTTTTATTCTAGTAAAAAATCTGGCAGTCTGGAATGAAAATCTAACTGTGAATGTTGGGAAAAAATTATTAAATGGTTAGTTTTGAACCAAATACATACACAAGTAATTACAGTTTTTACTAATGAAAATACAATGGTAACATTAATATTTTAATACAGTTGAAAATTAAATAAAAAGTTTACCCAGCATGATATTTCTATGTAATAACTTTTTTTGTTATTTCTGTAATAAAATTCAGAGTATCTGAATAAGACCAATTTTCCCCCAATACTGCTCTTGCAAATCTATGGTATGTTCCAGACACCTGTCCTGATTTTCCTGTTGCTTTTCTGCCTTGCAGACATATAAAAAGATGTTTCCTTGCTTCCCTCTGACAACCTGAGGATTTCTTACACTTTATTTCCTCCAAAATAAAAGATATCCATCTCTAATTTTGCCAAATCAAAGTCTGACCTAGATCCTTATCTGGGGCAGAGTGGAGGCTGGAGCTAGTGTACAGCTTTTCCGTACCCATTCAGCTATTCAGGTCCTGCCAGGGACACACTGGTACCACAGTGATGGTCCCTGATGTGACAGCGCGGTGGCTTTCCCCTGTTGCCAGGCGCGCGGTTCTGGGTGGTTTAGACGGGGACACCCATGGGCGGTGGGAGCTGAGCGTGGGATGGGGGCCATGCTCGCTGTGCCCTGCCTGGGCTTCTGCTCCCGGGAGTGGAAGCCAGCTTAGGACCAGGAGAGGAGCAGAGCAGAGTCACAGAGCCCCAGGCAAATAAAGGGGGAACTATGTTCCCTAAAATGGGAACTGTGACCAACCCATCTAATACACCATACGACGACCTGAGTATAACATGCAGGTATTTAGAGTGCCTTTGTATTTTAGCTATAGAAAGAATTAGAGAAAAAAAAATCTTTAGCACACTCTTCTTAAGACTCTGTGAGGAGTTAAGTCCTGCAGCAACTTTCAGAGAAGTCGTGTCTGCCACCATGATGGGCTCCCGTCAGAGATGGCAGTTACAGGCACTACAAATCAGGGAATAGCATTTATTTTCAGAAAGGCTGCCAAGGAGCATAGATGGTTATTCCAATCTGATAGAATGGGCAGGAAAAAGTTTAATGAATTAAAAATATTCTGTTGTTGAAAGGAATTTTGAATGTAAGGACTGCATGGGTGGCTGGGGACGGAAATGGAAGCATCACTCTAAAAAGAAAGCAGCTTGTTTTACCTTTCTGAGCCTGGCATGGCTGTGACACGAACAATGTCTTATATATGTAAAAATCAAAAGGTGCTTGTAGAAGAATCAAACAATCTTCCCCGCTATACTTGACCTTCACATCATTTACCTTTGAGAGCTGTTATGGCTGCTAAGACCACAAAAAATGAAACCCGAGCGAAGCACAAGGTTGTGTTAAGTGACGAGCATCGTCACGGGGGTGTGCAGAGTTTACTAGCACATCCCATCTGACAGCAGCGGGCTGAGAAGACCCTGGCTTTGAATATGCAGAATACAGTGGATTATGAATCCAGGATACACACTGCGATCAGCGGAAAGACGGGCGAGATGAAGTAGGTGCCCAGTGTTGGGTCGGTTCCGCAGTGAGGAGCGGTTCTCCGCGCTTGGAGAACGTGCCCCATGTGCTCCACCTGTAGGACAGCAGGAAAGCGGCACGGCCGTTAGGCAGCGCATGGAGGAAAACGCCTGTGGTGGAGGAAAGGGAACAGGGAACAGACAGCACTGACAACAGAACCCGCTGTGTCCCTCTGGAAAAAGAACGTCCCTCTCTTTGTCAGATGCCCAAGTTTCAGGAGGTATGGCAAGGGGCTGCTGAGCACAGACCGGCATTGACCCGGCAGATAGCACCGCAGGCACCGCTCTTGGCCCCATGTCAGGGCAAGGTTTTGACAAGGATTAGCTGTTCTTGAACAATTTCTCCAATATATGAGGTATAAATATTCTTTGCTTCCCAATCAGACATGCAGGTCTTTCTTGCACAAACACCGTGTCCAGCAAAAGTGAAATCTTTCCCCCCAGTTACATAAAATACCTTCCACGGGCCTGTGGTGGACTCTAGGAGTGCTGATGGACGGCAGGACTGTGTTCCACGGGGCAGCCTTCTCTCCAGCACTTTGGCCTCGCAAAGTAAAAATCACTGTTCTCACACGGCTCAGCTTTTGTGTGAGTTCATTCTCCAGCTAATTAGCTTGGAAGCATTCAGGGCAAGTCCTTTCCTTCCTGATGCAAGAATAAGAAAGAATATTTATGGCAGCAAGAAGGCTCCGTCTCCAGCAAGCATGGTCCTTCCAGTCAAGACTCACCGAAGTAACCACAGGAGGAGCAGCAATGGGTGAATTTGTTGGGAGGGTTTTGTTTAACACAGGAAACAAAATTTGGAGAGCCAAGCTGGTTCTAGAGACACCACTGCTAGACTAAATCAGCTCACTTTCATAGGGCACCTTCTGGTATCACCCTCTTCACCAGCAGTCTGGTCTGGAACAGGAATTCACAGGTGTCATAATTTCTATCATTTCTACTTCCAAGTATAGCAGTGCTTGGGTTTTTTGTCGTTAGCACCTTGATTTTGCACCATACCTTTTTCCCCTGGCTTGTGCTTCTAAGACTGTATATTAACATCACATTTGCACTCCTTCATATCAGAGATTTTTATGAATAGCTACCATAATAAGTTGATACGAATCTCTAAATTTTTCCTGTAATTTGGTTTCCTGTTGATGTGGGTACCAGAGCTCTAACACGTCAAGGCAAATACAGGTAAATCTGGCTCTTGTTCAAACATCAGAAAACAACATGACTCATCTTGGGGGGCATCGGACTCAAGCCTCAAAATGCATGTTCTGACTTCCTGTATGGTCTGGCCATTATGTTCTCAACATAGTTAGCAACCTCTGATGAAGTTGCTCCTACTAGTATTGCAGTCTTGATAAGAAAGCGGCCTTGGGCTTCTCTGCCCTCCTGGATGGAGTGCCTCTGACAAAGGGCGGATTCCAAAATCCCACCCCTGGGCAGATCATATCTGAGCTATGTTCTTCACACAACTCATCCACTACTGCATTAGTTTTTGATCTCAGGTCAGAAATGCAAGTGCACATACCATGTAAGATGGTTGATTGTTGCTGTTCCAGGACCTGTTGTATTCACTCATCAGTCAGTCAATATGCATCTTGCCTTAGAAGCTGCTGCCTGTGAAGTCTCTAGAAACACAGTTCTGATGAAAAAAGTTGTTGTTTAACCATATCAACCACATCATACTCACTTGAAACATCTTGTGTCACTCAGAGCCATGAATAAAATTTCCATGTTTCCATGTACACAGTTTCCATGAGTTAAACTGAGGAGGGGCGGGGGAAAATTCCATTGCTAAGTGTCCATACTCTTCGCACAAAGTTCCCACCTAAATATTTGTATTTTCTGCTGTAACTGCACTGCTTGTGGTCTAGAAATTTTGTATTTATTCATTCTAAACCAGCAGAGCCACTAAACTGAGCACTCACGACCTGCCCACCCTCTTCTCACATGCTAAGAAGATAACTAGCTCTACTATCAAAGTAGGTTAGTTTTTGTTTCTTTCAGCCTTTAGATCATTAAAATACAAAGCAGGTGAGGTCAAAGAATATGAAAGTCTGAGAAGAGACTGGGTATTTGTGTGGATATCAGGAATACTCTCAGCTGAAGCCCTTTGAGAAAACAAGCAAAATATTTGTTAATCCCCAGTCCTCCACTGTCATAACGCATTTCTTCCCGAAGGATTACAGAACATGTAGCAGCCAGGTAAATGGCTATACCTGCTGATTTGGTTTTGTTCTGGGACAGTGGCTTCAGCTGTGCCCGTGGGCGGACTCAGCAGGCTGTGCTGATGCTCAGAGTCTCACATGCTCTGGAAAGCACTCAGGACTTGCATCCTCCAGGCCAGGAGGAGACTGGGCATGCCACGCACAAGAACAAGCTGTTTCAAGGAGCTGGCTGAGGTGATGCTTTGCTTCAACCTATTGCCCTTTCCAGGGATGTACCAGACCCCTGCATGATGCCTCTGTTGCCGTCTGGGAGCTATGGCTCTGAGTCCTGTGTGTCACCGCAGTGTCATGCTGGGACAGCAAGCACTTTTTTTTTTTGGTGTGTATTGTAATAGCATGTAGCACTCTCTTGGCACTCTAAGGATGCAATAGAAAGACTCACACTGAAACGTTAGAGATCTAATCTACAATGACTGCTCCTAGGTGAACAATTCACATTCAAAACGAAGTTCCATGTGTAACACCTGATTGTTCAAGAAGTTTCGAGTTAGCAGCTAAACTGCCATGTGGATATTCCCCCCACATCTCTTGCATCTGCAAATACAACACCTTTTTATTCTGCCTCTCTGATTAGTTATCGGTTGTTGGCCTGCTTCAGTCTTCTGTGGAGAGGCATGTTGGCAGTGTCTGTGGCTGCAATGCCCTTTATGAAGCTGGGTACTAACGGGGTAGTTGGACTGTGCCCTATTCCACTCAGCAGTGGCTCTGCTGCCAGCAGCACCTGGGCCCATGAGGTTGAGCCAGGAGGCTTCTCCAAAGCATTACAAAGCTGAAGGGAAATGGTAGAGACAGTGGAGCGTCCCTAAGGAAGTAAGAGCAATGGTCCCCATCCTGCATCATCTTACACGGAGCTTAACAGGGCCAAAACTGTGAACAGCTGCTACACAAGAGTGAAATTTTGTGTAAGACAAACAAGCTGGGAAGGCGGTGTGAAGATGTGTTCAAAGATGTGATGCCATTTCAGCACGGACACAAAAAACTGGTGCTGAGATAGTATCAGCATCTGTGGGCTTTGATCACTGCTGAGGTATTATTGCCCTTGAGAAAGATCATGATATATTACATGGCACTGAGACAGTAAACAAACAATTCTATGGTTTAATAGAGTCTAAACTTCAAAAATGTTGACTCCAAAATAAAAAGGTGAAGTAGCATGTATATAGTATATAGTTCAAATATTTATTTGAAATAATAATTTACAAAAATCTCCCATTAAGATTCTATTTTGAATGGTTTAATAACTTCCTATTAGAGAGCAATTTATTCTTTAATAACTTTCTATGAAGAATAGTATATAATCCACTAGTAATAAAGTGTTACCAGATGATGCCATAGACAGTAGTTGTAATCTTTCTCCCTTTCAAAAGTGTCTTTTGAATAAAGTTTTAAGTTGCAATAAAGAACTATAAAGCACTATGTTATAATCAATCACAGTGAATTTTTTATGCATGTAGGGAATTCTAATAAAGAATGCTACCGTTGTACTAATTACATCCTGTTCTTGTGTGCGATCTCACTTGGAAGCTAAACAGGATAAAGAGCTCAACAAGCACTTGCTACGTGGCTGGTAAACAAGCAGGGGACAACACGCAGGTGAAGAGCTGAGCCGCGGGAATACCTTGAATCTGACAAAATATAATGTTCCATTGAACCTGAAAAAAAGAACCTGTTAAATATGGCACTTAATAGAGCTCACAGTGAATCCCAGCAAAACCTTTTACTCCTGTACAGAAGACATTTTCCTTTCCCCTAACACCTCCATAGACTAAGTCTTTCTTCCTTGGGTTATGGTGAAACTTTGAATGGTTCTCAGTCAGTTTTCAGTCCTAGTTATTTGTGAATTCAGCAAACGGCTAGGAGAGAACTAACATTAGTCAGACTGAGAGAACACACGCTAAGAGGTTTGTTCTTAAAATAATTGCATTGCCAGTGCTTCAGTGAAAACAGGCAACAGCCACACACCCCGTCTCCAAACCTCCTCTCGTCTCTTGCCACTCCCAGAGTCCTCAGACTAGAACCATAACAGAAACCTCCTATGGGAAAAAAGGGCCTGTGGCCTGACATGGTCCTCCTTCTGCTCTCTCCTGAGCATCCACGCAGCTCAGGCACGGAGGTACAAGGCTTTCCTCTGGATCTACTTACCCTCTGTACATCAGGGTTGCCGCTAAATATTTCAGTCTGCCCAGTCAGCCCAGTTATTAGTGTTTCATATCTGGTTGTTATAGCAATGTTGTCTGGTAGGGTCAAAGTCTTTAGGATTTTTAATATAAGCACCATCCAACAGCTGACAGAAATGTTATGGGAAGGACTAGTTGAGTTTCAGAGAACTGAATTAGAAACACCATTTTAATTGATATTCAGTAGTATTTTGGCACCTAGATCCTAGAAGCTTTCTGGAAATCCTAGACCAGGCCAGTGGGTGATCCTCCATTTCAGCACTGTGCTCAGTAACTTTATCCTCCAACAATTTTAGTTAGGGACACTCCCAACATCCATCTCACAAATCACCCATGCAGTCACATCCCCTGCAGCACTGGTAGGATATTGTATCATGCATCTTTTTTAGCTTATGACTGGAAGAGATAAGATCTGAAAAGAATTTGGTGGTGAGATAGGTGATGAAACTCTGCTGCTGTGTTTGAATACATCAGGCAAGAATTGTTTTGAGTCCTGAATATGTATTTAATTTCCGCAGGCTTCTAGGTGAGCATCTTTTGTGGAGGGACTACAAGCACTGATATACAGATAGAACACAGTAACTATCAATAATCCAAGGACACCTGAAAAATCAAGAAACACATCATTCCAAAACAGCAAATGGACTAAAAGCTGTTCATATCTTTAACATTAGATGCTAGAGAATGTGATGTTGCCTGTGTTGTCTGACACTTTTTTTGTGAGCATAGGTGAATACAACCTTAATGATCTCTTTAAAGATGCTTATCAACCTCCGCTACTCTGCACTGAAGGCATGAAAACAATTATTCAGCAGCACGGGGAAGGAGACCACTGCAGTTGTGACCTTTCTCCAGCAAATTGGGTCTGATCTGGAAAAGGGCATGTTTTTATTTAACCCACAGCTCTGGGCATTGTCCCTTAGGTGTTCAGCGTAGATGTGAACACAGACAGCTTCTCAGAGTGATGTGCCGAGTAAATGAAGTCTAGCCACCACGTAAGATAAACTGTGGGGAAGGTAGCTAGATGCTGGGATGCTCTTGGTGTCAGTCTGCTTCACGGAAATGAGGATACTCTGCGGCGGTTTCCTATGAAGCCCAGCAGGACAAAACGTGGGGAAGTAGGTAACAAGGTTAGGTCCTAATGAGACAGGCATAGCTTGCACAGCTAGCTCCATCTCTTGCTGAGGCACAAGCGGACAGAAAATGGACATGCTAGGATCTGCCTGCTGGCTCCCAAGCTGGGAGAAAGGTAACCACAAAAACGCAGAAACAAAGAGTGGAAAAAATTATCCTGTACTTTTAATACACCTACATCAAACACATTGGGGAAGCCAAGTTCCAACACCGGAAAATGGAGAGCACTATTTTCTGATCATCATTTTCTGATGGCTTGTCTGTTTGCAGCTGAGTCAGAGCTGCCTGTTCACTCTTGCATGGAGAGCTACCTGCCAGAGGCCAGGAGGAACTGGCAGATTATCTTGACATCTTACACGGGGGCAGCCTGTTATCTGAACATGGACCAGGGGTTTGCTTTGTAGAAAGGTTCCTGCCTGAGGAAAACTTGCAGTGGGGCAGCACAGCTGGTATAACAGCTCCCCTCCTGCACCAGCCCCCCTGCAAAGGGTGTGGGTTCAGGTTTCATGTCTGAAATGTTCCTTTCTCGTCCCTTTTATGTCACCATGCATCTATATTTCTAAGCACGGGCATTATCCCTTCTTCCGTTATACCTTTCAGTAAAGCAAACCAAACAAAGAGCTATCAAGCCCCTGAACATCAATGGGGAGAACACACGCATATTCTCGGGCTGTCCAAACTACAGACCTAACATCCTGGGATGCAGCGAACACAGCTTCCCTATTGTCCAGGCTACCCCAGCTGAGCTGAAAGGAATGGCCCAGGGGCGGGGGAGAGGAGGATCAGCTGTGGGCCTGATCCCAGCTGCATCCAACCAGCTTTGTTACAGGCCACAAAGAGCAGAAGAAAAGACTTTTGTCCTTTATTGCAAGAGCGACCAACCTCCTTCTCATTGGCAGGGGTGACGATTAACCGGAGAGGATTCATTTATTGTTTGGCACTCGCCATCTCCCAGCAGTAGTCCACTCCAGCGTGCTAAAATAAGGGGCGGCGCCTTGTTTTTGTAAATGACTCAGTCTGGCTTTGTCTCTTTCGGTGCCAGACTGCACAGCCTGGAAGAGCTGGTTGGCAGTGGTGGAGAGATCTCACTGAGAGATGGCTATGGAAAAAAGACAGAGAAAATGTGTGAAAAAAATTTCCAGGACAGGCTGAAGAGTGAAGCAAGGTCTCCTTCCAGTGAACCTGGAACAAGCAAACAGCGCTGGGTTGACAAGCGTTTCACGAAGGCTCCAGCACCCCGCTATAAAATCCCTTCTGGGAGGACAGGCAACATAGGCTACTTATGCTAGGACCTATAGCCTGGAGTGAGTTTTATGGAAGAACTCTTGACCCCTGCAAAAGGGCATAACATGAGAGCAAAAAACAACACCGCTGCAGCGGTCTGCGCACTTTCCTGTAAGAGCAAGAACTTCCCAGTGGCTCAGCTGGGGAAGAATGAATCCCATTCAGGGATGGAGGCTCGTACCATGGAGGCCTGCCACCAGACACCCCTTCCTGATGCTAATCCTATTCTTCTGCTGCGGATCAAGTAATTTTTGTGTGAGTATTTTTCCTTGGCTAAAGAAAAAAGATATTTAACCACAACAAACCTGCTGCCAGCAAATGTCAATCTTAGCTTCTTGGGTCTATATTATAAGCACCAGCTACCCATTTCTGACGGTCATTTACTTTTTACTGCAGAGGTACCTCACACATTGACACAGATCTCCTGGCAGTGCCGGCACTTTGCCATCCTGAACGCAAGCGTGTGCAGTCCTCCAAGACATGAAAGAAACTTAATTAGGTTTAGTGCTAGAAGGCACCAACAGCAACGTTTTATATATTCTCTTGCAACACTTGTTTGGGAGTGCAGGAAAATTCTCTTCAACAAGAAATACTTCCAATAGTTTAGAGAGCAGAGAAATGAAGCCTTTTCAGATTTCAGCCTTGCTTGTTACCAGCCTGCCCCTTCTCCAAATGCTCAAAAAGCCTCCCCCACATTCAGGTAACTCAATCATTCTAGCAGAAGGTGGAGAGGGACAGCATCCCCATTGCATCCTTTTACACCAGTGAAGAGAGGCAAGAGTGTCACGCATCCTTATTAAGCAAAGCTTTGGAAAATGCTTCTAAAAATCTTCTCGCAATTCTTCCAACAAACCAATTGGTTTATGTTTTGTTATTAATTTTTCTTAAATTAAATGGATGCTAGTAAAAACTCTCTGACCCGTGGCCTGGATCTGGTATAAACTCCTTGGCTACCAGCACCAACCAGTGAGCTCCCATGCTCAGCCTCAGACATCAGCATAGGAGCTGGCAATTTCTGAGGTGCTTGGCCTTGACCAGCACAGCCCAGCAGCTTCCACCCACGCCTGTTCCGAGGGGAAGGAGGTGTGCCAGCGACGCGGGCTAGCACTGCACAGAGGCAGGGAATCTGCGTGACTCCAACACACTGCAAGCACCCCCAACGACCTGCATCTGATCAGACACATGTCTGATCTTTGTCAGTTTGATTGAACCACTGCTGAGAAGTGCAAACAACATCGCTTATCCTTGAAAATATTATTGTTTGTTCCATCACCCATTTCCTCCACAATTCTGCTTTGAATATTTTCATGAAAATTTTTCATATTTCAATAGCTCTTTGATCCCTTACTGCCTACTTAGTAGCTCACAGTTTGAAAATACTGTACTGAAGCAAAATTCATAATGAAAAAGAAATATACAGCCCTGATACTAAAAACCAAAAAAGATGCCCTGACACTTCCACCAATTTTGCAGTGTTCAGTGATGCCAATAACTCAGAAACAGCAGAAGGCTGTGAATTAATTTTGCTAAACAAAAAGAGGGTAAAAGTTATAAGACCTAATAATACAAACAATAACTAATAGAAAAGAGTGTAATCTCCAAATGGCCATTATGACTTAAAGCACCCATTTTGCACATTGCAAATACTACTCTGGAATGGGAAAGTGGGGAGAGAAGCAAGGAGCAAAGTTTATTTTTAGAACAATTCGGGTGATTACAGTCTCTGTTCTGACCTTGCAAGCTCAATCAGCCAGGCCACCTTTCAACACGTGCATGCCCCGGACAGCCCCTGATTTCAGTAAGAAGCTTCTGAGGGTAACAGCAAAAGAGAAAAAAATTTAAACAGGCTTTGAAAGAGGTAACTGAGTGAATAGCTACTCAGATTCAGGGCTCTTGATGCTGTGTGACTTTTGGTAATTTATTTACCTCTTCTTCACCTTGTAGATGCACTTCAGATCAGCATCATGATTACTGGGTATGCTGTCCTCACACAGGAGCCATTACTGTTAATTTGGTTATTACATTCTGTATTTGCCGTTGTTTCTGCAGTACAGAGTCCCATCTACATTAAGGCTTGTTCACTGGTAGCATTACAAAGTTTAAGAAGTCAGTACTGTCTGTATTAGTTATATGTTGACTGAAATAATGCATTAGAAAACATTTCAGTTATTAGCTGAACGTAGTGGGAAAGGGAGCCCAGAGGCAGCACGTCCTCACATGACATGTAACACCTCAGTGGCAGCAGGCTCCTCCGGCACCAGGCTGAGGTGAGGGTTTCCCATGTAGTGGTCCCACTCCCACCAGCGGGTCTCAGTTCTCCCAGGCATTCGCATACTGATGCCCAACCGCCGGCGATGGCAGGACGGTTCCCTCGCTCACCAGGCACCTCCCCACGGCAGTCCATGCTCCTTCCTGCTGCCAAGAAAAACAGCATTTCACCAACTTTCTGAATTTTGTTTTACTTTTGCTCTGAGTGTCCTCAGCACACTCATTAGTTCAAGCCTTAGAATGAGCTGAAAATGACTTACAGATGGGCAGTGAGCACAACAGAATGCTACTATTTGTTCAAGAGGCTTTATTACATGTCTCTCACCCAAAATGTAAAACATCACAGCCAGAGCTGGCAAGAGACAGCCCGTGTCCACTGCTCAATTAAAAAACAGAACTCAAAATACATTAATAGAATTAGATACATATATTTAGATCTGCTTTTTAGAAAACCAGTCTTAAAAGGGAAGATGCCAAGTGCAGAAACAAATCAACAAGCAGAGAGGAGAGGCTGGGTTTGCTGCTGTGTCAGCAGAGCAGCCAGCACACACTGCAACATTAAACGCTCTGGCTCAATAACTTGTCCTTCTTGCTTTCCTCAGCACGACCCCTCAAATCCCTGCCGCACTGTGCATCTCACAAGGATATCCAAAGGGAGTGGTGAATCATGTCTCCTGTGCATGTGCACCTCCATGACCTGGATATCACCACCTACCTCTAGAAACTTGGTTCCTGGGTTGCTGGCATGGCAATGCCAGCACTAGCAGCAGGACACTCATGCATGAGGATGCAGTGACGTGACTGCGGGAGAAAAAGGATTTCCCCCAGGGATCAGGTAGCAGCGTAGTTGCCTTTCGCTGATTAAGCATGGTCATAGCTTCTAGACATCACCAACCACACTGTGCCACAGCCCCCACCCCAAAAGCCCTGGCACCATCTGCAGCCCTCGTGGGTAGTTGTGACATCTGTCACCTGTCCCCTGTGTCCCCTTAGCACAGCTTTAACACACAGCAGCATAGTCCAGTGCAGGCAGAGGGAAGATCCTCTTCATAGAACAGAATGGAACAGAACAGAACTAGACTATTTCAGTTGGAAGGAACCTACAACAAATGTAGACTACAACATGTAGTCCCGCTGCCTGAACGCTTCAGGGCCGACCAAAAGTTAAAGCATATTGTTAAGGGCACCGTCTAAACACCTGTTCCAGTCTGAACCTCCCCTGGCACAGCTTTGAACCAACCATTCCCCGGCATCCTGTCCCTGGACCCCAGAGAGAAGAGCTCAGCACCTCCAGCTCCACGTCCCTTCCCCAGGAAACTGCAGATAGAGATGAGGTTGCCGCTCAGCAAAGTTCCATATAGTCACGAAAGTCATTCTCAAAAAGAGAATTAAACGACAACCTGGGATTCTATTGCCAGTGCAGTTTACAGCCTTGAGGCCTGGCTTAAGTGAAATCCCATTTTTAACCAGGTAGATATTTATGCATTTTCTGTGAAGCAAGGCGGGTGCAACCAACACACTTAGAGACCTGCTATACGATACGACAGGAGGAGTAGAAAGTGGTCACTGTCTGTTCTGCTGCACAAGTCAAACGTTTGGTACCTTTCTGCATTCAGTACCAGTGCTTGCTTCCCTCTGAGCCTTCTGTGGCAATAAGACAAAACCAGACTTCTGACCAAGTCAAGAAGAATGCTCTAAAAATAACAGTTATAGATTCGATTGTGCATTCCAATGTAAATGTTAGAGCATCCGTCACTGTGACAGGCCTGAACGTTGTACCTGTAGTAAGTGAACGTAACTATCACAAGGAGGCATCTCCAGAAACGCTGCTTCTGACAGTCCAGTCGTGTCCTGGCGTCTGAACTGGCATTTGAAGAACTGATGGGGTTTTCTTCCTTCTGTGGCCATGTTTTGCGTGCAAGGTCTCTTCTAAAGTTACTGGCAAGAATAATCTGACGCTGTTATCAAAAGATGGGTGTGACCAAAGATTTCCCTATCCGACATATTTTCACGGTTAGCATCAGAGTTTAAAGAAGAGTAACCAAGGCCAGAGTCTGGGTGAAGCACAAGAACTTGGGTAAATTCATGCAGCAGTCCTGTGCGTACCGAGCACTCAGTAAATACAGAGGCTTCTGGAGTATGCAGCTGCAGACAGCGCAGTGCAGATAGCAGCCCGGCAAACAGATGGCGCAGCTTGTCTTTTCCATGACACTTGGTTAAATACATTATTGCTTCATCATCACTTGTGGTTTATTTTGGCAAGCCCACAACATCACATTTCTCAAAGTCTTCTGCACCTTAATGAATCCGAGCACCCTTGGAACAGACAAGGGAAGAAAGGAGAGGCGTCGTGCACAACTGGTAACAGCTCCCTGCCACGCCTGATTAGCGGAGTGAAAACAAAACTCAGCTTCTGCTGGAATAGGTGCCATCCAAGGTATAGGTTGTGTAAATTGCCCTTAAGGAAAGGAATAAAAAGGGCGTTTGCTTTGGGGAATTGTTGGGGGGCAGTTTTAAGGTTGGTTGGTTTTGGTGGGGATTTTTTTTTCAACAAACAGCTTGATTTTACTATGAGAGAGGAAAGGAGGGAGCCCTGCCAAGCAGGACTGGGACACTGGTTCTGCGACAACTCTTCTGCAAGCAGAAGTGAATATCCAAGTGCATAGGCCTGGTAGATCCTTCTGTGCAGAGTCCATGGGCTGCACAGGCTTTGCACGGGTGTGGTGCAAAGGATGGGTGGTAGGATGTGGTATTTAGAGATGGGGAACTACCTCTTTACCAGCCTAAACATGACTCCAGACAGGAAATTCCACCTCCTACCCCACTTCTTTTCATCATGCCTGGTTAAATGGTGTCATGAAACCCAGTCACACGATGTGCCAACCACTGCCTCTGCTCCACAGATGGATTTCAAAGAAAAACTATTTGAGTTAAAGTAGCCAACTCCCTGTTGTTCCTTTTTTTTTTTTTTTTTTAAGAACAGAGGAAAATAACATTTATATTCATGCAGCAGGTTACTTTCTATTCATTTTGGCAGGTATGCCTTACTAGAATGCTCTTAAAATAGTACATTGGAAAACACCTTTTAAGTCTTGCAGTGTATAGCTAGTGTTAATGATAGCACCGGGAAATTGTGCCATTTTGCACAAGGTCATGATGCTCTCACTAGTATCTGTAAATACTTCCTTGTTTACCTAGGCAGCTGCAGTTTGCCACCGCTATCAGAGCCAAATGCAGCCAGAGGAATCGGTACCTTCATGTATATTTGTGATTGCTCCTTTGAAGCCGGTTATAAGATACACTTAAAAATTCAAGAAATTAAGTGGCTTCCTATAGATGTCCTTTGCTACAGTCCCTCTTCTGTTCCTATGGCTCTTCATTCCTGAAGGGTTTTAAGACCTTCACAGAAATTGCTGCTGTGAGCGGGGATGTGTAAGGTTTCCTCCTCTAGCTGTCATTCAGCAAGCAAACACAATGCCTATGAGATGTTCACCAGCACAGTTGTCCCATTTCAAGTACCACTGCTGACCACAGCTAAACCCTGAGAAACTAACAGTTTAACAGTTTAACAGTTAGTGATGCATACAAGTGCTCTACCAGGCCTTTGTTTGATTATCTTTATAGGAAACACACAGGAACTCGGAGTTTCCTAAAACTAGGGGCTGTATGCTTACTGGACACTGCTAGAAGACACGCTCAGCTCACTGGTAAAGGAACCTGGCTCAGCCTTTAGGCACGAAGGGGCTGCAAACTGTATTACAGAGGGGGAGATGCAGAACATGTAACACTAATATACAAATTATGACCGGAAAGAAGGAAAGAAGAACCCTGTTTTGTTTCCACCCCAGCGGCCATGTAGTAACCTTATGCTATTTCCACAGCACTCCAACAGATTTCCTTATTGCTCTTCTCATGGCACATGAATGGAATGTGCAGGCCAGAGCAACACGAAACAGGACAGTTAGAGGCATTCCCACAGATTGTTTCAGCTTGGGAAGATACTGCCTTGTGATCACATCAGCTCAGAGCATCAGGAGCTTAACTGTGGCAGGGAGAAGAACAGTGTTGTAGTTACATGCACAAAGTAAAGTTTTACAAAGTCTTCAATGTACGTGCCTTGTCAGAATTCACAATAATTTAAGATGCTTATTATTCCTCCAGGCATGCAACTCATAAATATTACTCAGTGCTATTTGTCATTGGCTTCTCTGTCATGCATAAAGTAAAATTAAATACTTATCTCTATATCGTTAACGTATTAAACATTAGGATTTATGGGGTTTGAGATCTTACTTGCTCTGAGAACATTAACTTCCTGATGAAAGATCTAAATGCAAATAGAAGGAACGCCAAAATACCCTGGAACATAATTAAGGATACTGAGGTGTGAAGAAGCCCCAGGCACAGGAATGCGCAGATTTCTTATTTCCACTTTCACGGTGGGCTAGTATTCTTTGTTCCACATTTCTATCCAGTATTCCAATGTCCCACCTTGTTCCTATGCAACTAGTCACCAGGTGAAGAAAATATAAATGCATTCTTACGTGGATTATCAGAGAAAAATTGTTCCTGGCTTAAAAGATTGCTATCTGTAGTGGGAAACAGCAGTTCAGCAGTGTCTAGAAGATTTTTAAAAGATTATAGATGGCTCTTTCCATACAGAGAAAAAATTCCCTTGTTAGCTGTCTCCCTTTAGCCCATGTCCGGGGCTAAACTATAGCAGCTGCTCTATCACCCAGCGACCCCTCCCCAGCCAAGAAGGGGAAAGGAGAGGAGACCCACAGGCTGAAATGGAGACAGATTTAACGGAACAGCCAAGCTAACACCAAACGCCGGTGCAAAGCACACAAAGTGATGCTCAGCCCAGGGAATGCATGGCAGTCACCACAAACGGGAAGGCGGTTCCTGAGGAGCAGAATGGTGAGTGAGCCCCTCCAGGTATGGGGAGAAGCAGGAGGAGAAGGAAGAGGAGGAGCAGGAGCAGCCCCCATCCTCAGCAAACTCCCCCCTCTATAGTGGGTGGGACGTTGATGGGATGGGGTTGACCTGTCCCAGCTCGGGGCAGCTGCCCTGGCTGCCTGACACTGCTGACGGCTGCACACCACGGCCGGCCCAGGAGTCCGTCCCAGCCACACCGGGACGGTAGCTTTACTTGGTTTGTTGCTACTCAAGGGTTCCTGCAAACATGCATTGAACAGGGACAACTTTTAAACATATCTGTATTTCTGAAGCATAATGGAAATGCTTTCTGTGCAGTACATAAACATTGCAGAAAACTAAAATGAGTGACAATACCCACAGGCATGAGACCTGAGGATGTGAGCCTTCAGGGCACCACAGGCAAATCCCGCTGGTTCCACTCCTTAGTCTCCATTCAAATCACATATGCTCTTCTGTAAATTTCTCTCCGAAGGCCCCATTTAGACAGCCAAAGAAAAAAAACTTCACACCCTGACGATGCTTCTCCACACACATACATTTGCTGCTTCACCTCCACAGTCTCATGGGAGGTTTCAGGAGCAGGCTTTGTCAGGACTCTTGCCGTGGGTATCTGACAGCCCTGATGCCACACTTTCTGTCCTCTTTACAGCTGAGGCCAAGCTACGTCCCACCAGCAACATTGGTGGCCTATTCTAAAACACCGATGGAACTTACTGGCACTGTACCGTCTCATATCTCATCCCAAAGGACTAAGATAGTAATTTTTTTCACTCTCCCTTGTTCTAGTTGATTTAAATGTCCTTAGCGATGTACTCCACCCTTCACTTATGAGACTTTCTCACAGCCCAGCAGAGCTCACTGCCAGCCCAAGGTTTGCTATTATTCATTCCTTCCATCACTCCTGCTTTTATGATCCTAAGTAATTCCTCTCCCACTTGTCTGTAGGCTGTAATGTCTCACCTCGGAGGCCAACTAACTTCTGCCACTTTTCTCATCTCCTTCTTTGACCATTTTTCTTACATCTTGATTCTTGCTAATATTTGTAACATTTTCCATTTAAGTACAATTTAGTAATTGTATTAATCACTCTATAAAGGTGATAAGTTCAAACTTCACACTAATTGTTGAAAAACCTGAGCTGATCCTCCCCACTGCTAACGAGAAGCAGAGAACAAGGATGAAGGTGCCGCTGGCACTGTTCACCCACTGTACTGCTTTTTCTCAGGCCATAAGTCTGTTTTCACTTCTGTTCATCCACATTTACTTGTCAATATTGCATTCAATTGACACTAGGTCTCTAACTAAAATATGCCAGGTACCAGAGTCGCATCATGCCATTTGAATGTCAGCTTCCTCCATGGCCCAGAAGCATCCCTTGGAAAAAGTGGGCAGACGCTATCACTGGCTTCCTCTCAAGGCAGTTAGGAGGGAGGACTTGCATCATTTCGTGGTAAGATAAATACCAAAATAGACTTGCTAATCCATGCAAAGGACTAGAAAAACTCTATGCTGTCCTCCATGAGTGAGCAGTAACCAGCTATCACCCAGCATAAACCACTCCACAGATGGGTACACGTCTCTTTGCTTATCTATCTGGATAAAAGTACCTGTCACAGAGGCTACTACGTGGTGTTAGGAACTGGTTTATCAGACTGTCAGAGGGGGTCAAAAAATTATCCCATGTGTGGATTTAAAGTATGCTAGCTCTGACTTCAAAATAGTGATTGTTCCCTCATAGCTCATCTCCTTCAGCTCTCTCCAGACGACATGACCATTGCGTTAGGGATGATCTCTTTAATCAACCCACTCTCTGCACTGAGAGCATGCAGGACCACCAGACCACACTGCACAGCCACTCTCTGTCACTCCGTGAGAGGAGTTTCCCGAGGCTGAACTGACCTCTTTGTGATCAGCAAAGTGCCTCTCTGAAAACCTCACTCTAGTCTGTGGAGCTTATGCAGATAGATTTATTGACAACTCAAATTGTCCTCCTGATCGAGGCTTTTGTTGTAGGCGCATGTGATGAGAACTGATTTTCTGAGGGAAACAGGACGTAGCTGGCAGCTGAATTCAGCTCCGATTGGTCTCTGTCTTATTTTCTAGGTTTAGGGGAAACAGCCATCTTTTCTCTCCTTGTACTGTGCACAGAGTAAGGATTTTTATTATATATTGATAACAAAAAGTGGCATATTCACATTATCAGAGTCACAATTTTTTTTTTTTTAACTGAAGAATCTTGAAAAATTTAAGAACCTGTAATTTGTTTGGAGATTACTTTACAAAATCCAAAATTAATACTAAGATGTCAGCAATGTGATTTTCAGTATACCAGTCTTCTCTTTTAAGGAGGTTTTTTCTCATTCTGCACATTACGGATGTTTAATTGAAAGGTTACACACAGGGTCATCAACAAGGCTCACAATGCCTCTAGCCTCACAATACACTTCACTTCAAAGGGATTGGCTGCATTCCTGAACCTTGTACCAATAAGCACTAATAACACTGAAAAATGAAAACTGAAACAGATGTCTCCAATAGCATTGATTCTTATTAGCTGTTCACAGCTATTCTTACACCTCTAGGCATAACGAAGCAAAGCCTGCGTGCTGGGTGTGTGGCTGCAGAGGGCCTTGGTAATACTGTTGGAATGCTCCCCTTTGCTGCTGCTCGCTGCATTCTTGACAGACTGTCTCCATTATAATCTTAAGAAAACTTCTTTAAAATGTCATTTAAAAATGCATCAAATATGTAAACTCTTACTTAATAAGGACAGGATTTGACAGTAACATGTATTTCTGAACTACACGTTTATCTGTGCCTCGCTGCAGATTCCAGATCTGTTATGACCACCCAGAAAGAACTTAGGGCAGCTCTGTGGCAAGATCATGGAAGAATGGCAATCAATAGGTTAAAAAAAGGTGGTGTGTATCCTCCTGCGCTGTAGGTAGCCCAAGCACACGAGCAATAGACATCAATTCTTTATGCTATCTATCTGGTGAACAAAAGTAAAACCAATGTGGTATAGCCCACAAATGTAGTGAGTAATTGTACACTTGCACAGCAAAACAAAGCCTAAAACATACTTATTTAGGTTTGCAGAGCTTCCTTGTCTGCCTGGTTTTCTAACACACCTTTGCTCTTGGACATCATCATTCTACTTAGAAAGGGCAGCCCTGACAGACGTGTAACAGTCTAGAGGGAACGGATTCATTTAACTCATGGACAATGGAAGCTGCTGCTGCTGCTGAAGAAGGAGATAATATTTTTATTCTGAAGGTTGGTAGTGTGAGGAGCACATTCAAAGGGGACTAACAGTCTTTGTGACAACAGGAAAGGGAGAGCTAATGCAGAGATGCTGAGAGGGTGGTGTGAGCAAAGCAGTGAGCTGTGCCCAGCCTGTCACCCTTGTTTTCATCTCACTAACTGGTGGGTACAGGCTGCAGCCATTTTCCTCTGGATCAATTTTATCAAAATGTAAGATAATGTTTCTAATGGCATTCTTGCTGATCAGCCAAGAGCTCCGAGGTCTCGGTCAGTTCAGCTGACATGGCGTTCTCCTCTGCTAATTTAAGTTTTATCACAGCATTGCTTTGGAAATAGCAACAGCAGGACCGGCGCTATGGATTTCAGTCCATACCGTGGGGAGTGGGTTGCTCTGATACCAAGGATCTTGATGCTACCTGCACCAGCAACCTTTGTGTTAACTGAGTAAAAACGATTCTTTCTTTATTAATAAGAAATTCTGCTTTTATTGCTGCTTTTTTAGTAACCAGATGTGTGTTTGAATTTCCTGAACTTTATGCATCGTCTGGATGAAGCATCTGGATACACCTCATTGTGTAGTCTTTACTGACAGAAAACATTTTGGACTGGCAGCTAAAAGGAAACAGAGAGAATCAGCTGGTAGCATTCATTTGCTCCAGAGCCTCTTGGACTGTCCGGAAAGATTGCACTAAGGTGATCTGAGGCAGAGGGGGGCTGGTGGCCATGACAGATGCTGGAGTTCCTTTCAGACCACAGCTCAGGCAGAACGCTGTTTTCCTACACCTCTTTTGAGCAGAGTGAATTCTCACATGGGCTCACTTGGGAGGCAGAACTATTTCTGCATATGGAATAATTAGTACTGGAAATGTATTCAAGTCAACTGCTTCAAGGCTACCTAGACATCTGAAGTACTGATAACTGAATGCCCTTCTGTTTGTGGCCTGGAAAAGGTACATAATGGCTGCACCTCTCTGAGTTGTCATGCCGCTGCTTCTTGCCTGCACAATGCAGCACACACTGAAAGTACCACAGGAAGGAAAATACCATAAATTTTCTTGCCTGCTGTTGAGCTAACCTACTATTTGTAAGTAACAAGTGGAGTATGAGTCAACTAATTGGATGGAGCTCCAGGTAGACAAACATGTTTAGGACTTAACTAGAAGTAAGAAAAGTTGCAATGATGTGTAAAATATGTCTGTTGATTCTCAGCTTCAACCACCTCCACTTCTGTCTGTAAAATCCATTCCACAAAGTCTGAATTGAGTTATATCCCAAATGAGATTATTTTACACAAGTGTATTTAATTTGCAGTGAGGGGAAAACCTTGGTTTGTTTTATGTCCGCATGCCTTCTTCATTGGGCTTCTGATTATTTAATGTCACTGCTGCAGAGGTAGCTTTTGTGAGACACAAAAGAAAATTTAATGAAAATTATTCACAAGCCCAACTTCTGACTAGTAAAACCAAGAGTTTAATGTAAGAAGCAAAGTCCCCATCTGGTACTTCTCTTGGAAAGAACAGCCCACATGAAGGATTTATTGTGACATTACAATGCTTGATGTCAAATAATCTAGCCAGAGGAACAATATTGCCCTAAAGAGAGCCATCAGGCCCTGTGTGACATGGGTATTTGAAAGGATTAACCACACTTAAATCAATATGGGCAGTGAAAACAGAAATAACCAATCTCTCAGCCGCTCAATTATTTAAGAGTGTCTTCAGTCTCCACAGAACGGAATTAAACGCTTGTTTAAGAGGACTGACAATTAAATCTATTTCTTTAATGTCAAGATAAGGACGAGGGATCCTTGACTGCAGTATGGTGTGGAGGAGTGACATTTCATGGAGAAGAACACGTGGAAGGAGCTGTTGGGGTTCCTACCGTGAGGAGCTTTCCCGTGGCAGGGCCCGGCCACCCCCCGGCCGGCGCTGCTGTGTGCACCGTGCACACACCTTCTGTACCAGCCACCGCCACGTCCTTCTCAGCTGTGCCGGTGCTCCGCACCCACCGGCATGTCAGGCTGTGGCTGCCAGCCCATGCCCTGGGTCACTGTTGTGGCAGCAGGTCCCATGGCAGCACCAGCCAGGAGGGGACCGGCAGCGGTGCATCCTCCACCCCATCTCCACACCTGCTGTGCACACTGAAAGGCTGTGTCCAGATACAGCTTTTTAGCTGCCCTTTTCCTTTCTAGTGTTACGTTTTAAGAGTTTAAAATGTATTTTTTAAAATTCACAGAATACTAATAACTCTTATTTCAGATGATAATGTAAGTGTAAGATAATTTAATTGAAGTGGGCTGACAATTTCCCGGTTATTTGAGTTTTCAAAAGTTTGTGTGACCTATCCCAATATTTTTGTTAAGAACTATTAAAAGATATTTTACAGGGAACCACTCTGACCTTTCATGATGATCCTATTTCTCCTGATATACTTGTTCATCTCAAAGGCAATGAAGAAATTCCTGGTGTGGAAAATTTTAATAAGAAGTTCTATTTTCAGATGATAAAAAGGAGGTAACAGAAGCAGGGTGTATGCAAAGCATTGAACGTTCATCCGTCATATTGCAAACACCCTAGGCGACAGGAGAATGTCAGATGCTTGCATGCCTTCAGTTAGAGTTCCTGGCCAGAAAAGCTGAAAGCGGTTCTTAAATTTGAGACAACCCAATGCACTAAAAATTCATGAAAAATAAGTTCTAGTGGTAGTTGTCTGTTATGAATTTCTGTTTTTCGAAGGCTTCTGTGAGTTGCAAGACAGTGAAAAAGTCTGATTCTTGATTTTTAAGCTACTTCACAACATGGCAAATGAATGCAAAAGCCCTCCTTCTCTGGTTGGTAACTGGCAATGTGAAAGTCATTCCCAACGTGCCATACTGACTTCTTGCTGCTGTTGAGCTCCAAGTCACTAGAGACAAGCTCTTCCTAGACCTTTCATCTCTTTTTTGCATTTTATATCTGTCCCTTAAAATATGACTGTGGTTTAATACATTTGTTTCTTTCAACTAGGCAAAAAGTGTGGTCCAGAAAAGCTGATACTTTTCTAAGTATTTTTTAAAACAATTTGTGAAAACGTATAGCAGAAAATCATTACTCATGAATTTGTCTTGACACTTACAAGCATAATAGCTTGGAGGTATTGTTGATTAATGATTTCTAATTCCTCTGATGTTCTTGTACTGACTTGTTCACATTTCAGAGTCAGAGAGTACGGTGAAAAAAAAACCAAAAAACAAAAACCAAAAACCAACCAAAAACTAAAAAAACCCCCCAAAACAAAACAAAAAAATTGTCACTTTGTAACCAGAGATTGTAGATTTTATGCCTTATATGTGCCCTGACAGCTTTGCATGCAGTTCTCAACTTCAACACTCTTACTATTGATCAAATGGCTGCGATGCTGCTGTGTTGAGCCTCACCCTCAGCACATGTCTGGTTTTGTGGTCACCCTGCTGGTTATTTTCATGCCAATATTTTGCTGATCATCACCAAATGATTTATTTCCTCATCTCTTGCATCAGTATTACACAGCTGTTCATTCTTCTTCAGAGCATTTGATCCGCTTTCTTTGCCCTTCTTGCTCTATTACTCCTTACACATTTCACGAGTTTCACCGTTGCTTTGGCACACGTCTTTCAGCCACACATGAAATCACCTAAACTGCAGCTTTACTGATGTTGCCATCATTATTACCTGCCCTGAAGAGCTGTCAGTCTAGGTAGAAGATGATTCACTGCAGGTAAAGATCACAAAGATCTGCAGAACGTGAGTTTACGCTGAGACGATGCCGGTCCACGTGTCCGAGGTAGTCACAGGACATCTGCAGCCAAAGCACTGACGATACTTTTATAGCTACAAACACATATTTGACATAGTAGCCTGTGCCTGCAATTGCACACATGCAGAGAGCTGGGCACACTCCTCAAACCACGGGGAGGGTGCAGCGTTGGAGCTTCATGAGGTGAAGGGGGAAGCTCTCATGCACACACCCAGCCTCAGCACTGTCTTGCACTAGCATATAATTTCAAGGTACTGATCTTCATGCTCAGTAAAATTCTCGTTAAACTGCATATATGTTTATACAGGTTAGAAAAAGCAGATTCGATTTGTTTGCGGATTTCAGAATGAAGGTAGAATTCCTTAGGAGAGGAAGTTTTTTCCAGCATGGAATTAATTCTATGAATCCAAATCTGGACCATTCGTTCCTCACCAGCTTACTTCTGCAGCACCTGAAGAATATGGACCTGGAGTAATTGTGACACTGCTGGCATGCTGTTAGTCTGTGAAGCTGGGAACAAACTATTTCAGACCATAATCTTAATGCAGGAAGCAGGATGAAGCAATCCAGGTAGGCCATCACAGAGCTGTCCGCAATCACGGGGATTTACAAGGGACTGAGTAGCCCAAGCCCTGTCAGCCTGGTCAGCCTCTCTGGAGCATGGCCAAGCTACCTGCTGTGCTGACATTTGTTGTTAGCAGAACTCTTGGGAACTGAAAACTAAAACGGAGTTTCTCACTCATTCCTCTGTCTTTTATTCTGGCTTCAGAGGCTGATGGACTTGAAGGGTGGATTTCAGATACACTGACACTGTGACACAGGCAGAGGGAGATCTCTTTTTCCCATCATGTTTTACTTTCCATCCTCTTTCACTCTACAACAATTACTTTTATTGCACACTGCATGTAAACACTGTTCCAAACTGGTGGCTGCAGCCTAGGAAATACTTATTCAAAGTTGGTGCCAACCTCCTCCCCTTCCCCCTCTTTGATCTGAAAGCATTTTCTGATTCTCCTAGTAGGAAGACACAAGTCTCAGCAGGAAAGCTTCAACTAAGCCAAAGAGGAGTCATGCTGTTTGCTTTCAGGACTGACTTCTATCGGCTCTGCCCCAGTTGTTTTGACCCAGTCACCTGTGGCTGCTCTTTGATGGGCTAGTCCATGCCTGCCCCTTGCCACTCGGTAAGTGGGAGAACTTGTCTTGCTCAGACTGCCCTGTCACTTTTTTTCACTTGACAGTGGACTGGTCTGACATGGTTCTTGTCACTCAAATGGTGTAGAGCACAGATCCCTTTAATCCATCGAACAAGAAGTTCTCTTGTCTTCTCTCACCACTAAAACTAATCACACAGCAAATCACAAGTGTTTGGTTTCACGCAGGGATGCAAGGAAAGAAAAGACAATGTTTGCATGCGGGTCTACAGAATACCATCAGACATGAAGTCTGTTACACTTTGCTTCCTTACAGCCCATTTCCCAAACCTGAGCAAAGCCAGGGCACAGTTCAACTCAAGCTCAAGGGTTAGATCCTCAGCTACCCTCAACTCTCCTAATGCCAAACCCTTTGCTTTTTGCAGCAAGCTGATGCTGTAACTCCTGCTGATACAGGTTTTCTTCCACAGGATTTGTTGAAAGCTGCAGCAAATCCCGCTCTTTGGTTCTGTGTTCACCTCATTCACAAGATGGTTCAAATCTTAGACCACCCCTCAGAGGAACCAGTGACGGTCACCTATAATCACAGCTGCAGACACATCCCACTATGACCACTATGCCTGTGACAAACTGAAGCTGTGGTCCTCAGTTCTCCCTGCTAGGTTTCCGCTCTTCCTTTTAAAGTTTCAGTAGACGAGAGGTTCAGTCTTTCGCAGATGAGAAAATAGGGATGCTTTGCCCATGTTGATTATTGGTGCAGTTCTCTAGTGTCACAACGCCCCAAGAGCATTACACTTTAATCTACCTCTTTGCCCAGTTATGAACTGATGGACAGGAAAATACAATACGAGCAAGACAAGAATTCATCCAATGCCAGTGCTTGTGGCTTGTCTTGTTAATTGAAGATCTGTATTAAATAAATGGAAATAGAGTCATGTCTGCTTAAGTAGAAACAGGAAGAATGAGCAAGAAGGAAAATAAGAAGTCTAATCTCCCTAATAGGAAGACCATTAACATTCACGGCATGGGGTGCACTGAGGGAATTTTAGAGCAACTTGTTAGGGCTCCCAGCCCAGGGAACAAGGGGTCACGGCAGCCGGGAAAGAAGGGTCTGTTAAAACAGTAAGGCTATTCTCTTATGGAGGAATCTGACTTCGACAGTATGATCTGGAAGGAGCATGCTGGATAGACTTGAAATCAACATTTTTCTTTGTGACTATACCGTCGGTATAAGCTACTAGCATAACTAAACTAGATGCACAAGAGCATAGGATGTGAATACTGCTTCCAGCCGTTGTAGCGATCTACCTCAAAAGAAATCATTTCTATGAGTTACAGAAGCAGAAAGGAAGGATGTCAAAGAACAAGGTGTAAAATCCGAGCCATAGATCTAAGCTCTGTAGAATCTTTCTGTCCTGTATTCCTCTTATGTTAGGGAGTCAATCATCTAATCACAATGGTAATAATTGCCATCTGTTCTCCTATAAAGGAACTTCTGGGCAGGACAAACTATCACCCAGGGGAGAAATACGGGCTTTTTGTGTGGTCAGTTCAGATTGTTTTTAAATGCACAGTCAGCAATGGTCACGAGGTAGGAATTGTGCTTTCAAACTGGTTTAACCGCTTACCACAAGTGTACAGCAAAGAGATGTTTAACAGGGAATGGAAAGGTAGAACTTTCAAGAGAGCGAAGATTTAACATTTCCCTGCACCAGGTGCTCGGCAATGCAATTGCTCCTCAGGTGGGTGAGCACAAGCAGGTCCTGAACACCACCTTGAACATATATTTTCAGATACCTACAACGAAGTACTTCAGGCCTTTCAGTGGCGCTCTAGTGAAGAATGCGCCTCACTAGTTGGCAGATAACGTGCTGGTGCTGCCTGTCCCTGTGCTGGCTGTGCCCGTGTGGAGTCTCTGGTGCCTGGTTGCCCGTATGCGTGGGGAAAGGGAGCCCGGTGGCCCGAAGGCTCTCAGGGGCCTAAACATTCCTCCCACAAACCTTCAATTCACCTGTTTCTAAGCCGTGCCCCAGCTCCTCCCCCTCGCCAGCGCACCCTTTAATCTTATTTATTAGGCGAAATGGTGGGGATAGGTTTAATCACTGGAGAGGTGGGATGCTGATAGCCTCGGGGCTGCCCCAGCTGTGTGACGGAGTCAGCGCTGCAGGGGAGAGCACGGCTGATGAGCTTTGCAGCTTGAATTTCCATAGGCTTCATGTTCACGTGGGGAAGCCCATCTCCGATCTGAGAGATAGCTCCGCACAGGCCGGCTAGGCAGCTCTGCTGCTTACAGAGTGCTGGTTATTTGATTAATTTGTTGGAACGTAACAAAGCCAGGAATACTTCAGAAATCTCCCCAGATGTCCCCCTCTGTGTCTCTTCTACATTAATGTGAACAAAATCGATGGAGCCTAAAGTGAGATGCTCTTTATAAATAAGAGATAGAGCTCGTCAAAGGCAGCAGCGACTTGGCACTTCTCGGTCTGTTTGAAAGCAGAGGCAGTTTTGGACATAGCGAAGAATCAAAGTGTGTGCGTGTCCTGGGAGAGAGAAAGAGGGAGGCGCACGGGCCAGTTTCACTTAAAAGTGGTGGAAAGCTCGTAGAGTACATGGCAACGCACCTTTGAATGTATGTTGGGGGATGTGCACGTTCAAGCTAATTCTTATTAGTAGAAGCCAATAATTCTGCTTATTCCTATGTAAAACACAGGGAGCAACTTGAAATTCGATCCTTTTTTTCAAAATGCACTTTAGCTGTAACAAAGCAACATTTCTGAAGTAATGTTTCTTATGTCTGTCACTATGGCAACCTGCTAGGTGCCAGTATGACAGGAAACCTGCATTATGAGGCTGCATCCCAAGTGGTTCTATCAGAAGGCAAAGGCAGTATCATATATGCCAAAGAAACAAACACAGCTTAAAAGCTTCTTTTATTGTTTTAAGGCAGTTCACAAAGGTGTTGAGCAGGACTTTTCAGCAAACTCAGAAAACAAACTGAAGATTGTCCAACAGCTACCTCTAAAATTACCTTTAAGAAAGCCTTTCAGACCGTGTTGCTTCCTCCGGCCATTCGTTACTGTGACCCGAAATGACGGCTAGCGTCTGCGCTTGGAGAACAAACTCTAAGAATCGCTTCTTGCATGATTGTTCATAATGAGTAAGAACGTCTTAATATAGAAATATTTACTATTACATAGCAAATAAAGAAAATAATTTTCAAGAGAGAATTTATCAGATGAGAGGTTTTAGTGATTATCAGGGGCACAGATTGGAGAAACCACATTCTGCCTTTCCATGGTGTTTTTAAGGAAACAGAGAACAATGGGATAGTCTCAAGACAGATGTTGATAAACATGTGTGTAAAGACTCCTGACTTGTTGGGGAAGCGCCAGTTTCGTTTTGCCACTTCTGACCAAAAAATATTTTTCTCTACAAGATCTACACTGGAAAGTTTATTTCAATTAGAGAGAGGGAAAGAAAAAATACTTTCATAAGAAATCCTTTTTCTCATGTGATCTTTGAGGGTATTTACAAATTATTAAGTATTTTGCTTTTGTGTTACAGAAATTAAAATCCTTTAAGAAAAAAGTTCAGGCATTTTGCTGGAAACAAATGTCCTGACCTGCAAATTAATGCCAGTTCTGTAGTCAGAGTTCTCAGAAGGATAAACATTTCTTGCATACTTATTGAGAAGGATCTGCCACTCATCCAGGGCCTGCTCTGGAGCCCACTGAAGCAGATAATAGTCTTCCCATTAACCCCCACAAGGTGAAGATCTGACCCAGATGCAGACAACTGTGAAGACTGGTCCTCCAGCCGCTAGCATCACTGCTAAACTTTCATCACCTTCCCCCAAGATCCAGAGCAGATCCGCACCACTCAGCACCCAGAAAGGCCCTTCTGTGAGCAGAACGGCGCTCTGAGACCCTGACCCTGTGCCCTGTACTAAGGCAGGACTCCCACCCAGTGCCATGAAAGAATGAGGGAGGCAAGATCTGATCTTCCCTGTAAAAATGCCTACCTCTTCCCAGGACATGTTTGGGAACATGCTAGTTTTACTTCCCCACTGAGTAGCAAAGTTTTTACATAGTGGGAACATGGACACACGCTTCTTTCCCAGGTGAGTGAAAATGTCAAAGGTAAAAACCCAAACCTATACCCAACTGCTCTACAGTTACAGAGACAGGGAGTGTTCCTTGTCTCTGGTGCCACATCGTCTTTACGGGGATGTTCCTCTGCTTTCCCAGGACAGGAGCTGTCATATAATAAACACATCACGGAAGAGCATGCAGTAATAGTACCACAGCAGAGGCTCTACACCTCCCATGGCACAGGCAGGTGAGAGAAAGCAGTGCTGCTCCCAAACGAGAGCGCATCATTGGTTTTTATTCCTTCTTACCCAAGAACAAGAGAATTGCTTTGCATATGGTTTCTTTTTTCTAGTTGTTTGCATTCCACTGGACAAGGACGCAAAAAACAGTATAACACTTTATTATAAGGGCCCATTTAGCCTCACATCTAATTCTGAGATTCTCGTCACCTCCAAGGTGAAAGGCTATGGTTTGTGAGGCCTGTGCCAGACAACAGGTTATTTATTTCCCCTGAGCTGGTAGGTGGAGGAAAAGACCAGACAAGAGCAGTCTAAGCTCTCCTTATCTACTAAGGGCTGCAGAAACTGATTTAGCCTTTTGTCTGTCTGTTCCTTGACATCCAAGTCTGATCTAATTTATAATTGTTGTAATACCAAAGCATAATCGACAGTGTCAGCAGAGGTCTGAGTCAAGCTCAGCCTGGCCCTACTGACCTGACAGTGCCACAAGTGAAATCAAACACAGTGTTTTCTCTGCTGAGACTACCAGTGGGGATCTAAAGACAACGAAAGGCATTATTGTTCTTTCCTATTGTTTTGAAGGTAAGATGACACCCTGCTAAACCGTGGATCTTGTAAACGAACTGCAAGTTAAGAAAAAGACTGACTCTCCAATATATCAGAACCTGGCTTTGCCCTTTACAGGTTATTGATGAGGAGAAATGGCCAAGGATAGTAATGGTAACCACACTAGGTACCGAAACAAGCTGCTTTCTGCAAAGCAGTTTCCTCCAGTGCTCTGATCAGGTTTTTCCAGTAATTAGTGTGTATTTAAGGTCAAAAGATACAAAGAAGAAGTGAGGGGAAATCCAGCATCACCATTTCTACAGCGCTGGTTGCAGCCAGCAATGTTTTCTGAGGAAGTGTTATGTCGATTCAGGGAGTTCCAAAATGAAAGAGGTGTTGGTTAGATTGGGAAATCCTTTTGATCAGTTTTGACATCAGCCTAAGCTACCTAAGCCCAAATACTTTTATCCATTCAGATTAGAACAAGATGCCCAATTAAAACAGCATTTTATGAAGTGTGTGTTTTCAACTAGAAATGAAAGCGTCTTCATATCACTAAGATAAATCAGCAACTCTTAGATTCTCAGTTAGCTTTTGCATACAGGAGCCCATCTGAACACTGCCCGTTCATCTAAGCACCCCTAATGTGGCAGCCAGTAAGAAGGATATTTCAGGGACTCTCCACTTCGCTTACCAACCGACCTGGGGTATGGCAGTGAAGAGAACACAGCAGATTGCTCAAGAACTGCCAGTGAGGAGAGTAGCTCTCCTACCAGTATCCTGTAAGGAGTAGGACATTCAGAAATTTCTAGGAGTTTACTCACCACCTTTTCAGCAAAAATGGTGCTGCACTGCAGATATACAGGTGTACGGCCAGGGTACACCTAACAAGGCAAAACCTGGAGGAGAAACACAGGGGTGTCCCTTCTTGTTGCAGGTAATTGTCTTGGTGGCAATGCAGAAGGAAATAGCCCTGGAAAAAGAGACTTCTATCAATGAATAAATTAAAAAACCTACAAAGAGGTACACAGAAGAAAAGAAAGGCAGAAAAGCTGTTAGGGGACATGTTGCTCCTCCTGACATAGGAACGATACGGACTCTAATTCTGTATTGCACTTGTACTTGGTGTGCCTCGGTTCCTGAACTGATATTCCTGACAAATAAAGACCCAATGATGGGTCTTTATTTCTTCTCTGTATCAGTACTGTAAACCTGTAACACAAAATGCATGTGCTTTATGCATCTTATTGATCTGGCCTCAAAAGCCTTTTTCCTGAAAACACTGAAAAATAGAACTGTAATTTAATTATGCATGGTAGTCCTTGGTAATGTCAGGGACACAAGCACAGTGATGATGACAGTAGCATTATTAACTTTCTTGGAATAGAATTCTTAGATTATATGTCTATAAAGATTTTGACTTAGTCCTGAGAGACCACTAATCTTACTGAGGAGCCTCACAAGACGCACATCTTCAGGAGAGACTACAAACAGTTTGGAGGGCTCCTTTCCCATGCTTGATGGAGGTTATTTTTTTCTTTCTGTGCCCGTTAGACACCTGCATAAGTAACCGGATTGATCTTCCAACCCTAGCCACTGTGGGAAGCTGGAAAATGCACCAGTGCATCATGACACTTGAATTTCAGCTCTACAAAAGACTGGTATAGAGGTGGTACCTCCAACACGAGAGGCTCAACCCAGGACTGAATGCTCATTTAACTTTCTTTTTTTAACCATCTCAGAAAAGTCTTCACTGATTTTTAATGACAATTTTGCTCAACTTAATTTTCTAGGAAGAGAAGGAGTCTCTGTCTGCATAAGCAGCAATTTTTTGTCAGCCTCTTAGAGAACTTTAATATTTTGGGCTTCATATGCTCACTTCTAGCTTTCCCTACATATTCTTAGATTCAGACTTCTTTTTTTAAAGCACAAAGGCATAAAAAATGCTGCACAATTATATACTCATGTGTAAGGAATAACTCAGTAAATTTGCCATAACTTATAAAAGGAGCAGAATTAAGTCCATGTCTCTCTCGTAAGAGAGAAAGAGACATCCTGCTTTTCACATTCAAGTACTCTTTAGAGGTTGGAAAAGAAACATTAAAAGTAGAAAATAAATAATATTTAAGACTAATACCTACATATTGTTTTAAGGTTACCATTACTTGGTTTATGGCTACAAGGAACCAACTGGTCATATGAACACAAGGGTTTTGGGCAGACAATTTTCTCTCTGCCACCACTGACCCAAATGCACCAGGTACCACTAAGCTTTATTTCCAGCCAGTGTTTGTGGCAGGGTTTGAAATGAGTGGGTATCTCTGACTTTTCCTCGTGGAAACAAAGCTAAAAGTGTGTGTGTGTGGTTTCTGGAAAAAAAGTGTTTCCCTTGAGTTTCACGTGACCAAACCCAGACCCAGTTCTAAGCCTTGTTCTGGACTTTTCCCACAAATGAGGTTAAGCCTACCAGGTTTTATGCTCAGGAATGTTGATACACAGCAAATGTTGAAGTATTCTTTGCAGCGTATTTGGAAGCCAGGAGAACATTTGCAGCACTGTTGTTTGGAGAGCTTATTCCTGTTTTCTGATAGCAGAATACTGTGCCTCACCAAGGCATTTCGTTGTGTTAATGGAGAAGAGAGTTGGTCGACTACATTTGGAAGACTTTTAAATTCACAGAGGGAAAACAATAATATGGTTTCTTAAAAAGTGGAATAAGGTAATAATTTGCTTTTGGATATTCCACAAACAGGAAAGAGGCCAAATTAATTTAATAAATGATTCACCATGAATTACACACCCAATACAGACAAAAATAAAGTTCATTCATACAGCCATAACCCAGCCTTGGTGGTTTCAGCTGTTGCTTTCTCTGTGAAGTGGTATTTCATTAGCAAAAATCAATGAGAAGATATTAGGTGCTTTCTTATTGTCTCTATGGCTAGAGCAATACCATCTGCTTACATTAAGGACCAGGAGGTAAGAAAGAAAGACCTCAAATGCAGGCTGGGAAATTTCAGTGCACAGAGGTGAGGCAGAGATGAAAATAAACTAAAAATCATTCTTATACCAAAATCGTGTCTAAAAGTAATAGTGGACAAATACTGTTCTTTAGCCAATAGTACAGAATGGATAACGAGCCTACTATAGAATTATTGGGACTACTAATGGATTACTTTGTCTCCAAGATGCTCAATAGACGCAAACAGACTATTAACGTTCCAGTTAGAATAGCCATACTTCCTGTACAAGCAGGTCATTCTAACCTCACTTTGCTGATCACTCTTTAAGTCCAGTTGTGAAATAAAGCAGGTTGTCAGTAGGGTAAATTTGTGGTGTAAATTGCTTCAGAAAGAGCACCATGAAATAGTTGAAACAGGCGGATATTATCATCTGCAGACACACTGTTTGGGGCTTGCCCAGAATTCGTGCACAACTGATGGACATTAACTTGCACAATTAAGGGTACCAGATCAGTTCCTGAAGCATGTCTGTGCTCTGGATGTACAGAGAATGGATTTTCATTAAAGATGGCTGAGTATTAAGATGACGACAAAGACAGTGACGGTGAACAAAAAGAACTGTGTGTTTATCAAAAGGTTTGGCACAAACATGGTGCTGGTAGAGGGTTTCAGCTGTTTTATGTCTCAGCAACAGTTTAAACAATAACATTCATATCACAGAATGGTGTAGATAATATCTGCAATAAAACTGGGTCTTTTATGTTCAGAGGCAGACAAAGCCAGGAAAACACACTGATAAATGAAGCTGAACCTTTGTATTTCGTTGTGGTGGAGCTCCCTCTAGCTTATGGCATTAATCCTGTATCTGTAAATCATATTTGCTTAAACTCATCCCTTCATTTTCAGAGTAGAAAAGGCTTCCAATTCTATATTCTTGGAAGCATTTATGACATTTATAATTCATTTGAAAAAAGATAAAAAAGTCCCTAAACCCCCAGCTTCTAGCTGAATGACCTTAAAGGTCTGAAGACAGAAAACTTCATACTGTAAAAAAGAACAGAATAGGGAAAGAATTCTTGACATCTGGGGGTGTGACTGTTGTAAGCAGCACTTTCTGCCTGTCCCAGCTTTATTCTCTTTTATTTATATATATATAAAAATATAGATAACTTTACCCACTTGGTTTGGAGAATTAGCCATTCCAAAATGGCAAAGGGCAAGTTAAATAGATTCTGCAAGGTAAATTTCTTTGCTTAATGAATAACACTGTGTTAAATAATTTAGTCTGAGTAATCTCAATTCCTTAAAAAATTATCTAATCACCTTAATTTATTGACAAGAACAAATCATAAAAAGTGATTAAGAAGTATCAGTCTGATTAAAGGTAGGAAAGTAATCACCATGATTTCTCTTGTTCAGAGCAAGAATATTTGTCTGTTTTAGCTGCAGAATTCATACATGTTCCTCTCTTTAGGATTCCTCTACTTTTCAGGGCTGAATGAATGGTTGTAAATGCTAACTGTACCTTTAAAAAAAGTGGAATGAATGGTGCATTATGGAAACATTGTTTTGCTGAAATGCTAATTTGGGGAGATTAAGAAGACATTTCCGAAGAACAATACCCAAAATCTGATGTGAAGCTTAAATAACTACTGAAATGATAAGCAGGCAGAGCTACAGGAGAAGAGTTAATTAAAAATCTCCAAGGCAACTTATATTCCTTTGTCACAAAATAAATGCTATGCTACTGATACTGTACCTGTAAACTGAAAAATCGACAGCTGCTGAGCTAACCAGAGCACAGAAAAGGATTTACTGGCTAACGATGTCCTAAATATTCTGCATTTTAAATGCATTTGGCCACTGTTCTTCATAAATATTGCTCCCTGCCTTTTCTATTTAACTTCACAACTACTTTTCATAAGCTCCTTTATACACTGAAAAATTAAGCTCATCCATGTTAAAATTAATGACAAAGAATCAGCTTGTTACAGACTTTGAAGTATCTGATTCAATAGGAATTAATATTAAATTCAGAATGAACACTGAGAGACAAAATAGATGCTTTATATACCTTGTTTGAGATATTAAAGTGTGGTGGAAAACAAAGATGCAAAAATCTTCAGGACTGCCACTGTGTCTATATTATTGCTCTCCCCCCATCCCAATAAATTAATATATGAGATTCTCTTTATTTTTAGAAATTAAATATGGTGTTTAGCTGGTTTAGAATGCTGAGACTTTAGAAACTGAATGCTCTGAAAATTGTCTAATCAGAATGTGAATTTATCTGCTAAACTACAGCACTGATAAAGAGATAACATTTAAAAAATATGTTAACTGATGGTTTTTGCTCCTTTTTAGCTAATGGAAAGTAATCCATCACAGAATCTACTTTAATTCAAATTACATTTGCATGTATCTTTAAGAGATGAGTGAAAAGAAAAAAATATTTTGAAGGGAAGAAGTATAGCATATTTAGTTCCATTGCTTTTCTTTTTAAATATTATTGCTCTTCTCAAAGTGTTTTTGGTTTGTATAGTATTTTGGAAAACACAAGTTTAATCAAATTCATCTTCCCAGAGCTTAAAATCTTCCCTGCGTAAATGCAGTATAATTTGAGAATAGGTAGAAGCACACAATCACAGCTGATCAGTGATGAAAAGTGAAAAGGAAGAGTTTTTAAAACATGGTTTTTCTGCACTATGCAGAGTGTGCTTTCCTGTTTGGAGTCTCAGCATGACAAGAAACTGTGACGAAAGCCCCTCATTTACTGCCCTGATTTTATACTAAGGATTCTTGCTCTAGAATGACTAGGTGTCAAAATTGCATATCCCGTTTCATGGGTTTTTTGAATTAATTTTCCCAGCTGCATTCCTATTGCATGCTGAAGTCAGTCTTTATTGTCTAAATTTGGAGGGGGGTGAGAGGGCAAGAGTCTGACACTTGCTATCCCTAATAATTTGGGGGAATTGTCTAATTTAGGAGCTTTTAGTCAGCACTCGATCTAACAAGATTCTTAACAACTTCTTGTTTTAAAATTTATCATACAAGTTAAACTTAAAACTGAGTGCAGCTTACTATTACAATCAGTAAATACAAATTCTTTTGAAATATGTATTAGACTTGAAACTAAAACATTAAGTGCAAATAGATTTTATAGTCACGCACAGGAAGAATCCAGAGGCTCTTTTTATTAAACATGCCAATAGTAGGACTTAAGTTCCTTAAGTCACACTCAATACAGTTAGTATGGATTAGATTTGTAGCAAATTCCTAACTGCTAGCCTTTTTAAATGATCTGTATTATAACAGAAATTGTTCTTATGATTTAAAGAATGAAAACTAGTTATTTGAAGCCTTAAATTTTTTTCATAAAATATAAAATATCATCATACACCAAAGTACTTTAGAAAGTCAAAAGCAGAATACAGAAGTGCAACAAAGATATGTGAAATTACACCATGGCAGTGCTATACAGCCCAACACTTTGCTCCCATGAAAAGACCCTACTTTTGAATTATCACTGCAATGAGCATGACTTGCAGTTGATCTGATTCGGCAAAAAAAGATACTTACTTTGCAGCCTATGTAGCGAGACAAAACTTCTTATACACATGCTCGCATTCAGCAAGTGACTTTATGTACAAAACATAAGATGTAGTGGTGAAAGTCTTCCCAAATCTATATTTTAAAAAACAGGTGTTTCCACACAAACTGATATTAATTATTCTGTATGCTCATTATAAGGATTTCTTTTCATTTTCAAAATTCTGTTAACACTAAGCCTGCAACTTTCTGCTTCTTGCTGTGTGTTTTCAGCACTAAAACCATGGTGTTCCTGTGACTGAGAAACCTATAAAGAAATGCTCATTTTCTCTAACTTGCTGTATTTCACGTACTTGCTACAATTCTTTTGCAACTTCCACAATGAATTTCTAAGCTATCCATGACATTGAGATATTTGCCCAGGAGATGACACAAATCAGGGCAAGATGCAGCCTCTGAGGAAAGAGAACATACACACACATATCCCATCAAGAACATTATTCATGCATCAAATCAGAGACACAGCAAACCTGTGTTTAAACAAGAATGTGGAAACCTAGGGAGAAAAAAAAAAAGGAGAATGAAAGAGGTAGCAGAAGAGGCAGTGCAACAGGCAGGGAAGGGCTCTGGGGAGGTTAACCACAAGTTCCTTTACATCATCGTTTGCAGACAGGGCTCCTTTGTAGCTGAAGAAGATAACGTGAATTTTTCCTTGGCTCCACAAATAATTTGCCTTACTATTGAGTTTTGAGGTGTTTGCCATAGGTGGATAAAAATCACCAGATCAAGTGGGATCAGTGGTTACTCCCTTCAGCACTGGCCATCACAGCTAGCACGGAGAAGCCCTCCAGTGCTGTCCCAGAGAGAAGCCTCTTCCCAGCTCCCAGCAGAGTCTGGCACATGGCCCGAGGGAGGAGGTCTGCATCTCCCCATGTGTTTGGGTTACCCACACACCTCTCAAATCTTCCTCTGACTCCTGAAACAGCCCCAGCCCCAGGATCTTCTGGTGGTGCTGAGTTCATGGGTTAATAACATAGCTTTTTAAAAGAAGTCATTTTTACTCAAATTTCTTGCCTTTAGTTTCACTGAATCTGGACATATGAGAAAGGTAAAGGTATTTCTCGGATATTCCACAGGCTAAATAGCCCCAGCGATCCCTGCCTCTTCTCTTGCCTCTGAGCAATCCCACTGCTGGTCTCCTGGTACCACTGTTCTGTCTGAGATGAGGCTTCTGCAAAGCAAAGCACAGGCTTCTCCTGTCCTACCAGTATCGTGGAGCTGAGCCCAACAGGAACAGCACCCGGGCAAACCCAGTGTTCTCTCCATCCCCCACCCCACATACCTGAGACCATTTCCCTAGTGATAGTGGGAATTACCTCCTTCCAAATGGTGCCGCTTCTCAGCTTTTGTGCAGCAATTTTTTTAATACAAGTATTTAATGCCTGCCACAGCTAGGAAGTAAAAACTTAGTTCACCAGTCTAATTTGCACACTTGGTGAGTTTCTTCGTGCGGTACTTCTTTTATTCTCCAGTTACCTTCCTAGCTGTAAATGAGATTCTCCAGAACAGGGGTTTCTCCAGGAGGAAGGTAAGAAACAGCAAACAGTGCTGTGGGCTGACAGAGCTGAGGAGTCTGCCTTAACCACCACGCCACAAAAGGCTCAGCATAACATTGCAGTACTCGTGGATGGAGGAACTACTTGCTCCGCAGCCTGATGAGGAATATTGGGAGGAACTAGTGAGCATTACCCGGAGATGCGACTCACAGGGAAACGTCTCCAGACAAGCTCAGAACCACATGCCATGCCACTGGTGAGGGGTTTTTTTGCAAGGCAGGGACCCAGTTGTTTGGTAAATCTGTCAAGAGCTGCAACAGCTCTGTTGGGGAAAGTTACTCTGCTTTGGAAACTGGAAGTGACAGAGAGTAACAGATCTTGTGTTTTTACCTCAAATGTTTCGCCGTGTTCTTTGGAAGTAAAAAAAACTTTTAATCCTGGAAAGACTTAACCCTTTTGGGTGCAACACATGTAAAAGGGAATGTTTTGTAGACGGAAAAATAAGGGGTTTCATCTTGTGTGGAATGAGAAAAAACTGCCCTGAAAAACAGATTTAACATCTCAGTTTTCCAGGTATTCCCATCAACTAGATGAAAATCAGTGACTTGATCTATGCTATTCTGTACCAGAAATAATTTTATTTCTCAGGCTTCTCTAATTCCAGAGTACAGTGGGAGTTAAGTTGCGTTTTGTGAGGAGTTTTTTATGTCCAACAATCAGCATGCAAAGCTGCAGGATGCCCACTCCACAGAGGGGAGCCCAGCACATCCCAGCCCCCAGACCCTGCTCGGGGGAAGAGGCCAGTGACCACAGCCGGCTGGGCACCCACTACCAGCACCGCTTGCCAGAGCACCTGGGCTGTCTCCCACCAGTAAGACGGGATGGCTAAAAAGCATCCCGAGAACCCAGGCCAGTGCTTAACCCCCAGTCCACAGTGCCCCGGGGGTGACTGATGGAGAGGAGACTCGCCACAGGACTGCGGGGGCAATCTGCAGCATCCCTGGTGCCTGGGCTGGCACCGCCACTGCACACCCTGGAGATGGACTAAGACCCCCTGCCGGACTAGGGGTTGGTTCGGGGCACCAGTCAGACCAATCCGAAAAATGTCCCGGTTGGGTGCCTTACCGGTGGTGCAAGTGGGCTGGGGCACTCGCTGGCAGGTTCCGGGTGAGACCACACCCCTGGAAGAAGATGCAAGTGACAGATTAAGGCATATAGACTTGATTAGCATTTTTATTTGGTATAGTATGATGAAAGCCTAAAATTCTTGTACATAGGGTCACGTCGGCCACTTCCCACATGCAGCCACAGCTCAGCCAGCTTTTAGCAACTCCTTATTAACTGCAGCATTATGGCAGATACCTCCACTCTCCACAGCTAAATTGGGTATTACAGACACCACATCTTAAATATCTGTCAGAAGGCAGAGCTTTTAATAATAAACAATAACTTCTCAAAAACATAATTAATAATTACTATTGCAAAATGTTTTTTCTGATTTGTTTCAAATCTGGATGAGAGTTTAATACTAGATGCGATCTAAGCTGACTGATCAGGGCATTTTTCTGTTAAACATATCCTTCAATGTAAGTTCAAAATGGCTGCATTGTTTTAATAAATAATACGGTGTTTATTAATGTGTGAATTATGGTATTAATACATTTTGATATAGCTTATTAAATAAGACGCCAGCACATTCTGGATGAAAATTCCTAAAAAACCACAACAAAAGCCAAGGTGAAAGCACAGACACTGAGCTGGAAGGGTTAGGAAGCGGATTTAATCTCTTTTTTCCTAGCAGTTCTGCTTAAGGCGGGTGATGAACAGGAAAAAGACCCTTTAAAGACTTCCGTGACCTCTCTGTGCCTGCACACTGGAAAAGACAGCTGACCTGCGCTGGAAAGTGCTGCAGCTTTGCAGAAGGATGAGAATTCTTTGGTACAACTTTAAAACCATGCCTCAGTGTTAATTTTTAAAGAATAAAGTCAGGAAGAATCAGTATAAACTCAGAGACAGGCTAGTGTGACTGAAGCTAAGAGATACTGTGATGTGTGATTTAAAGAGCTCATAAAAGCAGACAGCTGGCTTTAGAATCTATGGAAAGCAATAAAGCAGTTAAAAATTCTCCCCGTTGTAAGGCCTATAGATTTCCTTATCTTAAATTCTTTGGCTAAGCCCCTGGAGCACATTGTGGGGTACATGATGGGAGTTTTGTCTTTCAGCCTGGGGCTCCCGGGGCAGTTTCCCGGCCCCTCTTGCTGACCCCCCTCAGTGCTCGGTGTCTCCACTACAGGGGAGCTTGCCTTGGCGGCAGTGTCTAGACAGTCCCAGCTACTATCCTTCCTGACAGTCTCATGCCAGTGGTAATTTAAAAATTGTTTAGGATAGGCTGTGCCTCATAGACACAGGGAGCCAATAATAACCCCCAGTTCAGTGACCCTGGTCGGAGCATCAAAAAGACAGTACAGGCAACCTCAGTTCAGCATTGGGTCAGGAATCGTGACCTCCTCTGACCTCTCTTGTAGATTTAAAATTGTTTTGAGAAAGAGAAGAATAAAAAAGATATAACTCCAGGCAGTTCTGAAAAGCACTCCAGCTTCCTGTACTGTACACATGCATATAAGAAACATGTTTAAACAGATGCGGCTCTGGCAGGCCAGAAAAATTAGGATTTAGATACTTTGTACATTTTTTTTAATGGAGTGCACATTGCTGGTATTTACTTTGAAAACTCTGAAGTGAAAAGACAGTGCATGAAAACATCATTTGCACTACAGTTAATAGCAATAACAAAAAAGATGGGCAGGTAAGATTATTTTTGAAAAATGGAGAATGAGCTAAGAAAAACAAAAAACAACAAAAAACCCCCAATAAACCAAAAAAACGACCGTATGTGGATTTTTCAGATATATTACAGAAAACACTGTCCAGTGGATCAGCTGCGTATACCAGATGAAAAAAACTGACACTAAAATTACTAGACAAATTGCCTTGTAAGATTAAAAGACATACAATTGTAGGCTGGTTGGTTTTCAAAGGTTTCCTTTGTGTACACAGTATTTGCAGTCACAACCAATAAAACAAAATATACTAGCACTTTATTTGTGGTTTTGGTTTTGGAATTGCATAATGGTGACTAATATTTTTTCAAAACGTACTTTATAGTGTTTACTTAGCAGAATTTTCAAGCACTGTACCTGGAAAGTATGAAATGTACTTTGTGTGCTTCCAAAGGGTTGTGAAGTCTTGGGAAGAGGTTTACCAGTTTGTGGAAAGAGAGCAGAGAGTGTTTCTCCTCTCTGGGTTTTCATATGGGCTGGTACAGATCAGAAACACGTTAACCAGGATAGGGAAGGGACGAGTAAAGGAACAGGAGCTCTCAAAGAAACATAGAAATGTAGAGCAGGCAGACAAACTGCAAGCTCCAGAAAAACTACATACAGATTTTACAGAGGCAGACTCAGTTTAACAAGACCAAAGACATCAGTGCTGTTGCCGTTTGCAAAATAAAAACATACGAATTTCTGTTACAGAAATAAGACTGTCAGCAAAGCTCAGCACTAACATGTCACGGTAGGGGCATGGGCTCTGTGCCATTCCCATACACAGTAGCATGTTCCCAGCATTCCCACCAAGGAGGAAGCATGATCAATTAGCTTCTGATCATGTCCAAGGCATAGCACTCTTCTCGCTGGCTGTGCACAGCTCCATCCTAGAAAGGCACAGGTAGCCTCTGTGAGCTGGTGGTCTTGAACTAAACAGTCCTTGGAAATGTGTCAGGAGTCCTTGCTATGTCAAAGTTATTGCTTCGGACTCTCCTCAAACACAGGCAGCTGTCTCTACACTTTGAGACAGCTGATTATATTCCATTTATATTCTAAAGTTGTTTCCTAAAGCTTTAGAGATAAGCACCGATTCCGTTATTTTGTATTGAAAGGTTACAGCCTCATCTGATCACGGGAGCACAGGAGACAGGGGCCCTACAGCTGCAGCTGTAATTTCCTAATCCAGTCCTGGCAAGACTAAGCTTTTGCAGCATGAACCATTCTTAGAAGGCTATTCCTCATTGAATTCCTTTATTTAACTAGAGATAAGTTTGTCGGCATTCTCAGTGTGAGGAACTACAGTCTGGAGTTCAAGTGAATTCTGTAAAAGCCAGCTCTTAGGTAAAATTCCTAAAGACTTCCTATTCCCATAGACCAGGACAAGAAAGGAGTTGCAAGGTCTGATGTCATCTCTGAGTGAGCTGAGATATGGTATTTGTTTGTCAGAAGCCATTCATGTTGCAAAGTCTTTATAATTTGTTTTCTTCTCCAGCCTCCTCTGGCAGCAGCAGTCGCTGTAGAAATGCAATGGGAAGAACCAGGCAATTCTAGTAACCATCTTTCTTATTACACAATCTGCTATGGGCCTGGATCTGCTCAGCCCTTAATGATGCAGAATCCACCCAGCACAGACCTTTGGTATCTCTCTGTAATCAGTAGTGGCCATTTAAAACAATAGCACTATGGTTTTTTCCCCCGTTTGAAGTATCACAGCCGTGCCCTGCTCTTTGATGCCAGAGTCGGTGCTCACTAGGGTGTGCAATGTCAGTAAACTGATCCAAACCTCACAACTCACAAGGACTGAATACAAAAAAAATCTCTGGTTCCCATGGATTCCTTGAAGCTGCAAATTATTAAAGATTACCTGAAATGACTGTTCTCTATGCACCCAATTATAAAGCCATGTTGCCTGAGACAAGTACCGTAGGAACTGTGCTCCCCAGCACTTTCATTATAAAGGCGCTTTCCTCCCCTTGTGATCTGTAGATATTGCTGTTCTTAAATGGGAGTAAGAGGAGAAAATAACAGAATTCTACAGCCTAAAGTGATCACTGAATCATGACAAGGATCTCGTATGGGGCCTGTTTCAGGCTGCAGTCCACGTGATGGCCAGTGCTTCCCCAGAAAAGGAACGGAAGTCCAAAAACCACCAGTAAAAGGGGGGAAAACCAGTCTGGAGTCTCCAAATATGAGGCTGCAGCACTGTGTGCCAAGCAGAAGTTGCAGGGGGCTGGGAAGCAGTTATGGCCAGTGTCTGGAAACGCAAGAAATGTGATTCAGTGCAATGGAGCCAAGCTGGCACTGGTGCACCAGGCCCCTGGCTGGGAGGCACATTCCTGCACAGGATTCAAGAGCCTCACTCACCCCCGATGGTCTCGCCCAGGTCTCTCTGGATTCACATCTCCCGTATTATGCTGAAAGTTTCCCTCTGTGGCTGCATCAGTAGACGACTGAAACAGGAATCCAATTAGTCTTTTGAGCAAACAAACAATAACAAGAGGAGTAATAATAGGAGTTATGATGGCTTTGGTAACTACAGTGTTACTGGTGCTAATAATTAGTTGCTGTAATTTTAATATAGTCCTAGTAGTGTAAATAATTAAATCTGCACAAGAACATCCAGCAGGAAACCGAGGCAACCAAAAGAAAATAACTTCTAAAACTTAACATCAAATTGATTAATTTTTAAGGCTTGAATTTCTGCTTCCCATGGGGGCTGATATGGGAGAGAGAGAGGTTAGACCCAACTAGATGCTATTGTGTTTCTATGGCAACATGGTGTTTCAAGTAGCCTCTGCCATTACCTACGACTGGCAAAATCACTAGACAGTGTATAAAGTGGCCAAGAGAAGCAGCAGCCAATAAATGCAGAAAATCCTTAAATCAAAGAGACACAGAAATAAGAGATGGAAACAACCTGTTAGATCATCTTGCTTATTCCCTGAGGCCCTGTGCAGTATTATTAGCAGTCTCAAGAACCTTGAAAAATCCTAAAAATTCCATCCAAGACACTTGTAAAAACTTACTGAAGGGGAGAGCAATTTTTCAGGAAGTTATAAAAAAATCTTCCTAATCTGCTTTCAGTAAGTGTGCACGCACTGTTCTGACTATGCTCAGGCATCATGATTTCTAGCAGCTGAGAAACGTGATGCATGGGAGAGGTTCCAGGGTATTACTTACCCTAACACAAGTACTTTTGCCAAAGACCTTCTTCAGTGTCAGCTATATTCCACCAAATTCTCTCCTCCCTGGAACAGCTTTCTGAAAACAGAAGAACTATTCTGAAGATCCTACAAAAGCCTTTGCTACTGCCTGTCTGTTTAAGCTGGTAAGTTGCAGGTGTCACACTGATGAGCTGCAGAATAAATTTCGAATACAAAGAAGATATTTTAGACAATTATTTGTGTTACAGTTTATAACTCTTCTTCTACCAAGAGTGATTTAGACCTAGCAGGTCAAACACTGCTCTTACATAAAACTACGTCGCTCCAGAGTAATTTGCTGAAGTCAATGGGGTTTGCTCAGGTTAAGTGAAGGTGCGTCTCTCCGTAGGTATTATATGTTGTCTTCATACAGAGCTATGACTGCAAGCATGATTTCATCAGCAGCACATATATATCCTGAAGGAGTGCTACGTTTATCTCGGCATTAGATTATTCCTGTGCGACATAACACAGTTACCCAGGTAGCCACATTTTCTATGTCTATAGCTATATCTACAGTAATGGGTTAGATGTCACAACAGGCTGAATATTGGCCACATGAGGTAGGGGCAGGACTATGGCTTGCCTTGCTCATCTGCCTCCCGCAGACTCTCCCTGACTGCAAGAGCTCAGTGATGCACCAGGGCAGCACAAGTCTCACTCCACTTTCCCGTGGTGCACCTCCTTAGCCTCAGCTAGGCTGCCTAGGTGCAGCTCATTGCTCTCCAGCCTGGCCAGGGCTAGCATGGAAGAAGCCACTTGTCTCTGCAGAGGAAGCTGCCAGGAGAATGGTTGTTCTGTAGCTGCTGATCCAAGCTACTAAATCTATCAACAATTGGGTGAGCAGAAATAATACACAGAAGCGCTGGCATCTTTGCACATGCTTTGTTTTCTTGAAAACTTCCATTGATCACACTTGGCTTCTCAAGAAAAGAAAATATGATATCTCATCCCATGTTTTTATTCTCATATTTTATGCCATCTCCTGTTCTTTCCAAGTGCAGGACCCTGATTAGGTCCATATTCAGGACTGACTCCTCTTCTGATAAAGAAATGTGGACCTTGAAGATAGCCCAGGCTGGGATCAAGTTACCAGGCCAGTTGCATTCCCAGTGGCAATGAGTCTTATTTTATTTAGAGATGAAAAATAAAAAAGTAGTATCATCTATTATCCCAAGGGCGTTGTTTACATTAATTTAGCAACTGCTTCCAAGGAGCTACAGAGTTCAAGAGCAATGCTAAACAGTGAGAGCCCATCCTGGATTGAGTTACTGACAGAATTACAGCTGACACTAAGAACTGCTTGAAATGTCTTGAGGGGAACTGCAGACAATGGGCTGTATTATTTAGCAGAATAAAGGTGAAGTTGCAGAGGATACTTGAGACCTAGAAAGGCAGAGCCAGTGAGTCTACCACTAGCATCAGCTGTGCTTATACTAACAGCTAGCAGAGATCCCAGACCAAGGAAAGGAGGAGTTAAAGTAAGATAATTTGCTGAAACTTCTGTGATTTTTATTCTTTTTTCTTCCAAGATGTAGCCACACCTTGGACTGTCGGTCTTTTTTTTTTTTTTTTTGCATACTGTTCTATCAATGCTTTCCTTTCACATAAATAAAGACGTTTCCAATGCAGAGCATCTCTCCACTCTGAAGCTGAATCTCTTTTCCCAAAGGCTGATACTCTAGATAGTCTCAACAATCTTTACACCAGTCCTGCCAAAAATGAGGTAGCATAGGGTACAAACCGATGGTCTCCTCTGGGAAACAGCAAAGCCTGCTATTAACACCATTCCAAAGCACATGGTCAGTCTGCACAGCATTCCTGTACTAAACAGCATTTTGAAGACACCGTTTTACCCTCAGTTACAAGGGCTGAGTACTCTGAGATCAGACAGCGTTGATGCAGGCTTCGCCAGGAGAAGCCTACTGCAAGCTTCTTAGCAAGGTCCCAGCTCATCACCACTCCCACAAGCCTGACACACTCCACCGTGGAGAAGTGCAGGACTGCAGGGTTGCTGACACTTGTGCTGAGGAGGGTGGGGAACCCACTCCAAAGCCATTCTTCCATCTTCTAAGTTCATGTGCTGCAGGCACGTTCATTCCCCTTTTGAATCCACATGCAATAGTCAAACCAGCCAGAACGTTTCTGGCGAGGGAACGTGAAACTACATGGAAGTGAATTTCCATGCTCATATGCTACAAGTCTTTGCACCAGATTTCTTAACTCAATCTCTATGAGAAAGAAAATTTAAAGAACCACAGAAGCTGTCTGACCACTCCCTGTTTAGCAGCATAGCTTGAATTCCAAATATTTATAATCATTAGCACAAAATATGGAAAAGTATTTGAGTTGGCCTTTAAAAAACACAATACATTCGTGGTATTTTACAGGCGGAAAATGACAATAAATTTGCCAAAGAAGTAATTTGCGGGAAGGGAAGGGAAGGGAAGGGAAGGGAAGGGAAGGGAAGGGAAGGGAAGGGAAGGGAAGGGAAGGGAAGGGAAGGGAAGGGAAGGGAAGGGAAGGGAAGGGAAGGGAAGGGAAGGGAAGGGAAGGGAAGGGAAGGGAAGGGAAGGGAAGGGAAGGGAAGGGAAGGGAAGGGAAGGGAAGGGAAGGGAAGGGAAGGAAGGGAAGGGAAGGGAAGGGAAGGGAAGGGAAGGGAAGGGAAGGGAAGGGAAGGGAAGGGAAGGGAAGGGAAGGGAAGGGAAGGGAAGGAGAAGAGAGAAGAGAAGAGAAGAGAAGAGAAGAGAAGAGAAGAGAAGAGAAGAGAAGAGAGAAGAGAAGAGAAGAGAAGAGAAGAGAAGAGAAGAGAAGAGAAGAGAAGAAGAGAAGAGAAGAAAAGAGAAGAAAAGAGAAGAAAAGAGAAGAAAAGAAAAGAAAAGAAAAGAAAAGAAAAGAAAAGAAAAGAAAAGAAAAGAAAAGAAAAGAAAAGAAAAGAAAAGAAAAGAAAAGAAAAGAAAAGAAAAGAAAAGAAAAGAAAAGAAAAGAAAAGAAAAGAAAAGAAAAGAAAAGAAAAGAAAAGAAAAGAAAAGAAAAAAGAAAGGTTTAGTTCACATTCTGATACCAATGTTTATTTACCACAGGGGTACTTTACAGCTCTCCCATTTCAGTAGATGCTGTGAAATTCCTTTCTAAGACATGTGTGATATTTCTTGACAAGTATCAAGTGGAGTTGGTAATATGTTATCAGTGGCGTTGAATGAATCTCCTGTCTGTAATTAGCTATTAAAGCATAAAAGTCTTGTGCTCTGCTAGTGGGAGAGGTTTATTGCATTGTGGCTAGGGACAGTGGTCAGATTTTTCCCATTTCACACATACATGTTCCTCTCAGCTAGACAGATCTGCACTTGGCCATTTTGCGGAGCGCTATATGAAATTTAGTCAGATGAGTTTCTTTTCCTGCCCCCATGTCAGGGCAGTTCTCTGCCTCTTGAGAAAACCTACAGAGAGCAGTAAAGCCCAATTGTCCAACCAAGCTCAGCAATTGTGTCAAGGCACTATCAGGGGGCTCAAAATCAATTTTCACTCAGTGTTTCTTGCGAGTAGTTACTCTCCAGCTTAAGCCTCTTCTCCTTTACTGCCTATAAGCACCATTAGCACTCGACCACTGCTCAAGACTTCCGAGCAGAAGGCGAGAAGTGCCTGAATGGTAATTCTGTCTCTTACTTCAGCTGGGGCATGAGCTACAAACAATGATCCAGAGCTAGCGCCCTGTCAGAAGCACGTAGTGTCACACAGCATCCCTCAGCAGACAGAAAGCGCAACAGCAGGCAATGCCATCCCATTACAAATGGCTTCATTCCGGGTGTGGTGTTTGTCAGCAGCAGCTAAACCATTCCTAGCTGCTGAAAATCCAGCCTTTCGGGAGATGGAGCTGGGCAACTCCCTTCAGGAGCCCTTCCTCGGTAGTTGCGCTTTGTCAGCAGCAATGTTTCTCCTCTGATTCCTGCCTGCCCTTCCTCTTCTCTCCTGCCTTTTCCTTCCCCACTTCCCCCAGCAGGACTTGGCTCTGACAGCACTCTGCAGGAAGGCAAGGAGGAATCCCTCCTCCCCTCCATGAGCAATGGGAGATCATTCCTCACGTGTTTTATTCCTCATTATTTTGACATTCTTAAGTTAAAACAAGATCACTTGGCACTTGGGCCAGCAGAGCAGCATCCTCCTTTGATCCCAGGTCACGGCGCAGCTCCTGCTGTGCTGCCTCACAGTTTGTGTTCAGTAGCTGTGGCGCGTACTGAAAACAGCCCCGGTTCCAGACAGCGCCCAGCACAGACGACCCTTTGCAGAAATCACACCCACCAACGAAAATCAAAGAGGAACAATAGCAATGAAATCTCCGAGCCACCCAGAGTGAAAGGCTGCTGAGAATGACTTCATATTTCTGCAGCAAAACAAAGCAAAAGCTCCAGAAGGTTTTGCCTTGCCAAAGGCCCCCAGACCTGACACTGCTGCCTCGCCCAGCCCAGCACTGTCCAGCTGCCACATTTTTACACAGGGACTGGTGAAAGAGCACTCGCACACATCCCTTCTGATACAAAGTTCTGTGAGGGACACTGAAGAGGTCTCCCTCTACCTTCTGGTAATTCAAGCAGTATTTGACATTTTTGAATGGAAATCACGTGCTGGATGTTCAGCAAGATTCAGAACTGGGCAAAACATCTGGCAGAGCTGGCGAGCACCGTGTGCTGCAGTCCTGGTGGGATGGGCAGCTGCCTTTCACAGAGGCGCAGGGTGCCTTTACCTCACAAACAGCCACGCTCAGGTTTGGACCCAGTACCTGAGCCACCGGAGAGGCAGCATGAGTGTCTGGTCAAAGGCTCCCTCAGCCTTCCTGCCAGGCTGCAGGGCAGGACCTGAGCTGCCATGGCTGCTGAGGAGTAGTGGGGACATGTTGTGGAAAGGGCTCGGAGGCCTGTGATGGTGTAACAGAGCCACAAAAGCTTGTGGCCTGACCTGACCTGGAGTTCCCTGCCCAAAGGCACCTTCCCGAAACATGCATTGACACTGACGAGCAGGAGCCACCCGCCTCCCCCCAGTCCTGTCTGTCACAGCACAGCCAAGAGCTACTGGAGCCCTCGGCTCCTGCACTGCCCCTCCGGCCTGCTCTGGGCCCGCTCTGGGAGAACCCAGGGGTTTGGTAAAATGAGAAGGTATTTTACTCTCTCTGTTTACTGGCACACAATTTTTGACTAGGCCGACCTGCTGAGCCCAGTCTCCCACCCACTGGGCTGACCCACCTAGGCCGTCCAGAGGACTCACGGAAGGGAGCAGGGCTGCCCACTGCCAACCCCTGTTGCTAGTGCGGCGAGGGCTGCCCACCTCCACGCCCGCAGAAAGCCTCCCAGATTCGGCGCACATGTTGTGGCCCGCCATCTGATCCAAATTAGAGCAGGCCCGCGCCGGCTTCCCTTGCTCAGCACTGAGTTCCAGCTGCGGTAAGCCACTAACGCTGTTACACCTAGTCTCTAATCTGAATGCATTTTACATTTCAATATATTATGGCTGAACGTTAAGAATTTCCACAAGAGGTGGGTTTTTTCCTACTCTGCCAAGTCAACCTGCAGCGCAGTTGGCCTGCAGAAAGCCAAGACCCGATACAAACGGTCTCCTCTGCTGCCAAGTCAACCTGCAGCGCAGTTGGCCTGCAGAAAGCCAAGACCCGATACAAACGGTCTCCTCTGCTGCCAAGGCCCATGGGAGCAGAAGTCACGCTGGAGGGGGGGCGGCCACAGACACAGGGTCTGTCTCTGCCATCACAGACACAAGCCCCTTCAGGGATGCTTCCTAGAAAAACTCTTCTTATAACAAGGTTTTTTGTCAAAAAGGCTATTCTGATGAACCTTAATTTTTCTGTCAAGGTTTTTCAACTCCTGCAGAAAAACCATTTTAGAATTTTCTCAGTTGAACATTTAAAAAATTCCTTTTCAATGTTTTATAGAGCCTGCTTCATTTTTTTGCTGTTTGTGTTCGGTTTTTTTTTACATATTTCATAGCATGTTAGTAGAAGTAATGTGCAACAAACTACCATCTGGGGGGTCTATAATGAACCAATTTCGTCATCAACCTGATTTTGAAAAAAAAAGTTACTGTTTTAATTAGAAGTAAATAGCACCAGTCTTTAATGACTTTACAAATAATAGAAAGGTTTATCTACTTCATTGCATCATTATCGCACCCTCAAAAACAAACAAATGAAAACAACAGGGAGAGACATCTAGAACACCTGTGTGACATTTTAGAGAAGGTGTCCCAGCTCTGAGGCTTTGGAAGGCCTGATGGACACACAGGAACCTAGGACAGATCTCTGAGAGCCAGTATCACTTTTCTCCAATGTGCCAAGGGTGGCATTAAGATTAGGTTAAAGGTTTCCTTGCAACTTTCAAGATGTAAGCGGCCCAATGGACAGAGACTAGAATTCAAGTATTCTTGTGCCCTGGAAGTTTCATTTGCCATGGCCACGTAGCTTTCTCTCTTACCATCATCCCTTCTGGACACTTACCTTTTCAACAGGAGCGTGTCTTTCAGTACAGGATTGTTGATGTTCAACAGCCTTTGAACAGTTTCCTGGTCCACTGGTGACAGCAGCTCTTTGTGTGGATTTTGCCTCTATGCCCCCAGCACCAGTACTACTGAGCCCTCAGCAGGTCATTCCTGAGACCCAGAGGCGCTAGGGATGTCATTGGCAGAAACTCCTCTCATTTCCTCCACCTCCAACCCACCAGGACATGGTTGTTCATAAGTCAAAGACTCTGCAACTTGTGCCAGTCCTTCGAGGTACCTACAGTACCAGATGGATTTAAGACGGAAATGCAATCTGTACAAGGTCAGCTTTTCTCTCAGGCCAAAGAAATGTTAATGAGGAAGAAAGATTAAAAATAAGGTAAGGAACAGGAGAAATAAATTTCCATCATCACAGAAGCTAAGGGCAATTTCAGAACTTGTCTTGGATGACAATTAGGCTTAACAAAAGAAAACAATGAACTTCAAAGGAACACAAGCTGGATGTTAATTGCACCATGCTTATCTAAAAGTAGTTTGTTTTCCTTTCAGCTGCTCCCTGTGCCCTCATTTAGCAGAAACCTGGTATTCCAGGCAAAGAAAATCTGTTGAGTTGAACCTCTCCCTATCCACAGAGAGGACCTGCACTCAGAGTAATACTGACAGCAAACTTAGCAAGCCCTCCTGACCCAGCACCCTTATTGTCTCACTTGGCATCAGGATGGATTCACATCCTCCTGATAAAGACATGCAGTAACAATGTGAATGCTTCTGTCTTTGGAGCGTGCGATTGTCCCAGAGAATGTTCTTCATCACCTGCAGATGAAGTAACATGCAGCTAGTGATTTTGGAATAGGTTCAAGAAAGAAAATCCTACATCAATGACTACAGCTTTTGTTTGGGTTTGTTTGGTGGTTTGGTTTTTTTTTTAGGGGGGGGGGGGGAGGGCTGTTGATGTTTGACACAGACTAAAAGTTCATCTCCAAATATGACATGCAAGAAAGGAAGCAGGTGCAAACCACATTCCCAGGTATTGTCTCCACCATAGTCAGGGAACAGAGGGACAGTCTTAATAGGCTGCTGAGGCACAACAGCCACACACCATAGCATTAGGACAGCAAACTTCCTAGGGCAAAAGCTGAGTTAGTGTTCCCAGGAAACTCTGAAATAGAAAGCCACAAGTGGCACACAGAAACACAAATTCAGGTTTTGGAAGTTCAGCTTGTTTAAAAATAGCCCTTCAGACTTAGAAGTCAGAGACAGTATCAGCTACACGCAGCTGATCACACAGCACGCATGTTCTGGAGACAACATGATGCAGATTTGCAATGTGGCGGGTGTCAAGAAGTAGCGAAGGCCAGCTGCTTGCTATGGGATGGGAGCCAAGCATGACAGCGTGGCTGGCAGGTCAGAGACTTTCAGCCATGGCCTGCCCTGGAGCACCAGAGCAAGGTGGGCAGAGCAGGATAAGCCCAGGGACAACAGCTGGTGTCAGCAAAGAGTCCAGATCATTGGGCAAGTCTATGGTAATGAGGCAGCTCCAGAGTCAAGCCACAAAGTCAATCCACAGGTCAGGTCCAGTGAAGGTAACTAGCATCAAAGACATATTTTCATCTACAATTTTCCTAGTGCAAGATACTTTTCATATTAGTTACATTAATTTGGGGAATGTAAAAATAAGGGGAAAAAAACACCCCCAAAATAAACAGGTTATATCTAAAAACGAACGCCCACTCAGCCCTTGCCCCACTCCAGTCAGGATGAGGGTCAGCAGAATGGCTGGCAGGAACTGCAACTAAAGCGCGGAGACAATGGCCAGATCGTGCAAAGCTTGGAGGAACAAGTACAGGGATAATAGTGATGGCTTCTCAGAGGTAATACTTCTTTCCACTCCTCCTCACCTGTGCCTGTAGGTACCAGTTCTACCAGATCTGGAGGGAGATGAAATGACTCATTTCCCGCACAAGGACTTTAATGACCACTGCAGCTCAGCACGGTGTGAAGTCTGCTGTGCATGCGCCTGACCAGTCCGATCTGAACTCACATCTTTCCAGACCCTAGACTACCATGGCACACATCTTCAGCAGCAGCACTCTGTGCAATCACATGAGGACCAAGACCTCCCTCTCTGTGCAGCTTCCCCCACAAAGACAGTGGGAAAGCCCCTGGATCTGTGGACTGAGGTGTGAGGTGAAGCACCAGAGCTGCCCACTCAGCCAGATACCTTCTCAAACAACCTGCTAAGTGGAGAAAGCATCAGTCTCTGATGTCAGCTTCTTTGAGTTTGCAGGTGGTTGGATCTCTATTTCAAAAAGAAAATGATAGCTGTTTTGTTCCCTTGCTCCAGTTGAATACTGCAGCTTTATGTTCAGCAGACATGCAGGGGGGAAAATAACGTTCCCTGACAGCAAGGCCAGAAGAACTATAGAAAATCTCTCTTACTAAGCAGCTTACTGGTTAAATCTGAGCACAGTCTCCAGGAGAGTGAGGCCAGCACAGTGGGTAATGCACTGAGATTGGGAGTACGCTGCTGCTGCTTCTGCGGATACCAGAATGAGACCCGTGATGTTGGGATGCAGGTTTTATAACAGCGATCACAAGGACAGTGAGAGCGGTACAAGCGTAAGACATAAGAGGATAGGACAAATGCAAGTTTCTGGTTTCTGTAATTGCAGGTGAGCAAACTATAAAAATAATAGTAAATTTGAATGTTATGAGAGACTAAATCAAAGATACAATATTTAAATCACAAAAAACATAGCTGTTGAAATTTTACTTGAAAACTATAATGAAATCTCTGTGACCAGACCATTTTGTTGTATGTCTGCCAATTATTCACACTGATCTGCTAATAATAGGATATGGAACACTCTTCATCATCAGAGAAGCTGTAGTTATTAGTCAGACTTGGGGTTGTTGGTTCACTTCATTATCCTCAATTATGCTAATGGAAAATCTGATGTGCAGAAATGAGGCTGTTGATTTTGCTGGGATTGCTGGAACCCAGGAGTACCACACACCTCCCCAGGTCTTTGCTCTTACCAGCTGCTCTGGCTGAGCTGGTCAGAACATCCTGGATCCATGGACAGGAAATAGGAGTGCTTGTTTCTTCAGAAACAGAAAATAAGGTATAACTCCAGCCAGGTCCAAATATCTTTCACAGTACTCCCACACCACCTGCCATTTTTCTAAACTATGCAGTGAAGTTTATCTAGGAAGCAGCTGAAACAAAAATAGCGAAGTCAGTGAATATTTGTTTTCTTGAAACTTTCTCCAGTTACAGCCAAAATTCTTTCAACTGAGCCAGCTGTTCAGGTGCTTTTGTGGGACAGGTATTAAAGGAGTCATCAGGTTCTTAGCAGCTCGGAGTTTCACTCCACTGCTGGTCACCAGCAGAGGTTCAGTATTTGGCTCATTTACCTCATCCCATGAGCTGAGCCTCAGAACAAAGCAAACAATGCCAGCTGTCTATAGGTGACATGCAAAAAGACATCCCATTGAACTCGCAACTAGGCAGATTACATCATGAGCTTCATTTGGTCTACTGAATAATCCCATATCTGTCACCACTGGGCAAGGGGGCAAACAATAACAAAATGCAAATCAGTCAGTAAGAAACACAGGTAAAGAAGTAATTTTATTGTGTGGCTTCCTATCAGCAGGTTATAAGGCAACTCACTTTAACAGGATTTAAAAGAGGGCAGGAAAATTGGCCAACCCCTAAATGATACAGACAAGTACATAAGCTTAGGCAATGATGCATAAGATAGCCTGCTGTGGTGTGTAAAATGACTCTCTGTGGTCAGAGAGACACCCACACCCTCCTGGATGTTGGTTTTTTTCTGCAATTGGCATGAAGTGCAGTGAGAAAAGTTAGGCGTAAGTTATACACACTGGACAAGTGCCCTGGTAAGGGCAGATGGCAAGCCTAACAGGAAAACGCTTCTTCCAGGTCTGCAGACAGCACACGAGCTGAGCTCAAGTCAGGACGCTGCTCTTCTCTACCAGCCATTTCAACAGCCAAAATCTCTTTCATTACAAGTATATATACATATTAAATTTATTCCCACATTAGACCTTAATCTTCCCCTACAGATTCTTTCTTAGGGCCATTCCTATTTGCATAATTAAAATGAGGATAGTAGAATCTTTTGTGTGTGTTTGTTATGAAAATGCAGGGGCACCATCTAACGGCGAGTTTGAACCCTCCGCGTCTCCTTCCTGCAGCTGGCTGGTTTCGCACTGACACTGACACTACAAAGAGACAAAACCAAACCGTTCAGTTGCCTTTGTGCTGTCAATTACTAATCCTGAACATTGGCAAGATTGACCAGGGTACCCTATATTACACACAAACATACCCCCACACACCCTCAGACGCTGCACTTAACTGATCTTACAGAAAACAAAGCAAAGAGGGATTTATGCCAACTGCATGTAAAATTAAACTTAATTTCTTAGGAACTAAGTTAGTCTAGTGCAGGAGGAAAAAAAAAGCCCTGTCTATAGTCCAGGATTTGTAGCAACAATCCACCCTCGCCCTGCTTGAGCAATATTTCAGCTGGAGGCCTGCAAAAGGGAGAGGCACACGTCCTCTGGTAAGTCATATGAAAAATTTTAAATTCACTTCAAAGTAGGTGTTTATCTTGATACCTTATTTTTTGTCACGGGCTTCTACATTTAGCCCAAGTGAAACAAAGATAAAAAAACCAAATTAAATGAAAAACTGTTCAGTTAGTAAAAACAGTGCGTCACTTCTCACCGCATAAAATTGAACCTTCTGCTTTCTAAGGCTATTAGGAAATTAAAAATACACAGTCACCAGTCCTGAAATCCCTACAGGGGTAGAGATTGCATGGGAGCTGTGCTTTGGGGAACTCTAGCATATTTAGGATTGTCGATTACAGTTCGCTGTAAGATTTAGGTAACTTCCAGATGAACATTCCTCACACTGATAGATCCAGCAAAGGAAAACCCATAACGGCTCACCAGTTTCATTTCTCTATGTGTAAAAAGTTTGGGGATGAGCAGGTAGCTAAAGTATCTACCACACAGGGAAAGCAACAGCTGCCAGAATCTTTCCTAGGGCAGTTGCTCAAGTGCACACTCTGGCTAGACTGAGAAAAGGGGGCACAGGAAAGGCAAATTCAGAAGGTTTATATCCTCCACTTAGAACATACAGATCAGGAAAGGAGCACAGGAGAATGCGTATCTACAATAGCAGCCCTACTGAACAAACGTTACAAAATTTGCACAGTCTGGGCAACAGCCACCCACTTCCATTCATGGAGCTCATGCAGACAGCGCTGTGCTGAATGCAGAGCAGGAATGCTATTTGTCTGTGCTATAATCTTGTGATTGCAAAAGCCACTGTTAGCTCCACAGTGGGAGGAATGAGAAATTGAGAGGAGCAAAAATTTAGAAGCATCCTGCCTCCCTTTAGCCCATGTCCGGGGCTAAACTATAGCGGCTGCTCTATCACCCAGCGACCCCTACTCAGCCAAGAAGGGGAAAGGGGAGGAGACCCCCAGGCTGAAATGGAGACAGATTTAACGGAACAGCCAAGCTAACACCAAACGCCGGTGCAAAGCACACAAAGTGATGCTCAGCCCAGGGAATGCATGGCAGTCACCACAAACGGGAAGGCGGTTCCTGAGGAGCAGAATGGTGAGTGAGCCCCTCCAGGCATGGGGAGAAGCAGGAGGAGAAGGAAGAGGAGGAGCAGGAGCAGCCCCCATCCTCAGCAAACTCCCCCCTCTATAGTGGGTGGGACGTTGATGGGATGGGGTTGACCTGTCCCAGCTCGGGGCAGCTGCCCTGGCTGCCTGACACTGCTGACGGCTGCACACCACGGCCGGCCCAGGAGTCCGTCCCAGCCACACTGGGATGCATCCTTAATGACCTTAGAAGCTGACCAAACAAAAGAGAAAAGTTGTCATTGGTTAGCCAAAGAAACATGAACACCCCACTTGTCTCAAAGATGGTACAAGGAAAAGAGTTCTGCAAGGTGTGCGTGTGTGTTTAGGCTAGGTGCAAATCCCATGTGGAACAGTGAGGGAACGCAGGCGCTTCAGACTGTGTAACAGCATCAGACATCACTAAAGAAAGGGAAATATCAGCGCTCAGCCCAGGCTTTCGTAGTCCATAACAGAGCACCTGTATTTGAAGTCACTCACTATCAAAGGACAGAGTACACCTATTACCTTATGACAGATAGACATTCTTGCACATTAACTGTACAAATCTCAGAGTTAAAGAAAGAGCATTCACTTGACAAAATGCCTAAGGACAAAATGTGGAACTCCAGCACAAGCTGATTAATGGTCTGCAGAAGCCACAAGTTTAGCAGAAAAGCATTGTTTTGTGTCTGAAAGCAATACTGTGAGGTCACCAGCTCTTGTTCCTTCAATTAGAACTGGTCTGGCACTGCAGAAATTTCCATTTCATCATTTTCCTCAATACATGGGCTACACCAGAATGAACTCGTTTAAGAGCTTGCTTTTAGCGAGGTGCAGTCCTCACGAGTGTCAAAGCCATTTACACCCACACAGAACCACACGTGGCAGAGCGGCTGATGCAGGTCAGGGCAGGATCGGGCAGGCTCCTCTTGCTGAAGGCTGTGCGCTTGCCAAGTGACATCCTGTTCTCGCCCCAAGGAACTTTAAACAGAAAGTAAGCACCCAGACTCCCAGAAGTATCTAACTGCTCCAGTACGGGAATCAAGCTTTCTAACACCTCGCCCTTTTCCGAGGCACACCTATCGATTAGGGTGACTTCTCACAGGAGACAAGCCCTGCGTTCCTCTGCACCTGACTTGTCTTAAGCAGCTGGCACCTTCACTGTATCAGCGGGTCCGCAGCTCGGGACATCCAGGCGCTATCCCCGTCTAACGCCACCCGCTGCCCCGCCTCCCTGGGTAACCGGCGGCTGACCGCGCCTGCCACGGAAAGGAGGCGGCGCTGCCGCCCCGGGCCGGGCGAGCGCAGCGGCTGGAGAAGCTCCGGCGGTGCTGCCGGTCTGTAGCTGCCCAGTGACCAGGGACCGCTCTGCCCCAAACACTTGCAACCCTTTTGATTTTGCGGTTGGGCTCACTTGGAAAATCCCGAGGAGCGTCGATCAGGAACTCCCCAGTCCTTATTCCTGTCCACGGCGTTAGCAATCTCCCCTGCAGATAGTGCATGGCAAGGAGGGCGGGGCGGGGCGGCGGGAAGAACATCACTCATGTTTTTGTGAAATCCAAATACGTGTAGATTCTGTGTTCAGAGGACTTGGAAAACTATAACTGAATAAGTATAATGCAGATCAAGATATTTAGCAGCAGAGCCTGTTTCAAACACAGGGAAAGCGTGGAGCAGGGAGAGACAGACAGTCTAAAGAGTGTGTTCTTCTAACTGATCTAAGCAAGAATTTATTCTATGCACTCTTCATCTTTAGATGAACCACTGTTTTATAGCGTGCTTACAGGAAATGTGGTGATTACTCCACTTTCTCTCTTAAGTTGTGAGGCATAATTTATTTCATGCAGCTTTGCCAGCTTACTATATACACCTTTACAGGACAGTTTGTCCCACTTTGAAGTGCCTCTCTTTGGGAACTCATACAAATAACACAATGATTACTTCAGTAAAATCACACCAGAACAAGGGGACTGTTAGGTTTTTGCATTAAAGGCTTCAGGTCACAGTTTGCGACTTGAGAAGAAATGTGGTTCCTTAGTAGTTTCTCACATGTACTCACCAAAACTAAAAAGAAATACCTCTTCCCCTTATGCTAACTGGGCAAGTCTAACTCTGGACAAACTTTCAACACATGTAGAGGCACTTCTGGAGTATAGAGCTAGTGCCACTGTTACTGCCACTAAGCATGTCCAATCTGCTTGCTTTCTCACAAAGCCTCCTTAATAGCCAGGTTAGGATGATTTCTGCCTGCTCTGACTGATAGAACTATGATGTGCCCCTCTACCTTTTGCCAAATGCCTGGCTTTGCTTGTTATATTGGGCGAACAGGGACATAACCTAATTTCAGCCTCAATAAAGCAGAGGTGTGGGCAGCTTGCTCTCTTTTCAGAAGAGGATTTGGGGACTCTTGACCTGATATGACCTTCACTTTAATGCTTTTTTATAGCCTTATATTGCAAAACCAGTTTGGACTTAATGAACTGTTTTTACTACCAACAGGGTGTAAAATCTGCATGTGACCCGCCTGCACTGCAGCAGGCAATGTTCCTCACTGCTGCCGTAGTCAACTCAAGTTAGGTCACAGCAGGTCAGCAAATAATCTCCAAAGCATTGAATAATTTAAAGGGTAATTCAGTGGTCAACCGATGTCAGACCTTTATAATTCCATAAATCATCTCTCCAAATGATCTGTAAATTGCATTAAACAATGAATTTTACAGAGTTTCCCCATTGACTGTCCAACATAAGTATGGATTTGAGGCAGGTAATTGTACCTGCCTCAATTGTTCTGATGATTTACATGACAAGAAAGTCAAGATTACTATTATCACTTGCACTCAAAACAATGTGTAACAGTCTCCTACCAAAAGATAACTCAGTAGGACGCTGTTTGATGAACACAGAGACTCACAGAGTGTGGTGCTGCTGTGACCTTAGGGTTCATTTGGAACCCTTTTTACTAGCTAAGCTTCATTTTTGTTTCTTGATTTGCTTTGAAAAAAATAAAGAATCTTGCAAGCATCAAGATCATGAGTTGCATGATTTAATTTAATTTAATCACTCATTTAATTCTGAGCAGAATCTGAATTTTGAAAGTATTTTCATCTAAATATACTGACATTATTTTGACTTCTAAGAAGTTTTTACTGAGCATGTCCAATGTTATGTAGAAGTTTCTTTTAACTACTTTATATTGCTTCTTTAAACATCTGAAGTGATCATGTTCTTTTTCTGTGCTTTCTTCCAAGTGAATTAGTCTCCAACAAGTTACTGTGCCAAGTCAGGGATATTGGGATACAGACAACGGGCAAACCCTGAAAAGAGAAACTCCATGATATCATTTCCACTTTCCACCTCAAGCAGAGGAAAGGTGCCAGCCTCAGTGTCTCCTGTGGCCCTAGGCTAAGCACAGTCAAACGCTCTGCTAGCCAATTACATCTGATCGGGGCAGACATCACATTCCTGTAGCTGAGTTTCCTCACCCCAGAAATGCCTACTGTGTCACTGGGCAGCATAGAGTCACTTTATGGGTGTTAAAGGTCCTTTTGTCTGAGGCTCGTTAATAGACTCCACAAAGCGTAGCAGAAGCAGACAGTTCTTGGTTCCTTTTCGCCATGCGGATCTTATGTTCCCATTGCTGTTACAGAACAATGAAATCTAGAGGAAACTAATATATCCATTTATTTAACCTAGAAAACTGATGAGAAGATTATCCGAGGTTACTGTACCTGCTTCAGAGATTAAACATCATTTGGAAGTCAAAGGGCAACTATTTATCGGCTGCAATGTATTTGATTCAGAGCCTTGAGCAGGATTATATTTCTCATGGGTATTTGTGCTAATTTCAAAGGCTCGACTGACAGACAGTGTCTGAAAACAAAAGTATAGAGGGATGGATTTAAACAGAATGTTTTTCTTTCCAGAATCCAAAGTGGCCTTATTTTTCAGTTGCTGGATTGAAAAATAGTTCCATGTCCTTGGAGGATCAAGGGCTATCAAAACAGACAAAAGGAAGATCTGTGGTTTAGTGGCATCACAGTTCACATGGTTCGTATTTCTGCTAAGCTCACTGTGCTGTTTCACAGACCGTGTGGCTTGGGATTGCTTTCAGACACAAAACTATGCACGGAAGTACAGATTTAGATACAACCTAAGATACATCCACAGATATTCCGTGCTTCTGAACAATCTGCATTGAATCAAACCTGCTTATATTAGAGTATTAAGTACATGTTGTCTTTAGAAATTTTCAAAGGCATCTTTGGGAAGTTGTTATGTGGAAAATTTAAGTAATAGCTTTAGACCAAAAGGACAGCGTGCCATCTGAACAAACACAGTCTGCATAGTACCTTTTAGGGTGAAGAACCATTTAACTTGTAGCTATCATAGCAGTACCATTGGATCTTACTATTCTAGCACAAGCTGTAAACAAAACACATTTTTCAGTTTCTTGTTCATTAAAACAACCATTTTGCATTCATTCAGAGCTCCCAATGCAGTGTTGAGAAGAAAACAATCTGAAGGAAAGTTCTGAAGTGAATTTGGGAGTAGGAGAAAGTGGAGAGTCTTTCTTGAATACTTTCAGAGGAGTGCAGTTTTTACCTGACAAATGGTATGAGGTGAGTTGAAAGTCTCAGTTGCTGTGTCATATAAATGCTGTGAGTTAACCCTGGTAGACAGCTAAGCCCCACACAGCCACTCACTCACTCCCCAACAGTGGGATGGGGAAGAGAACTGGGAGGGTAAGAATGCAAAAACTTGTGGGATAGGATAAAGACAGTTTATTAGGTAAAGCAAAAGCTGCACAGACAAGCAAAGAAAAATAAGGAATTCCTTCACTACTTCCTATTGGATTCAGGCACTGGACTTACTGAGGTTTTAGCTCTACAGCTAAAAAATCTTATTTGGTGCTTTTCAGTCTTTTGCAAATTTCAGGATTCCCATGTCTGGATGACAAACAGTTTAAAAGGCAGAGTTCTGAATCTGGACTCCTTTTGTTTTGCACAAGAACTGCTAAAAGCATGTGACTAGTCAAAGCCAAAGAGCAGACCTATGCGGATCCCAGCTCTGGGTGTTGGGGCGGAAGGTTTCTTCTTCCAAACAGCTCTGATCACAGCTGCAGAATTTGAGATGCTTTGCAGGATGCTAGACCACACACTATTCACATTTGAGCTCTACCAGATCACCCTAGATCTGCCCTCTGTTCTCCACCGTGGACTGCTGGCTGTCACGAGGGTGAGCCACGTACAGCCACGCACCTGCAACCTGCACAATACAAAGACAAAGCAACAGGGAATGGAATTTTTCAGTGTAAGACAAATAGCAGCATTCTTCAATAAGTAGACCTACAGAGTTCCTGCTCCTTGTTTCCCTGACTATAGTGTCAGCCATCTCAAAAGAATCCCCAGCACTCTTACCAGCACTTCTGAAATGATGTGTCTAGAGAACTGCAAACTGGTTCAGATCACCCTAAAGCCCCCTCAGTGGTTAGTGCTGTGGGACATTAGTTCTGGATGACTAATTATTTGGTTTAAAAACAGGTCTTTTGTTTCTTGGGCTATAAAGACAACATGACCACTTTCTGGACTTTTGACCCCAGGGAAAGAAAAGCCACAGATAATAGAATTAAACCCTCATTTCACTTGAGATAATATTTGTGTAAGCTCCCTTAGTAAAATGTCATGTACACTGCCAAGTCTGCAGGTTATCACTTCCACAATTTGAGTGTTCGGAGACAGGGATTGGATGTAGGGGGTATTTGGGGGAAAGCTCTGAGAATTATAGGAGCTGTAACCGTAGAACTTTTTTCCTACTCAGCCCAACATTTCCTTCAAGACATGAGCTCAGACAAAATAATGGTTAGGATATTTTTTATTGGCCCAACACAGAAACATTATATAAGGTTTCAAGGCCACACAGACGATTTTCCCCTTTTTAGTAAGGCTCTCTGTAGACTTCGCAGGGAGAAGAATAAACACATTCAACTGTGATTCCAATTGTGCTCTTCTTTCAAGGGATTATTTTTTAACTCTAAGCACCATGAAGCAAGAGTGCAAGTCCCCCCCATCAGCACTCAGAGCTTTTTCTTATACTGCTGAAATCACACCAACAATAATAAAGCTTCTTGGCCAAGTGTTAGTTTGAAGCATGTCATCCCATTCCAGGGAAGAAATGAGCTCTCCCTCCCTTTTCCTGCTGCAGCCCTGTTGTGTTTGGATGCCCATATGGTTTCAGGTAACCAAGACCAGACTCTTCCATAACTTGGGAGCCAATCCTCCCATTGCCTTCTCGCTACCCCATCATCTTATCTTTCTCAAAACAGTATTGCTTTGTAAATTATAGTACACAATCTGCAAAAAAATACAGCACTAGTAAACAGAGAATTTCAAACTCTCTTTGACATAGGCAGCACTCTAGGCATATCGGGCAATCTGGTAATACAGACCTTTTTAGAATGGTTTGACTTCTCCATAAGGAAATGGGAGCTAAGAAACTTAGCTTCAAAAAGTTCGAGTCTGTTCTTTAAATATTCATTCTATCATCGTTACTTTTCAACTGCAGAACACAGCTCCAATCTTTCCTGTGAAGGAATCAAACCTACCAGTTCTCTATTATGCCTGTCCTCTATGAAACCTGAATAAAATTTTTTAGGGTATGCATGTTCATTTGATAAATATACCACAATATAATGTTTTCCTTGTTTCACAGCTCCACACTGTTTCTGCTTTTTTATCTCCATGCAGTAATTATAGAGGCAAACCACTGGACTGCCATGTCTTCATGTTCAAAAGCTGGCTTTTGTGGGTAGGCCAGAGAAGGCTGAGGGAGCTGGCAGAAGGAAAACAAGAGACAAAGAAAATATGAGCTCTGCTTTGTGCCATATGCTTTGGTGTCTCGTTACAGAATAGTCAGTCTACAGTGGAAATCAGCGTCCCCATGCGATGTCACGATTGAGACATGACCCGGTATGCAGGTGGTGTTTAACTGGGGCATATGCATATATGGATCCTCTTTCATTTGGCATCCCCCACAGATCGGTGTCTGCTTTGAGCAGCTCCAGAATGTTTGCTTTAAATACTTGTCCAAAAACACTGAGAAAGCTGAGCTGTAAATAAGCTCTGGGAAAGAAATGGACAAGGGTGTGATCAAGAAAATTTGGAGAAAGCAATTAAAGCAATGTATATTGTTATGACTAAGCTGCAGAATTCTGGGATTGGAACAACATGAAAAATATTGGAAGTGGAAAGATCTTGAAGTAATGATGCTTAGGTCCTCTTGGAGTTTAATATGCCTCTGGCAGTGGCCAGTTCAGTATTACCTACCAAAAAAGCAATATGACCTCGCATACAGGAGACTGGTTTTGATGCTCATGGCCAAGTCACAACCAGGAGGAGAACCCAAAAGTGACCGGGGCAAACTTGCATTCGTTTCCATGGGACATGGGCACTTGTTAGTCAGACAGGCAAAGCCCCAGCTCTTGGGCAGTGGCAGCTGGAGCCTCTACTGTCCATTGGTCTAGAATGCTTGTGTTTCAGTCATGTGGGCCATGTACTCCAAAATGTTTCTGCAGTGATCTGATTTATATATACATATATTTATGTAAACATACACATGCAAAGATTTGTCTGGCATTATCCCAGGAATTTGCATAGTTGTTAACTGGAATTATAGGCTATGCATCAGCTCTATTACTCCAATTTAAACCTGGCTCACAGCCCACCACTGCACCCCAAAAGTAATCGCTAGATAGAAGAGTCTGTAATCTGGAAGGACAGATATACAACAGACCATTTTTAAGGACATAAGAAGGCTTCTGTGATTACTTAGTGTATACTATGCTATAATAACAAGCAATACAATAATCTCTTACTGAAAAGGGAAAGACTTAGGATTGTTTGAACAGAAATCTTGAAAAAAAAACCCTATAAAACTTTCCACAGCAGTTTAAACAGATTATTTTAAAAATCATACTGTCAGTACAGCCTTTAAAATACCATGTGAGAAGGATTATTCAGCCAAAATCCCAGAGAGCAGTTGCAGATAATTTCTAGTTGTTTAGTTCCAGCAGAGTCCTTCCCAAGGATTTCCACTACTCTTCCTCTGTTTCCAACCTTCCAACAGAAAGATAAATGAATGATGGGTCTTCAGGTCTTTTTTTGTATTCCAGATACTTAATATTAGGCAATATGCAGGATCTAGAGAAAAAAGAAGAAATCTTCCAAGTCTTCTTTTTCAGCCTTAAAAATGCTACATAGGATGCAAACACTATTTCTTCTCTTTTGGAGGTCACTTGTAATAGACAAGCTGCTTGTGATGCATTCCATGCTGGGACCAGCTATAAGCCATGCATCTGCTGAATTTAGGAATAAAGAGCTAGTCCATAAAATGTGGAATCAGAGGAGTGGCCTCAGGGGCATAATGGTGCATTTCTTTGGTGAGATCAGAGTGTTTCACTAAAAGATATATATTGTTACAGGAAAAGGGCTTCCATGTTTTTTGATTCTGTCATTATTTATTGTTGCATTGCTCGTTGTGCTATGCTAGATCACACAGCAGAGGTAACTTGAGAGAACGCTCTGCATCTTGCCCTGGAGCTCCCATTATTTGCCACTGCAAAGGAAACTTTTGCTGTTAGAGTAATTTGTGTGCAAGAACATTTAAGCCATTGCTCATCTAAGATCTTTGAGCCTCCCAACAAGTTGTGGAAAACATCCAGTTAAGGAATAACCTTGCTCATACCAAATTTCCCCTGTGTGCCTTTCTCTTTTCCTTCTCACTAGAGAGACATTCATGTAAGCAAGGCCTCTGCAAGTAGCACTGTTGTTAACTAACCTACAAAATCTCTTTTACAAAGAAAAGGATTTCCAACAGTTTTTCTCACTGTAGTTATAATGACTGCGGTCTGTAATTAGTTACCTACATCATTACTCTCTTAACTGAAAAATTATTTGAAGCAGGTGGTCTGCCCAGCATGAACTAGAAAGACTAAAGTGATTTCTTTCTAATAAAGACATTTACCAATGAAGGTCACTATTTCTTCAGTGTCAGATGTGCCACAAGGACTTGTTTTGCATGGTTAAGATGACTGTGATGACAGGGGATGGCAGCTGCAAGAGACAAAGAAAGATAGGGAACACCTGAACAAGTCCCATCTTAAATCTCTTACCATGTTTAATTGTAAAACATCAGGGAAATCCTCTCTGTTGACAAAAGAGCCTGCCCTGTACTCGGACTCTGTTGCTGTGGAGCTTCACAGGAGGAGGACCTGGTCCTAAGGCTGTGCCCCCGAGGGCCTGTCAAGCAAGAGGCAAACGTTCTGGGCAGGTAAGGCACCAAGAGGATTGCACTGGTGTGCAGAAGTTCAAGACGCACTTTTCAGAATATCGTCACACCTCAGTGATTTTCTCTGTTGCTCTTTCACATATCCACTCTTTGAATATGACACCAGAATATGGTATCCAGCCTCAGCTACAATGCCAAACACAAGGAAAATAAGATCTCCCCATTTACACTCCGGATTCCATGTTGAATATCTGACATGTTGTGTATGCTGATGACATTCTGCTTTCCTAAACCAAATGGCAGATGGTACCAAACCAGATGACATTATTAGAGCCTGTTCTGCCTGTATTGTCACCCTACCCATGCAGACTACCATGGCTGCGCCAGAGTGGCCCAGGCTCCTTCTGTTCTGTCCTCCCCTGCCCAGCCACTGTCACTAGCAAACGCTAAGGGAGAAATATATAGACCAGCCTTCCCCAGGATAAACCCCCATTTCACATTAACCCTCAACTACAGATCTCCATGGTTTCTCATAATGAAAAACCCCTCTCAGACAGCTGACAAATGTTGTTTTTCATAACGCAAGTGACCAGCATTAATAACAACTTTGACTTTTGCCTTCTTATTGACTGAATCTCCTCTCAGCTGATGCAGATCTTTCCTGTGACTCTTTCCAGGCTCACAGGTCTGTAAGTCACCTAGCTAATCCTTCTTATTTGTTACTTACTGTGAGAGGATAGAGCTTCTACCTTCAGGCACTCCCCTCCGGGCCCTGCTGAGGCTGTGCAGTCTGAGCTGGCTGCAGCTCCTGGCTTTGCTTCCCGGTCAGCTCACAGACAGGCATTGCTCCTTGCTGCCTCTGCATTAAACAGTTTGGTGGAGACAGACAGGAAGAAGAGAGAGGAAGGATGCGTAGGACACGGAGTGACTTTGCCATACAGAAACCCTAATTTAATGTTAGTCCCAGACACAGTTCCAGCTCCCACCCTTTTTAATATCAACTGCAGGCAAATATCCATTCCACTCTGTTCAGGCCTTAGTTACCAGAAGACCCCAGGCCCTGGGAGGAACTACTAACCAACTGTTGTTTACTAGATACTCCTGAAAACTGTGACATATATAAAGCAAGAGCCAGTGACCACTTTCCTTCCCTATGTGAGTAGCCGTGGATAGATTTCCTAAGCTTTTTCTTCTTTAAGGTTTTCTCCGTAGTATAAGCTCATAAGCATATAACTTCTTATGTTTGTTGGGTAAAAAAAACATGTATTAGAAGCAGCTTAAATTAATTATTTATTAAGTAATCTCATGGTACTTATGTCCAGGAATAGAAATATGACTCTTCAGATTCAGGTGTCTGTATACATTCCTGCAGCCTGATTTGCAGCTTACTGCTAAGTGCCGTTTGGTCTTTCACATTCTCTTTGAATTGGTTTGATACCTGCCCTTTCTGAAACTGGCTCTGATCGTCAGGCTGGGCAATGTGTTTCTGCTTAATAACTTCACACATACAAGCAGCTTTGTCCAAAAAAGCAGAGCAGCACTGAGTGACAAGCAAGGATGGATTCCGCATGTTGGGGGGTGTCACTTTTACTAGGTAAATCAATACCACACTTCCCTTCGTATCTTGAAAGCTATGGGAGGACGAATTACATTAGCTGGATCTCTGCTTTGGCTCCTGCCATGCTCCTGCAGAACAGCCAGCTGCAGTTTCGCAAACCTTTGCCCGGCTATTGCTGTCAGCCAGCGATTGGAAAGGCTGTGGCAGGCTTGAACATGCTCAGCTATAACATGCTTGGGGTATTTTTTGTGGATAAAATACAGAGGCAGTGGCTGCATGCACACTGAGGAGCCGGCTGTGGACCTTCGTGCTGGTAAGTGCTCCCTGATGGTTTCGGCTGGCTGATGGCAGGTAAGACCAGTCTCACCTGAAGCTGACATGACCATGTACACGAACTCCTCTCTACCTCTGCTATTTTTTGGCTCCTCAGAAAGTCCACTCATAGGTCAAGTGGGGATTTCTAAGTATGAATTCATGGTTTTTCTCACTGTCCGGAGATGATTCTGGGAGTTACAAACTATGCCAGAAAAAAATTGGCAGAAAATAAACAGAATAGGATTACTAGATAACAGCTCAATCTAATACCCTGGTTTCTTTCGTCCCTATTCAGCACTGGCTGAATTCTCCCAATTTAAATGTTTCTATCAGGAGAAACTCTGCCACTTTTACCCTGTATTCCAAGTCCTTAGAAGACAGAGGTGTCAGTACAGTTTGCTCCCAGACTTTACAGAGATTAGATTGGATACAGTTACGCTTCTTAAAGCCTATCAAAGCTAGGATTGTCATTGAAAAAGAAGGTGCCTTACCCAGGTGGTGGTTCTGGAGACACTGAGCCTGTGAAGACTGGCAGCAGTGGAAGCACCATCACCAGCTATCCTTACTGCACCCTTGTAGCTGCTGCCCAGCATACAAGCGAGGTGGTGCACACCTTCCACCTTCATTGGGTACATACTGAGTGCTGCCAGTAAAGCAGCAGATAGGCAGGTGGATAAGCAGACCATGTAAAATGCCCAGTAAAGTGCATACTGGGTGGTTTTGTGCTATGGGTCTAGTTTGAAAAGATGATACTTTCTATACAGAAAGCCTTGTCACTATTACACAAGGTATCCTTTACTTCTGACCAGCTCTTGGCATCTACAAATGGAGTTTCCAGGTAAGATGCCAAAATGAGCTTCATCTCTGTAATCCCAGATGAAGTGAGGGCATCCAGAAGATTAATTTAGGAATTTTGTCTTCAAGGCCACTCTTGAAGAGACTCAGAACTCTGTAAAACCCTGTAACTCTGCTTTGCTCTTGTTTAGGTCCCCCATTTTTATAGTGGGGCAGGCTGTGAGGAACAAGTAAAGAGAGTAAGTGACTTAGCACCACAGTACAAGCTTGGTCCACTGTGCTGGGCTGGCAGTAGTGTCTCTCAAGGCAGGCAACTTTCCACTAAGATTGGTTGATCAAGGGTTTCTCAGAGGTGCCAGTTATGAAAACAAGCAAGGGCCATTTGGGTTGGAGCAGCCATGCTACACAGGAGCATTCACCTCTGACGGGGAGGCCACATGTTCATCAATAAAACACCAGGGACAATGGCACAGAGGGCAGCTGGCACAGAGGGCAGCCGGCACGGAGCCACCAGCGTCTGCACTATTCATCTCAGTATGCAGAAGCATTGGCCACATGGAAAACGCACAGTGGGAATTGTTCCCAAATTGGGTTAACTTCCAAACCACTCCTGGGAATTGACTAGAGAACACCAGCTGGCCTAACTCAGAACTGCGCCAGGGACCATGCTAACAGTTCAGTGGTAGGTAGGAAAGAATTCCAGCACCCTGAAGTGTTTAAATACTGGCATAAATGTAGCCTGTATTGGCATTTTCCATCTCCTGTCATCTTTTTTCCTGGGAAAGGGGGACTCAGCAGCATCCTCCCCAGAGGCAGCTGTGGGTAACCCTGCTTGTGGCACAGCTCGCAGCCACCCCACAGCTGGCGTAGCTGTGTCTATCAATACCTTCAATGAAGAATCTTTGCCTTCGGTGAATAGAAAATGAGTGTGATTTTTGGAGGCTGTGGGAGTGCCATGGGACAGAACTGTTCCAGACTGAAAATTATTATTGGAGACTGTGAGTAGGGTTAGAGGTTAAACACGAATTTGTATTTTATAAAACAGCTTCTCCTGCACTGACTTGTCAAATATTGACCTCAGGGTCCTATATTTCCCATATTAGATTGATGATCTCACATATTCTGCTAAAATAGCATTTTAAAAGCTGGTTTAGGTGCCTGTGATGTCACCAGGAAAAATACAGAAAATCCTAACCCCAAGTTCTGGCTGAAATAGTAAACAGGATATGGTATTTAAATCTTTCTTTTAAGACGAATTTACCTTACAAGCCTGCTGGATAAAAAACACCTGAGATTTTACACTGCTTTGGGATTCTTTGTGGGGTTTTTTGGTAAAAGTCTGTGAGCCGCATTTGAAGATATTGGGTTTTTTTCCCAAAACAAATATGCATGTCTGAATATACCGCTAGAGATTTCACTGAGGCAATTCATTAATATTCTGAGAAGAAAACAGGTTAGTCAATGCCTTCTTTAACACAAATGGCATACAAGAGGTTATAAGACATAAAAACTGCATATGCTTGATATTAAGCTGGACACTCAGCAAACGAGTCAGAAAATGTAACTGCAGCAGGGTGAAATGTGGAAAGGTGGTCTGTACAGCCACAGCCTCATCACCCATGGGGACATATCATATCTGCCAGCCCTAATCCACTCCAAAAATCGGTGCTGAAAAGGCCAAGTCCCTTCTGGGCTTTAAAGAAAGGAATTAGATGCAGAAAGAGAACTACATCCATTTTGCAAGGATGAGTACTGGGTCATGGGTCTTTACATTTTTTTGTAAAGGAAACCTTCCCAGGATGGTTATTCTTATGAACAGCCAAAACAGACATCCTTCTGACAATATAATTTGAAACTTCAGAAACATAGTTCAGGATCATCTGTTGTTCACATACATTTCACATTCTTTGTTTACTTTGAGTTTGGGGGTTTGGGGGGGTTGGTTTTGGTTTGGTTTTTTTTTTTTTTCTATTAAGTTTTTTTCTTAGCTCGAATTTTACAGCACTGCAAGAAAAAAAAGTATTGATCCTTTAAGGTTAAGAATTTGGTGCACTTAAATTATTCTAACCCAGAGAGTTTGAAATTTATAGTCCCTCTTGAACCTTCCTGCCTCACCAGCTTCCTTGGGAGGACCCTGCTGCAGGCTGCACGCCAACTGCAGTAAAATTTAAAGAGGTGAGAGAGAAACTTCCCAGAAAATATAAACATTTCATGGAAATGAAATAAGTCTTCCCTTATAGGAACTCACCTCAGCAAGCTTTAGATAAATGGAAAGGTATTCAGAATTGTGAGTGGATATAAAGTGTGGTGTTTTAGATACATTTGTTTATGAGCAATGCAGAAATGCGTATTGTCTTAGGACAGTAGAGTCAAACAGCAAGAGGCTGTGGAACCCCCTCCCCCTGTCCCGAGGTCAGCAGCGAGCACGAAAGCACAGGCTGCAGGGTTGGTTGGCTCTGGTTTATGCCTCCCTCCAGGACGGATGGCAGCCACACACACCTTCGCCCCCACCCCCCCGGAACAAATCCTCCGCTTGCTGCAGCCACAACACTTGAACTCATGACATCAATACACCCTGCGAGGGAGCTGAAATATTCCCTGAGTTCAGAGATGGGAAACTCAGAATAACAGCAACAAACAAGGCCCTGGAAAGTCCTCTCCTTCTGTGTCCGAGGTCTCTGGCTGACACAACACAGAAGGCTCACATGGCCACACAGTAACAACAACCATGGAGAGAAATAAAGTGTGAGCATTAGAAGGGCTGTAAATTCCTCAGCCCCACTCGCTGGGCACCGGGTCCCGAGGCTGCTCCTCTTGCAGCTTTCCGTGACGCGCGTTTCCTCAGAAATCTCACCACGTCCGTGGAGTGTCTGGAAAGCTGCTGGGAAAATGACATGCTGGAAATGAGAACAGGGATTTCAGAAAGGAACCTTTTTGCCTGGGAAGATGCTGGAGAATTCAGGTCCAGTGGTGGCTCAGAAATGCGAGGGGTTTGACGCATATCCGGTGCTGCTCTCTTTCTGAAGGTCTCTGTCATGACCTCAGAAGAAACCTGCCAAATGGATCTAAGCATTGCTTTTCTGGCCATCCTTCTCACAGGGCCGATCATTCATTCAACAGTGACTTATACAAAGATGATGGTAAATAGGACGTAGGTTTGTGCAGGCCCAGCCTCACCAGCTCGCTGCCCAGTGGTGGGGTATTTGCTCACACTGCACTCTACCCCAATCAGCAGTTTTTCCTCGTAAAAGCTTAACAGACCCCTAAGCATACCCACAAAACCGTACGTTCATTTCTGCACGTGCAGAAAAACCACAGATATAACCATGCTCTTATCAGGCTTGTCACATTTAATAGGAAATATAGGAAGGGAAAGCTGATGCACAGGATAAATCATGCATTACCCCCCAAGTTCCCAAGTTTTTGAAAGCATTTAGCAAACTCTCTGCAGTTTAATCCTTCTAAGGTTTCCTGTGTTACTCAGTGAATTTTAACTTCATGCTACTGCTGCAGATGTTGCTTATGTGGATGTAATTCTGTGAGAATGAACATCAGCAAAAGCAGAGAAGTGATGTTGCTCTCCAAAATGCCATTGAGTGTCACAGGACAGGTGCTCAGGATGTTTCTAACGCATAAAAGAAAGCAATTGCTGTCCTTCCGATGCCAGATTTTCTCCCTGTCTCTTCCATGGTTGGAAAAGCTCTACCTATTTTCCAGTAAGTGCACATACACATGCATACACCATGGCTGGATTCAGTAATTGAAAGTTGGCTTCATGTTTACTGAGATCACTAAGAGTTTTCTGAAAGTTCTTTTTAAAGGAGCTTTAAGAGACAATAAGCAGCAAGCTTGAACAAAAAGTTGTCAAAACATACATATGGAAAGGAGACAGTGTCACCCCACTCCTGCTGCACAGAAGTTTGGGGAATGACCCTAGGGAGAAGCATCACAGGCCATAAATCTTAATTTTAATCTTTTAGCCAAAAGCCATATCTTTCTAATCAGCTAATGGCATTTTGACAGGGCGTGCAGCTGAATTTCTGTAAAAGCGATGTGAGAAATACTGCAGGAATTCAGTAGTTTAGAGGCAAAATTCTTCACACCAGTGCCTTTGAAATGGGAGCACTGGTAGTGTTTGTCTGCTCTCTCAGAAAAGCTTTATTATCGACAATTTATTTTAGAAGTGTTATGAGTGATGTTACAGATCAAACAAGGATGTCATTGCTCTAGCCAAAAGCAGATGGGGTATGGACAGAGGGGTTTGCAATGCTCCCATGCCCTCCCCATTCCTCGTAGTTTAAAATTTAAACCTGCAGCCTCTTTGCAACCACAGCACTGTCCCTGGCCTCCCTCAGGGCTCTCTCACAGCCCTCCCATCAGTCCTCTCCATGCCATTTGTTTGCATCCTTGGCCACCTCCTGTTCCACCATTCCCTGCACCCTGGGCCCTACTTCCCAGTGCTGGCACGACCCACGCATGCAGGTTTCCAGGACAGACAGGCATGTTACTTTCATGGCTTGAATTACCTGTTGGCAAAACCCAGCCTGAGACCTGTGTTGGATGTCTGACAGCCGTCCACCTCACCAGTATGACCTTCCCTAGATGAAGGAGTTCTTCACCACCAGGAGCGACAGAGAGGGGTGAGGACTCTCGTGCTGGACGATGGGTACGTGGACACCCAAACGCTTGGCTGGCAGGGGTCTGTTAGAGAACAGCAGCCTCAGCACCTGGGCTACCCACGCATTCATGGCCAGAGTGGCACCTTTCCCCAAAGCCACAGTCAGCCCGGTCAAGTGCACTATTTCTCTTGGCCTTTAATCCATGCTTGTGCTTGTGTTTGTTCATTTTCTTCACCTTTCTGCTAATGAGGAGTAACTGGTTACCCTGTGGACCTTGCTGTACCCCAGAGGGTTTCCTGTGAGCACAGAGGACTAGACATGCATGGGTTCTCAGGACCACGTTTTAGCATTTCTGAGAAGTTATCACTTACAAATGCTACTACGAAGGCACAGGCAACCCCTGAGTGTGAGCATTGCGGGAGAGGGGCAAGAAGCCAGGGCTTGCTGTCACTGTTTAATGTATCTGCAGTATCCTGAAGGCATGCATGGAGGAGGCAGAGGGATAGCAGCAATGCTGCAGCTTCACTCTTTTTTGTGACATATTACATCCAGAAGAGAAAGAATTGCCTTATAGGGAGCATAAATCAGGGGCTGCTTTCAGCTTTTATAATAAGGTAAAGTTTGTATGAATATAATTATAGCCTCTGATGCAAATAAAACAAGATGTGACAGATACAGAAGGCTGCCACTACTAAGCTAATGCTATAAAACTTCAGTGACTAGCAGTTGGCAGGAAGTTCAAAGAAGTTTTTACTCTCCCCTGACACTGATATTGTGTCTAAGATATCTCTTTTTAAAGCTTTTTGTTGAATTTTATATACTTTTTAACACAATGATTAGTTAGGATTGCCTTGAGCTGCATCATTTAAGCAAAATTTATTGATTCCAAAGTACCAAATAACTTTCTTTGGTCACCAAAAAACAATGGTATGCTCTCTGTGGTATTTGTTTCTCGACAGTGATGTTATATTTTCATATAATTTATATTCTATTTTCCAAATTCAGACTAATTGAGGTTATTATTTAACTTCTCTCTAAAGCCAGTCTTACTGGATCTCTCTCAAAGATGACTTCACTCTGTATGATCCACAGGCAAATACATGGAGTTTTTATACATACACACAAACAGGTACAATCACCCGGCAGCAATGAAGAGTTCAGTTCCCCCACATCCTGAACAGATCCCTGTGGCTACCGGGACCCTAAGACAAGAGGAGCCGTCCTGATCCCCGCCAGCCCACTGCCTTTGGAGTTTGACACACCTTGGGAAGGACCGCTGTTTGTATGTTCTGATGTTACAGTCTTCCCTCAAGATCCATGACAGCCACTGTCAGAAATAGGACCACGGATTTCTGGTTTGATCCAGTATGTCTGGGCACCCCAGTGGCCATTAGTGCCTGGCTTTCAGGCAACTGCTCTGACCAGCAGCCTTTATTTCTCTTCCACCAGCAAGAAACATGAAAAAAATTGTCTATGAGGCATTTCAGAATCTGCAGTTTTAAAGTCTAAAGTGTCCTCCAGTGTGGGGTTTGGGTTTTTTTAATAGAGTACTTTCCTTACATGTGTAGCAGAGCAGTGTTCAAATGTGTGGGGAATGTTCTCTATCAGGTGTGCAGGTTTCACAAATGGATATAGCAACATTATTTCATCATCATCACCATCATGGCTTGGCTTCGCGGACGAAGATTTGGGAAGGGCTTTGCCCACGCTTATTGCAAGCGCGCTGATGGCTGAAAAGGCCAATGCGGGATAGGCAAGACCGGTTGCAAAGAGCACACCGGAGGGTCTCCTTGGGTGGTATTGCCATTTCGTCCCTTGCCTGTCACTACAGGGCTTTAAACGTGAGTACACCCTTCAAGCCTGCGCGGTGGATTTTTTAGGTGAGGCGCAGCGTGCGCGAGACTGGCCCCACCCTTTACACCTGAGGTTCATCTGCCAGGGCCGAGCGAGCTTGGACGGTGACAGCGAAGTCCTCAGGTCGTAGGTTTGGTTAGAGTATCCTTCTCTTAGATGGATGGCCTTACAGGGCTAAACGAGCTCCATCTGCCCGGGTTTGGAGTTAGAGTTGTCCTTCTCCTAGGATGGTTGCCCGAAGGCTAGTGAGCCCATCCTGCCCGTGGACACACTTTGTCTGACCCTTCAGTTGAGACCTGTCAGGCTTGGGAGACCCTACCGGAGGCATATGCCACCACCAGCATAGCTCTCAACTTCACAAGGGCACGCAAGCTCTTTCCCCACGGCAAGGGGGTGCCCGTGAAAGAGCAACATTATTTATAGGCCAGGTAAAGCACTTGGATCAGGTACACAATATCTAGAGGAACGTCCTGCCAGGAATTTATGGGATTTAGGGATTCTGATTACCTCTCTGTTAGAAGTTACCCAACTGTTCCCCGTTTGACCGCTTAGATACTCACCAAGTCTTCAATCACCATGACTCCTCACACAGATAACATTATGAGCAAGAGTAAATTATAATGATGAAGTCTCTGAGGGAGTATTTAAGCAAACTATAATTACAAAAGGTTACTATCTATGACACTTTCAACTGTGTATTCCTTATCACCAAGTCTCCTACAATTTGTAACCTTAATTTATAGCCTCCTGGGGTACGTTTGTCTTAACAATTTGCCACATTTCTCTGGTCTGACCCCTAAAAGGCTCAGAAATTAGGTTCCCTGATATACATTCTATGTTTTGTAAGGCTAGATGCTGTAACGATCATAAACACCACCACCATAGTGGTGGTTTCATAAGTCAGGATGCGTAATTCACATAGAGGTTTGCAGCCATGGCTTGTATTGCTTTTACTTCAGTAAATGTTTCTTTTGTTGGCACACATTTTACCCTTGCAAATAAAGCAGGGTGCTGGCTGCATTGGTGAGCTAATTCCAAAGAGCAACTTTCCTTTTGTCACCTGGATTCAGCAATTCCCCACGTCACTAAAGCAGATCTTTCCATACAATGTCATGCATGTCCATGTCAGTTCTGCTCTAGCAAATTCCTCTGAGTCCTTTGAATGGGCCCTCAGAGCTTTGACACAGAGAGCCCCTGCACAAAGCTATTGGGGTTAGTCACCCTCTTCCCCAAGGGGAATTGGAGGCTTGATGCCGCTCAAAGCAAATGTCAGCTTTTGTGCTACCAGACCAGGAAGGCGGTGGCTATAAATCTCTGATTGGAGACGACTAGACCCACAAATTGGATGATCCTGCAGAAACCCATCCAGGCACCCACAGGCTTTAAGTTTTTGTTCTGTTGCCTTTACTAGCATTAACCCTAAAGCCAAACCCCAGAAGGCAGTGTCTCACCTCAAGCTGCACAGCATAGTGGATGCAGGGAAGGGTAGGAAAACTAACCGCTTGCATGGGCCAACATGCTGTTTTAAATCTCAGGTATAATAGTTATTGTTTGTTTTCCTTAGGTCACTGCAGCAAAAGCAAGGGGAACATTACCATGTGAAAAATGTGATACATGATATAAGAGATGGTCATACCCATCTGTGCCATTCTCCTTTATCTCTCACTATTGCAGGCCACCCAGTCTTCACCTCCACTGCAGCTGTGAGAGCCATTTAAACATAGCTGCTTTCACTCGGAGCAATATGGCTTTCACCAAGTCATTTGATGTTTTGAGCATTTTAAAGTTTTGCAAGGTGCCCTTTTTTGACAGCCTCACTGAATAAGACTCTGCAGTAACCTAACAGCGGTCAGTGCCAAAGAGCAGGCAGTCCTCAGCACTGCTGGCTAATCGTCCCTCCACATATCCGGCACCTATTCTAGTCTGAGATCTCTTGAAGGTATTAGAAACAAAGAGCGACAGTGGCAGCAGAGAACAGCCTTGGGCAAAGGGAAACAAAAAGATCCGATGCACCTGCAGAGCGACAGCAACTTGCCCCATTGATGCAGCCAGAGCAGAAGCTCTGGGCCAGCGCTGGGAAGGCCATGTAGCAGCTGTGGTTCACACTATTCAGTGAAACAATTAATGCAATCAGTTACTTTCCAAGAATGTCTTGTCTAATGAACCACTGGGCCATTAACCTGAACAGTCATAATGGATATTCCCAAGTCAGTATTGCTTGAATAATCCCCAAGGGAATAATCAGAAGTGCATCACATGGAGGAATGTGTAATTCATTACCAGACCCTAATACAAAGACTCCCTAGCATGCTGTCAGTGATTTAGAAGGGAGACAGTGGATGAAAGACAAAAGAGGAAGAGTCACAAGATGTAGGGGTAGCTGATGTTAATATCTTGCTACAAATTTAGAGAATTTTTTTATCTCTTTAATGGCATTAAGACTGCAGACGTGAGGCAGAGAAGGAAGTTCTTTAAACGCAATGGTGAGATTGCTTCTAGATACGGTATTTAGCCTTCCCTGGCTAGTCTACCAGTCCTATTTGCTCCCTGTTTATTGTAGACCCTGCTGGTGGCTACAAGATGCATGCTTCAGTCATGACACTTCATACTTAGGTTCCTCTCTAGTTAGCCAGTTAATCCCATCCTTGAAGCAACCCAAGCAGAGCTGGCTGAGTGATTCACACAAGGTATACTCCAAGCAGCAATGAAGCACTGTTGCAGTCTGTATCCCTACACAATAAGAGCTGGTAGGCACAGCAGGATAGAGATAGGAGCGTCATAGGAGAAGACATGTTTATTTGAAAGCTTATTTGAAAAGGGGAAAATGTGGACAGTGACTGGCAAAATTGACTGACTGGAGGTGGCCTCCCAGACATGATAGCAAGCAGGATACGGCAGCAAGATGCTATAAACTGTGATGGACCATGGAGAAAAGTCAAGTAGCACACATTTGAGGCAATGCAGAGAGCCAGTGGATTAACAGAGAGCTCAGTTGAAAAGTATCTTTGCAGTTTGGGCAGGGAGGCAGAGAGAGGAAGTCTAGAAATGAAGGGTGCAGTATTGGAGCAGAAAATGCTGAGAGTTTTAGTAAGAATTTTTAAAATCTCAGTCAAGTTTAAACTGATTCAAACAAGTGAATTCCTGTTATCTTTCCAGGTACCTACAAGTCCGTCTGTTAGGGCATCATCTTGTATCTGCTTTTATACAGTACAAGGTGAATGATTTTCTGTCATCCTGTTTATATTAATTATGAGCCAGATGTAAAACGTGCTGATCCCATGCCTGTCAAACTCATCAAGGTATTCAGCAAACTCAGGCCTACAGCCTGTGTGCATGGAGAAAACAAAGTCAATGTCGGGGGACTGTTCTTGTCTCTCAAATGTTCCACGCACTGTACACATCTGCTGTGTTTTCAAATGGTGGTAGCAAAGTTCATTGCTGCTGAATGTCGGTACACAGTTAGATAACCAGCAGCCTGGTAAAGAAGCCGCATCCTACTTCCTTCTCTCTCTCTGAACACACATACACACATCACCCCCCTTCCCAATATTCATTTAATTTCAGACCAAACAGATCAATATGATGCTTGAACCAAAACTTTAGAGCAAGCACCTGGCTGTGGTACTCCAGGTTCTCCATAACAAGCAGGATCTTAGAGGTTACTTCGGTTGATATAAAGCCAATCTCAGAGGGAGTTCCAACCCTAAAGGGCCTTTACCAGTGAGTTCATAGGATGGGGTACCAGATGAATGTCAAGGGTATGTGAAAGGCTACCCTATCAACGTTACCATGGGGAAAAAAGAAAAAACAAAACAAAACAAAAACAAAAAAAAAGGGGGGGGGAAAGTTGGAGAGAGAAAAATAGACATTGTAAGCTGCTGAACTTTCACCACCATGTCCACGGGAAAAGACACGTCCTGCCCTGCACCACCAGACTTGCTCTGCAGTATCCTGACTGCTTATTTCAAGGTGATTAGAAATGTTGAGAGATGCTGCTCTGGAATAATGAACACAGCTTGGAGCACAAGCCCGTGTCCGTGCAGGATCTGCCAGCGATGCTCAAAAACTCCAAGGGGAGCAAGGTCCCAGCTGAGTCCTGGGCAGGGGCCACATTGATGCTGTAGTGCACCATTATCGCACAGTAACGAGGGCGGGCAGGGACTGGAGAATCTGAATGTCCATGGCACTAGGAGTCAGCTATTACAAAATTAAGCTAAGCTGGCACCTCATAAAATCCCTTTGGTGGAAAAGCTCCCTTTACACACCTAAGACTGTTAGAGAGCATAAATAATTCACTGTCCTCTATCTTTCTTACTGCAGAAAATATTTCAGGTAATACAGACATTATAAGAACATAAAAACAGAGCTATACATCCACCATCCACATTTTTTGCCTCATAAGGATGAAGAGTACATTAAGTGACCTTCCTTTCCAATAGGATAAGAATTCTAATGCCAGCTTAAGAAACTTAAAAGTTGTTAGCAGTTATATATTACTGGCAACATATTTTAAACCAGGCAGCTATGAAAAAAAGTCATAAAAAATGCAATTAAATGTCTGAACTGTTGCTATTTTGGAAATTAAAACAACACACAGTATCCTTGCTGCAGCTTATATTACTTACTTATGACTTGTGCACAGTTATTCTCACCAGTTTAACCATGCTTCTTTTCCATAAAAGTCTGCTGTTAATAGGTCCTTTGGGAACCCTGAAAATAACAAGAGCTGTAATAAAAAAATTAATAACACTGAAAAAACCTCAAGTTAGAAAGGCTTTTTAGAGCACATTAAAGGTTCTATTTAAAAAAAAAAAAAAAAAAAAAAGCAGAGAACCCCCCACCCCGTGCTCTGTAGCAGGTAAATGTGAACTACTGTTGCTGACATGTAAAAGAAGGGAAGTCCTGTCTTCAGGAGAGTGTCATGACTTTACTATGCACACGACTCTGTGGTTACTGAGAATATGACTGGACCCTCTGATGTTGCATTAAAGAATCTTGTTCTCCTGATAAAATCATACACAATACCATGGGGTGCCAGTGAACATCAGTCATGTTTACATTATTTCCACATATAAATTCTTCCTGTACATGAAAAATTTGGAAGGTAGCACTGCCCAATTCACTAAAAAAAAGAAATCAGATTCATTTAAGGTTACAAAATCTCCAAATGGAGAGCACTAAGGGAGAGAAGGAAAGAGAATTACAAACAAAACACGTTACTGAATATTGCCAGATGGTAGAATGCTGAATTCTGAACTGTGGTTTCAAATCATAATGGCTTGCTCTTCCCTATTGCTCAGAATTTGTCACACATTTGTCTAACTGGGACACTGATGGGGAGTGTATGTTGTAGGACTACAAAGACTTCTAAAGATTTTGCTGTTTCAAATGGAAATTTGCAGAGAACCCCCCACTCCGTGCTCTATAGCAGGTATGGAAATGGTTTCAAATGGAAATGGTAAATAGTCTGACAAGGCAGAAAAAGCACTGTAAGCAGATATTTCTATCCCAAATGTGAGAAAAATTCACAAAAAATGGTTATATTGATGGAAGGTGATGAAACAAATTTCATTAGAGTGAGTCTAAAGGTTATTAAAGAGCAGTAATTAAAGTCAGATGTTTTTAAATCAGCAAATTCAAATCAGCAAATTCAAATAATTTGCATCCAAGCACTCAAGAAGAAATAAGTGAAGATTGACTTGAACTTTCAATGCTAATTCTTTCAAGAGGCCTTGGAACATTTGCAAGCAAGCTGAATTATTTTGGCTGCTAATAAAAATTCTGACATTTGTACAATTCACAATGATCACAAATCTTTATCTGCATAGCATGTGCAGAAGAAAACAGCGCAATCCTTGATGGGTCTTCCGCTGCTGGACTTCTCGGCTATTTCTGCTGGAGATACTGTCACTGTCTTTCTCAGGACAGAAAATGTGAGACAGGAGCAAAGCTGGGAAGTATCAGTCAGTAGGTCTCTCAGTATGCCCAGAGGAACCAGGGAGGGAATGAGATGCACTTAAGAGTAGTGCTGGAAGCAAAATCCACTTCAGGAATAAATCAGCAGCCATTACAAAATGACTAACAGTCTAACTACTTTCCCATCTCTCAAGTGTTGTGGGAAACATGAGGCAGCTGTGGATACATTACACATACTTCTTGTGTTTGTGGATTATAAAGATTTGTTACCACATCCTCCGTTAGCCACTGAAGCTAACAGCACTGAAAGTGTGCAGAGAAACCCAAGCTCTTGGTGGAGCAATGAAGGTACAGCACCATAAACTCATTCTTGTCTCATATGAGGGTGTGCAAGCCCTCCTTGGACAGCTACCCTAGGGGAAAGGATCCCTCAGACCCTTGGAAAACGTGAAAAACACACCATAGAAAGGATGCTGTAACCTGTTTGGAAACAGGTGATCTGCAGTGGCAAGGTGGCAAAAGGAGCTCCTTGGGGCATGTGTCTCCTTCTCTTCCCCAAAATGCCAAGTGCCCATCCTGTCCTTTTATGAAGCCAGAAGAAAACCAAGGAAAAATCACATCTATGGTGGATCCTTTGGCTGCAGTCTGTGGTCAGGGTTTTGAAGCCTAGACAGACTCTATGTTTTAACATTCTTTTTAAAAAAAATTTTTTTTCATTCCTAGCTCTTCTTTTTAATCCAGTGTAACTACTCAAGTGATTAAAAATAATTACGTGAACTGATCACAACCAAAAGAGGTCACCACCAGAAGCCAGTTTTGTTTATTCTTGTATTATCCAGACTTTGTAATGTAAAACATTAATAGAAGAGCACTTTGGTAAAAGCACATGCAAAATCCTTGATGTGATGGAAACAACTCTGAAGACAAGTTGTAAAAGCCCAGATGTGTGAGAAATCTGACTCTGCAGCCTGTTAAACTGCAGACTTTGGTGTAAGATATATTTTAATAACTAGAACATCCTCTGCAAAGGTGAACAAATGCTAACAGACCACACTGTACTATATTGCTCTGAGAGCTGTTACTTTTATTATTCATTATCCCAGCACCCAAAATATGTCAGGCAACAAACAAATGTGAAGGTATTAACATACAGGTTACTCCAGGCAGAATACTGAAGGATTGCCATGCTAAACATGTTTAATTTGAACTTTAAGACAGTAGGCAATTGGAAGTGCTTACTAAATATTAATTGTATATGAGATGGACAAACATGTGGGTTTATTGTTTTATAACCAAACAATGCTAGCAATGTGTATATAGTCCTGCAGCAGTGGTGTCCAAGACCTAGATCTCTGGCAGCTGATGTCAGCTTTTATGGACTCAGAGCAAAACACTGTTACTGACAAAACTATTGAAACTTCCTCTTGCTTGCTCTCTCCAAAGAACACTTTGTGTAGCTGTGAACTGCCTTGCTACACAGAGAAGCAAAATGGTTAACTAGTGAACTGACATCTGGAGCTCCAAAAGAGCCAAGAATGTTACTGCAGAGGTCGCAAGGTGAGTTGTGTAGTCCCCGAATAAAATGAACCAGGAGATTTTATGTACAGAGTATCACATTTCTGAGCATATTCTTGACATCTTGTCATATACACATCACCACTGTTATAAATGGGTCGTAATAGCAGTTCCCTTTGTATGCAGCACTTAAACATAGAGTATTCTTCCAACAAATTCCCTGGTTTTGAAGAGATTTGAAAGCCATACATTCTTAAAGCAATAAGCTCAGTATGAATGAATAATGAGTACCTGTGAGGTGTAGACAATGACTAACCAGTGGAGACAAGGACATTTGTACAATTTCTCCCATCTTTTTATTTAATTCTTCTATTCATCTATACATCTACCTGGCAAAACTGGCAGCAAGAGAGAAGAATTATCCGTGGAAACTACTTGTGAAATTATGAGGATGTAAAATGTTCTTTGAGCTCTTAACGGTGTTTAAACAGGAGAAATACATTCCATGTGCTGCAGAGCAAAAGCAGCATGTTGCAGGAAGCCAAGTCAAAATAGACACAGCTTGGTGGGAAAGCCTTGGCTGGGAAGTGCAGCTGGCAATGATGGTCATTGTCACAGGCCCCTTCACCTGCTCTGTGCTTCCCCATGCTTCACTGATGTCTCACATCAGAGACAGCAGGCAAGGTGAGGCAAAACCTTCTCCTCCTTACGATTCTGGCAGTTGGGCACTCCATGTGTCTCATCTGACTTCCCTTTGCAGTGTCAGCTTCTTCCTAAACACACTGCTTAGAGCTCGTCCTGCCAGAAGCAACAGTTTTTAATATCTCCAAAGATGTGAAAGAAACCATGGATGTTATATCTTTCACTGTTTAAAACCTGCTAAGCATCCTGTGAATTCCACAGCATGGCCATGCAGAGAAGCCTTTCCTGGCCACCTTTGCATTTGTTCTCACTTTACAAGACAGGATAAATGTGAGAGCATGATTTTCTGTGGACTTTTTTGACTTCTTATTATTACATTCTCTCTTCTTCATCTTTTCCCTCAACAAAACCAAGTTTTTTACAGTAGAATTGAACCCTTTTTGTTGCCTGCCTCTGGACTCACTGATCCTTGTATTGTATCATTCTAAGAATGAGGAGAGAAGTGGACAGAGTAGTCCTAGAGCTTGGATCTGAGTAATGCAATTATAACACTTTCTAGTTTGTTTGCCTAATTTTTATTTACCACTTTTCTTTGACTAAGGGCTGCACTTCCTCTGCAGAATTTGCTCTCCCATCTGTTCTCCTTCTTGCCAGCAGCCAAAAAGTGTTCTCGCTCCTCTGAAAGTGTGAGGGTACCCAGGCATCCGACATCCACACTATCTGCACTTCCACAGAGTTTACTTTGCACTGACTCTGCAGATTTACTTGAACGCCACAAGCACCTGGTGAGCACTCCAAGAGTGTTGTCTAAACAACAGCATCTCCCTGTTGTGCTTTTCCATTTATTTCCTTCACAGTAAACCTTCTGTCACCAGCAGCAGCAATGCCAAAGGCCCCTGATCACCAAAGTAAAGTTATATTTTCTCCAAAAGTTATGTCAGTAGAATACTTCAAAGCCACATTTGTTGTAAAATTCAGACTTGATCCTACATAGTGTCCCTTAGGAAGTTTTGTGTACTTCTTCCAAATTGTCTTTTTAGTTTGGTTGCCCTGTAACATTTTCTCTGGCAATCTGACAATGCCAACTGACCAGCAGTAACACTGCAAATCCAGCAAGTTATTGATGTTTTTATGAATTGTAGCTAAGAGACATCAGTTCAGCTAAGTTGTAAATAGCCTACATGGGCCTCATCAAGTCACCTCTAACATCAGCTCTGCTTAATGCAAAAGGCTGAGGGGAAGTGTGGCGGTCCCAAGCCTCTGTCACAGAAACAGGGCTGGGGCACTTGCCCTGATGACTGCAATAGGATAGAGACTCATTTGCATATGCCAACGACTACCCTGAGCACTGGGTAAATGCTGGAACACATGACAGGGCCATTTCAGTAGAATGCCAGAGATCAGCTCTAAATTCTAATGTCGCTAGTTTTCAGACTTACGATAAGGGAGACTAGCCAACATTTTACTCTGCTAAACATGACTTTCTTCCCTGCAACACCAACAATGAACCTCTGCAGATAAACAACGCAAGGCAGTCTCCTTACAACAGGTCTGAGGCAAGAGTGACCAAGACTCCACGTTTTGCGAGAAAGCAATGAGGATTACAGATTGCAGTCCTTCACAGAGCATCCATCTGCCATCTATAACCAACATTTAGTAAAGCCATTTCTTTTCAAGCTTACAAGCTGTTTCCTTCTTGCAAAAACATTTCCAACTCAGTAACAGTCGATACAGAAAAATACCTATATGGTTAAAACAAGAGCTGTGCAGGAAAAGCTACTTTTCTAGCTGCAGTGTGGCAGAAGTCCTGTTGGTCATATCTATGGTTTTACCCAGGGTGAAAGGAGTGGTTAACGACCCTGCATGCCTGTTGCTTCCACCACAGTAGAGTCCATTTCCAACCCACTCTGTGCTAAGATCTGAGGGTGCAGATGCTTCCTGGTGTTTTGGGTTTGTACCAGGAGATGGTCACCACCACTGCTTTGTTAATATCTATTGTCAATGCTGACAAATGTGCAAGTCTACCTTCAGACAAGAACTGGAAATATTACTGGGATTATCTTGCATGTCAATGTCACTATCCAGTCACTTAACAATCACTCAAAGAAATGATATAAAATATCACTTTTTTACATAGATGAATAATAGAGTGTTTGTCAGTCACTTCTAGGCTGACTGAGCCCCTTTAACTCTCTGAAACTAGAGTCCTTTTTTTTCCAAACCTCCCGAGAAAATGTTGACAAAACAGGCAATTTTCTGTAATTTCTCTGTGAGCTTCTGTCAGCACGAGAGGCAGTCAGAGCCCGCTCATTTCAGATAACACCACGGGGTAACCTTTGACATCCACCCCCTCGCTGCCTTCGGAGGCTCCTCTAAGTGCAACAGTTGTGTCTTTCAGGTTGCAGGATGCAGGCCCACAATTTGGGCTCTTGTTCGCTGAAGGCAGCCTTTGTTTCCCAGCTGACTAAGAAGCTCTTATAAAAGGGATAAGAAATGTAGTTAATAGCTTGAGAGTGGCCTAATCATCGGCTGCTATTACCCCTCCAATATTAGGGAGGATGACAGACCTATCAATAACAGAGCCCCAGGTGAGGTTCGGGAGCTGATAATGTGAACTTTGGCTTGATCTTTGCTCTGCAGAGCACAGTACTTATTTGAAAGAGAAGCCAGCATCTATTTTTTTCTTCATATTGTGCCAAAAATCATTCAGCTGAGCAGCTTTTGTTGTGTTTTTCTATCTTAAACCACAGTGATTTGACCAATTTCATTTATAAGCAGAGATGAAAACTTAAGAACTCTCCTATCAGACCACGTAAGCTGGAGATACACACCTGTGTACTTGTGTCCACCAATGTGATAGGAAAATGAGGTGAAATGAGAAAGCAGGTCTCCATGTGCTCCTTGTCTTTACATACATGTGAGGGCAGTCACATACACAGACAGATTTGCACACGCGTGCATCACACACGTACTGGTTTCCCAGCAGTTTGTGTTTCCTTGCGTAAACAACAGATGAAAACTAAACATTTAGTAAACACATCATAATACAATCTTATAGTCATGACAAACTACGCCACCAGCAAAAGCTACAGACTAGTGCATCTGAATATACTCTTGCCTGAAAACAAGGCTTGGGCACACTGTACCAGAGACTCTCATACAATCTCAGAAGTTATTAGCCTGGGTCCGGCCTCCATACATCCCAGTGGCCATCACCACCTGTTTCAGAGGAAGTGCAGGAGCTCTGCATTAAGAGATGGGAGAGACATCCTATCTTTTTCGATCCGTATTAAACCACACGCTACCCACTATTTAAAGGTCTTCCACAAGCACCTTTATCAACAATATACATACAGCTCTTGTTAAAATCCAGATAGAAAGAGCTTCCTGTGTCGCTGGGCCCCATATCCCTGTGTGTGTTCAGTCACAGAGAAAGTCTTCCTGCTCTGGTGATAAAAGACAGGAAAGCCCCATCCCCATCCAGATTTTTGTCTCAGCTCTCTTTTCTCATCTCGTTCTTGGAAAGCATAGATCACAGTTCTGGACTCTCAGTAAGTAACCCCCAAAACCAGCTCTTTAGTGCTCAGGGTATACGGCACCAAGGCTGGAAATGAGATCTCCACCCTGGCGTCAGAGTGCAGAAGTACATTTCAGAGCGCATTTTCTGTGCTGCCTGCAGACAGCACCTTTATTATGCTGTTCTTCTCCAGAGCACTGACTGCTTTTCTCCCAGAGGCTGAGGGTCAGTCAGGGACCTGTCTTCCATTCCACCCACACACAAAGGAGGTTATGAAGGGCTGTCAGCTCAGGGAGCTCTACTTCCTTCGTGGGGGGAAAAGGAAGAACATGTTTGCATCTTCCACCCCAGGCTAGGAAAAGACAGAGGGAATCTGTTTGATTTTAGTCCTAGCTGGGGCACCTCTTTAAGAGACGGGGGGCTGGAGGCAGTGGGAGGTGGAAGCTGAAGGTGTCCAGGTCTGATGCAGGGATAAGGGAATCAGGGCAGAGTGGTGGATGGGATGACCCCCCCGACTGCTCTCCTGGGTGTGTTCTCTGCCCCTGGTCTAGAGGAGAAATTAGGGTAGGCCCTCATCACCACAGGCTCAGTTCCAGCCCTGCAGAAATTGGTGGGAGTCTTTCCAATGGCTGCAGTATTCCTGGGGTCTGAGGCTGTAAGCAACTGCTGCTCAAGTAACTGGTACTGGGACTAATTCACCTTTTGTCATGACACTGAGAAACCCAGGATGCAAACCACAGAGTCCTTAGCAGGCAGCTGCATGCTCCCATTACGACGCACTGAATGAAGCTTAGAATTTAGAAGGGATCACAGATAAACAGGTTTTCTTTGTCATCAAACTATGTTTAGTTTGGTTTGTTTTTAAAAAAATATTTCTGTTTAATCTTTTTCTTTTGAAATAAGGGAACCTTTAATATAGCCAAAGTGGATGCTGTTTTTAAACAGATCCAGTCTTTTGAGAGTGGCTTTGTTTTCATCAGGTATTTAACTGGAGTTTTGTTACTAATGCTACAGTAGCTAATGCCAGTATAATACTTGCCTGAAATATTACTCAGAACTGCTTAGGCTAATATTTCCAAAGCCAGAATTCTTTAAAAAGCTAAGGGCACAATCTCAAATGGCTGAGAGCCACATACCACAAAGTCTGACGATAAAACTTATTTTACTCTAGGCAAGTTCTCTATTCTTAAACTATTGTGGCAACTCTGGCATCAGCTTCTGCCACACATCCTTTTTCTAAGCATCGGTCACGGCAGTCTGAAAAGCGTAAGAATTTATAACCCTAACACTCATGAGAGGATGCAGGGAACAGATTGGGATCTAAACCCATGGAAATGTGAGACCAGGAAGAAATAATCTCTCTGAATGCCAGCATCACGCAAAGGTACAGGAACCATCCCAGCTGCACTCTGGGACCCTCTGCGATTTCCTGGCTCAGAGGATTAAGCAGTTCTCTGCAGAGAGACTGCTTCATCCAGCTACTGCTGCCTTGGCCTAGGAGCACAGAGAAGAGCAGTTCTGATCCAAAGATGCAGCGGTTCCAGATGTTAAGGCCCACTAGCAGCCAGGCCCTGCATGCAGAGCGCCCCAACCAGCCACAGCACTCACTTGCTGGGCACAGGCGTCCCACATCAGCAGAGCTGGCCCCTGCCTCCTGCCCAGAGTGCCAGGCACTGGCCGCCTTTCAGCTCTAAACCAGGACGCAACCCTGACATGCCAGAAAGGCTTAATATATGCATCCGCAAGGCCTGCCACAGGCAGCAGGCTGGATGTCCCAGTCCCCTTGATGTCGTGCTTGAGAATGATGGTGGGTCTGCAGTCCTGCCGTGTTCACAGCACGGCAACACGCAAACCCGGTCTGGAGGAAGGCTCTGGTTTTCTAGCACCAGGATGAGCAGGATGCTGACTGATTTGGCCGTGCCTTTCATATGCAGTTCAACCGATATGCATTCGGGCCGCTGCCACATCTTGTCCAGTCTAGGATGTGCGTTTGGAACACCCTCCTTTGTCTGCTAAACTCAGACTGTTTTCTGTGAGTGAGGCAGGTTTGATGTTTCCATTGTGCTGCAGCAATGTCATTAGTTATATTAACTACCCCTCCACCCAGAAATGACAATCCAGCCTATCTCCAAATTAGCCTTTTTATTGAAATCAATAAAGGAGAAAACACATGACACTAAACTATTTGCTGGCAGCTTTGTTATAAACTCATTACTGGAAAAACAGCAACTGGACAGACCTTTAACCACTCTCATTGATTCCAGCGCAGCAAGAGTGATCTATTGAGTCAATCAGTGAAGTTACTGCGGTTATCGGTGTCCGTATGCTACTCTGCTTAGGAATCAGCCAGATGGCTTGAAAAAGTCCCCCTGTGCAGGACAGTTGTAAGCCAGGTATAAGTCTCACAAAAGCAAAAATTACACCACCACCCTCCCCGAAGAGACCTGGTTTAAAGGCGTTATTTCACATTCTAGAAAAACTAAACTAAACTGAACTTGCAATTCCAGTGCCTGAATGGCTGACCACACTCACTTCGGCTTCTGTAGCTGTTTAGTCTTGTGGGTGACCTGCTCATGCATTTCCCCACACCACATCTGGCAGTGCCTCAGGAGTCAGATCTGCACACCCTCATGCTTAGGCATCCAGCTGATGCCTTTGCACAGCTCGTAAGGTCCAGGAAGACACGACGCAGACATCAACAGCAGGCCCTGCACAAGCCGCTTCCAGCACACTCTGTAGTTTATGCAGTTCTGCAGAGATGTGCTTTTAAGAACTGAACAGAGGTTTCAAGGGATACATTCATACAGGTGATTTTTTAGGACAGACCCTTTCTGACCCTCACTGCCAGTGCCATGCCAAAAGTTTCAGCCTCTTCAACACCGGTAACGCTCAGGGCTATGTACCTAAGGAAAGGTTAACATTGCTTTTTCCCTCTAGAGACTAGACTGGTAAGTTCCATTTGTGTTCCTCAGAATTTCTTTTTCATCGATGTTGCTGATAGAAACAAGGCAGCATCAGTATTAATACAATGCTCTATGTCTCATTTCTGGCCTTATGACAGAATTTAAACAGTAAAACACTTAAAATAAGATTTGTTTCGCAAGAAAGAATGAATTGAATTTTTGCAGGTATCCAGTATCTAAGAGCTTTAAAGGGCCAGCATCTGATAACAAAATATTCCTGCATGAGTCTGGTATAAGTTTATTCCTAAATACATATTTACTTGCAGGTATTTGGCATTAAGCTGCTTCTTGAAAATACCAGGATACAGCATATGATACCAAATTGCTTTTTAATATTCTTTTTGTCTATGGTGCCCCCAGATAAGCATCTTCTCATAAGTATCCATGAAGTTTAAAAAAAAGCCAGAAATTCAGACTGAAAGCAAACCCTTTGTTTGCTGAGAATAAGGCAAATTTTTTTTGAGGCATGTGACACAGAATTTTCCTTTTTCCCCCTCAGAAAATCTCTGTAACGCCACCACAATTTAGAAGTGAATTTCAAAGTTCTTCCAGCCATGTTTACAGTTTAAATGCAGCTGCCTTTCACTTGCTACTGGATGGGTCTTGCTAGGGTGGGACAGGAGAGCCTACCCTCCTCAGCATCCCCGCATGCCCTCTGGCAGCCCATGGGCTCACACGGCAGCTGGGACTGCTGCTGCCCAGGACATGAGTTGTGCCCATCGCCAGTAATAGGCAGGGCAATGGCGTTTGTGCCAAAGACACCATCTCAACAACAAAGATGCGTGCTCCTCCTGACAGCTGTACTAAAGCTAAGTGAAAAAGTTTTTCTGCTTTATAGATTTTTTCTTTTTAATAGAGTTTCCTATTAGAAGACACTAACTTCTTTTTACAGAATTTCGTGAGGATACTCAAATTCACCCTAGGGAGAATTAATTCTATTCACTCAATTGAGAACCAACTATTTCCCTTGGGAACTTTCTGCAGGTTTCTCCCTAGGATGAAATTCACTATTTTTACATGAAAACATAGTTAACTATTGCCAAAGTTGTTGGGTTTGTTTGAGCTTTACAAAATAACTATTTTACATGACAGTAATAAATAGCATTTTTCCCAAGAAAAACAGCAAGCAAATTAAAGGAAATGTAAGAACATATACTTGTAAAATTTTCTAGAGACCAAAAGCACTTCAACTTTATTATACAAAAATAAATGCGTATAACCTCAGAACGCTCCTCTGAATGCCAGAGATAAGAAAACGAAAACAGGATGATTAATTAGACCAAAATTTTCCAGGGAGATTTCATCTATTAGTTTCATGGACTAACAAGGCACAGCCCAGCACCAGGATAATATCACTTTTTTGTCCCTGTGAGCAAAAAAACCCATAGTGTCAATAGCCTCCTGGGCAAGACTAAAGGTTTTTCACAGAATTCTAATCACTGCCACACAGCTGAAATTTCTTACCCATTTGAAAACACGCTAAACTACACCAGTTGCTTTGGGAAGCCAACGCACAACCCCAAAGTTACAGATATTCATGCAGTCACACAAAATTGCCTCAAAAAAAGAGACTGAAGATGATTTTGGCAGAATACAGAAACATGCAAACCTAGAAGCAACAGTGTAGTGATTTTCAACTTCAATTATTTCAGCCAACAGAAGCACATGTGCAAGAGCCCTGTGGAAGGACATGTGAGCATCTTCAGCCCATCAAGCTGCACTGCCACACTTAGGGAAACCTGATAAGCACCGCAGGGCCAAGCCAGCAGCACACCTGCAGAAGGTCAGCACGGATTTCATCAGCACAAAGGCAACACTCAACAGACTAGCAGGTTGTTCTGCTCTCAGAACCTCTTTCTGGAGAGATTTCAAAGAAGCTCATTCAGAATAGCCACCATTTATGAAAGGGCTTTGTGGACCCATTCAGTGTGAGCATCTGAGTTGCCTCAGCTTCCTCATGGTAGAAGACTATGGCAGCAGGAGTCCATCATGAAAACTGAGCAAGTTTTCAGCTTTCTAGTACCGTTCCTTGAGCCAAACTTTCATCATACATTTCAAGAATTCAGTCCAAGGGAAGGAGTGCCAGACTTCAAGTGCTCCACTAAAAACGGTTCACACATTTTTTCACATAACTTTTTTATGTGACATCTATATACGGACAATGACAGCTCTGCCATGAATTCAAAGAGAGCTGCTCCCCAATAGCTGCATCTTAGCACTCTCTCCATGTTCAAAAGCACACCTGCCAGTCACCAGGAGAGCGCCTGGGGCCAGTGTGGGCGAGAGCTGCCCCAGCACCCTGGCCCCATGCACTCCCCCTGGCTCTAACTGGGCCCCCAGGGAAGGCACAAGCTCTGCTAGATCCCATTCCAAAATGCCAGACAAGTGCTGACTTGATAGTACCTTAAAATTCTGTTTCCTGGGTTAAATTAATCTGATTTTTTTTCATGTTTCAGATTGCAAACATTTGGATTTGCAAGGCTTCTGCTTATCATAATGAGTAGCATCTTTCTGCCACATAAGATCTGCATGATATTTTTCCCCTACAGAATTCGAAATTTAATGGCCTTTACAAACATAATTTGGATGAAAGGATGAGCCAGGATTTTCTGCACTCTAGATGGCAACCATTTTATGACTCACTGTCTTATGACTGAAGGGCTTTTCAACTTACGGTACAAGAAAATCTTGCTCCCAGGCCATTCCATACTTCACTGCAACTGAGGTAGAGGTACTGTAGTTTTCTGGTAGCAACAGCGACAGACAGTCTCATACTCATACATCCTATGCTAAGAAGTTTTTTTTTTTCCTCAGCCACCTGTGTGTTACACTGCTGCTTCTTCAAATTTTCTCCTTTCATATCCCCTGGCATTCAAAACTTTCAGTGGGATTATTGTTTCTTCTTGGCTCTCTGTCCTGAAATGTTATTAATTTTGCAGTTTGATTCCATACATTCTCAGCTCCCAGTAATCAAAATTGCAAGAATTTAGGTCCAGTCTGCATCAGACTTTTAAACTGTGAAGTGCTTTGGGATCCTCCAGTACCAGAGCAGATAGAGCATCTCTGATAATATCAGCTCCTGAATGTCCTTTCCTCATGCAAAACTACAAAGCTTACAATGGAAATGAACTTTTCCTTGCTACTTTTTCCTTGAACTGTTAAACTGACCTTGTCAAACATCAGTGCTTGGCAGGTAGGAGGTAAAATATTTTTTTCAGAGCTTTATTTCACTCTTGAGAGGATGTGACAAGCAACTAGTCATATATTGGTCCAGTATTCCCTTGGCTATTTGGGAAAGACACAGAGGGTTTCCAAGATTAGAAACACAGGCAACAGCAGTGTACTGTACATCTTGCTGAAAAGTTCCTAAGCTACACATTTTAATTCAAAATTATATCCCAATTTTCAAGGTCCAGGTTAGTGGCTTCTCTGGAGACAGTTTGGGGATGTCATGCTTTGATCTCTCATTCAGTTCAGAGGAAACGAAACAAAAGGCAAGGAAAGGGTTTAGTTAAATGGCCAAGTCTCCCTTATTCCCATCATATTGCAGAGTCAACTATATCCCATTTTAAAGTGAAAGAAAGGAGATACTGCTGTAAAGGGCACAGACTCGAACCCTGATTTCATACCGGAATGGGCTAATGTACTCTTCATGGGAAATATATAAATACAAAGCTTGAAATAGCTCATACAGTGCACTGTAATGTGAAATGCATTTGGATATAAATATGAAAAAAATGTTTGAAAATACAAATGTAGAGAAACATACAGTTACTGTGTATTCCAAAACTTCTGAATTTTGGTCAATGTATGATTTTTTATCATTGATCCTATATCCAGCAAAATTAGATTTACTGTCCTTGCTTCTTATGAAATTACACAGAGGCTGCTGCTTTATTCCTCTTCAGGACAGTAAAAAGCAATAAAATTCTTGCAGATTTCAACAGCAGGCAATTCAATAAAAGGCTATGTATATTTTATAAGTACAATAAAGACAAGTCTATAGCTGAATCATAAATGGGGTTTTGTTTGGTTGGTTTGGTTTCTGTAAGCTTCCTTGTTGGAGTCTGTTTTCAACACAGGTTGTTCTCAACACACAGTCTTTCCTTTTTGGGGAGAAGCAGAATTAAATTTATATCTTTATAATGTATTATTTAAGTTTTGCTCAAGGGATTTTGCAATGTGTGTCTGTTTAAAATTTAAAGGTGCTGTGGAACTCAATACTTTCCTGTTCTTGATTAGTGCTATAAAATTTTACATATAATTTTTTGTTACATTGTGAAGTGTATCTATCTTATCATTGTGGCATTCCATTTTTTACGAGCAAACAATAAATGTTTGATACATATATAATTATTGCCTAGACTTGCATCAATGCTCAGATTTTTTTTAATTCTACAGTAATGTAAGATAGCACGGAGATTAATGGATTGGTGTATTTCTGAACAATAGTGCTACAATGGACTTAGTGACAGTGCCTGTCTACTGAAACACAAAATTTTATACAAATGGAAAACACAAACTTAACAACATGCAAATGAACTGCCCTGCATAATTACAGATGTGCAAATTTTTTCTTCACACTTGAAGAAAGACATTTTAAAACTAGGAGGAAGTTGGACTGATTAAAGGAAAAATACGCTTCCTATCTCCAGTCTCTAGGACAAGTTCTCCAGCACTGAAAATCTATAAGGGGTTTATCTGAGCAGGGATTGTGGCATCAAAGCCCCAGTTTCCTAGAGAAGGAAACTTTTCTATGCATCTACATAGAATCCCCAAGTACCAGAGGTTGCCCTTCTGAGCATTCTGCTAGTTAAAGTCTGACTTGTACACTGAGGTACTAACTATTGTCGTCTTACTAGATTAAATGAGGATAAAACTTTCAGAGTATCTGGACACTACGGGATAGACCATCACTGTGCAGCTAAAGCTGTTGCTGTGCTTACTACAAGAATTATAAATGAAGGCATTTTGTTTACCACCAGAAGGTGATGCAGAATATCTGTGTCTAAAAACCAAACCAAGCAGGCTTTGAAAAGACCCCTATGTCAGCCCATTGAATGCCAAGGAAGAATTCTCTTTCAGCTGACTTATTAGAACATTGTATTTCTCATTACAACAGAAAAAGTGTGAAACCCTCAACCTTAAAAATTAATTATATAAATGAATCACAGCAGATAGTATAGAGGAGGAAAAACCACACTATTATAAAAGAGCATTCAAGGGAGAAAAATCAGCTTAGAATGATTAAGACATGAGTGGGGGAAAAAAACAAAAGAATGAGGGCTATGAACTCATCTCAGATTTCTGTTTCCAAATTGTTGGTGATTTGAAACCTACTCCTAGATACCATCCCTATCAGACCTAGTACTCAGAGCTTGGCATGTAAGTGCTAAACACTTCCCAAAATAATTGCAGCCTTCTGCTTTCTGCCAAAATCCAATGATAAAATTCTCCTTTGGCATTGTCATTTTGCTATTTCAAGATGTGTAATCTGGTGACTGTATACTTCTGTATGTTTGTGTCTTTGGTGGTTAAATGTTAGGGGTATTTATATCAGAAGCATTAGACCTAATTGTTTTCCTCCTATCTGAATAATTCTTACCTATTCAAAGCAGCTCTACCACTGAAAAAACACTGAGTCACACTGGGTCTATACATGTGCTGGCACTTACATACTGTACAGCACAGCAGAGATTCAGACCCAGATCCAGGAGTTTGGGCCTTTCCAGAACGTCTCACTAGCTTGCCTGAAGGAGGAAATAAAATAGAGCAATTGAATGTACATTTTGATAGTTGTAAGACTTTTTACCATTTAGTAAAATTTCAAAAGCATAATAGCTGATAAATGGCATTTTTGCACCCAGCACATCAGCTGGGGAGGACCTGGTAAAAGAGAGTGCTTTGAAACTGTTGACTTAAACAGAGCACTGGGCACTGGAATGCATCACATACCATCTTCCAGGGCAGGGGGCTTGGGACTTTGGTTTCCTCCCAAAGATGGTTCTCCTGATCTCGTCTGAGAGAGGACAGACGAACTGCCAGCACAGGGACTGGAACACGATAGAGTAGGCCTGGCTACAGTCGCACACCACATGCCCTCAAGCACCACTGCAGACTGTTTAAACAAGTTACAAATGTCTCACAGGCCAGTAGTGTTCTGTCCTTTCAACTGTGATAGGTGAGTGCAAACTCACCTTTCCCCAAGATTCTGAGCAACCTGATCTAGTTGAAGATGTCCCTGCTCACTGCAGAGGGGTTGAACTAGAAGACCTTTGAAGGTCCCTTCCAACCCAAAGCATTCTGTTATTTTTCCCGCTAGAGATGTCACGGTATACCAAATGAACGGTGCAGGTGCTTTAGAGACAGCTGTTTCTGTTCCCTTTTTAGGTAAATTTCCTCCGAAGAGCAAAAACTTGACTGACTAGAAGGCCACTATAGACCTGGACTCAAAGGTCTCAGCCCCTCCCCGTGACCAGGCAGTAGAATGAAGGAACATCCTATGGCATCTGAGGAGCAGGTCATCCAGCTTTCCAAGGCCCTCTGCCCAACGCCTGAAACACCGTGCCCATGTTAAAGATTTGTATGACATACAAAAGGTATAGTAAAACATTTCCTTAGCTACAGTGTTTTCAGCAAAGGATTTTCAGGCCATAGAAACGCCCCATGTAATGCCCGAACTCCCACCTCTTGGAACTGCAGCTGCCATAAACCTTGCCCATTCTGCTAGTGATCATCTAGCAGAGGCATCGTCTTAGCTGGGGAGATTGTGTGGATTTGCAGCAGTTACTCATTTTCACTGGACCAGCTCCTACAATGATTGGTTCAACTTCATTCAGGGATTTTACAATCTTTTACGAGTGCGCATTTCCAAATCTCAGATAGGGATATGGAAACCATGGATGCTGGCAACGTTACACTGAATTTCTCCTCCTCATCAAATTTATCTTGGTTGCCTGCAGAGTACCCACTGCACTGAATAAGTTGTATTCAGTATACCTTAAAAAGCCAGACACAAAAGGAGCAGTTCCAAATAGGAAAAAACAAGAAAGCCATGTCTTAGCAAGAAAAGGAGGGGGAAATGGAGGGGGGGAAAAAAGCAAATAATAATTCCTGTTCTATTAGCTACCACCAGACCATCAGGAGGTACTGTATATAAGCCATGAAATTATTTTCTTCAGGACACTGATGAAAACGTGGTAACATAGACCGAGTCTGCCAGCTCAATACACCTGCTCCAATACAAATGCCTCTAATGAAGCGCAGTAGTACATACCTTTCCTCTTTCCATTTTGTAATTGTACATAAATTGCCTGTATCAGCTTGAAAAGAAATAATGGATCCTATGAGATGAAGAATTGTTGGTAATGACTGACATCTCTCACCAAAGGACACAGCTTCACAGAAGAACATGATTTTTCCCTACCTGGGGTTCAGCCATGGGTCTAAATTCCATTACCAAAAGATGGAGGTAGCAGGGATTTTTAGCACCAATATTCCCTCTTGGCAGTGTAAAATAACATGAGTGCAACTGCTTGCCAGGACACGAAGACCTAACTCACAACTCACAGAGTCCAACTTCATCCAGCAATTTATGCCAAGCAATTAAGCTTTTTAAATCCAACTTCCTTTCTGGGAAAACTAATTGGGGGTGGGGGATGTCTTTTTTTTTTATTAGTTTGAAGAAAAACTTATAAAGGATCTGATTCCACAATGAGCGAATTTAATGAGCATTTCCTTTAAAGAGCTAAGCAGTTGGCAGTGCTGTTACACAAAGGGAGTATTTCAAATATTTGGCTTTGGAGATCACAAGCATCACACTTGAAAATAATTTCTTTTGTAGAGATACGGTGTTTCCATTTTCCAGTAGTAAAAGGAAATGCTTTACATTATTTTTGGATGGTTTAAAAGCAGGCAAAAGCAAATATCTCCAACTGTTCAATTCAATGTCAGGAGTGGCCAGATGGTGCCACGTGGGAATAAAATAAGGGTCCTCTCAACAGCACAAGCTTCTGGGATGGTGCAGCCAAGGCTCTGGGAATGACACCATCTGTGGTTTTCTCCTGACCTCAATGGGCCCTAGAGATGCATGTGACCATCAGGACTCAGCACATCAGCAGCAACCAGGCAACATCCCCAAAGGCTGCTGACAGCAGCAACAGCCAACAGGCAAACATTCTTCTAAATTAAGTTCATTCTTCTTAAAAAAACATGAAGAAAGATAAGCTTATGAACCACCTGCAGCCTCCATGCAATTGGTATCCAAGGAATAATCAGTCTGTAAGTTGGGCCAGTTATTTTATCTCTGCAGAAGATCCTTGGTGAGAGAAAGACACCAGCTGAGTTGCCAACCAGCTTTTTAGTCAGCATTCTGCTTCTTGCCTTCTCAGTGAATGCACTCATTTAGTAAGCATCATAAAAAACAAAAGCAGCTACCAAAAACATCCACAACAAAACCAATCTGGGTGAGAATCTGACATTTTTATCAAATATCTGACTTCTGAAAGATACGAACAGCATTAGCACCACATCCGCCAAAATCAAGAGAAAGGCGGGAGGCCAAATATGTCTTGTCAAATAGGCAAGCTCCAGTGCCCCTTGCTATGAGCGAACCTCTTCAGCTTGACCTCTTCACACAAAGATCTCGCCAAGTGAAGCTGCATTTCTGTGTAATACTTACAATTCTATTATTCCCATTTTAATGCTGGTTATAACAACCACTAGCCTTAGGGCCCTTGTTTGTGCTGCAATTAAAATGCAAAGTAAACTTGGGCATGTTAGTAATAAACAAAAAATTCTAGCATTTGGTTTGTTATCCACAAGGCTTTTATATTTTTGTCACGGCCGCAGATCCTAAAAAATTAAAACATACAAAAAATAGTTAATGCTGCTTCCATTTGCTTCCTTGGTAAAACAGAAATTTTGATTTAACAAAATAGCCTTGACCCTGCAGCTCTGCTCCTGGAGTCAGCGTGATTACGTGGTAACTACAGAACTGGTCACACAAAGGAAATCCAAAATGCTTTGCAGGCCACACTCATGGTGAATCATAACTGGCATTGCAGACAGAATTTACCTTTAAAAACATGATTTTTGGGGGTTTTCTGAAGAAAATGCCAGAGCAGGAAATCGGAAGAAGATAGCAAAAGTGGCAAAACCCTGCAAAGTAAATCATTACAGGAGTTCACGGTACAGCAGTTCTGATACTAACATGAGAAGTGAGTGCTGGCTGGCTGTTAACCATATAGAATGATTTTGTCTGTATTTCAAATCAGAATCATATATTCCTCACACCACAATGCCCTTCTCCCACTTACTCTACCCACTGAATGCACTGCAGCCACCTGCCATGTCTTGCATTTCTTTTTCAACAAATATTTGGGGAGGAACATCCTTTGTTTATTCATTACTCAGCACTATGGGATCCTGAATCTAACAAAGACTGCCAGTGCCAATTCAGTGTAAATGCTGAGCCAATATGGTATTCCAGATCTTTCATTGACAGTGTTATGCAAAAGGGCAATGTCATATACACTCCTCAGACTTGAAGAAAATGCAAGACTTCTTTCCTCAATGTCTTTTATTTTGACCTGCCTTATTGTCCTTCGATATTTAACTGACCTGTGTTTATGATCTTTTCTATTTTCACCATTTGGACATGACTTCAACTTTTTGAAATTAAGTCTTTACTAACAGCCTCCTTTAGTCTGCTGCTCAGTCTGCAAAGCAGTAGACAAACTTAGCAAAACATAGCAATGGCATCATATCCAAAGATTTCATTCACTCAATCTACATGGTGGTAGGAGAAATCACTGACTGTTTCCTGCTTCTCTCTGCCACATTTCCATCAGCATGTTGCCATCAGTGTTACCATCCTGATCATCCAGTGAGCAGTACAGACCCGGGGCTAGATTTTTTCCTATTTAGATCTCATATTTCAATATGGGGATTTTACATTGTGTGTTGAGATGGCTTAGTTTATCTGATTTGATCCTAAGCTATTTTTGATATATTCTGGGCTCATCTGTAAGTTCAACAGTTTTCCAAAACACTGTACAATGACACTGTACAGTGTTTTGGAAAAAACACTGTACAGTGTGAAAAAAACACAATGGCACTGTACAGTGTCCCTCTGATAACTTATTTTCAACCAGATTTCTAACACAAATGCTCCAGGGTCTCTTCTATACCTTGTTTCACTTGTCCCCATTTTTGTCTGCCCACCTTTAGTACTGAGGCCTGCCCTTTCCCTTACCTTGCCATTGTGATAAAGGTTCTCCTTCTGCAGCAGCTGCGATATTATGTAATTGTTTCCTTTTCAAATTTCATCTGAAAATAGGTCTTTCCTCATTCAAAACTTCCTTGCCCTACTGCCTACCGTTCTCACCTATTGCTTAACTTGCTAACGTGTTCTGATGATGGCTACAAGTGATGCTCGTGTAGTATTACATACGTTTGTATTAAGGTTCTTATTAGGGTTCCTATTAACGTAGGAAGCAAATGGACTCAAAATCTGTGAACGTGCACTGTTAGAGTTGAAAACGCGCAGACCAGACTTTGTTCAGATACGGTACTAGATAAAACGAGTGTGGTTCCCGTCTCAAAGAACTCATCTAGCCCCTGTGGAACAGCATGCTCTCTCTCTTCCCTTCTGTGGTTTTACATGTTCTCTTGCTAATGGTAAGTCAAGGAAAATCTGTATTGTTTTACCTGGGCTGAAATTTCGAGGGCACGCGGGAAGAGGCTTCCACAGCCGGTGAACAACCCGAAGCGCGTGGTGCTGCTGGGCACCGGGCCTCGGCCGCCGGCGCCTCTCGTCCTTACGGCGGCGCACGTCTCTGGGTTAGCGCTTTGACAATGCAGACGGGAGGCAAATGCAGGTTCGCTCGTGGCGCGGGAGCCGGGCCCGTGATGAACAGGCCCCGCAGGGGCTCGGTCCACCTGCAACATTTCTGCGGATTGCTGCGCCTCAGCGACGGGTCGAATCCAGATGGAGTCTTTCTGACGCATGTAAAGATCTAGACGTTATCGCCTGCTTTCTTTTTCAACAAGATTAACGACGGTAAACTCCACGGCGGAGGAGTTTTGTTCCCAGGCGAAGCCGGTGCCCTCTCCGGTGCCCTCGCGCGGGCCGGAGGCCGCGCGCCCCGGCCAGGAGCGCCACCTGCTGGGCTGCGCAGGACCGGCTGCGTCCGCCCCGCCGAGGCCCGCGGGGAGCGGAGGGCGCGCGGTCCGCTCGAACAGCCGCCGAACGCAGCCGGCCTCTGTTTGCCGGAACCTACGGAAAGATTCTACAAATACACCCTCCTGCAGAGGCTCCCGAAGGCCATAGAGAGCTCCGAGACCCCTGGCCTAAACTGCCGGCCTTCCCCCGGTCACGCTGCCGAAACGTGACCACCCGACAGACACTCGGCACCGGGCAGCCGAAACTTCAGCCAGTGCAGCTCCCCGACACACAGCTTTATAGTTCCATATAGCTGCAATTTCTTTTCCTTGAAGACCGTTTCGTAAGGAACACCAAGTACTACTGAGATGAAAATCGTCACCATTTCCAGGTAAACTCGGAGAATCTGAACAGGACAAGACTGGAAAAAGTGGAGTCACTGCTTATGCCAGGCATCTCCAGGACTTGAAATCATTTCACTTGTAAAGGAGACTCTGTCATGTTTTCTTGCTAATAAAGAGGAGCTGAATGATAAACTTCTGAAACAAAAATTAAGTGGCAGAACCCTTGCTTAACTCACCAGTTTCTTACAGGGGCAACGCAGGTCTTATGCAGCATCCTTAACAACTGCAAGTAAATGCTGCACCATCTAGCAGGAACAGAGGCTGTACTTGAACTCCCTTTCCTTTTCTTAGCACAAGAGTCACAAAGTTCCAGTACTTTACTTTCCCCAAAATGCCTAGTATTTGGTTGCCTCTCTTACTAGCTTAAGATAGTGCCCCAAACTGTGTTAATCTTTGTTTTGGGGCTTGGTTCCCGATAGGGCTAGCTGCAGAGTTAGGAATTCCCACAGTATGGGGCACAATAACATCATGAAGGCCACAGGCTTGTTCGGAGAGTTCGAAGTAAGTCTTTGGTTTATTCTCATCCTACAAGTAGCCCTTGTGGAATCTCATTTTGGTTCGAAAAGTTCATGTATGCGCTCGTTGCAAGGTAGCACAGTTCCTGTCTGTGGCAGATGCAGGCATCTGTCCTCAGCACGTGAAAAAGGCGAGCGCACAGCCAGGGCCCTGCCAGCACAGCAGATCAGGCGCGGCTCCCCGGCCATCACTCCCAGGAGAACCCACAGCAGTGCTGAAAATGCTCCCGTGGAGACCACCAGTGGAACAAAGAACAAGGGGGATTCTTTAGGGAAATTTTGTGGTGACAATATTATTCTTACTGACTGCTTATATTAGAAAATACATCAACTCCCAAATCAAACAGTAGAAAGAAAGTAATCTTTAAAGCAATTATGCATTATCACAACCCCTGAGTGGCAGCTGCATTTCTGCTGTATACCAGCTGTGACACTGGCAACTTCCCTCCTACTTCTTTATTTTCCTGTGTTGAATGTTTCCTTTCTGAAGTAAGTGCAGCTAAAAGCGAACTGCAGAAACGGAGCTGCCCTGATCATTTCCATTAAGGCCAGTTTTCAAGCAGGATTCAATTCAATAGGTAAAACCTGGATAATTTGAGAAATTACACACAGTACAGTGTATTCTTTAAATTCTGGCTAAAGGATGCACTTTACCAGGGTGTATCGTACCTGCCCATCCTTATGTATCTCACACATACCATAGATTGAGGGCAGGACAACAAAAGGTAATTTTCCTGTGCCAATATGCAAATGGCACCTCCAGCGTATATACGGTAACATCACCCTCTCCTACACAGAACGGTTCATTAACAGTGATTTTATGAGAGATGAGCTTGCTGTACCTTCATCTTGTGCTGCATATCTGCATCCAGAGCTCTTGCTGAGTGAGTCTTGGTTCTAGATCATCAGGAAATCAGGAAGGCGAATGCCACGTTAATCCAAAGAAAAGGACTTGGAGAATGTGAAAATCATGTATTTAGAATGCAGGGAAAAGAATTGTGGGATTTGGTCCCTCCTTAGATATATGCATTAACTCCCACTCAGAAAATTACAGAAAGCACTTCAAGAGTTGTAAGAGGAAGTCTTAACTTTATAAAGACATGTTTTTTAATAAGTAGGGGAAAAAAATGCCTCAAAACATACTCAGGCAACTAGTAATGTGGTAAAAGTAAACTTGCTCCTAACATTTCCTTGTGGATAAATTCCTACAAAATTCCATGTTATAATTTGTTACCCTTTCCTGCAAAGCACATTAATTTACTAAGGTAAAACAAAAGGGGGGAAGCTGGTCTGGGGAAGATTATTGCTCTGCTCCAAAATGTGATTCTTTTGCTCATTTTCAAGGCAGTAGATTGCATTTGTTCTGTGAAATGTGTTAAAGGGATCTGCTTTGGATAGGTCTTTGGATGGTGCCTCTTATGTAACACAAAATACTCGTTTTAGAGATCTGGTGCTCATTAAAGTGTTAATGATTTCCATGTTGTTCATAAGAAATTACAGCGCATATATTAGTCTCAGCCTTGTAAGAATATTTTTCAACAATTGAGAAATTCTGATGAAATGATAATGCCTCTATTTAGTCGCTACTCCCAAATGTTAGTTTAGATTTCGTTTTGTGGAACCGAGGTACGCTCTGGCTGCAGCTCCGCTGGACGCCCATGCGGGACCGTCTGTGCCGAGGGGTTCAAAATGCCGGGGTTCAGAAACCGGCTGCAGGCGGAGTACCAGAGCACCTCCGTATCACCGTGTATTTCTCCTCAGGGATTCCAAGAACATTCAGCTCCTCCTGGAGTTCTCAGCAGCACTTGGACTCCCTAAGACCGGCTCTATTTCTCTTTTTAGTGCCGTTTTTAGCACCTCGTTTTGCGCTTGACCCTCACGTTTTGGCCCGGTCCACATTTCACACGGAATTCCGGGCGCTCGGCGCCGCAGAGACCTCTCCTGACGGGAGGGGCCGGAGCAGAGGGGCCGTTTGTCAGGCGCAGCGGCGGCTCCGCTGCCCGCCGGAGAATCGGGCGCCAGGCTCTGGGGGTAGCTGCCGCACGGACGCGGGAGAAAAGCGCGGACCCTCGCGGCCTCCTGCGAGCGCGGTGAGGGGAGCGCCAGGGCTATCCATCGTCCACCCCGCAGCCTCTCCGGGCCCGCGGCTCCAAGCGGCGCCGCGCACGGAGGTCGCGCCAGCAGGGGGCTCCGCCGCTGCCCCGCGTAACCGTCACGCCGGTCCCTCCACCGCCGCTGAGCGGCCCCGAAGGGAGCGGGAGCCAAGGGCGGGTCGGCCCCCCGCAGCCCCGCCCTCCCGTGCCACTTCGCGGGCAGGAAGCAGCGGGGCTGACCGGGCCGTCATGTGACGGGGATGCGGAAGCTCTCCGCAGGAAAGGGGGGGTGCTTCCGGCGTCGGCCGGGCTGGGGTGCGGAGGTAGTGGCGGCCGCACCGAGCGTTGAGGCCGGGGTCGCACCCGCTATGCGAGAGACTCTGAGGCCCGCAGGTGAGGTGCTGCCCGCTCAAGGCTCGCGGGAGGCCGCGCTGCCGCCGGGCCTGGTTCCGTGGGCCCACTCGGGGGTGGGGCGGCGAGTGAGGCCTTCCCACTCCCCGCCGCGCCTGAGGGCTCCCGCGCCGCTTTCTGGCCGGGGCGGCTCTCCCCGGCGGACCGAGGAACCGCGGGAGGCGGGTGCTAGGTCGGGTCCGCTCCAGGCAGGGCCGATTGGCGGGCCCGCCCTCCGCTCGTCCGCGGGAGGCGCTGGGGCCTGGCCGGGCCTGCGGCCGCGTTCTGTAGCGCCTTCCGGACAGGGCCCCACCTGTGCGTCCGCGGCAGCTGGTGGTGTAGCGTGCTGAGGTGCTGCCATGGCAGATCGGGGAGATTAATTTCTTCAGAAGCTCTACGTGCGGAGAAGTGAAGTAACTACCTACTTGCTCTTCTTAATTTTATTTTTAAGCAAGTAATATGTGCCTTTTAAGTTTCACTCAAAGTTGCGGCATGGAGACTAAATTTTTTTATTAATTAAAAGAGAAAGACTTTGTTCTTTATAAATTGGGATAAAGAAAATGCAGAAACAGAACAGGTTGTAAAAGGAGGAAGTGAAACCTCTTGGGAAAAACAAAGTTTTCTTCAAGTGTATGACTTTGCTAATACAAAATACTTTACTTTCATTTTGATGGCTTTAGTTTCCTTTGGGTTTTTTTATTTATATAAAAGTTTGCTCCCACCTGGAACTGTCTCTGTGGTCACATGCTGAGTCCTTGCTGGAAGAGGGCAGTTTAGGCTAGCAGTAATTGTATAAAGTCTGTAGGCATGTCTCTTTAAATTTCAGTTGAGTGCATCCTGAAGGCTTACCTTTTTTTGTAGGCAAGTGTTGAAAAATCAAGTCTTAAATCAGAACATATTCTGAAAGGAGGTAAAGAACTGCATCTGCATAAAAATATCTGATTGTTTAAAAGAAATAGATATTTTATAATGTACACTAGGTGTAAGATGACTGTTTGAAATACTTAAATAACATTGTCAAATTGTTTTAAGTGATAAGAAAAATTAACATTTGAACTGTCAGGCATGATATTCTGTTACTCTTTGGAAAAACATCAGGAGCTGATTGGATCTCCTGAAGTGGATTGGTCGTATGGGTACATAGCAGGACTGATGCTTCAAGGAAAATAACTGAGGAGTGCTGAAGATGGTAAAATTAAAGATAGTCTTCTGCTATTATGTAGGTCACAACCTGAACAAGATCAGCTGAACTGCAAGCTTTTCAGGGATTCCTTTCCCAAGGAAGTAATTTTAAAATCTGCTGTTTCTAATGTTCCATTGGATTTATTAAATTAAGAACCTTTCAGACCACTGAGCGGTTTATATTGACAGTCATAAGATTGTTCTTGGACTAGCTAAAAGTGGTTGTATGATAGCTAGGTTATAAATGTAGTATTCAATCCAGATTCCACATTTACACTTCAGGTATGACAGTTTGAGGTAATTCACTTCTGCTGAGTTGATTAGTGTCCCTAGACTTTCTATTTCCCTTGAAAGGTGGGGAAGTGGTGCTATTTTCTGCTTTTGCAACTTCATGTATTCCCAAAAGTATATGGAAGTTTCATAAGTGTGAAAAGAAGCCTGTTTGAGGATATGCATCATCATTTTTAGCTTGTCAAATACCTAAAGCAAGCTGTGAGGGCTGAAGGCGAGGACTCTGGGGAGGAAAGCTTTGTGACGTAGAGTGCTTTCCTTTCTCATAACACTGTCAGAGCACTTGAAAGTAGTGCTGTGCTAGATTTGCAAGTTTTAGGCTGTTTCCTCCGTTGATGCATCTTGGTTATTGTCTTAGAAGAATATAACTGCTCACTCGTGATTTATTTGAGACAGTATTTGTAGGGAAACTGCCTTGTGCCGCCAAATGTTTTAAAAAAAAATTACAATTATGACTGATTCTCATCTTAAATCTGAGGATCCCAAGGTAGTGGGAAACAACTCTTAACTTAAACAATTCTTTCAACCAGTAAAACAGTAACAATTTATGAAAACGTGAAAGTGACTGTATACAGCAAGTTATGGTGCTCAACTGCAAAATTTTTAGTCATTTGACTGTCCTCCAATGGGAGCTTTATTCAGTCCTTTCAGTTCCTCCCACTAGCCAGTGTTGGAAATTAGTGTAAGATTTGAAGAAATGAGGTAACAGTGGTCAAAAAAGGTGCCTTCTTTCTTTTGACAATGTTGCTGTGGTTATTTATGGTTACAACTGGGTTTCATAAATAACAGGTTATTCTTCCCAGTCTGTTTTCTTCAGAGACCTTCATAAGAGGAGTTGGAGTGATGCCATGCTTCCAGTGAAAAAATTAAAAGGAAATTTAAAAACATGATCTTTATAGTTCTGCAGAAGATGGTAGTTTCAATGTTTACAAGGCGTTTGGGCTTGTATTTACTGAAAAGTCTTGATGGCTTGGTGACTGCCATGCTCTCTTTTCTATGGAAAACCTGTTCACCTTTATGTAAGATAACAGTGAATAGTCTGTGCTCCATATGCTAGTCATACTTTTTCTAGCCCTGAAACTTTGGAGATGGAACACGGAGTTTTTGGGGGAGTCACGGAGAGCTGTCAGGAACATGAGCTGGAGAACAGATCAGAATGATAACGAAGGGCTTATGTAACCATGAGGTGTTGACTAAACATTGAGCAATTTACATAATCACTTCTGTGCCGACTGCATTTCGTAAGCGAATGCTGCTGCTTTTTCTGCACTTTGCAGTCATACCTTAGTGCTGGTCTGCCAGTATTTTAACACCGTGCACCGAGCGAACAGTTCCATGTTGGTTACGTAACTGCATGGGAAGTGCTATGGTTATTGTGCAGGCTCTCTGTAGCAGGGATCCACAATCACATTCTCTGCAAGCCAGATTTCCATAAATGTACTTTAATTTCAGAGTCCTCCAGCAGCTTGTATTGCAAATTCTATTTTGCACCATATTAAAAAAGTACTTTAAGTTCTGTCTGTATACACTATCTGCTAATTTTCTAAGTATTCTCTCTCAGGTGTGCAGCCTCATCTGTTAAAACTTTGACTCTTTCCCACTTATGAGAAATAGAACTTGACAGAGGAAAACTGCTTGCTGGGCGATGGCTCTTCTGGAATTCCATCGTATTGTGTGCTGTTTGTAGCTTCTGCTATAGTTGATTCGTCCTCTCAGATAGGAGAAACACAACAAAATGTGCTGGCATAGCAATTTGTGGCCTCAGTACAACTTTGAGAAAAGAGAGAAATGCGGTGGGGTGGGAGAAATACAAGTAAAGCAGAGACACAGGTTCCAGAAAATACTGTTTTGAGTTCCATAGGAGTCTGGTTAAGTTTTATTTGTTAAAGTGTAGAAGGAAACTGAAAGATCAGTACTTTACTAAGCAGAATTTATAATTTTTTTTTTTTTCCCTTGCAGCACAACACTAAATTTGTAATGAAATGGAGTCTGGGTCAAACTCTTTTCGAGTGGAATTTCCAGATTTTTCTAGCACCATTTTGCAGAAGTTAAACCAGCAGCGCCAGCAAGGACAGTTATGTGATGTGTCCATTGTAGTTCAGGGCCATCTCTTCAGAGCCCATAAAGCTGTTCTTGCAGCTAGTTCACCTTACTTTTGTGATCAGGTTCTCCTAAAAAACAGCAGGCGAATAGTCCTGCCTGATGTGATGAATCCCAGAGTATTTGAAAACATTCTTCTGTCTACCTATACAGGTCGGCTGGTAATGCCTGCTCCAGAAATTGTTAGTTATTTGACAGCAGCAAGTTTCCTACAGATGTGGCATGTAGTGGATAAATGCACTGAAGTGCTAGAGGGGAACCCAACAGTTCTGTGTCAGAAGATGAATCATGGTAGTGATCACCAGTCCCCGAGCAGTAGCAGTTACAATGGCCTTGTTGAAACCTTTGAACTTGGCTCTGGAGGACAGACGGAATTCCACAAAGTGCAGGAACTAAGGGATGGCGAAAATGAAGAAGAGAGCTCTAAAGATGAACTGTCATGTCAGCTAACAGAACATGAGTACCTTCCCAGTAATTCTTCAACAGAACATGATAGACTGAGCACTGGAATGACCAGTCAGGATGGTGAAGAAGGAACTAGCGATAGTGCAGAGTATCAGTATACCAGACCTATGTATAGCAAACCCAGCATCATGTCTCACAAGCGGTGGATCCATGTGAAACCAGAAAGATTTGAACAGGACTGTGAAGGAGTTGATAATCCTTATGATGAACACCAAGTTTCTGAATCTGCGAATGCCATTCAGGCAGATCATTCAATCCAGTCTTCAGGTGTTGAAGACTTTCATATAAGTGACAAAAAGATGGAAGCAGAATTTGATGAACAGGCAGATGAAAGTAATTATGATGAACAAGTTGACTTCTATGGCTCTTCTATGGAAGAATTTTCTGGTGAAAGGGCAGATGGAAATTTAAGTACTCACAGACAGGATCTTATGATAGCAGCAGGCTATGGTGAAGGCATTGAAATGGCTACGGGAATTAAAGAAGAAACATCCCTCACTGGATTCTCACATGCTGATAAGCTGTATCCTTGTCAGTGTGGAAAAAGCTTTACACACAAAAGTCAGAGAGATCGGCATATGAGTATGCACCTTGGTCTTCGACCTTATGGCTGTGGTGTCTGTGGTAAGAAATTCAAAATGAAACACCATCTTGTAGGCCATATGAAAATTCATACAGGCATAAAACCATATGAGTGTAACATCTGTGGGAAAAGATTTATGTGGCGGGACAGTTTTCATCGGCATGTGACCTCTTGTACCAAGTCATATCAAGCTTCTAAAGCTGAGCAGAGTACTACTGAGATGAACTAACATGTTAATGCTTACATTTGTTTAGTAAAGTAAGCAAAATAAACTACTTATGCAAATAATGTCTGGTACTTGCTATTGTAAATTCTCAAAAAAACCCAAGTTTTTGTGATGATGCTAGTATAAGCAGACCAAACTTTTATATTATTTTCCACAGTATTACTCCAGGTGTTCGATGTGTGAAGTGCAAATGGTTAATCTGAAAGGTGCTTGCAAAGTGAGGTCTGTAAGGTCTTTGTGACATTGATTGTAATCACAGCAGTATTTAGAAGGCCTGTTGGTTTTTTAAGTCTTATAAATTCATGGTAAAATTCTAAATTGACCCAAATCCTGCAAATACTTAGATGAAGCAGGAATTCCAGTAGCCCTATTGCATGAAAAAGAGAACTAAGATGACCAAATCAGGTTATATGATTCACATTTCAATGAAAAAAATTAGAATTCCACCTCAGACTGGAGACTGCCAGCATACTTAATGTGCATCATTAGGTAGTCTACATCATTAAATAGCCTTTGCTATATTGCTTAATGAAAGGCTGTGTTAAAGATGGTTTGGCTTTCCTTTATCTGTCTTCCGGTTTTTTTATCCATATTCAGGAAAACAAATGCTGTCTGATTTTGGGCCGATTTCTGTTTAGAGTCTGTAAAGCACTTCAGTATAGTTGAGCACTATACAAACTTCAATCTGTATTTGCTCCTCTAGGGTATAATGCTATATGACTTTTGGCTTGACTTGATTTTGATTGCTATATCTAAGCGCTTCTAAAAGTGTGTGTAATAATTATATCTCATAAAAAAAAAAGTAACATTTGGAACATACCTAAATTAATCAAACATTTAAACTCTAGTTTTCTGTTCAGATTTTTGTGGCTCACTACAGTAGCAAGTACCAAACTCTGTGGATTCATGAATTGACTTTTATTGGTACAAAAACTTCTTTGAGAACTTCTATATAGTTTTAGAAACCTTCTGTAGGAAAATTACTTAGTAGTCATTGATAGGTATTTATACTTATAATTCTTCACTCCTTGAATAGTAAGAACTATAATACAGATTCTTGGTACTGAACTACTATGACTGGTTACATGTGATCACAAGCAGCCAGAGTTGTTTACCTCTTCAAATGAAGTTGCTTGTGGAAAAAAGTAGCACATATGGTATTTGGGTCTATTAGTGGTACTGCAGAACATGGCACCATGCTCGTGTCCGAAGTCTAGATTTTTGCTGGGAAAGTGGCACTTCTGCTTGATTAGGATGAGGATCTTATGCTGGGCTGTCATTCTTGGAGAGAGATGGAGGAGTGTTTCTAGTTCTGAGAGATGCTGCCAGCTCTGCAGGTAGAGTGAATGCATCAATTGTAAAGGTGGCAACAGGATTTTGGGGTTGAAAGCTTAATGCAGTCCTATGCAAAAGCAATTAACCCTTCTTTGTACTTTACTGAAAGGTATTATAAAAAGGAAAGAGCCTTTAAGAGCATACGTAGACTATAATAGAAAGAGGTGACGTCTCAGTACAGTGCTGGTAACGTGGGGAGAAAAGTTAACTGGCATCGAAGGCCTAAGCCTATCTGGCCCCAGTTTATGTATCAGATGCTGCAATATGCAGGATAAAGTACTTAAACAGATGACCCTGTATGGTGAAGCAAAACCATACAAAGATAATTACTATTTAGATGCTTTTTTGAACTCCCCATTAGAAATTGTCTTAAGATACAATCAAACTGTATCCTGAACATGAATGTCTGGTACAAGCTGGGGGTTTACTACTCAGTAGGCTGTAATTACTGTAACTTCTTTTCTGGCATTCTGCTTACAAACTTTAATTTTTTTTAAGAGGCTCTTAATTCTTAATCTTCTAATGCTTCAGCTATATTTCATATGGAATTTTGTTAAAACAGATATTCCCAAATATGATGAACCCATTGCTGGCAATGGGCATGAATGGTCAGCACCACAGAGTTCCTATTCTTAGCACTTAATTGAACTCCACGATATACCATGGTGACCATATGTAACTCTTGTAATCAAGGTAACTAAACAGGGATTTGCTCACTAACACTGTAACCTGCTAAATGTATAGAAGCACTTTGTATTTTTTAAAAAAAAGAAAACAAACAAAAAAACAAACGGTAAAACTTTATAAGTATGTTTTTTAAACTCAGAAATTGTATTTCCTTTATGATTTGTTTCCACACTGCTAACACTGTCTTTTTTTAATATAAAAACAAAATATTATAATGCTTGCCTGTTTACATGAGTGTAGAGGAAAGGGTTCTTGCACTCAGTGGCCCTATTTTTCCATTCTCCAAGGCCTTACTACATACAGGGTGTCATTTCTGCAAGTACCATCATCACATTTGAGGGAAGGTATTCTCATATTCATTTCAAGAATGATTTTGTATGTTACATTAGTTCTCAACCCCTTTCAAATTGTCACTTCAGTGTTGCATAAAAAGGTTAAGGTTGCCTCTTCCCCATTTAACCATAAAACAGGCTGGTCAGATACACCAGACTGAAAATCACGGTCAATCAAAAATTTATTTCTGTTAAACCCAGACCATCCTACAGAGCTGCCAGTGAAACTGTTTCTTTTACCAGCTTGGAATGACTTTTATATGGGACATTTCAAAGTTAAACATTACTCCTATCTGCAGTTAGTACTTTGAAATAAAGCTTTAAAATAAAATGTACTGCGAGAGACACTTTAAAGGTTTTATAACAGGTCCAGTAGATCATATTATAGAACCATCTCCTTTTTTAATGACTTACCATGAATAGTAACTTTCTAGTATTTGTCTGTTACTGTTTTACCCCATATTAGGACATTGTCTTGAAAGTCCAACAAATGTTGCTCCACTGATTTTGTAGCACTTGACTTTCTGATGTTAATTTACATGACACCAGTGGATTGCAGGAAAATATTGATAACTGAGTTGTCATGAGATCTGGTTGAGAGGATTGGTGATTTAAGGGAAGCTTGAGATGTCTAAAATCCTTACTTTTGCTTATCACAGGCAAAACAGTTGACTTGTGTTTTTTCCTGAATTTAATTTATTGCCCTTTGACAAACTTCTAATCACTGATTCAGGTATTGGGGGAAAAGATAACAAAAAATTACTTAAACACTTAAGGAAACATCTTTCCTCCCCCTTCCTCAGGCTCAACTTAAGTCTAACACCTCCCTGCCCTTGTAGTCTCAGTTTCTCTTGTTTTCACTGAGTTGCACTCAGCTCGTGCCAGTTCTTTTAGTGAGGTGACAGATCACACCAGAGGTTGGGCTTGTATGCATGCTGATGTTGCTGACGCTCTTCGTCTCTTAGTGGGTGTCCTCTGCTGCTCTGGGCTGGTCACTGTCACTGTTCACAGTGACACCGGGCCATAGTCCTTTCAGAGATGCACCTGTTCCAGCTTGGGTCTCCTGTGGGCCTTGGTTACTTCAGCAGGTTACTTGGTTACCTGCTCTGGCATGGCTTAGCTATAGGCCAAAGTCCCCTCAGGCATGAATCTCCTCAGGCATGGAGTGTGTACTTCTGTGAGTGTGTCCCTATATGTGTCCTCAGTGTCTTCTCCTTGTGTTTTCCTAAGAGCAGCTCTTCAGTTTCTCTTTACATGTTTTTAAATGTGTTTCCCTGGGAGTATCTCCTCATGGGTTTCCCTGCACCTCCTGCTAGCAGCTGCCACGCTTTCTTAAATGCGTTTCAGCACAAACACAGCACACCCCTGGTTGAAGTTTTGTTGTGCAGGCTAGAGCCTGCTTTCACTAGCACCGGGTAGCTCACAATCTCCTGCCACATCGCACCCTTCCAGCCCCCTGCTACTGAAACCCTACAAATTATGGCCAATGCAGTTGTACATAGTAAATCAAGATACACAGATGCAGCTTCTGTCAAGCTCTTAATCTTTGCTAATGGAGTGGTCTTGTTCAAGATGTGAGAAATATTTCTTGTTTGTGGGGAGGAGGGAAGTGATCCATATATATATATATAAAATATGAATGCACATGTATATGATGAATTTCATTAATCTTCCCTTAAGTTTCATCACCTTTAGTGATAGGGCTTAGAAACATCTGTGCATTTTTATATTGCTCGCTGTTAGCTGTAGTAAAGTGCATGTCTTCTGAAAACCAGAATCATTGTATACACAGGAGGCTTTCAGAATTTCCTGCTACTGTGAAGCCGTTCATTGTCCTGTCAGTGCTAAGAACACTTAATGATACTACAGCTAAGTTCCTTCTCGTTCCATTTTGTAAGATGTTAATTGCCACATAATCTGTGGAACTGCCATTCTGAAAAATCCAGCTATTAGCAGGGTTAAGATCTCCACTTCAGTGTGCATCTGACTCTTTTGAGTGAGGAGTTTCCTATTTCACCCACTGCTATTTTTTTTTTTAATTGTTTTTTTAAACATTATGTTTTATGGGTGAGCAGGTAGACTCTAAAAGGTACTGTCAGTACAATTTTTGGTCTTAGCTTTTTTTCATCTGAGGTGGTTTTGGGGTTGAGAAACTTTGTCCTGTCTCAAAAGCAAGGTGGATGATCAAAGGCTGATGTATTGGGTTTCTCACCATAAAAAGAATACTTGATGTGCCTGCATCATTGAGCCTGAAAGAATGGAGGCATGTCAGGTCTTGTCATCTCAACACTTTTGCGTGGGTGCCAGAAAGGTGACTTGTCTCTGAATTATAAGACCCTACAGCAGTATATTGAGTATTTCGCTTTAACGGAATTAGAACCTTTCTCAGAACAGCAAAGGAAGGTTGGGGGATTTTTGTCTTTTAAATGCTTCATTGGATAGCTAGGCTTCTTCAGCTATAAGGTGTCAGTGCCCTAAGGGAAGATGCTGGAAAACAAAATGATATATTTTTAATGTGATTAAATTGTAAGTTCCAATTTTTGCTTGAAGCCTGTGTCTGTTGATTGCTGCTCCTTTTTTTATTATTCATGGAATTCCATATTTCTTCCAGAGATGTAACTGTTTATGCAAGTCAAGTGAATCTTCCTTAATGAGCTATAAGTTTTTATTCTAAACAAGTCATTTATAATAGTAAATTTGCATATCTTGATATTTTGTGAGATGTTATGCCTGTATTGCAGAGGTTGGATAGTTTTGTCTATAAATATTGCTGTCCTAATTGTACAGCATGATTTTAATTTAATGTTACTGTTCAATATTTTCTTCTTATAGAAGAGTCCCATGCCCCTTTTTTGTATAACATGTTTTAATAAATGTTATCTGTCAACTTTGTAAATGTTTTCTTAAGCTTGAATGAAAGGAATGCATGTCTAGCACTAGTATTTAATATTTCACTTTTGCCAAAACAAGTGCTCAAACAAAAGTACAAATCCAAAAATTGTTGATACATAACTTTATTAAATATATAAAGAAAAAGTGTATCTAGTAATGTGTCTTCTTGAAATATTGAGAATGTGGCAGCCCAGCTTCAGAAAACACTAAACTGAAACCTGATTTTTGTAACAGAGGAAGTTGATAAATTTGTGGATTTGGGCCCATTTCTTTGGTGCTTAGGTAATTAGTTCCCATGTTGGTCCAAAATTATCAAAGAGGTTTTCTTGTAATTGTTTTTTGCAGAATGGTGACCTCTAAAGTTACAATAAAGAATGTACAGGCTGATAGGAAAATTCCAGAATGCTGACTTCAGTATAGCTGCATGTCCAAAAAGCCTAAAGGTAAATTTGAAGTAGGTGCAGATAACAGGTAGATTTCTTTCTTGTCTTGAGTATGAAAGAAATTTCATACTGTGAAAAAGTATTATAGATTAAGTTTCCATTGTCTCCCTGTGAGGAGGACTCCTCTCCCTGACCAAATTTAGGTACTCGTAGAGAACAGTTTACTTGTCCAGCCGCAGTCTGTTGAGTCTTCCTGGAACTGTTGTAGCTGATGCTTCGGACTGAGCAGCTTAATGCTTGCTGTCTAAACAAAAACGAGCTTGCTCTCATTTAAAGCATATTTGGCTAATTCCTGGAGAAATCAATTTTTGTGTGCCACACTCCTCAGTGTTCAGAAACTTTAAATGGAATACGGTACAAGCAAATTCATTTCCTGTTGCTGTTGGTTACACTTACTGAATGTGCGTAAGAACAAGCCTAAAGTATTCTGTCTGTTCCGAATTAGTAGTTTGATTTTCTTTGATTAGAGTAAACAAATACCATTTGTGCATCTGTTACTGAGCTCTGTTATTTATGCCCTAGTCAGGATGCTCCCCCAGACTGCCGCTTCATCTGATTACCACTCAACACCTGATTTCTGAGGCGTGTCTTCCATATGTTTTATAGGGAGAGAAAGACATACCTCCAGAAGTGAACACGTTATGGCCAAGGTTAGACCCTGTGGATATCCCAGCACTACCTGCTGGCACCAGTTACTGTCTTACCACGCACTACATGAGCTGTCTGGCAGAACAGGGAATCGTTGCCCTATGTAACCTAAACGCAGACGCAGGATAACCTCAAAAAGCACGTGCATGAGTTGTAAAGGCAGTGTAACACAGGTGAACGTCTCAATTCCCCCCTTTCACTGCTCGGTGGAGGTGGTAGTTCACAGTGTGGGGTTTCCTCTCCAAAAGCTGCCCCGGTTGGGTGTGCTGCCCGAGGCATGCCTGGCACTCGGGGACAAGTAAGACTGGCCTCTCGAAACGCAGGAGCCTGTGCGGGTCCAGAAAAGAATGCTGCTGATGTCATGAGCTGTTCACGGTGCTCTCCAACGCTTTTCATCGCGTTTTTTGAAATTCTCCGCTGCCGGTGCGTGTTACGTTATGAATTCCGGGATCGGATTTGCCTGTGCACGCACCGACCTCGGTTAAAGCTCACATTTGTGTCTCCGTGCGGAGCCGCGGTGCGCGACCGCCTTCGAGCTGCTCCTCAGCGGGTCTGCCCCTGCGCTCCGCACCGTGCGCCTCGGCGCGGGGGCGGCTCCGCCCGCTGCTCGCGGTACGCGGGGACTTCCCCCCGGCACGGCCCCCGGCCTGGGCGGGGCGGCGGCTCCGCCCGCTGCCGGTGCACGTTGCCAGGAAGCGGAAGCGCCGCTTGCGGAATCAGTTCCGGTTGTGAGTAGCTGTGGGAGCGGGCGGGAAGCGGCGGTGGGAGTGGGCAGGAGACGGGCCGGGCCGGGCCGGTGACCCGCCATGTGAGAGACCCTGATAGCTCCAGGTGAGCAGCGGGCGGGCCGGCGCGCCGCAGCGGGCGCCTGCCCGGGGGCCGACGCGGCGCTCCCGCGGGGGACGGAGGCCGTTCGCCGGGCAGGGGGTCCCAGCGCCCTGACAGGCCCCGCAGGGGCGGCGGCCACGGGCCAAGCGGCCCGGATGCCGCGCAGGGCTCGGCCGCGGTCCCGTGGCAGCAGGCGAGGGCTCGTTCTGCGACCGGCTGCTGCGAGGGCGAGCCGCGATGCGGGCTGCTGCCGCGACCGATGCCGGCTCCGCCGGGGCTGCTCTGCTCCCAGCCTCGTCTCGCCAGAAGCTGTCGTCGCGTAACCCGAATGTGAGCCCCTAAGGTCGTTTTGGCTGGCTGGTAGCGAGGGCGAACGCGCGTGTGCCTTGGTCTCCCCTGTTAACCCGAACGAGACACCACGTAGCCGGCACCGCAGGCTTGGCCGAGACCGGTGCCGCTTGTAGTGTTACTGCCGGGAGCTAGTGGACCCTTCGGCACCTGCTGTTCCGTTAGAGGAGTTCCAGTGCAGCCCCAGTCTTCTGTAAAATCTATGAGTTGTGCATAGCATACAGAATCGGATTTATTTTAGAATAAACCGAACTTGGGAGTGAATTTGGAACAAGCTTGAACAGTCTCAGAAACGCTGATATGGGAGAGCCTGGTTGCCAGAAAAAAGAAAGTGACATAGGATTAGGTGCGCTACAGTGATTACATGTTACAGAATTCTCAGCATCTGGAATCAGGATGTGCCTGAACTTCATCGCCTGTTCACTGAGAGCTACAAAACGTTCAGTCTATCAGAAGTAACAGACTGGGAAAATACTATGAAAATGTGTTCTTCAGAGCTACCTTAAATCTACGGCAAAAAACGTGTCTGATAAAAAAATAGTAGATTAAAATGCATAATACTAACCAAGTATTACCTTGGTGGCAAATGATTTATTATTATAATAGCAGAAGGTAGAAAAGTCCTCTCCCTTCCCATTTCTTAAAGTTCTGGGTGTATATATATTGCACATCTCATGCTGTCATTTGGGGATTTTTAATACTGTCAGTGGCTTCTCAAAGCATACATCTCAAAGTTGTCAGATACTCAGAAAATGTGGACAGTAAATATTTAGGATTACATAATGGGTATATTATGAAATTTGTGCACAGAATAAAACTTCGTCATTGTTATTTGCAAGATCTTGCTGATTTTAAAGTGTATCAATCATAAAAATGCCCCTTTGTTTTATTTATCTTACACAATACTTTTGCTGATCTTGGCTATATCCATTTTGCCTTCTAGTAACCTTTTTTTTTCTGTATTCAGAAGTAGATACACACCTGTAACTGCATTTGTAGTGACTTGACTTCTAGAACCAAAACTTAGATATTATTTGTCTTGAGGTTTCTAATCGTTGGGTGAAACTTTGTTTATACATCATGAGTTGTTTCATTTTTACTCTTTTAATCACTTCCATACAGGCAAGCAATTGTGAGGAAGACAATTTGAGAATAAGGGATGAAGGTGGCCCTTGAACTCCAGTTTCACAACTGCTTTCTTTGGATATTTGCTCAAATAAAACGGTCCTGCTCTTTTTTCTATGAAATGCTAAATGTGCAGTTCCAACAATTTCCCTGCTGCACCATATTAAGCATTGAAAATAGCGTTGTAGTGTTAGCGTTATTACATGTGTGTGTGTATATATATACATATAAATTATTTGGTTTTAATTTTGATGCTAAAATCATCCACTCCTTCAAGCTGTTTTCTATTCATCATGTTGTGAATGTTGGTGAGGTAAAAATAAATAATTTTAAATTTTTGTTATACCAAAGTCTGAATTAGTAAAAAATTTTCTGCAAAAAGTGTAGAGATTTGATGTATTGCTCACACTTGCAAGCAACAGGATGGTGTTCTGTGACACTGTAGGAGTGCTCACCTGACAGGAGTTTTACTCCTGATTTCACTATGGGTGTTTAATCCTTTGAGTGTTGCCTCTCAGTCTGCAGAGGAGGAATACTGACATTGACTTTCGCTGTAGTGTTCCCATACCTACTGAGGAAAGCATGCAAGAACTAAGTTTTCTAGTAACTATGTTTCAGCCTGTACTAATTGGCTTTGGTTTCTGAGGAAACTGGGCTCTTCCTGCATTTTTAGGAGGTAATGTAATGAAGTTTCAAATTGTTGTGGAGTCTCTACTACAATAGCAGATTCTGTATTGTAGTTTAAAAGAGAAGTCAACCAGATTCCTTTCGAAAGCTGTTTTCCAAAGAATAAGAAGACATACACCCTTTTCATTGTATGCTTTACTACAGGTGGTTCACTACTTTCAAGTTTTGTCCAAACCAACTCCAGTGGGCACTTTTCTTTTCTAGCTTAGTTCAAATTTCTCCAAAACTTAGCACACCTTGTGAATTAAATCGTAGAGTGATTTGTGAATGGTTAATGTTTGGAGTGGAATGAGAATTTGAAATCCTGTTTTGTTAAGAAAGGAACTATTTGCTCCCATAGCCATTTATTTTTGAGACGTGGTTATCTTCATAACTTCTGCATTACTCTGTTTTATACTACTGGAAAGGTAGCTTAGTTCTCATTTAGGGGTGGTTTTTTTTTTTTTTGGATGGCTCTTGATCAGGAATCAACAATACTGTAGGTACTGAGCTTAACAAAATTATGGGCAGGGAGTTTATATGTAAACATAGGCTTGTGCTAGCTGTTTTTAATTATACTGGCAGTTTTATTTACCTGTTAGAGATGAATCTAACAGAATTATGTGTTTAACTGTACTGGAAAGGGCTTTGAGATCACTGTAGGTGTAAAAGAAGCCATAGTTAAAAAGTGCATTTTTTCCTGCTGGAGAAGCATGAAACTTCATGCTGCAGCCGAAATATTAACAGAATTTTCTGTCGTGCTGTATCATCTCTAAGAATCTGTATGCCAACTCTTTGTTAAACTTCGGAGTCCAAGACAGTCACTTATTTATTCTGAGAAATTTCATGTTTATATGCAGCAGTCTCTCTAAGTTGCGCTCTCCAGTGTGTCTGTGTTTAATATTTGAGGGAGTTTAAAGACAAAGGATACAAATCAACCTGAGCCAAGATCGTTTTTTGATTTATTCTTCTATGGATAATAATGCTACTAGAATGCAGCTTTGTAATTCTCTGGAAACCAAGAGTTCACAAAAGAAGGGTGTGAATAAGAGTAACTTAGGAAATTATCTTGTTTGATGTGACAAATACTTCAGCAGTAAGTCCATGCTTGCTTAATGTTCCATTCAAGGGAAGCTTTGAAAGAAAATGGATAAGGCTATCACTTTATGTGGTCAAGAGCAGATAGTTGCAATTTTACCACCAATCTTGAAGCCTGTTGCTTTGTGTCATTAATTTCTTTGGTTTTAGTTAACAGTAATTCACAAGCACATGACTGTTATGAGGTAACATCTAGGTGACCAAATTCTTTACAGTAAAGTTTTCAATGATTTTTTTGCTTATTGTAGTACTATGTGATATTATGTTAAAGAGCTTTTAAATGTTAGTTCTATGTAATGAGGCCAAAGTTTAGAAAAATCTAGTTAGTACACAAAGACTTACTGTATATTAAGTCCCTTCCATTAAGCTCCAACTGTTCCCTTATATCTGAAGTGGAAACATTCCCTCTATCATCCTTTCTGTGGTTTAAAGGAGTTGTTTTAAATTTATGAATAGATATGTCTATGATTTGGTGCATAAATTACATGGAGAATTGTGTCGTTAGGTATGGTTTCTGACACCAGTAGGATGCCTCTGGCAGTGTGTTGTATAGACCACAAAAGAGACTGCATGGATGAGCTGAAAATACACGAAGGTCTATTTTTATTATTTATTGTGTGTGTTTCTGGAAAAACCTTTAGTGCAATAGATTTTTAAATCTATAAAAAACAGTAGTATCTGATTATCTCACTTGATAAGTATAAAATACTTTAGTCTCTGTTGTGATCTTTAAAGGCTGGAGAATTCTTAAGAAAATGGCTGCTTGGATTTAGGAAGAATTGATGCAAAACCCAATGCTCCATCTTTACATAGTACTGCTTATACTGTTACAAGTGTGTTCTAGTTCTGCATAAAATTATCTCAGTTGTTGGCAGAATAGCTCTTTTTTTTTCTTCTTTTTTTTTTAAATGGCTGCGATATTAAAATCTGTTTTCTAGCTGTAGGGAAGCTTACTGTGCTTCGGGGGCCAGATTTCCAGTGAAGCAGCAGTGCTGTGCGTCACACTACATCAGGCTGCCCAAGGGCACTATATGTTGACTTTTAAAAGAGAGTATAATACCTTACTGTTATGAGAGGTATAGACTGGCAAAAGATTATATGTTCAGTTTCTTCCCTATTTTCAAAGATTATTTAAAGAGGTCAGCCTCGGAAAGGCTCCTAGACTGTGACATACCAAATTGCAGTTTTTCTTTGCTACAGCCAGCATTCGTTATTGTGGCTGCTGTAATCTGAAGACCAAGGCAAATACAAACTGAAAGGGATGAAAGTGATGAAGATTTTGCCCTAAAACTTAGATGATCACAGATGATAGGGTTACGTTCCTTGCCTAAAATTCTCTTGAACGATGATACATTTTTTTTGCAGTGATGTCTGGAGTTCTCACAGATGATGTAGTAAATACTGAATCCTACAAAATGCAAGGGAGGAGTATACTGATTTATACAAGTACCTGTTTGTTTTCTTGGTTTTCCTCTGTATTCGGGGCAGTAATGTATGGAGTATCCATTCTTGGTGTTGTGGAACACTTTTTTTTTTAGTCTTAATTTTCATTATGATCCTCCTAACCTTTCTACGTGTTTCTGTTTTCAGACACATGCTACAACAGTAATGATTCGTACTGTGTGCTTTTTCCCAAGGAACCCGTGTTGCTGAGCTAACTAAAGAAAATGCAAGGGATCTTTTCTCACACCTTGTGTGAGTTAAAAAGAGCACAATTTGTATCATTCACCTGTCTGAGAACGGCGAATCATACACCAGTGAGTGAATGAAATTAAACAGGTGCAGACTTAGAAGCAGAAACTAATACGGCGTTGGCAGACACACAGCTTCGTGTTGTAGTTATATGATGCTGTCCTGCTGCTACTGTATGATGCCAGTAAAATTAAATACCGAATGTGTTTTGTCACCATCTATTCTTGGTTTTTTTAAGTGAAATAAGAGTTTTCATAGAATATAATTTTTAAAGTAAGTTTCTTTTGAAATCTAATGAGAAATTTTAAATGCACTCTCATGTTGGCAGGTTACTTCATTGAACACTTTTGTTTGAAGATGTAGGGCAGCATTGCACTAATAGTAAATTCCTATTATGGACTGTGTTTGCTGCATAAGACCCTGATGAATAAATGTAATGCAGACACCAAGAGAATTGATATGATTCTTTTGAGTGTGACTGGATCACCTCCTACAGAAATAGACAGGAGACTCAACACAGAGCCCTGCTAAGACTTAGTGAACTTAGTGCCCAGTTCTGGCCTGTGCTTTAAAACTAGAAAGCCTTCAGCCAACTTCCTGGGTACATAATATCTATGAAAACCTTAAACACTTCAATTGATTTACGCAGGAAAGTTAAGAGAGGACCTATTCCTAGACAGGTGCCCAGAGGGAGACTTAAGTTTTAGAGGACTTTCACCTAACATTGCACTGTCCCACAATTAGGGTGGAAGCTAAAGCAAGACAAATTACGTTACGGTTTGATGATGAGAGTACCTAACGTGGCTATGAGTTTTCTTAGTTCTAGCTACCCCCCAAATGTTTGAGTTTGTAAAACACAAACTTGTTTTCATTCTCAACTACTATACTGTGGTCTTGGTCCTAAAGAGCAAAGACTACCTGTGCTGAAATATCATGGAAGGTACTAGACATGACTTCTGACTACACATTAATTTTTTTTTTTCTTCACCTCTGCTAATTCTGTAAAGAATTGTTATGTGAATTAGTTACATTCTCACTGCTTTGGGGAGCAAAACTTCCTTACAACTGCCTGGTTAACTGTAGAGATAATTTTTTTCTTTAGAGCATACAGTGGGTGTGTCCATAATTAATTCCTGCTTCAGTTTAATGCTTCTTGCCTCACCTCAAAGGAGAAGAGGTCAGGAAAACATTTCAACTTGGAGGAAGCTGTTAAAAAATTGAGAGTTTCTTATTAGCCTTTTTGAACTGTAGTGATCTCTACGGCATGTGTTTCAGAAATACTTCAACCATAAATCAGATTATCTTGAAAGAGCTACTGTCCTGCCAGCATTGATGAATAATTGAGTATTGTTATGGTACAGAACCGTGCTGAACAATATTTTGGTTAATTCTTCTGGGATTTGATTACAGAACTGCTAACTTGATTCTGTATTACAAATAAAATAAAACTTTCTCATGTATGGGAATATAAAGATTACTTTTATTTTCTAGATAGTGACATTGGGGATTTATGTGGATAAATAAGACTGTTCTTCTAACCATTATTCATCAATAAAACATTGCTAGTGGTGCCTGCTTCTCTGACATGTGTAATGCCCAGATTTTTCCCCGGGTCTTGCTTTCCCAAATTGATGCAAGAAAGTTTTGGTGCCCTGGTACTAACCCCGGCAAAATTACTGCAGTCTCAGTGCTGTTCCTGCTACAGTCCTGCCTGCTGCTGAACGTGGTGTTCATTGGCAGCCTCATCAGTTCCAGGACCTCTTCAGCCAGAGATTTCAGAGTTTGTTGAAAGGGAAAGAAGGATTCCCTTCTGTCAAATGCTGCTGTTTTAAAATTCTTGTTACTTAACTCCAGCTTCCCACAGATGTTTTTAGATCACAGGAAGCGTGCGTCTTTGAAGGAGGAAACTAAAGTGAAAAAGTAGTCACAAGAGCATGCTGTAGCTTTCTAACTTTCTTTTTTAAGAGCAGATGGGTGTAGAAACTTGTCCACTTGCTTTTTGGGATGTTTTGTGTACTTGATCTCTGTTTGCTTTCAAAGCAGCACTGTATGTTCCTTTGATTGCTATTTCTGGTTTTTACTGCTTATCTGCTATGCTGACAGCCAGACATAGAGAACTTTAACTCCATCATCGTCTCCACTCACTATTGGGATTTTAAGGAGGGAAAGATGAAAGAACTCTGAGAACAAGGTTGTAGAATTGCTTATAGATATATATGCCTATGGAGATAATTAGATGTTCTAACAGTGTTGTGATGTGCAAGGATTGCTGTGGATCTCTTTCCCCTTGGTGTCCCTCTCTTCCTCGTTCTCATGCTTTCTCTGCTATGTGTTCACAGTCCATTTTCAATGCGTGGCCATGTCCTAGGGACTGTGAATTCATCTAGAGGTTCTAAGATGCTGTGATCAAAATAATATATTTTTTTTTTCTCCATGGTAAGGCATAAAATGTCCATCTTTCTACTCAGTTGCCTATCCTTATTTCGTTCCTTCTGTCTGGAAGTATGGAGTGAGGAGGAAGGCCACTTTCTATATATGACAAACTTCCTGTACATTCTAGACACAAAAAAAGAGTAATTTCTGATGGGCTTTGAGTGAGGCTCGACCAAGATCTCGTTTCTTAGCTCGAGGTTCTGAAATGATGCAGGAATGGCAAATGATCACTGCTGGGCACTGGTCTTGTAGTTTGTACACAGTCCTCAACCTAGGTAACTTGTCCATTCATGTCACTTCCAGTCAGCAAAAGCTCTTCCTCCACTTAGCGAAGAGAAGCTTAATGAGGAATGTCCTGATGTTGCATCTGAGCATAGCTCATAAGCAGCAGAAGGTAGTGACCTGTGTTGGGTTTGTAAGGAAGCCTGATGCCCTGTCAAATGAGAGGGCATTGACAAACGGGTTCTGACTGCTGGGGCTTCTGTCTTCCCAACGGATTGCGAGCATCTGCTAGGGACTTGAACAGTGCTTCTCTGCACAACATGCAGAGGTGTTCAGAATAACAAGGTTAATCTTGCTGCTCCTCTGTTAGACGGGGGTTGGTTTGGTTGATTTCTGACCTGTGTCTCACTGGCATCAGCTCCCAAGTTCTGAATCATTTTGTAGCTTTGTTCGCTGAATGAAAGAGCTGTCCTGCCAAAGCTATCTTTGTACAGATGGCTGAGATCGTATCAATTCTGGTAACCACCTTTTAGTCCTTATTTCCCCCATTGGATATAAAACATCTTCTCCACTGCTTTTATATAACAACTTTAAAAACTCAAATGAAATCTGGTTTACCCATTTTAATCTATGACACATTGGTAACTTACAGAACAAGTTTAGCCCTGATTTTGAACGCTATGTGAGAGCTTTTGATGGTTTTCTAAGTCAGACATGATGATAGTCAAGTCAGGAAACTGGCTGTCTCGTTTCTCCGCTGAAAAGAAGTTCCATTTGTGAAGATTGTGAATGTCAGTGAATGAAGTGACAGTCAGCTGATAGAGCTCCAGTTCTTCCTTGTAGACTTCTTTTCTTATTCCTGCCTGTTGATTTTGTTTTTAGAGTGCCTGAATTTTCATAATTTGATTTAAATTGTTCATATGTCCCATTACAGCATGTAACATAATACTTAAATAGAAAAAAAAATCCACTAGTATGTTGTGATACATTGGACATCCTTCCTGCATCAGAAGTCAATGGATGATGTTGAGATCTGTTTGTTCAATTGGAAAAGCAGGTATGGTGGCAATATTATGTGTTTAGAATTCTGCATTAATAAGAACAAGAATAGCAATAAAAGTCTGAAAATTCTTGGGCACTTGATTAGGGACCCAGTCTTGGAAATAGAGGGTGATGTCTGCTGCAGATAGACCCTTTCAAGGGGACAAGTGTGCATGTGCTTTCTATGATAACACTCTGTGAAAAATCCATAAAGCGCTTTTCTTTAGATCTTGTTTTGAAATGTATACAGTTCTCTAAAGCCTCTTGGAACATCCTTTCCCAGTGTATCAGGCCAGCTTGAGTACCCATGGCTTTTGAGTTAGGTTAGAATTTAAACATGAAATCATTCCAGCTAGGCAATCACTTCTGTATCAGATGAGCTTCAAAGTTCATGTCATGGTTTATGGAAAGGGCAGGGGGCGGGGGGGCAGGGGGCGGGTGGAAGATCACAAAAGGAAGTTAAAAAAAAAAGTGAAAGTCCATGGGTGGCTCAAACACTTTTCCTTCAAATGCTGCCTCACATACTGACACATGTTAATTATTGTCTGGGAACCTCAAGACATACTGGGTAAATACATAGTTTGGAACTGAGTCCACACTTAAATGTTTACTTTCACTAGGATTTCCTTGTTTTCTGATGTGAATACTGAAAGATTGATTTTTACATTTTTAAATTATATTAATAAATTATTGAGACTATTTTCTAAGGAGGTAAGTGATTAAAGAGAAATGTCACTGGTGTAGTGTATTCATCTCCTCTGAAACAAATTTGACATATCTAGATCTAAGGAATGGGGTTTTTTATGTGTTTTTATATGCACCCGTGGCTTTTCTTTAGCAGGTTTTTCAAACTTCATGAAGTAGCTTCCAAAAATAATTCTTGGGGAATTTAACAACGCGGTTCCCTGCAAGTATCAATGTATTTGGCTTGAAGACCTAATAAAGGTTCTGAAGTTTTAGACTTGCCTAGTGACTAGAAAATAATTTTATTTTGGGAAGGTGGGAATATTGTTCTGCAGCTCTTACCAGGGAGTGAAATTGCAAAATTCCTTTTAGGACATGGACTGTCTCAGGGAACCTGTGATGTATTATGAGCAATTAAATTGTGAATGTTGCAGGGGGATAATTCAAATTATAGAACTGTAAAAAATGGGTACTTCTTTTTGTATTAACTGAGTATTTATATCAACTGTTTTGCTGTAAGACACCTTAAACAATGTGATTTAGCTTCAGCATGTGCAAGCATTTATTTTTGAAATTGAAAACTCTGTGTTCATTCTCAATTGTAAATCTTCTCATTTTTCTTTCAGATTACTCTTTACATCAGTAGAAATGGACAGCAGCAGTTTCATTCAGTTTGATGTGCCCGAGTACAGCAACACTGTTCTGAGCCAGTTAAACGAACTCCGCTTACAAGGAAAGCTATGTGACATAATTGTGCATATTCAGGGTCAGCCATTTCGAGCCCATAAAGCTGTCTTAGCTGCCAGTTCTCCGTATTTCCGTGACCATTCAGCATTAAGCACCATGAGTGGCTTATCAATATCAGTTATTAAAAATCCCAATGTTTTTGAACAGTTGCTTTCTTTTTGTTACACTGGAAGGATGTCCCTACAGCTGAAGGATGTGGTTAGTTTTCTAACCGCAGCTAGCTTTCTGCAGATGCAGTGCGTCATTGATAAATGCACACAGATACTGGAGAGTATTCACTCAAAGATCAGTGTTGGTGATGTTGATTCTGTCACTGTGGGTGCTGAAGAAAATTCAGAAAATCGCAATGGAGTTAAAGACAGCAGCTACTTTGCCAATCCTGTTGAAATATCTTCCCCCTACTGCTCTCAGGTGCGACAGTCAACAGCAGGCAGCGATCTTAGGATGGAAACTACTCCAGGCAAAACTCTATGTAGTCGTCTGCAAGAAGAAGGGCATTCAGACCGAGGAAGTAGTGGAAGTATCTCTGAATATGAGATTCAGATTGAAGGTGATCATGAGCCAGGAGACTTGATAGTAAGAGAAAGTCAGATCGCAGAGGTGAAAGTTAAAATGGAAAAGTCTGACAGGCCAAGCTGCTCTGATAGCTCTTCCCTTGGCGATGATGGATATCATACTGAAATGGTGGATGGAGAGCAAGTGGTAGCCATAAATGTGGGTTCCTATGGGCCTGTGTTACAACATGTTTATTCGTTTACCCATGCCTCATCACAGCCTACAGGTGTGTCTGAAACCTTTGGAAGCCTGAGCAATACGAGTCCTTCGAGGTCAATGCTGAGCTGTTTCAGAGGGGGTCGTGCACACCAAAAACGGGTATCCAGCGGTCATCACTTGCATAGTGATGTTCAAGGCTTGGTGCAAGGGGCTGACAGTGAATCCTTGGTGAGTAACCCAGGATATGAAAATAGTCCACGGGAAAGAAATACAAGAGGTCATTGGTATCCGTACAATGAGAGGCTAATTTGTGTTTACTGTGGGAAGTCTTTCAACCAGAAAGGGAGCCTCGATCGACACATGCGATTGCACATGGGAATAACTCCTTTCGTGTGCAAGTTTTGTGGGAAGAAATATACCCGCAAGGACCAACTTGAGTATCATATTCGCGGTCACACAGATGACAAGCCCTTTCGCTGTGAGATCTGTGGAAAATGTTTTCCCTTCCAGGGTACACTAAACCAGCATTTGCGAAAAAATCACCCTGGGGTAACCGAAGTAAGAAACAGGGTAGAGTCTCCAGACAGAACAGAAGCATTTGTGGAACAGAAAGTAGATAATGATGCTTCAGCTTCTGAAGCTATGGATTCTAGTATGGAAATTCATGCAATGTCTAACGCATCCGATTAAAACGTTACATTCTAAGTGCAACACAAGCAAGCACATTACTAATGTATTTTTTAAAACTTTTATTCTGTTAGTAATCTTCAGTACAAGTGTAACAGCCTTTTAATTTTCTTGACCTTCTGGAAATCAGTTTAAAATCGTTTCTGGAGAAGACTATATAAGTATTCTTTGTTTTTGAAGGAGGCTGAGTAGTTTGGTTTGGGTTTGTTTTTTTTTTTTTTTTACTTTTGAAGATGCGCAGAAATGTAAAAGACAGTATGCTGGGGAAAGGATAGGAAGAGTCTGCTGAAGTATCCCTACTGGTTGATCTGGCAAGACACAGATTCCAGTGGAGAAGGATATTAGAATAAGATTGGCAGCTCTGTCGGATACACCAAGAAGCTGTAACCTCTCATTTTATTTCTTAAATCCTGTTGCTGGTAATGAGTTACACAGCAGTGGTGAGAGAGAATATTACAGCTTTGATTCCTTATGTGTGTCACAATGAAATCTGTTTGCTTATACTAACTGTTTTCGGTAGTCTGTTTATATATATAAATTTGCTTTATATATATAAAATGCTTTCACTTTTCCTATTCTGGTTGAGGCGAATGTAATAGTATGTCAAGGTTTATACCATGTACCATTCTTCCAACTGCTAGGTCTCCTCTCTGCTTAGGATTTAGGACTCTGGGAGGATGGTTTTGGTTTTAAAAGAATGTTGTTTGGGTTTCATTTTATTAAACTATTACTTTGTGTGCAAAAGTGAGCAAAGTGAATTACCTTGTTTTAATAGCTTTGCTTTATAACATATGTAAACCAAATGCCATAAATCTATTAAATTATGGTTAAATTGTTGAGGGGTTTTGTTAGTTGTCTAGAACGCAAGCTGGACAACCTGTGGTGCTGACCTTTTTATATATATAGAGCTAGATATATCTATATCTATATATATATATATATAAAAAAAATAGCAAACCTAAAAGTAGCATTGTGGTTTTAAATGTGTTTTTACTGGCCTCAGAATCTACCTTCATTTCGTACTGTAGAACCATACCAGGTAATTAAATTGAACTTCATCACTCTTACGGTTGGTTAAACCTGAGAGAGATGTTGTAGTTTAAACTACAATATTTCCAAGCAGTGTTTTAATAGGCCTCTTCACAGAGAGCTGTTTTCAGGTGCACATTGACTTCCTACTTAAAGCTCCAAGTGATATGTCAGCACTTGGAATTTGTACTTTTTTTTGTATAAAAAAAAAATGGGAATTTCAAGCAATATGTCTGTTATTTCATGTGTGAGTATTACAGAGTTGCTATGGCTTCCCTACTATTTTCAGTGGTTGTTTTCTGCATAAAGGAACTACCAACAACTTTAAAAAAGCTCTTAAATATTTTTGTTTCACCAAATGTTTTTTTTAATATGGTGCTAACTTCATCATTTAGGTCAGTATAATATATAAAATGTGAAATATAATAGTAACAGTTAAGCAAAAGCAAAAAAAAAACCCACCAAAAAAAAAACCCCCAACAAAAAACCAACAATAACAAAGAGCCCCACCCTAAACAAACCAACCACAACTAAAAAACCCAATAGCCTAAGAGACCTCAAAAGCATGAACTGGCGAACACTACTGTGTAAAATTCTACCTGATGAACAGAATTAAATTAATCACATCCTTCATTAAAATACAGGCTTTATATAATTGGGCCCTGTGTTTGTTTAGTAAATATTGAAAATACATCTCTGAACATGCTGTTTAACTCCTGAAATTGAGAACATAAAAGCTCATTCCTAAATTACGGGAAAGCAAAAAGGTAGGTTTGCTGTCTCGTAAAGCTTTTTTGGCTCCTGTGAAGTTGGGGCGTGTTTGTGCGGTAGCTTTATTAAATACACTAGTTCTTACTGTTGTGACAGACTGCAATAAGAAATAATTTCACTAAATACAGGTTTACAGTATAAACCCCACCTGCTCCATTGGAGCAGTTTCAGTTACATTTAGTACATAATTTGCCTCTTTGTCCTAGAACTGCCCAAATAAAGAGGCAGAGGGTGGGGAGGTGTCTCTCTCCTTGAAGCAACAATAGAACCTTTTGTTTCCAGCAAGGGAAAGTGTATGTCTGTGTCTAGGGAAGGTAGTCTGTATGTTTACCCACTTAAAAACATGTTGGTGTTTCTGATACTGGGTTTTTTCCTAAATGTTTAAGTGATTAAATGCAAAAAAGATTTGTGTTTTTATATAAATTAAGTTTGAGACATGGAAAGTCCAAGAAACGTACAGTTATTCCTAACCCTTTATCCCAGACCTGGGCTGTGGTGCCTTTGGCCTGACTTTTTCCATGGAAGCGTGAGTTGAGGAGAGCAGGATATGGGGGCTAATTTTATATTTCTTGAATTTCCCGGTGTCACAATCTTAACATTATTTAAATCTAGTTCTTTGTATTTGTAAATGTACTAAAACAGTTTGAGTTTACCAAAGAGTGACTTATCCAAAATTGTCTCTGACAAAAACAAACAAAAAACCAACATCACTTTGATTGTACTGGTTCAGGTTCAAATCATTGCAACGGGACTGTTACGGGGCAGGAAGCGATCACTTTTTCTACAAGATCATGATTCAGCAGTTTGCAAGTCCTGCTTGCTCCTGTTTGTGTGGATATGCCATTTACCCTTTCCACTGCTAGCAGCGTTAATAATTACCAAGCCATAACACAGTACTGTAAAGTTCAGCAGTGCTCCAGAGGATGCATACGTGGGTGAGCAGAAAACATCATCCAGCATTACATTTACACTGACAGAGTGCGCGACTCTGCTCGAAAACGAACTTCAAACCTGGCAACTGCAGCTAAATTGTGCCTTGTCACATAATGGTGTGCCAGGACTAACATTGTCACATGAAGCATTATCTGATTGAAGTTCATTTCACAAGTCCACCAAAACAGAGTATGCTGTGTTATTTTAAGCAAGTTATGGAAGTACTGTACAGTGTCCGGTGTCTGTACAGTTTTAAGTTAGCACAGAGCTGTTACACATTTCACTTACAATAAATGCAGAAGTCAATAAAATATGTGAAGAAATATTTGACAGCAAAATAAATCATGACATTATATAGGCTGGTTCATAATTGAGTCTCTTCTTAATCTACCTTTTTAATTATAGACAAATGTGAAAACAGTGACAGTGTCCTTTCCTCTACATGTTTAACCTATTATGACAAACTGTGAAAATAAAGGATTTTATACCTTTGCTAACGTTTGTGGTTTTAAACAGTTATTTTAGTTTTCTTAATCAGTTATCCTCTATATTAGTTCTTTTAAACCTGTAAATACATTTAGAAAACAGCTTTGTAAATACTTACAGTATATCAAAAGTTGAGTTTGGTCAATAAAGCCTCAAGATTGGCTCTGCTTTTTTAGTGTGAAATCTTTCAATAGCATAAAGGATACTGTCAATTCACTGTTCAGCAGAATATACTGTAGGCCTAAATGGATAATTCTTAAAGCAGTCTTCCCAAGCATAAAGTGGTGTTTTATGCTGAAGCCTTTGGTTTACTTTTAGAAAAAACAATGAGGCCTCTTAATATGTTTAGGCTGAATTATGGGAAGAACAGCAGGAATAAAATCAAGGGCTGGGAAAAGATTGAATGAGCTTTACCTTAAAAAAAAATATATATATATCTTATTTGAATTTTTGTATTAGTTTACTGTGATTCTTTTATTGTCATTTTTCTAAACAGGTTTCACATGAAACCATTGAAAGGGACTCAAATATGCAACACCTAATCTATTTTCCAAGGGAATTTTACCCTTGAATGGTGCTTTTTGACTGGTCAGGGTTATTTATTAAATTTTATATTTGAAAGTATTTGGGGAATTATGTAAATTCTTTATATGAATCTGTTTATTTCATCAATTGTAAATTTCATAATACTCAGTGATTGAATTGGAAGTTTAGTAAAGTCATTCAAAGTGTTCAAAGTTTATAATCTATGTGCATTTTAAATATATTTTAACAAGTGCCAGAATAGTTGTATTTAATATTGTAGATTTACTACTACTTGCACATCCCTGTGACAGCATTAACTTAAGTTATGCAAGTTTACATTAAAAAAAAAAAAAAGCTAAACAAACAAGTAAGCCTGGGACTCGTGTTCCTGTATTTCTTCAGGGGATGTGAAGCCAAGTATCAGTAACCGAGCAGGTTTGCTTCTGGTCGATGTAAGTAACTCCTGCTGTGGTGGATACAAGAAACTGCTGTCTCTCCCATTTACCTGTGCTATGAATCCAGTGTTCGGACTTGTCCCGCAAGCCTCTGGTTGTGTATCAGATTAGAGGTAGAGCTGTTGCACGATTTTAACAGTGTTTGTTTCTGACTGAAAAATTGTATTTTTAAATAACTTTTATTTGTATGATTGTTTTTCATGATAAATAATTGAACAGTTTGAATGACTTGACTTGGTGTCATTATCTTGCAATATAAACCGGTAACCTCACAACTCCACACTTCATCACTATATGAAGTAAATGAAGCTAGCTAAGCTGATGCTGTAACAATTAATAACTTGCCATTAAGGATTATTTTATAGCATGAATTTTAAAATATTTATTCAAATGATATTTTACTCTTGTATTCACTTTGTTTTTAGATTTGTGACATGAATATTTCAGTGCTGCTTTATTTCGTTCTGATGAATTTGTTTCTTGCTTGTAAATTGCCTTTTTTATGGTATAAAGTCAATGGGAATTGCTGTTTGTAAATTAAAATGCTTCTAGAGCAAATCCATGGTGTCAGTGTCTACATTTAGATATTTAATGCTATGGGATTTGCATTTTAGATGCTTTTCCTAAGTGTTATAAGAAGTTGTGGTTTAATACTCGTGTACCGCCTTGGAATCAAAAATCTTTAGAGACAAGCGACTCTTGAAGAGTCTCCTTTTTGCCAGCATTGCTTGTTTTTTTCTGAACAGATGATCATTTGAGTTTTGCGCTCCAAAACCTTGTCTAATGCTCAAAGCAGAACAAAAAGCCTGGCCGGGTGGTGGCAATATGTCCAGCACCAGGCCAGAGGCAGGTCAGTCGGGAAGGGAGGTAATGTCTCATTTCCGCAGCAGCTTTTGCATTTTACGTGATGCCATATGCAGCAAGAATGCTGACCCCGTTCTCGGCGAGCGTCGGGCATGGCTCCTCCTCACCACAGGCTGCATAACAGAGTAGCCAGCCTCTGCCTGGTTCCTTTCTGCTGACAGCACTGACTTAACTTGTTTCACAGCAGCAGGCTGCTGGCAACTCTTTAAGTGCCTTTCTAACTAGCAACTTCTTGGAGGACTTAACACCTCCTCAACCGAGTTGTATACTACCAACGATTTGCTGAAATAGAGTTATCCTTCCTGAGAAAGCTGGAAGTTTGCAGAAAGATTTTTTTGCTTTATATTCATGAGAACATGCTGATACTATTAAATTTGGATAAAATTTACCAGTTTGTTGTTGCCAGTTTTACATTGTGTATGAGATGTCTATCACCAAAGACTTTCACTCTACAATAAATTAAATTTACATGAGTTTTAAACCCATGTGGCAGCAAAGGGTGTGTTTATAGAATGCTGATGTAGCTGAAGGATACCATTATCTTGGCTGGGTTCAGGGGGATAGGGGTTCTTTTGGTTGGATGGGTGGTCCCCTGAGACCCCGTGGGCAGATTCAGAATGACTTAACTCTTCTAGCAAAACATCTGTTCAAAACTCCTTGCTGGTAAGGTCTGAAAACCCGAGTGATGCGGAGTGGGGTAAACAAGACAGGACTTAGGAGAGGAATGAATGTAATGTTGCTTTTACCTGGAGGGCAGAGAGTCAGGATGTAGCATACTTCTTATACTCCCCTCCACACCTTCGTTTTGTTTTGTTTTGTTAGAATGGGTAGAATTGTTTCATCTTGTCAGGCAGGCATCAAGGTTAGGAACGAGATGCAGCAAGGTCGCATCCATGGGACTTGATGCAGTGAACTTCGAGAGCCAAGCTGCTCAGCAGTTCCTTCAGAAAATATTTGCACGTTTTCATTACGCGTTTCTGTCCACAGCCTAGTAATAAAAGCAGCTTTAGCTGCTTCCTGCTCAGACTCAGGAGTTGGGAAGAGCGTGAGCTGACACGATCCTCCACAACGGCATTACAAATGCCGTAGAACTGTTTGCATCGATCTAGTCTGCTCACTGGGTGCTGGTGCAGATGTTAGACGGGCTCCCTGTGGAAGTGGCTTTTAGTAGGTAAGATGCAGAGGCTGCACCACAGCATCAGCCACAGGGCCCAGTATCTCTTAGCTATTTCTGTTTGAAGGCAAGTGTAAAGTTTCCTCCTTGATGTGCCTGCCTGCTTCTTACTTGCTTCAGTGAAGCACAGCAAACATGCTGTGTTTTGTTTGCAATGCTGTGCAAGGACGAGCTAAGTTACGGAGCTCTGGATAAACTTACCCTTCAGAACAGGTACTGTTCCTAAGGGCACTAAACTTTTTGGGAGGGATGGAGGAAGGGAAAGTAACTAGAAACTTCTTTCACCTAGACGTGGTGCATGTCTGGTGCTTCTTGGAAGCGTGGTTTTCACTAAGAATGGGACGTCTGTCTTTACACCATCAGAGCAGCATACAGGCATAATGCGTGCAGCAGTGTCTGGGCAGTGTGCCCTGTAGCATGAGTGGTACTGTGGATCAAAAATAACTTAGATTGTTAATGAAATAAAACATTCTTTACTTTAAATTGCAATTTTTTCCCAGAACCTTTTAAAATTGTATTCTTTTGAGAAGCACAAAATTGTAGCCCTAGCGAAATGCAAATACGCTACAATGGGTAGTGGTAAACTACTGGTTCTGGTTACCTGTCCCTGACTGTAGTGAAGTTTGGTCAGAGGCGTTAGAGAATAGTCCTACTTGTATGAAGGCTCATCCTTCTATGTCCACCGTGCAAACTGAGCTTTTCTTTCTAGTTTCATAGGAGCTAATAATGCTGAGTGGGCACAAAGGATCTCCCTTTCTGCCAAACATCTTAAGTTCTGGCACCAGAAAAAAAGGGTAAAATAGTATCAGGGAAGATCTTCTGTATGATAGAGTGTCCCAGAAGGCTTACGAAGGCAGTACAGGGCCCTGAGAAGGTGTCTGTCTGTAATGCCGTGGTGCTATAAATCACGTTTAAGAAAGACACGTTCATATATTCCCCAGAAGTCCTGTGCTGCATAAAACAAAAGACAGCAGATGTAGACAGGAGAGGACAAGATAAAAGGGGTGTGGTCAGTCACCCACAGTGGACTTTTTCTGGCATTGCAACGAAGGAGGGTTTTGAAGGATGATTTTGTGAGGCAATTTGGCAAGGTTGGTGGAGGATGTATCAGTATGAGGCAGTACTGGCGAAAGTACAAAGGTGCTTGTCTGAAAACATAGCAAGCAGGCAAAGGACAGTGACCCTGGCTAGATATAAATGAAATGTGATGATAAGAAAATAGATATATTGAGGATTAGTGGAAAAGCCCCTGAAAGTGAAGATACACAATTGCTTTTGGAAGAGAAAGCTTGGGAAAACAATGAAGGGATGTGACCAAAGCAACAAGATGAGAAAACCATCTTTGTAGGTTTAATAAATCAAAACTTGTCAAGATAGTCAAATAAAGCTCAAATGATGATGTGTACCATCAAATTTTCACACCATGTAAAACACAGTGTCTATCGCTTCAAGATCCAGCCGTAGTACATCAGAAGAATTCACAGTCTCTGAAGAGTTTTTCTTAAGATTGGTTTCTCTCCTTTTGTAGAGAGGAAAAATCTTCCGATACAAAGACGGGGAGTTCCACTGTGCTCAGATATGAGGTGACACAGGTCAATGCCTGCATAAACCGGCTGGTACCTTCAAAGGACCCTTTCTTTGTCTGTTTTGTCCATGTGAAGATGGGAAATCAGAGTGAGATGCGGTACTGTGTATCAGTTTGTTTTTAAGATCTTAAAAATGGTTCTATAGACGATCAGAAGAATTCTGGTATTCTTGGCACTTAACACAGAAATTATTCAGGTTTTTCTTTTAACTCCCTTTTTTCTAGCTGACCTTACACTGCAGTCTTGCTGCATAGGATTCTAATTTCATCTGGTTCTATCTGAGGATACAGCATTGACCTTGGAGTTCCTATTTGTTTAAAGTTGCAGTCCACGGCAATAATTACAGTGCCATAGTACAGTATGTGTGGTTAAACTTCAACCTATCTGCTTGCTTAGGGTCTGTCCCTTACAATTTGGAAAATACTTTCAGCAGAGATATCCAATAAAAGAATTGTATTGTATAAACTAAAGTAACTTCTTCCCAAAGCATTAATTTGGTAAAGCCTGAAAAATATTTTCTCTAAATTAGTTTCAAGCAATGCTGACAGAAAAATGCACACATAAAAATGGCTGTTCTTGAAACTACTTCACAGTTCATAATTTTAAATAATAAACAGAACTTCTTAGTCCAAGAAAACACTAAGCCTGAACTGCTTATCAGAACTACTTTCATTCGGTTAATTTTTCCCACTTTCATACATAGTATAACTTGCTTCCCTAAACCATGCTTGTAATTTCAGTAGAATAAATATTACAAGCAGTGAGTTACCTTTTTTTAATGGGTATCCACCATTCTAAATCTACTCTAGCTATTGTGTATAGGTGTTCTTGTAACATAAAGATTTACAGGATGTTGCTTGGCACCGTTCTGTATCTCCTTTGCTGGAATACACCATTTATATAGCAGAGTCAGCAGAAGGAAAGATGTGGCTATTCCCACACAAAGCCTAATGTGGGGATAAGTATCAGAGGATATTAGCATTAAAAAGCAGCAGTAGAAATTTTGACAGAGGTTCTCTCAAAACCCTTTAAGAGGTACAAAGTTCTGTTATCTCTGAATGGAATTTTAATTCTGAATTTAACTATGACAATTTCAGAGTCAATTTGTACTCCAGTGGCCCAGTGCCAGCACATCTTTGATGCGTTTTGATGGTTTCCTATTTATAATGCTATTGTTAATGCTATTTATAATATTTTATTATCCCCAGTATCAAGATAGGCTGAGGGATGAAGGGATGGAGAGCAGCCCTGTGGAGAAGGACTTTGGGGTGCTGGTGGGTGAAAGGCTGGACGTGAGCCAGCAACATGCGCTCCAGCCCAGAAGCCACCCATGTGCTGGGCTCATCCTCAGCAGCGTTGGGCAGCAGGTTGAGGGAGGGGATGGTGCCCCTCTGCTGCGCTCTGGGGAGACCCCCCTGCAGTGCTGGGTCCAGCTCCGGGCTCCTCAGCACAGCAGAGACATGGACCTGCTGGAGCGGGGCCAGAGGAGGCCACAGCAATGACCTGAGGGTGGAACCCCTCTGCTGTGAGGACAGGGGAGAGAGTTGGGGCTGTTCAGTCTGGAGAGGAGAAGGCTTTGGGGAGAACTTAGTGCGGCCTTTCAGTACTTAAAAAAATTTTAAAATATTTAAAAATTGGTTTAGGTTAAAAAAGCCAATTGTGTTCTACTGATATTTGTGTACATGCGGATGTGCTCCACATTGCTTTGCTTTTCATAAGGCAAACTTCTTGAAAGCAGCTTGAGGGGAAGCTAGACTAGCCAATGAACATGATACAGAATTTATTTTCTTTCAGCAACAATCGTGCAGGAAAAATGGAGCCTAATCCCATGGATGCTACATTTCATTAACAGTGAAATAGCATATTACGATTGTATCGTGCATGGATACAGGAAAAATTTAAATCGAATATTCAATCAAATGCCAGCTGAACTATAGACAGAAACACTTCATTAGAATTTTGGAAAATTATATGGCTAATGACATTGTCTAAAGTGACATTGTTTTGGCTATGCGTTGTGCCAACCTTTTCAAATAACTCAGTACAGTACAACTCTAAATCTTGTCTATGCATTTTTTTCCACCAGGGGGTGCTGGCCAATTTTTAAAAGTACAAGTTATGTAGGGATAATTCAAGGTGCTGTACATAGCAGAAAACTGAAACGGGAACTAAAACAAAGTTTCCAATCTTTGTTTTTGATGATACCCTCAACAGGAGCACCTGCTGAGTAACTCCATTCTTAGCAGGGCAGTGTTTACATCCAGGGTTTCAGGGAGGGCGTCCTGCTGTAATGCACAAGACCCATTTAAGCAGTGGGCATCGTCACTTTGCAGTGCATTAAGCATCAGGTTGGAAACTCAGATTTTGCAGTTTTTAAGGCATTAAGTAACTAGCTCTCAGATTGTTTTTTCTGAATCCTTGTAGAAAAAACAGTAGGGAGATATATTTTTATTTTTTTAAAGAGGACTGTAGCCCATGAGCTGCTGTTTTAATGTACCAGCATAGTCATATAGGACAGCATGGAAAACGTTTTGCCAGAGAACCCTGTACTCTTGCTCTAGTGGGAGCGGATACTAGAAGTTTTACAAGAAAGTGTATGTAGCTTAGCAGTACCAATAGGATAAGAAGAATAGTTTATGCCTATGAAATAATTGGAGATTCATATGAAATTAATTCTAACTCTTCAGCCATTTGTAGAAGGGGTGAAACGTACAAAAATACCTTTCCATATAGTGCACTTGGCTTTGATGTGGAAATTGGAGTTGAGAGCATCAGCATTCCCAAGCAGATCCCAAATCTAAGCTTAAAGGTTATTTTTATAGTTTACTCTCAAATTAAATCTTTCTGCTTTGGAAAGAAAGCTCATACATGTTTAAGTGGGATGTTTGAAGATGTTTAGACTGCTCTGGATTTGATAGTCATTGAAGACCTTTAGTGACCAGAAATTGGAAAGACAACTTCTAAATGCATTCTGGACGTTATGCAGTCTCTCAAAACTTCGAGTAACCTCACTAGGCTTTTGTTCTCTCGTGTGCAAAACTTCCGTCTGATGGACTGGAGAGCAATCCTGCTTGTAGCTACCCATCCACAGAGCAAATGTCTTCCTCTGATGCTTGCAGACCACCTACCCGTTAGAGAAGCTGTAATTCAGAGAAAGATATGCCTTCCTTTTGCAATTTAGCTTCAAGGACTGAAGGTTACCGTTCCACCTAAAATTTAAAGCATTTCGTGTGTGGCAAGTCTAACCAGTTTGGTGGAAACGTTCTCACTGTCGAGTATCTTCAAGAAGCCCGCAGAGCCCTATTTCATTGCCTTGGAAGAACACATGGCCGTCCCTGTCAGATGACTCCAGCACCATCGCTCCCACGTGCACTCGACCCCAGGCTCGCTTTGCGGGTCTTGAGAGGTTCTCTGGCATCCTGGGAACGGTGAGTTCAAACCCGCGCTGAAGCAGGGTGGGAGTGGAGGGCAGCGATGAAAGACAACCCATCCTTCGCCTCCGCAGGCAGACTTGGCCGCGTCTCCCCGGGGAGCGCTCGAACCTGCCGCCTGGCGGGAAGGAGCACGGACACGTCGCTCTACGGGGACGACGCGGATCTTCCCGAGAGCCCGGGCTGCGGCCCGCCTGGCCTGGCCCGGCCCGGCCCGTACGGTACCGCTGAGGGGCCGCGTCGGCACCCTGACCCCGCGGCCCGGCTCGTCCGCTCGCCGGCCCGGCCGGGCGGGGCCTCCGCGCCCGGGGCGGGCGGTGGCGCGGCCAAGGACAGCCGCGGCGTACCTGCGGGAAGCGGCGGCTCCTGCGCAGTGCCCGCACGTTCGCCCCGCCCCGCGCCGCGCCGATTGGCAAGCGCTCCCGTACCGAGCACCGGTTGGCCGGCGGGCCCGTCAGTCCGTCACGCACCGACCCCGCCCCTCGATCCCCCTCGGCCGGCTTGGGCCTCGTCCTCGGCGGCTGCTGCGGGTGGGGGTCTCGGTCCAGCGGGTGAGCGGCTGCCTGCGGCGCTGCGGGCGACCCCCGCCCCGGTGCCAGCGGGGTCTCCGCGCCGAGACGGCTCGTGGACGACGCTGGGGGTAGCCGTCCCCGGACAGGTGAGATGTAGACGAGCCCTGTGTGCCTGGCGGGACAGGTGGGACCCGGCCAGCAACACCCCCGACACCCACCCACACCCCCCCCCCCCACTGGCGCTAGGCGGCTGCGCTCACCTCGCCCCGTCCTGTCCCGCCGGGCTGCGGGCGCGTCCGCCGCAGTCCCCCCACCCGCCTGCCCGCCGCCGTCCCCGCTTCGGGCGTGTGCTGCGTGCGGAGCTCTGCGCCGACGGGCCCAGCCGGGAGCCCACTCTCCAGGGGCGCGCTGCTCGCGGGGAGCCCGCGGCTCCCGGTCCCTCCGGAGGGGCGGTGAGCGCGGGGCGGGGCGCAGCCCGTCTCCGCCGCCGGCGGTAGCGCGCGGCCTCCGGCGCGACCCGCGGGCAGGTGCGCCGGCGGGGAGGAGGGGCCGCGCCGCTGCCCGCGGCCTCCGGTGCGAGGCCCCTCCGTGTGGGCCCCTTTCCGGGCTCGATCTCCGCCGGGCCCTGGCTGGGGGCCGGCGGCGGTTGCCTGCCTGGCCGCCGCGCGGCCTTCTGGCGGCGGGGCTGGCGCGGGAACCCCTGGGGATCGGGCTCTCGGCCCCTCGCCTGCGGTCGCCCAGGCGATGCGACGTTCTCGCCGCCGGCATCGCGTCTGCTGTGCGGTGGCCGCGCCGTTCGCCCCCCAGCCGGGGCTTCGTGCACGGGGGCAGCTGCTCTGTGGGTCTGCCGTCTGTGCGGGTATTCTGCGGATTGGTTGGATTTCCGGGACTCGAAGGGTGTGATGGAATGGGTTAGCTCCTTTTTGGGCACGTGTATTCAGAGGGTACTGTGCTTGTCAGACTCGGTGGACGGTGAGAGTAAGAGGCATATTTATTGTGGAGGGTAACGGGGAGAGCAGATTAAAACCTTCTGGCTTTGGCCTTATCCTCCACTGGATTTTTGGAATAAATTTTCAAACTATTTGCATATTGTGTGAATGGTGGTGTGCAGATGCTGTTAAAGAAGCCTTGGTTGGCTGAGATCTGTTTCCAAATCAAATAATTTTTGGTCTGGCTTCAACAGGCTTTGATTTGTCTTAAAGCTTTGGCATGTAGTGCTCTAGTTGAAATTCTTGGCTGTAGAGCTGTAGCCTTCCTTTTTTTTTAAGTCTGATGATCTGAACCCAGGAAAACGGAACATAGCTCGTCCCTTGTCTTCCTCATTGTTGAAAAATAATTAAATCTGAGTTGGTTCCTCATACGATGTGGAAACATATTCCTTATCTTAAAGACCTTATAGCTGAACGTAGCAATCTGTGCCTTTTATGTCCAGCAAATGCTTTTCAAGTCAGATGTTTTTTCATGTTGAACATCCATGCTGTGGCTAGTAGTTATTCTTCATGTGTGAGAAGGACAGGGAGAGTGTGTAATAAGGACAGAACTGTGTGCGCTTGTATGTTGTCTGTCCTGCATGGAGTAGTACCAGTTTGAAGAAAAATACTAGAAAACTTTTGTTTTAACCAAGTTATTCATTTTTTTCTGTTTAATTGCCTTAGTAAAGGGACAACATCTGGAAATCAAGATGGGCAGTTATAAGCTTTATTTCCAGGCTCTTAGCACATTTTGTAATCAAACTTTACATGTGGATATGATAGTGTATTTAAAAGCATTACTAATGAGCACCTTAGAAAATGAAAGTTAATTTATCATGAATACAAATGTAAGATATCTTTAAAGCGAACTTACACAGGAAGCACAGCTTCTGTTGGACTGTCAGACTGAGAAACTCTTTAAAACAAATCTTTAAATGACTATATTTGCTACATTTTCTATCCCACTCAGTATTTTCTGAAAGTAACAATGGTGAAATTGATTTGTGTTTAGTTTTTCAGTCTCTTCGGTTAAAGTAATATGCTCTATTGACAGTCAGCAAAAGCTCATCTTTCTCAACTGCCAAAAATTAATGTATTTTTTTCTTAATTAAATTCCATTTTCAACAACATTTCTCTGTCTGAAACTTTTATTCTGCAAATTTTTGCTCCTCTTTTTCATCATACTTGGGGTATTAGCCAATATGGAATGGGGAGGGGATTCAGCAGGGAGATCACCCTGTTTAAAGATCGTGTGTTCCATTCCTGTGATACTTGAGACTTTTTAGCAGCAGCTCAAACTGACGTAGTTTCAAAATGGAGATGTTTAGAAGCAAAAATTAATATATAAAAATGGGAGTAGGGGAACTTAGGGGAGCTAGGTAGCAATTGTATAAACTGGAATTTTTGAAGTACCATATATGAAAAAGTACCCTGCGATTTTGTAGCCGGTTGTACTTACTAGAGCTCAAGATGGCAAAGAAAAATTGGTACCTGTTCTGGAGAAAGCAGGGAGGGAGTCTAGGAATATGTTTGTCTATTGCTAGGCAAATTTGGGAAAACCATTAATGTCTGTTTAATAAAAATATTTTTTTTCTTCTGGTAAGAAACAGGATGTCATATCACGTAAGAACTGTGAACTATTAATAAATATCAGAAAGTATCTCCTGAAGCTAAACAATTTAAAAGTCTGAGAACCAGATTTCTTCTTAAATCGCAAGGTACAAGTTGAGATCTCTGGCCTGCTAGTCCTGATTTTGAAGATCGAGAGTTCTAGTGTTGAGCTAACGAAAGGCAAGTGCTCTATGCAGCTTATTGCTTAATGTTACCTTGATTATCCATATCAAACACAATAATAGGGGAAAATAGGATGGGCTTTATTTAATAACATGTTGAAGAACAGAAATATTTGGGTAGTTAGCAACATGGTTCTGAGAGGAGAAATTTGCCTTTCTTACCAAAAGTAACAATTTTCTTGTCTGCAATTTTAGGTTGAATTGACCAAGGTAGCTGGGTAGAAGCCATAGATATGTTTACTTAATCAAGCACTCTAATACTGTGTGATGCTCAGGTTTATCTTTTTAGTAACAAAGACAATTAACAGATGGTTTACTGTCTACCAGGTATATCGGTACTAGCTGCTTGTGAAAGAACTGTTTTTTAGTAAGAATACATTGGCAGGTAGTTGTGCACTGTCTGACCTAGCACAACTTCATCAGTGATCTGTCAATAAATTTCTGAATGCCACGGTCAACACTTACAAATAACGTAACTTGCTAAAAACGTTAAGAACAGTTACGACAGTCAATTTGAGCAGGGCGACATAGGCCACAGAGCGTGCTGTGTATTTGAATAGAGTTTATGTTAGGGTCAAATTTTTATATTGAAGAAGAGGAACTGTAGGCTTCATTTGAAGTACAAGGGAACGTGTTTTGAGGAGCAGACATTCTACAAATTATGCAGGCAGTCCTCACAAGAAAAACTCAGTGCAATGTTACAGGAAAAAAGGATTCATTCCATCTCTAAACAGTCAAGAAGTAGTGAACAGAATTACAAAGAAGATCTTAATTTCTAAAGCACTTGATGAAAATTATGCTGGCTTATAATGCACAATTTTTATATCCTTGTTTTAAAAAGGAAGGTAAAAGTTCTGAGTGCCCCAAAATTGGCAGTAAAAATGTTTTAAGAATTTGTGATGAGAGACTTAAAGAGCAAGATCAGCCTAATTGATTAAATGTAGTATTAAGGAGGGTCTTGAACACGAAAGAGAAATGTTCGATGTGGTCCTCTTCTTCAAGATAGACAAGAGACATGGCCTATGAGAGCATCAGAGTGCTCAGAGAAGTGTAAGTGGTAGGGATTTATATGAGAAGACCTAGGAACAAGTATATAGTGGGCGTATATCTTGAAGAGCGCTCGTTTTCTATCCCCATCCTATAAAGGGTGTGAGAGGATTAGAGAAGCTACAGAGAGGGACAGCGAGCTGAAGTGAGGGATCTCATTTGCTTACAAGGAGTAAACGAGCTAGGAGCCCTCAGCCTACAAGAAGTGTCTGAGAGAGGGTGTTGTCTCTTTCTAACATCCTGAATTTTGAAGTTCACAGGAAAGGCTGGTTTTTCACTTATCACCTTTAATGCAAGAACCAGAGGGCATGAAATAAGACTAACAAAAGCTAGTTTCAGGAGCAGACACTTTTCACAAAAAACAATGATTTTCTCACAAGCTGCAGAAGTTCTCATTAGGGGATGTTGTAGCTGCTGCAGGACTTGCAAAAAAACCTTTGTATATTTGCAAAGCAACTGGATAAATTTGTAAGAGGAAAGTCTAGAGGGAGTGTTAGGTGCAAGATACTTATCTGTGACTTAGGAAGTCCCTGAACTGCAAATCATGACAGACTGGAAAAAAATGTCTTGAGAAAGTAATACTACATGGTTTCTCTCGTCTTCTGTTTTGGGATACATGCTACCTATGAACGAACCAGTGTGGCGTTTGAAAGCTGTGCTGCACAGGTGAGTGGGTTCTCCTGGAACAGGTGCTGTTATGTTCAGAGTAGAAACGAATGAAAGCAAAGCCAAAACACTTTAAGTAAAAAATTAGGACGCAGTTCTGGAGCAAGAAAACAGGAGACTTCAGCTCCATTCTCTTTCAGGAAAAACATCCTATGTTCATTTTGAGATCAACATTCAATTTTTGAGGTCAACACACGAACAATCATAGGAAATTTAAAGACCTGTCACTAAAAACCAAAGATCACACTAAGTGATTTTAATGATCTCTTACCACTTAGCTTGCTGTGAGTAGATGATTAGACATAACAGTGATGTAACATAGACTCATGTATGCCGAGTTGGGAGGGACCCACAAGGATCATTGAGTCCAAATCCTGACTCCACAGAGGACAACCTAAAAGTTAAACCCTGTATCTAAGTGTTGTCCAAACACTTGAACAACTAGGCAAAACTTAATCTAAGACATTTAGGATGGGATATGGAACAGTATACTTAGGTATTCACAGATTCTAGCTTGAACCAAAATGATGTCATGTGAGGAAAACATGCAGAATTGAGAATAAGGAATTAGTCTAGTCATAGAGTAGTGTAAGTTGGGAGGAATCTCCAAAAATAATCTAGTTGAAATCCCTGCTCAGAGCAGGGCCAGTTTAGAGGACATTGCTCAGCATGTTCCAGAGTTTTGATTTTTAAGGTTCTATAACCTCTCTGGGCAACTTGTTCCAAGGCCTAAGCATTTTCATTGCGAATATTTTTTTTCCTGATGTACGACTGGGATTTGCCTTCCTGTGACTGGTCTCTGTTGCCACTTATCTTTTCATTGCTTGCCTTGGAGAAAAGTCTGGTTCCATCTTCTCTGTAATTTCCCATTAGGCAGTTAAAGCCAGCAGCAAGATCAGTCCTTAGTGTAGCCATTTTAAGATTAACAAACCCAGTTCTCCCAGCCTCTCCTCTTGCATCTGGGCTGTCTTTCTTATTTTTTGTCAGTGAAAGCCTAACTTTCAGCTGGCCTTTGTTATATATGTTCTGTTTCTTCAGCAATATGCTAGATACAGTATTCAATCCAGATTTGTCTTCTGAAACTACATTAGGATGGCTTTCCAGAAAATTCTCTTATTTCAGCAGACTAATGCTTGGTTTAATATTACTTGAATATCTTTAGGTTTATCTTAAAAAAAATGCCATCTTCAAGTGATAGAAAATTAATAGTGGAAAGGTTTAAGTATTTTCTTAAATACCAATTAGTGTTTTCAGATTTTAAATGTTGGATAAAAAATTCTGCAACTAGTATGTGAGCATAGACTCCATATAGTAGAATGTAGTGGAGGCACAGTGGTAACACCATGTCATCTGCAGTGATTTTTTTATCAATCCAACATGGGCTTTAATGGGATTTTCGTGTCATACTTTCCTGTGGAAACTCTATCTTTAAGATTGTTTTCTTCTCATTTGATGTATAATTTTCTTAAATGTAAGCTGTTACAAAAGTTTGTATAAGGCAAAAGAGGAGAAAAGGGAAGGGCTGTGTCTAAATATCACTAAAGTGAGTTACCTAGACAGTATTTTCTCAGGTTTGTTGCTGATTGAGTTTGGTGGAAGAGCTGTGGCTTAATTTGCTAATACGGAGAAGGAGGAATGGTTCTATTTGGTTTTGTGTCCATTTTGCTTTGTTTAGTTAAGTCTTGAGGAAAATGAAGTGAGAATGAGTAGCATTTTCCATTCATAAAACACCTTGAAATACATGATTAAAACCAGTAAGCAAAGGGATATCAGCTTGTGTTGATGGACAGAGTGAGGAAGAGTTAGATACATATTTGGAGAATGTTTCATTTATGGAATTCCTACTATGTTGCTCTTCTCTCTGTGATGTATCCTTTAGTTCTTTTGAGTTTGGGAATTTGTCACATATCAATGAAACTAGAATGGAGAGCTAGCCATCAAAGCTGGGAGGGAGAGCCAAGAACAAAAATATCAGAATGCATGTTTTGGGTAAGGAATGCATGTTTGAGAGGAACTGAATTATGTAATAAATGTCACCATAATCCTGTTTCCTGTTAATTTACAGGAATGTCATGCTTTTAAACAAGAGATAAACCTGCCAAATAGCCAGAGCTAGACCCAGCAACAGACTGATGGAGATATGCAGCAAAATGGGTTGAGTGTGTGCAGAACTACCTTATTCCACTGTAAGTATGCAACTGTAATTAAAGTAAGCACATATTTTCCTGTTTTCACTTAGGTTCAATACCAGAGATTATGGAAGTATCTGTCAGTTCTGTTTTGTTTAGAGAACCTAAAGTCATGTTAGAGTCATGACGGTAATACACTGTAAAACAGAAAATTATGTTTCTTTTCCTGTAACTGTTTTATTGAGATTCCCCTAAAATACAACTCTACTAAACGTGTATCTTGTTCTTCTAACCTATGCAAGTCAGCAGACTTGTTTGAAGGGTAATGTCTTTTGAGGGAGGACTTCTGCTGGAGAAAGAGCTGCAGCTCTGTCTTGATATGGGTCATGATAGTACTGAGTTCTTAACTTGTCCATCACCCAGCAATTTTCTAGTTACCAACCTAAAGGTCTCAGACCTGAAGAACTGGTTGGTTCTGGGTAGCAACCATTATTTTGTTCACTTAGATGAACAGTCATCAAAGCTTTTGCTACAGTTTTCTAATGTACTGCTCCCCGTTATTCCTAAGAAATAAAGCTGCAGTATGTTTTCAGAACTCAGAAGTGCTCATGTCACGCTGTAATCCTCTTCTGTTCTATTTTCTTGTAGCCTGTAAGTCTATCCATTTCTTGTTTTATGCTACTGGCCCATTTCCTGATAGCACTGTATTACTACTTGTTTTGTTTGTTGTTGTACGGTGCCTCACAGAAAGACTCTAGTTCCTTGGTCAGTGGTGAAGGCTTCTAGGACTATCGTAAATCTACCTCTGCCACCATAGTGCTGGGCTCTGTAGTTCAAAAAAGTTACGTACTTAACGGAATGAGTCCAACAAAGAGCCATGAAGATTAAGGGACTGGAGCATCTTTCATATGACGAGACGCTGAGTGAGCTGAGGCTGCATAGCTTGGAAAAGAGATGGCTCAGGGGAGATGTCAGCAATATATAGAAATACCCCATGAGAGCATGTAAAAGAGATGGAGCCAGGATCTTCAGTGGTACCCAGAAGAGGCAATGGGCACAAATTGAAATAGAATAGAATACATGGAAAACTCACGGAATTCCACCTAAACACAAGAAAACACTTATTTACTGTGAGAAAGATTAAGCACTGGAACAGGTTGAGCAGAGAGGTTGCATCATCCACGGAGATAATCAAAACCCAACCGGACATGGCCCTGGGCAAGCTGCCCTGCTTGAGTGGAGGTGTTGGACTGTGTAATATCAAGGGGGCTCCTCCAGCCTCAGTGATTCTGTGAAAAGATACCTATTAAGATTGTGGGTATTACAGAGTCTGAGGGAGACAGCAGGCTTTCTAAACTAACTTCTTGTGGATGAAGCAGTGAAGGAATGTGACAATAGTTGTGAATAACTTCATGCTAAAGTGGGAATATTTGTCACAGTCCTACATGAACATCTTGACCATTTGAGTATAGGTTAAATCATGGTCAAGGAAGTAATGGTAATCACTGCCTCTACACTTTGTAAATCTCTTCCAAAGTATTTGCTTTTTCAGCCAAAATAATTTGACAGGATTAATACAACTATACAGGTAGTTTGGAGTGATGGAGACTGTGAAGGATAAATTACTGTCTAGCCCTGAGTAAATTCTATTCTTCAGGACTTAGTACAGTGGAATCCAGCATTGTCTTCCAAATGACTTCACATCAACAAAGTTGAGACACTTTCTCTGTATTTATTTCCATTCCTTTTCTGAGGGATGTTGTAAAATAGATTCTCAGAGTAATTGCGTAAAAACCCCTAAAACGCAGAAAGCACTTTTTTCCATTTTCATTTCTTAATCTGTCAAAGATGAGTACCTGTTCTTTTCTGAGTTATGACTACGTATGATAACAAAAGATTTAAGACCTTTTGAAAACAGGCCTGTAATAAGTGAAGAGTCACTGCCATCTAGTGGAACATTCAAAACTTTGGCGTGTTGTAAAACTTGATGAAATAAGGTTTGGAGAGGAGAGTCCACAGGTTTTTATGGTTGACACAGAATGCGGGATTCCAAGTGGCAGCAAAGGAAACTAGATTTCTTTTTTTCTTTTGGAGTAGTTTATAGTCATTATTCTTCATTTAAGAAATGCAGCTTTTTTCTTAATCATTTATGGCAAAACGTGAGATGATACTGCTGACTTCTAACATTTGAATTCAAAACCAGCTTATTATTAATGGAACACTCAGAAGCCACAAGGCTGTTATGCTTTTGTGGCAAATACTGCAAATACTTGTCCTTATTAGTCACTCTCTGTAATATATTGTTTATATACTATTTCAAAATATGCTAATGATGTTCCATGTGACAGGCAGCGTCTATTCTGATCTTGAGACTGGTACTAAATATGAAACTTCAGCTAGTTTTGCTGGGAAATTTCAATCAGATTGCAATGTTTGACTAGAAGATGTTGTTTTAGTTGAGAGGCATTTTTGTCTATTTCACAACAAAGATGGAAAGCTGGGTTGGCAGAAACAGAAAATACATTCCAGATGCCCATAACTTTCCATAGTGCACCTTTTATCTAACTTGGGATGGAGTATCCACAGCACTGTGGTATGGGAGTGTCACACCAGTCAAGCTGAAGGAGAGCTTTAATCACCTTGCTGTTTCCCAGCAAATCAGTGTTTGTATGACCAATTAACAAACTATTTACTGTCTCCCACTTTTCTTATGGATGTTTCTGCAGTCATTTTGTCAATGCTGGTGGAACTTGCCAAGTATAGTTGTGTACTATTCTTACTAGTTTCTGTTGCTCAGGGCAGTGGTTTTCAGCAGCTGCATCTCTCTGCATGATAGAACTCACTTGAGTGTACAGGCACTAGAGAGACGGAAAAAAGAGAGTTGAGGGAGTTTTAGTAAGAGAAATCAACTTTGAATCTGCTTTTTCATGAGTTAGACTTGATTGATTCAATGACAGCTGTTGGGAAGTGCTTCAAGAAGCAGTTTTTCAGCCTGCTTGCTCATGCATGTTACCGAAGAGTATTTATTTACTTCAATTTCAGTTTGTGGTCAGCTAAACCAGTGGGGTCAACACATAGTTAATCCACAGCCCCCTAATAATGTTTGTAGTGATTCTGGTTAAAATCCTTTCAATCTGTTGAAGGTTGGCAGGTCTAGTGATCCTAAGTCTGGGACACACTTACTTTGCTAGTTCTGCTCAGCTTCTGTATCTGTGCTGGTAGTGTAACAGTGGCTGGTGTAAGTTGCTGCACTGAACTTCGGTGTGCTGTTTCCCTTCAGAAGGTGTATCGTTATTGGATCTTGTCACAGCCCAATGTAGGGATTTATATATTACAAATATATAATTATAAATGTAATTTCCATTACATTTTCATTAACTATAGTAAGAAGTTTCTCAGAAAAGAATGTGCATGAAACTACTAAATTGTTCATGGCATATTTTATCTGTAGGTGGTACTGTTGCCTAAAGCATAATGAAATATATTGGGGACTTCCTGGTGAAACAGGTACTGGAAAATACACAAGACAGTTTTTGCTTAGGAGGATCTTTAGTCATATAAATGTAATCTTCTATAGCTTAATTGCTTTTTTCTTACTGATCTGTTAGTAGACAATTGTTATTTAAATCCAAGCCTTTGAATACTTTCAGAATTTTTCATGTTGTATGAAATGGTCACCAAAGCCTAATGTATTATTTCAAAAGGACTTTGGAATGAAAAGAACTTTTTCATCTAAAGCATTGTGAGCATTTAGACAGCTAAACTGTCCGGTATCATATGTGCGTTTGTGCATGCAGTGTGTGTCACGAAAGGGCTCAGAGTGGCATATAAAAGATTGCTGTTTTCTGAAGGAGTCGGGGGTCGCATGGATCATTTCTGCCTTTACTAGAGGAGATGAGATCCTTTTCCTCTCCACTTTGCAGAGAAATGGGGTTTGAGAGATGAGACTTGACTGGACAGGCACTCAGAAAAGTGAAGATCCAATGTAGTATTTGAACGTACAAAACTTGTGGGAGGGGATACTGTCAGGCATAAAACGGTTTTATACCAGCATTGCTCAGTGCTATTAAGGTTTGTGCATTAACTTTTCTCTAGATTAGCAAGTATTCACATCGCACTCAGCAGCTGCTGTTTTGAAAGATTTAAAGAAATTCTCCTCTAGAAATCCTTCCAGATTGACTTGCTCTGTCACTGCAATTACAAAACAGCTGTAGATTGTTCAGACTCAGAAGGATTTTGAAAATTTACATTTTTTCTGTTTTTAATATTAAAATGATGATACTAAACAAAAGAAGCTTAGTGAGGGGGAAAGGATATGTAAACACCTAGATATGGAGAACAAGCAACACAGGGCTTGAGATAACTTGATGCTAATTGCCTTTTTATAGGAGTAACTCAAAGATGGGACTTTTTCCCCCTCTTATGAGCCTCTGGCCTGAAGCTGGATGTGATGTAGTTGGTGATCTAAGTTTCACTTCAGTGGCTGAACGCAAGCATAGGGGCACAAGTATAACCACGTTATTGTTTCATCCTGTTTTCATAATACAGTCCCATTTTCGTCTTCCAATACATTAACTGTGCTGTGCTAACGTGTTCTTGTTTGTGCTCTGCACCCACAGCATCGGACTATGACATGACTTTGTTCATGGTTTATCAAGGAAAGAAACATTCTAATGGTGAACATCTGGAGCAATAGTTTTGGTGTGAAGAAAAAGGAAAATGAATGCACTGGTGAAAAACAGTTGAATTTGGAGCTCTATATAGACTATTGTAAATGTGTCCTTAGGTTGCAGCAATTGCCAGTGAAGTGGAATAGTATATTGTTGGTCTTGCTGGAGATAGAAAGCAGGATTCTTTCAGTATTCTCTGTTCCCTTATCTTGGTCAATGGCAGCTAACCATTGTGATGTTTGATACCACATTCTGGCAGGCATGTCTTCTGAGGAGTGGCTAAGACTTTGGGTTTGTCTAGTTTGGAGAAGAGGAGGCTGAGGGGTGACCTCATTGCTCTCTGCAGTTTCCTGAGGGGAGGATGTGGAGAGGGAGGTGCTGAGCTCTTCTCCCTGGGATCCAGGGGCAGGACACATGGGAATGGTTCAACATTGAATCAGGGGAGGTTCACACTAGGTATTAGGAAACGTTTCTTTACCAAGGGGGTGCTCAAACCCTGGAACAGGCTTCCTGGAGAGGTGGTTGATGCCACAAGCCTGTCATGTTTAAGAGGTGTTTGTACAATAACGCCCTTAATAACATGCTTTAACTTTTGGACATCACTGAAGTGGTCAGGCTGTTGGACTAGATGATCATTGTAGGTCTCTTCCAACTGGAACTATCCTATTCTAAATTCATTTTAATAAAAAACAGACAAAAAAAGAAATTGGTAACTTTCATTGGTTCCAGCCAAGTTTATCAGTGCCCAGACAAGGCCCTGGTGCGCTTCAACTGTCTTCACTGAACCAGCTGACAGGTAATTTCAGCTTTAGAAAGAAGAGTTATCTTATGGTAGAATACTGAAGTATGTTCTCTTAAAAGCAAGCTGCAGCTCTCAGCTCATGTCTCAGTGATAGCAGGAAAACCATGATGAACTACTGAAAGTAGTAAGTAAATGGGGTTTGAAATCAGCAAAGGCAGTAATCTTTTTGAGCCCAGAATGGCTGTACCAGGTCTGATCAAAAATCTTTCTAGCTCAGTATTTTTCCTCCAGCAAAAAAATCAGTTAAGAACAATGGTCACCAGTGGCTGCGTACATGGTTATTCTCATATTTGCTGAGAGCAGCGGAGCAGTTAGTAACTTCCCCAGGTTGCTCTGCTAGCATTCAGAAATTAGGGCACTGGGACTCCCTTGGCCAGAGGTGGTATTTGTGCCTAAGAGTCCTTTAGTGACTTTCTCATGAGGTGGATAACTGGTAATGAGAATGAATTTGTGGTCATTGTAACTGGATCACATGCATATTACTAACAGCAATGTCAGATTTGCATTTCTGCTTTTAGAGAATGTCACTTCTGTGCCATAGATGACAAAACTTGACAAGTACCGATAAAATAATGGCTATAGGAATTACTTTTGTGCTCAGTTTTGGTGGTGGTGGTTTTGGTTTTGTTTTTTCCAGTTTAGTTGTTCCTGCACCGTCTTCACTTCTGCTTCAGAGAGAGCTGCTTGTCTAAATGGGTTTGTTCAGCTGGCAAAGAAGAACAGCCAGCCTCTGGTGGTATGTATGTTTGCATCCTCATTTATCCACTTTGTTTCTGGCAATCTGTGAATGAGATTTACTGCAATGTACCTGTGAACCTTCTATACAAAGAGATAAGGTGTTTTCTTTGGGTAGGTTTTTTTTTTAAGCACTGTATAATGCATCATTTGAATGTTTAATCTGAGCAAGCTGAAAGAATTTTTAAGAGACAAAAGCTATTAAAAGAGATTATATGTCATTTTAGTGACTTTTTACCTTTTATTACCAACATGTCGGATGTTTGATAATTTCAAGAATTTCAAAAATTTATTTTTTTATCTTGTTGGAGTGACATCGTGCAAGTATGGGGGAGTAGGTTTTATATTAATTATTTTTAGAATCTTCCTGTGTGTAGTCTGACAGCCTTTTCTTACAGTAGACTTAGTAATAGCTCCCGTGTTACTTAATTTGCAGACCAATACCTTCTGTGATAACAGGTGTGGAAATACTTCAAATCACCAGGTGATTTCAGAAGAATAAGAACTCCTTGGATTCGACTTCAAAGGATAATTGCTCCCTATGACTTTCCTCAGGGCAGCAAAGCAAATGGGTGTGTACAGAACTATTTTTTTCATAGGAGATGTGAATCTTGGAGAAACCTATGCACATAGGAGAAAGCAGTGCATTCTTAATGCTTGTGTTATGTTTGAAACAGTTGGGGAAGAAAACCTATTTTTATCTTTTGAATGATGAAACAACCACACCGTTTTCTCAGTTTAAAGTGTATCAGAGCTTGAGCTGACTTGGTAATTCTGTAAGTAGTTCTTGGTCCTTTTTAGAAAGTACCTAACTTTGCAAGCTTTTTCTGTGTACTGAATGTTGAAAGGCAAAAGAATGTTAGTGCTTTTGGTTTCAGATATTAAAGGACTTTTGTCTCATTTTGGTTTAGTGAGCGTTAAAACTTGGAGTAAAACTGAACTTGGACAGGATACAAGATCACATATGGGATTTTTCTTTCTCCTTTCAGAGCATTTTTGAGCCCCCACACAATGGAAAGCCTAGTCAGAAAGGCGGAGAAGGAGGAGCCAAGAATATTTTTGTGGCCTCGATGTCAATGCCACGTTTTAAAGAAATTACATCATGAAAATTGCTTTCCACTTCAGTATCTCTGAGGACTATTAACAGGAGCAGCTCCAGACCTAGAAATAATGTGCACTCTGTTCGTGCTCAAAATATGAGTTAATTTTATCAGGACACAAGATAAAGGAAATTACTTTTTGAGGAGATTCTGGCATTACTTGAAACACGATTACTGATTTGTTTCACGCCCGTGAGATTGTGGGGAGTGTCATTGTTTGTCACGTCAGGCCTTGTAGGGATGACAGGTGGAGTGAAGACCTTATCAGGGAGTAAAATAAGAGGTTATTTTTATTCTCGGATACTTGCTTTTCCAGCATTTTCCTGTTTGTGTGATCAGTGTTGTGGGAAGGGGTGAGGATACAAAGGGTTAAACAGCAATATCCCTAGCTGCACATTTGAGCAACTGCAGATTTTGCTAAAGGAGTTACGTGTCCAGGAGTCTGTGGGGAATGATGGAACAGCCATGCTGTTTTGTTTTCTCAATTTAAGTGAATCAGAGCTTGAACTGACTTGGTAATTCTGGAAGCAGTTGGGTTTTGTGTGAGCACACACTTAAACATGTGCAGAGACACACATGAATAGTTCTACTCTTAGTATGTATGTATGTGTTGTATCTGAAAATTTTCTCCTAGCTGTCCGCTAGCAGCATGCTTAAAGCATAGGTAAACGTCCTGCAACACTGCATGATGAAACAGGGCTATATGGTGACTGTATTTTAACCTGTCCCTAGCAGATGATTTAAGTGTAGTATTAGAAAGAGTCAGTTTAGTTTTCATCACATGGGTCTAATCCTGATTATTCAGTTTGGGAGGAAAAGTTCTTCTTTTGATGAGACTGGTGTTTGGATTCAGCAGTCCCTTCTGCGCAAATGTCTGGACTGCATTAGGGTTTTTTATGCCCATCTTAAGCCTTACCAAGGTTCCACTTGGATTCTCAGATCTGAATCTTGCAAAGCATCACCTAGCTGAGAAAGTGAGAGGCAGATCCTGTACTAAGATCTTCTCTATAAAGGGTGTTAGAAACGGGTTGTGTTGAAGAGTGTAACGTCACTAAGGCTTGTAAACATCCATGGCCATCCCCTTGTTCACTTAGGACTACAGTGAGTTGGCTGATTAAGAGTCTGTTAATGTATCCCTGCATGACTGTTGATGTCAGAGTAGTCTTAGATTTGAGATTATGTGGACTTTCATTCATGAATCAATGAACATGATCTTCAAATATGTCATCATGCGATATTAGCTGACAAAATGCTCAGTAATTAAGAGCATAACATGTTACACTGAACGTTTACCTGAAGAACTTCGACAGGTACTATGTCATCGTGCTAATTGCCATTGGACCATTAATGAAGGGGTAACTTTAAGCTGTTAAGCTAGTGGTTAGTATGGACACCCAAAATGTGGGGAATACAGTATCTGTGTGAAGCTTGTTTTTGCTGCATTTGAGAGTAGAATTAGAATTCTGATTCTGGCTTTTAGGTCATTTCAGATAAATACAGAGGATGCTTGTCTCCAAACAGTATCTTCTATAGGAACAACAAATTAATTCTTAAAGTTTTTCAGCAGTAACCAGAGGTTCAGTGAGCGGAGGGACCAGATGTATCCATTGATGACAGTTTTTTCAAATGATGTGAAAAAGCTCCTGAGCAATTTTCTGAATTAGCCAATTTTGGTCAAATTTTTCTTTGCTGTGTAGTTTTAAAAATAAAATTGCTTAGGATTCCTTTCACTTCCCCTTACATAAAATTTTGGCCAAAAGAAATGTTTTTGTGCCTGGAAGCATCTGTTGTTATCATTGGGTAAGTTATTATATTTAAAAATATGCGTGTAATTATTTTATGAGTACCCTTGCTATCAGATTTAAGTCTGTAATCAAGTCACTTGCTCTCATTTTAGTTGTGCCTATTTATATACAAATATTATTTTTTTCTGAATGAGATAAAAATGTAACCAAATTTGTGGAATTATGTATCCACTTACAGTGGTCCATATGATGCATATCCTTGAGTGTACAATAGTTGACATAAATCCAAGAAGATTAAATCTGATTTCCTACTATCAGCAAGATAAATATTTATAAATACTTAATACTTGTCTTTGTTCAATACACAGGAATATGCTGTCTTGTAATTATTTGTGCTTTATTTCATGATTGGTTCTTTTAGATACGAGTATTGTTGTTGTGATCAATGGCTTTGTTACTTCGGAACTGCAGTATGGGGGTTTGGGTTTTTTTGATTGGTTGGGGTTTTTATGGGATTGGTTTGGATTGTTTTGTTTTCAATAAATACTTTTGTATTTCTGCATTTTTATTAATCACTTTATAATTCTGGAATGAATTATTTGATCCGAGTGGGTAGAGGCACCTTCCTCGTGGTACCACACACACAGATTTTTTCCAGACTAGTCTTTTGGTTTCTGGAAGAAGCTTAGGTATATTACATACATGATATATAATGCACCTAAGCCAATTTGGAGCTGCATCTGTGTGCTTAATCCCATTTGGAAAAAGTCTCACGTCAGACAGTGCTGTTGCTGGATTAGCTGAGATCCTTGAGATTCCAACTAAGAAAGATGATGTTGGCTGGTTCTCTGCTCTGGAAAACTTCTGTTCTTTGGGGCCTGGCATAAAATGGTTTTTCAGGCACCTCTGTCTGTATAGACATTAGTGGAGGCCTAAGCAGCTGCAAATAGGATTTGCGCATTAAAAGACACAATGGGACTTAAATCACCAGTTACGGGAATAATTCAAGTGATGAGCAGGGAAAAGTGAGGACACATCATTTTTTCTGTCCGTTAGTAGCTTGGATTTCTTATTTCAAAATACATTATGGTAGCCTGCAGTTGCTGGGTAATACTGCCTAGCATGTGCTTCATATAAAACCCAATTCAACATAAATGACAAATACTACACTTGCCCTCTGCCACCCTCCCTGCCCCCCCCCCCCCCCCCCCCCCCCCCCCATTTCTTGAGTTGATTGGAAGTGGGGATAAGGACTTGGCATGGCTTTAGAGTTCTCAGTTATATTCCTTCACAGTTGGTAACTGAAAGAGAAAAGAGAATCTAGCTCCTAAGATCATTTTGTTTCTGAAGTTCTTTTCTCTGAGAAGGAACAAAGAAGTCTCTTGTCTTGTTGTGTTTTGTTTTAATTGTACTTTATTTATCTGCATGAATACATTTGCTTTGCAGGAATTCTGTTTTCATCATGTTGTCTCACCAGAGCTGGCTGAGCTGAAAGTTCCTGCATTTTGGGGAGAGCATGTATAAAAGGCATGACCTCATGGCCAATGTGATGTTCACCTCTGCCACTCCAGAGGTACAGTTCCTTGGTTTTTGCTAGCTCCTGTCTCAAAATGGAAATTTTGGCTTGTTTCGACTTTCACAGAAACCCTTTCCACTGCTAGTCATGTCAGTGCTTTTTCTTATGAACAGTGTAGTATTTGACAGCAGAGAAATTTTAGAACACTCCATGTTTTTTGGTGTTCACAACCAATTTGGTTATTGTTATTGATAATTACACATTTAGATTAGTTTTAAATAGCATTTTGACTTGTTACTTTATAACTTAGAGCAGCTGTTTATTATAAATGAGTTAAGAGCAGTATAATGTACCATACAAATGGAACCAGTCAGAAATATTCCAATTGAATCTTTTTTTGGAATTTACTAGTCTACTAGTAACAAAGTACTCTGTAAGATTTTGTTCATTTTAAGCCTTTATATCTTTTGCAGAGCAGGCAGCTCTGTTGTGCTGTTTCCAAAAACTACCTAGTTCTGTGAGCTGCTGCGCACAGCTAACAGCCCGTGTTTGTAGGTCCAGAACAGCCACCTGAAGACTGCTTGGGAACTAGTTACCCTACCGAGTTTTTATAGTTGTTCACTTTCTTGTAATATTATAATGAAATATTATAAATCAGCTACAGTAAAGCTTGCCCAGTAAAGCACACATTTTAAATGTAAGATAGGATGTCCATTTTGCTTTTTAAAAAGGTAACATTTTGATGAAATTTTTCCCAGCTTGAAAAATTCTACTTCGTCATGTCTTAGCTGAAGAGCTGTGTGAAGCAAATTTTTTCCATTGTAGTGGTTCCTTTTGTACACACAACTTGATAGTGTCAAAGCAGTTGTCCTGATTTTCATGAAACAAATCAAATGTTTAAGTAGTGAACTGATCTTTAAAAATCTTATAACAAAACAAAAATACATAATACAGCTGTGCCCTGCAGAAGATCATTTTCTCAAACATAGTATAAATGCTCTCGGATTAAGAAAAATAGGATGGCACAGTAGGCCTCAACGAATTGTAACCTCGTTGTTCATTGTCTTTCCCAGATTGTTGAACACATAGTCGTCACTTACCTATGCATAATTCTGTGCTGATTCACATATTCTCAGTGCTTGTAATAACTGTCTTGTAACTAATTATTTGTCATTGCAAGGACAGTCTCTGTGCTAGGGCTGCATGGTTTCCGTAATGTCTTTGGAGGAACCACATCGAAAGTATTTTGGAAGCCCAGCAACACTGTATTAATCATGTTCCTTCACCCACATGTCTGTAGCTACTGAGACAGTGCTACTCCTCCTAAATACTAACTTGGCAATTTCCTGATACAGCGTATCTACCTGTTTCTACTAATTCCTCTTTATTCTCTTCTTGGGTTTGCCCAGTACAAATGGGCTTCCTAATCAGTAGTTTCCCAAATACTTTGTAGGGGAAAAAAAGATAAAAATCAGCATGTCATTTTTCACCTTCTAGTTATTTGCTACCAAGTCAGTTTTAAGTGAGAAGTTTATGTTGTAGTTAGTTAAGATGCCAAAACATGTTGTTTTGACAACAGTGGTGTTCTAGCAAACAACTAACCTCAGTGAGGTAAGGGCTTAAGATTTTACATGCATATATTTTTATGCAGTATGTAGTTTGAAGATAAGAAATAGAAAAATAATGCCATCATTATTATTATTAAATCATATTATTCCTGAAGAAAGGAAAATGAGCCACAAGTGCCTGCATCTGAGCCCAAGGACAGAAGCTTCAAAAGTAAGGCAAGGCACCAATTTTTAAGGCAAGACACAGTACTCTTATAAAGTACTCTGGAGTTAACACTGAATGCAATTTCAGGACACGTCAGTTTTTTATAATGTTACAGATTTACCTTGCGTATTTAATTTAAATTTTCCATTGAATATGAATCTTCAAAATCCCAACGTGTTTCCTTTTGTGTGACAGCTCTTTTACCTAGTCTATGATTTTAAAAATGGCTTTCTAAAGGTGGAAATTTCATAGAGCTATAATTGTATGTAACTATAGTTTTTACAGAATAAAGTTAATTGGAAACTAATTAATGAACCATGCTAAATTAGATTTTATAATTCAGTGTCTGAAGCTTTTTGAAGTTCATATATTTTCTTGTAATTTCTTAATATTTTTATACATATGTATTTTCTGAATTTGACATGAAATTCGTCATTCTCCAGATAAGCTTACTGTTTTTTCTTTAGGGTAGTAGCAGCTCAGATTCTCTGGAAGGGCGAAGTTCGGATTATGCCAATAAAAGCTACGATGCAGTTGTATTTGATGTGTTGAAAGTAACCCCCGAGGAGTTTGCTGTAAGTAAAAATGTTATTTTTGCATTTAGGCTTTTATAATACTCTGGGCTAGCAGGATATTAAAAAAATACAAAAAACTTTTTTCTTAAAATAAAAATATTTTAAATGAACTTCCAATGTTCTTGAAAACAAATTTCTGATTATATGAACTTTAACAAAATAGACACATCTTGGGATTTAATCAATCAGTACTGACCTGTCACAGGTTATTTGTTTTTCTGTGTAAAGCCATTTGAATTTTTTCTAGTCTTTTAAAGACCCTGGCGTAGGTTTAAAGAGGTTAGTTATCCACAGACTGCTTCTTTTCTTTTTTTAATTGAAACCACAAATGCTCATCTTTTCTGCTGAAACATCAGTTTCTCAGAAAAATCAGTTTCAGGAAAGAAGCTTCTAGAGAGGAAACAATTTGCATTCCTCAGTAACAAGTTTTCAGTACTAAACTGAAAGCAGAGCTGCAGTTTTGGCAAAAGTTCTTGTGTTTAGCTCCTTGTTTTTTAATTTATATGTTAACTTGCTGGGGAGCAGGGAGAAGTGAGGATGAAAGCTATTGAACCTAGTTCAATGTTTTCATTAATATTCTGGGCATCAAAATTACGTTTCCCTCATTTGGCATAAGATTGTATAATGCCTGTTCACAAAAAAGTCCTGGAGGTATTGCCTATGTTATTCTTGTTTGTCACTTTGGAACAAATTCTGATGAGTCTTTATTAACACGAATATGGTGTACACAGCTGAGAGCTGTTGTTAGGTAAAAGTGTAAAAATACCTGACTGGTCTGTTCTGGTCTATAGAGAAGATGTGACTGTATGGTTTGTAGCTAGTAAAGGGCAGAGGTACATATGTGATTGTTAGCTCTTCATATTACGTTATTTAAAATTTTATCTTTATTGCAGAGCCAGATTACATTGATGGATATGCCAGTATTTAAAGCTATACAGCCTGAGGTGGGTTTTCTTAAACTGTCTTCTTACACCTTTGGGTTTCAGTGCCTGAGGATGCATAACCATTAAGTAATGCTTTTTCAGCTTACTGCACTGTACTAATATCCTTCTAGGCTTATTCCTTGTTAGGACTGTGAATCTGTAACCCAGCCTAATTTACTTGGATTTGTCATCTATTGCCAAAAGAGACGATGATGTTTTTCTGGAATTCTTCCTGTCCTGCTTTGTGTTTCTTCAGGATAAATTTATCAAATGTCAAAATTCTCTACTTTCCTTCCTGCTCCTCTTTTTCAGTTCACAGCTGATTTCAGAGTTTGACTTATGCCTCTTGTCATAACCTGTATTTTAGGCTGCATCAGCCACTTGGTAAACCTTCTGATTTGTACTGTCATGCTTAAGATTCAATTCTGAGCGAATAGATGAGCCCAAACCCTTAAAAGTTAAGGTATTAGTATCCTTTAATTTTTTAAACTTTTAAGAAAGACAAAGAAACTTGAGGTCTATTGACAAAAAGCAATCAAAGTTAACATAGACATTTGAAAATCAGAAATAAGAATTTCAGAAATGAAGAACGACGGTAGGTAACAGAATAGGTTAAATTTGCATAGAAGTGATATCTTATCTCTGTATTTTGTTGGAACAGATTTATTTTATGCAAAAGGTAAAAGAATTGCATGTTTCCAGCTTCACGTTGATATAAGAATGTGTATTTAGACCCATTGTGCCTAGGTGGAATATCATGAATACATGGAGGGGAAAAAAAAACCCCTATAACATTAGGAGAACTGAATTTTTTACAACATCAGAAAGGACAGTCCAGTTTAGAAAATTCTTGGTAGAAGCTCAATCCATCTAATTTGATCACTAACAAAACAACTCATATATTACAGTGGTTCAGAGAGATTAGCAACCTTCTATTTTGAGAAAGTATAAGATGTACTCGTTTTATTACGCCACTGGATACGACGAAGACAGAGTTATGGTCCCTTCTCCTTTCATGCTTGCTTGTGCAAGGTGGTCACAATTGCTCTGCAGAATCAGCTTTTGTATGGAGGAAAGGATGGTAAATACACTGACATGTGAAGAAGAGTGAATACTTCCAGATTCCCATGCTGGAGAGGGTGTGAAAAAAGCATGGAGAGGTTGAAATGATTTGCTAGATGTCAGATAGCTAAGTTCCAGGGCAAAACAGTGCACAGAGGAGTTTTCCTTAGCCAGCAGCCATTGGGCTGGCTGCCTCAGTGAGTTACCTGGTGTTGAATTTTGTGTTTGGGTGAAGAGCACTGTGTTTTTGTTTCTTCAGGTTTTAGTCTTTGACATGAGCTTATGCGTGAATGGAAAGACTCAAGATTTTAGAGTTCTGATTGCCGAATGTTGTCTCAAACTCACACGTATCCTTTAAACCTATCACTTGCTGAGGCTTTTTTCTGCTTTTCAATTGAGCTGTTATTAAAAAACACATCTGCCTGTTTGCAAGAGTTCAGTAAGAGGATGTCTGATTAACAATTCTTTGTTCTCCAGCAGAAATAACTATGCTTACATTCTAGATTTCTATGTAACTTCATTTAGGTTTTTTTGCAAAGTCTGGGAAATTGCAGTCTCCACAAACTTCAGGGATTTCTTGCACATTCGATGGGACAGTTTCTTGTGACTGTGCGTTGAGGAAATTGCATGCATCCTTCCATACAAAAAGATGGAGTGTAATTCTAGCAACAGTACATTTTAGCAGTATAAAAAAAAAAAAAATTCAGCAGGATCACATTGGATTCATTACTCTTATCAACCTTCCTATTCAGTCCAAGTTTTAAACCTAGTCAAATGACTTTACCATGCACAGGATTTTACTTTGTTACTCACTAGCTGTTTGGCAACTGCCCTAATATCTTTAGCTTACTGACCTCTTCCACTTTTCTGACAAAGGTAAATTTTGCTGTCCCTAGTAGAGCGAGTGAGAATTTTCCACATAAACATACGATTCCCAGACTCTTAAGGCCAGATGTGCACTGATGCTGTGGAGAATCTGTGTCTTGACAGACACGAATTGGCATTTTTATCTGCAGAAGGCTTAAATGCTGGAAGACTGGTATACAAAGCATGTTTGGTAATGTAAACGCTTTTCCTGGTGCTGTCACAGGAACATGCAGACCTCCACATCCTGAGAATGTGTTCCTTTTATCAGGGGGTACAAAGTGCTTTTCAGAGGCAGAATTCTCTTTGGCTGACTCAGCCTTTTCATGTGAAGGTGTCTGAAGTTAACGGCGTACATTTGGCAAGCTGAACATTTTGGTTGAAACTGAAATTTGTGGTTCTAAATACAGAAGAGTGTTTTAGAACTGGTGTTATGGAGAATTCATTTCCAGTATGTATCTACGACTTGTCAGATCTGAATATAAAGACTGTATAGATATGTGGAAGCTTGAAACTGTACTTAAAGAGAGCTTGGCTGTCTAAATATATTTGGAACTGCCTGAAATAACTATTGGAAAATGGTCACTTTCTTTGTGGCTAAATCAAATTTGTAGTTATAATTTCAAATTTCCTTTGATACATAATTTAATACAGGGTATTTAAGGAGAAAATAATTAATCTGCTTTTTAGCTCTTTTGTTTACTTTATACTTACCACAGAAATTTCTACTATTTTGCAGTTAAGATGAAAGATTATTTTTTGCCATAGAGCACTGGGATTTTATTATGCATTGATATCGATTAGTTGCATTTACAAGTATATGACAGAATTTGTGATTTTTCTTATTATCTTAAACTCAGTTGACTTTGAAGTAGTCCCCATAATGAAAGAGCATTCAAACATTCGGTTCATACACTGTGACTGAACTATGCAGCCTACTGGCAACTTCTTGCTTTATTAGCACCAAAGTACTAATCTATATTCTTAAAGACGTGCCACACTTGGTCAAGTCTGACTAAACTCTCAGGGCTAAAAAACAGCCAAAAAAAAAAAATCAAAACCCAAAATAAAACAAAGAGTTCTAACCCCAACCTTCTGACCAACAGAAGGCCTTCAGACTGAAGACTGTTACTCTAGGCTTTTTCAAATGAAAGATTCTCTTGGCCCAAGTATCACTTACAGAGATTTCAGGTTTTTTACATTAGCTTGTAACTACTGTAACCATAATATTAGAGTTCTAGAATTGTGTTCTTCAAATACGTTAGATCTAATTTTTTTTTATTATTATTAAAATGTGAGAGATTGAATATGCTAAACTGTGGTGTGTTCAGGGAAGTTTTATTAACTCTAATAATGAGGATGACATTCAGGAGTAATAGCTAGGTTATCACCTCTAATTGCACAGCTGAATTTTGTACTCTTTAACTAGTTCTAATATTGCTTATAGGTATGTTTAGCTTTAGCTTCAGTTTTGAACCAGATAAGATTATATGCTAGCAAAGTTTACTCCTGTGTCTGCTGAGTTGCTCATATTAGGGAACCCTGGACTAAAATAATCAATGCAGAATGAAACTTGAGAGTCATCAGTTGAGAGTCATCAGTTGTGGCCGATTGCTTAGTCTCTCTGTATCTGAATATTAATAATGATGATGTCTAGGTTTTCTAGTATCAGAAGAGTAAACAAATCACATCATTTACATATCAGTAAGACACAGGAGTGTTTGGTTAGACTAGTCATCATCTAATCGGTGCCTTAATGCTTTTGTCATGTATCAGTTTTTACCCTTTTAAATGTTTTTAAGCGTGACTGATTTCTAAGGCAATTTTATAATGTGTTTCCTAGGAGCTAGCCAGCTGTGGGTGGAATAAGAAGGAAAAACATATCCTTGCTCCAAATGTTGTTGCCTTTACTAGGAGGTTTAACCAGGTAAATCATTTGATTACTGTGATGAACAGGTACTGTTTGACAGTTGTCTTTGAGTATAGATAGAACTACTCCCATGAATTAAAACTTAAGAATATTTTTCTAAATGAGGATTAAGATATTAAAATGGCAGTTCCTCTTTTCAATTGCTTTTTTCCACATTTTCTTGTTGTTTCTGTAGACCATTAGTTCCTAATTATTAGTTCTTAATAGTATTTGCTGATGTGTCATGGTATTACATGAGCAATTCTTTACCTTCTTTTTGTGTGTTTCACCTGCTCATTCAGTTATCTTAGTGTTACCTTGCTTCTCTACCTACTTCTTCTATCCACTGGTAATGCTTTTGGGTAATTGCAGCTACACAGATGAGAATTCATGAGATCAGAACTCTTTTCTTTCCTTACCCTGTTTTTTCCCTGGAGCATCATGAAAAGTTCACAAATTTCATCTAATAAAGTCCTTTTTTTGTAAATAAATTCAATTATGTGTTTACTTTATAGGTCAGTTTTTGGGTCGTACGAGAAATATTAACAGCACAGACCTTAAAAATAAGGGCAGAAATATTGAGCCATTTTGTGAAAATAGCTAAAGTAAGTGCAAATTTCTTATACTATCATTCAAAATCTTATTTCCTTTTTGCTTGCTTCTACACTACTCCTATGAACCATTGCTGGATTACAGAGGGTTACATTCTTTTTTAGCGTATCTGCTATGTTGTACCACATGAATAAGATAAAGGTATGACATCTGTTGTTTTTACTTGGTTAAATAAAACTACCCAGTTCAGTGTGACTTGTATTGTACCTTTGCCTAACGAGGGCAAAAGTGGTTTGTCTTGTTGATGGGCAGCTACGTGTTGCCAGCACTGAACATGGTTGTAAACTGTTCTGGTTTTTGTCTCTCCCCATTCAAACTTACCTTTTATGAAAACTTTTGCATCTAAAGCAGCTATTGTGAGATTGATATTCCTGCTTGTAACATGTAGTTGCTGGTATAAAATATGACTGTTAAAGCACTGTTATTTTAATGATTTTGAGCACTGCATTTTACAAGTCATTCTTTAAAAATTTATTTATTTTTAAAAATATTTTTCTACTTCGTGACCTGTGGTCATTCTGTTTTGTATGACCATGTGTGACACTTAGTAAGACGATAGCGCTTGGGTCACAGGCCCAAGTGCTAACCTTGTACATGTGAAATTGTGTGTGTGTGGGTAATCAGAATAATAGTATCCAATGTAATACCATTTTGTTGTTGTCGTTGCGAATACTTCCAATCAGTTTACTTAGCATTTTTATGCTTGTGCAGAAGAGAATGTACCTGAGTAAGTTCCTGGCACAAATGCATGGTCCAAGTCCTAGGAGAACAGTCAACTGGGAGGTGCTAGGTTGTCCTTAGAAATAAGCAGGGTTTGTTTTTTTTTTTTCCCCCTGCAAAAAAGGAAAACACTGCCCTCTTTTTCTCTATCTTTCTTTTTCTTTCCTTCTTTCCCTCAATAAAATCCAGATCTTCCTCAAATGCTCCTGAGCAATAAGTAAATTGATCTCTCAAGGATGAATCTAGCCTCTTTTTGAAGATTTATAAAGAAGCTACCTGACAGCAGTTCTTGTTTTTCTGACTTTCTAGAACTCTTGTTGTAGGAAATTTTATCATCTAAGACAGCTTTATTCCAAAGTATTATCTCTTTTGAGATCAATATGTTTTGACTAATGGTCAACATATAGTGAATTGAAAGTAGATTGAAGTAAGGAAAATTTGTCCTGTAAAACAGGTTACAAAATGAAAAGTTGTATTAATTCTGAAAGCATCATCAGCATCTCTAGTTGATGATTTTTGGCTTGATAAAATTTTTAATTTCCAAAATTTTACTCATTTTCAAGAAAATGCATCAAATATTTTTTCTTATTTTGTGTTCCTGAAGGAACAGCCTTAGAAAATACCAGATTCAAATTAAATATATTTTTTATTCTCTCAACTGAAATGCCTATTGTTTTGATGGGTATATTTGGGAAATCTGCAACTTTTAAAGTGGTCTTAAGAATTTTGCACAATGACAGCATTGGGTAATGACATTGTCTGCAGACGCTGATGAATACTTTGTATTTTATTAATGCAACTCTGAGATTGATTAATCCTGCTTCCCTTTTCGATCTGTTAAAAGTTATTATTCCCTTTTTTTCAGAAGCTCCTAGAACTCAATAACCTTCATTCACTTATGTCTGTGGTGTCAGCGCTGCAAAGTGCACCGATCTTCAGACTGACCAAAACCTGGGCTGTAAGTTAATCCTTGACCATTGTCTTTTCTGTCCTGTTTGAATTCTGAGGTTTTAGGAACTCTCCTGAATTGTCAAATTGCATGCTCTGGAAGAAGATTCTTTATATTCTTGTTTTTGTGGTACCATCATAGCAGGAGGAGGATCTGTTAATATGCTTTGTGAAAGTAGAGTTTAAATGTCTGCATATTTTTAAACAAACGTTTTTCCTGTAAGAGTTTCCTGTTTTTCTGTCTGTTCTAGAAGGCACTGATTATATGCTCGAGAGGACTTTAGTTGATAAGTAATCTTAGAAGACCCTTGTATAGATTGTGTATCCGTTTCCCATTATCCAAACCCTTGTGTGTGTTATTAATACATTTCATAAAAGGAAAGGAATAAAAAAGACCCGTTACAAATACAGAAGCGTTAGTTTTGTGATTATTGTACAATGCATTTCAGTTTTTGTTTATTTTAGAAATTAAAAGCATTGATAATTCCATTTTCAGAAATTTGGTCTCTTGAGGGCATAGTTTCTCATTTAAATTTACTGTAAGTTTTGCTGTTTCTTTCAAGTGGAATACACAGTTATAATATACTCCTGCTGTGTGTACTTTTTAGATATATGAAGGATTAGTTAATTCTCATTAATTTAGTATTCCACCCAACCTGGATCACAATAACTGTTCAGAACTGATAAATAAAGGTGGCTATACTTTACTCTTTTACCTAAGTTTAATGTCTTTAAAATGCTTGTAACTTTTGAATGGTTTGATTGCTCAGAATTAGGCTATAATCTGATAAAAACTAAGTTCCTGCTGTTTTGAGCAGCTTGAAGTTGGAACTTAAATAGGGAGAATCGCTCACATGTGAAACTTAGACCTAAAGAGGTGTAAGGCTCTTTGTAGGCACAGTAGTTCAAAGATACAACATAGTGCAGAGTGGGGGCCTCAAGGAATTCTTAGTGCTGATTAGAAAGAAAACAGCAGAATTGTTCTGAAATATTTTCAGTCTTGCACAGAGGGCCTTGGCTCCCATTTGCAGTGCTGGTTTTCTGACACTCCTGTTCTGAGCACGGCTGAATGAAGCAGTTAACTCACGCATATCCATTGCAGTGTCTTTCATAACAGTGAGCAGAGTCACAGTTCTCTGGAAACAGAACAGCTAGGCTCAGGAGCTGTACTGAGGAAGAGGTGTATTAATAAATGGGCTATGGAACAGCAGTCCGTTGTCAGAAAGTAAAACTGCAAGAAGCCAGTGTACAGTGCCATAATTCTCCACTATTTCTGACTCAGCTGGCTTTTAAAATAATCTTTAAACTATTGCTGGTGTTTCTGAAAATAGCTGAAATAGGGAATGTGTTTTTTATAGCTACAGCTGTGTATTTTAGGTTTACTTTTCAATCTTCTGTCATTTAGGATCTTCTGCTCAATATTTTTCTGATTTTCTGTAGTAAGTCCTGTGATAGAAAAGAGATATTAAGTATTTTTCCAAAAAGTTTTTTGTCATACTTTTAATAAGTCACCGTTAGTATGGCACAATTTGCATTTGTTTAGAGCATTTTCCATTGCTATTTCTGCTTTAAAATTCACGAGGATTTTTAGCAATTCTGATGAACTATGAGAATGTTGCTGACTGTGTAATATATTATTTTTGTTCTAAAAATTCAGTATTGCTGAGGTTATTCAAAACTCTGAGGTAGTGCTATGTGGATCCTTGATAAACTATTCCAATATAATAATTGTATTTGTTCCTAGATTAGGACTCAGGCTAAATTGAATTCTTAACAGGTAGCATGTTTTCAAACATTGTGCTGGTTTGGGTGATGATGATGAATTTCATCATAAATTTACTATGCTTTCCTTTACTGTGGGTGATTCAACTAATTTTACTATTTGTTGCCTTTTGTGTGGATTCATCTAAAATTTTAGTTTTTCCTTTGTAGCTTTTGAATCGCAAAGACAAGACCACCTTTGAGAAGTTAGACTATTTACTGTCTAAGGAAGATAATTATAAAAGGACACGAGACTACATCAGAAGCTTAAAAATGGTTCCTACTATTCCATATTTAGGTGAGTGTGAACAATTACCCTCTTTATCTGTAGCTCATTTTGAGTGACAAGCACTAATATAGCATGTTTTGCACCTGAAGAACACTCTGTGTAGAAGGTGTGGTTCACTTCATTTAATATTTAGAAAAATTAGATCTGGTGGAGATTTTTAAGCTAAACACTGTCTGGCATCTCTGATTTGTAGAAGTTTTATGCATTACTGACATCTGAAACTACTGACAAGTACGTCTTTGTTTACTGTCCTTTTGATGTCTTCAGAATTCACAAGAGCATCTTGTTTCAGAAGTGTCTTTGAGTACAGCACTACTTAGGACTTCATTCCTGTAGCTTTCATTTTTGCTGGATTGTTTTTTCAGATACCTCATAACTTAGTATCTCTAAAGTGTAGTTGTTGGTTTCTGTCAGTTTCTTGTAAATACTTTTTTTTTTTTTTTTTTTTTTTTAAATATGTTAAGTCTGGAATTTCCATTATAGATATTCGGCACAAGTCACTGATGTTTGACAAAGTTATAAGCAACAGAATACACCATAAAGAGATGTCTTAAACATCTTAAAGTATTGGTATAATCACAAACTCCCCTTCTAATGCAACTTTTTTTCTCGTCTTAACAGCATTCTACCTTGTCCTTCAGACACATGAACTCCACAAAATCCAATGTGAAATACACCTTTACCTAAAGTACGAGGAATGACTGTTATTCCTGACATAGGAATTCCAGTTAATGATCTACAATTAACAGCCACACATAGGAAAAGAAATTTGAGTACAAATTGTATATTATAGTTCTTAGAGAACTGTGTTGTCTTCCTAGAAGGCTCCTCATCATTGTGATACTTCTTACTTAGCATGAGCAAACCTGACATATTCACAGAATTTCAGAGAGATATGAGGAAATCTCTACTTTTTTTGCATAGGCTTTTTTACTCCTCAAGCTTATTTGTAGTCTTAAAGTATTCCAGGGACCACAAAAAAGCCCTTTAGGTGGATGTGTAAGTGCTCAAACCGATCAGTAGCTTAATGTAGTTTGCAGTGGTATCTTTTTAGAATCTTCATTCTTTTGTCTTTTTTGCTGTTTATTCTGTTGATTTGTGCATATACTTCAGAAGAAGTCCATGATTTGTGATACTGTGTTTATTTTAAATGGTTTGGAGATGATTTTTTTTGTTTAGTTATTTTGTTCCACCACCACCCCCCACACACCCCAAAAGCACACGGTATAGAACCGTAAAGGTAAGGTTACCATAAAGGTAACGACTCCTTTCCAAGTTATCATTTACAGAACTCCTTCTGTTGACTGGGAGACTGTCAGAGAAGAAAACAGATGCACCAAGCCTTGTTGAAAAATACCTTGTCGTGGACAGCCTTATTTAAAAGCTGAAAAGGCATTTTATTGGGTTAGGATGTAGAGGATATGAACAATTGCTGGGAATATTTTACTTATTGTATTTGTATTTATGAACTGTAAGACTGGCATAAATTCAGGACTGTAAAATTTTCATGCATTCATGCACTATTTGAATACAGCTCCTGCCAGCTGGTCTATTAAGCTGTCTTCGTCTGTCTTTGGAGAATAGACTTTGAATTCAGGCTTGGTTAGATTGTGGGCAAAGTTAAAAATCATAAAATGCTCTGTCTTTTCTGCTAATCTTCTCTTCCAGGTTGTTGGCATAGGTCTAAAAAGGCTATGTCTACATGACATACCAGAGCTCGCCTCCATGTATTTCAAGGATGTTTAAAATTGTCATCTGGGCAGACTTCTCATATCGTGCAACCTCTTTGCATTAAGCCTTTCTGCATGAGAGCAGTTTTGTTAGTGCTTACAGTTGATCGTTGCTTTTGTCCTCTTTTTGTGTTCATACTACTTTTTGTTTGGGTTTTTTTTTGGTTGAAGAATACAAGTCTCTGAAGCTTTAATGATCACTCTTTCTTCCCTGTGGGGGCTTTCTTGTCAGATGTGCATAAAATATACCTTATTCTTTATCTGCATCAGTAATGAGCAATGTGGAAGCCTGGAGAGCATCTCTAGCTGGAAGTTTGAGGGGAAATAAGGTCCTGGTTTTTCTGATGATCCTGAATGAATTTATATAGCAATAGAGACCATATGTTCTGCATGGATGCGATATGTGCCTGGTAAGAATTGTTCCAGGTACATCCCTATGTTCTTGTACTCCAGCATCAACTCTAGTGCTGCTATAAGCATTCTAATAGTCTTAGATGTAACTTGTTTTCTGGTTATATTGTCCAGTTAAGGTGTCAGTCTGCCGTATGCATTTTCTTCTGACGAGTTTTTAGTTTAGATGTCAGCAGGAATTTTACTGCCTTAATGCTACGGTCCTAATTCTTAAGAGTACTGTGCCAGGCTCTAGAGCCAGTAGCTGCCTTTAATATTACCCAAAATTTAATTTTTTTCCAGAGTCCAGTAGATAAACCAGTGAAAAATAAAGCTTAAATACTGTTTGAAAATCTTGGGGTTTTCATACGCCCTGCAAAAAATTCTTCCTCCTTGGGACGTGTGGAAATCTAGTGCTTTTCTCAGCCGAAAATTGCTTTGCTTTTGACATTGCAGTGTTAATGTGCGTGAAGCATCTAAATAGTTGTTGCGTATCAGAGTTTGTTTAAGTTGTGAGGCAGAGTGTGTGAAATAGTAATTGTCTATGCTGTGAGTAATCTGAACTAAAACAGGATGAAATCTGAACATGTCAAAATAACGTTTGCTGCTTTATTAAAGGATTACAATATTACAGGGGTAATCTAACATATAAAAAACCCTATTTTCAGTTATATACAACACATGCTACATCATATGTCAGTTTAATGCACATCATCCTGCGGTAAAGAAGTGATGAGGTAATAAGGGAAAGAGTGTAAGCACACGCGCACAAATGCACTTATGCCTGTAAGTATCTTGCAGGCTTACTGAAAAAAATCATTGAACTTCTAGAGGGTTTTGCTCTCCCTCTTATATGCATTCTTTAACTTACTTTTTTTCATAGTACTTGCTATTTTGAAATGGGTGTTACAACAACTTTTTCTAGAAACCTACCTCAGAAGAATATTAGATTTATCCCAGGCTGTATTTCATAGTTGTGACTGACCTCTAAATACAGATGAATAAATCTATTTAGTAATTTGATGGTAATATGTTATAATTGTGAAATATGGTAAATATAACTTCTCTTGGCTACAAGTAACTTCTTTATATAATTTGCATCTACTGGCTAAGGATATTAAATAGCTTATATATTGGTATCCATCATTTGCCTGCAAAGTTGGATAGTCCCTTTAATTTATATCCACTCATTTCTGATTACAGAGGCTACACAGCAGGTAATGACTGAAATCAGGTACAAAATACTGTGACAGTTGTGTAGTATAACATGTTGGCTATACAGCATGTTACATCAGTTGTAAATCTGGATTCATTTCTATATGCAGGTAGCTACTTCATTTTGGTAAGAAAAATCATTAATGGTTTTAATCTAAAATATTTGAATCAAACACAAATTCTAATTTATAGGAGCAGATTATTAAAATGCTCAAAGTAAAGGGAAAAGACTGGATTTATCAATTATATCATTATAATAGCATTAACTTTATTCATTGCCATTAGCAAAGATTAAGTCAGAGTAATCACACTAATGTACATATACCAGCTACACAGTTGAAAGGATATGACTTCCTGTGTCAAATGACTGCTCATAATAATAATAAAAAAACTCTTGCTGTACAGTTTGTAATATTTCCTGTATTTGAGAATATTTATACATAATATAACATACAAAAATATTTAAATGTTGTGGCAGTATTTTTACCATCCAAATTTAATTTACAGGGAATAAAAACCCAAAAGTTTATCTACATTCCTTCTAAACTGCCAGTTCTAAAAGGCGTAATGTAACTACTTTTTAGTACCAAGAGGTGTTCTGAATGTTGTCACTTCAGTTCCTTTTTTTTTTTTCCAGCTTTTTTTTCCTGGAACTATTCTTAAAAATACAATACACAAGCCTTCACATCTTAGCAGTAAATGTACAATATCTTACATTCCTCATTTCTGAAAAGATAATTCCAGGTAATAACATTATAGCTTTACATGATTTTTAGAACAAGAAAGCAAACTGAGAGAATTATTTCAGTGGAATGTGTTGGGGTTAGGTCTTATCATCATAAGAACTTTCTTTAGTGAATATGATCCCCCCCGGAATTCAGCCCAGTAAACACCATCCTGATATCGACTGCGGTAGTGCCCTCCGCGATACCAAACTCCATTGAGATTTGAATGAGCACATGCATTGTACCACCATCCTCCCTTCTGGTAATGTGCACAATTACCTGCAAAAGAAAGTTATGATTCAGTCTTAGGAGTACATGAAAAATCTTACAGCAAGCTAAGCACAACACAATTTTTTCTTAACTGTGTGTTTAACATGTAGATACCATATGGTACAAGGTGAATTTAGGCTTCTTCAGGAACCAGCTCTGTAGTTAGGTTCTACAGGTAGGCTCATTAGTGTTACTCTTCCTTGCTGGAAAATCTGTTTGCATTACTTTCCCAGCCTCCACAGCATGTTTTACAGACCCTTGTTTAACATAAATGATAAATATTTCAATGAGAATTTTTGTTTCAGTGTTAGTAAATATAAGGGTTGACTTATCAGTTTGTGTTTCATAAATTACCAATTGGTAAATCTCTAAAAATGTAATTTCTTTTTTTTGTGTGTGTGAGTGTGTATAACCACAAGTATTTGTCCTTTTTAAAAAAGGAAGAAAAAAAAAAATGAGGGGGGAGAGGGGGCAGGAAGGGCAAAAAAAGAAAGGCAACTGAAAGGGACCTTGTACCTGTGTAGACATCATGGTCCCGGTCCAGCGTGGTGAACTGTTTACCATTGTGCCAAGTGAAAGAATCTCCCGCATTGCCGTTGTAGCGTCCCAGTCTCAACTTGTAGTATTCGCTCTCTGGCTCCAGTCTGAAGCTGGCATACTCAGCAAATACTTTTCGACCTGACCAGTCTTCCATTGTTATAAGCAGTTTGTAGTTGCCTTGATTTGTTAACCAATAAATATTTTCTAATCCAAGCCAATACTCTCCATCTATATTGCCAAATCCTTGCTGTAAAGGAAGCAAGAGAAGCATCAGTTTTAGTGGTAAATCTGAGTGTATTCTTAAGTAGAAAACCACTTATTTTATAGAGACTTCCTCTTCTGGAAGGGTAAACACACAAGTTCCTTTTCAAGTAAGCTGTTGGCCAGTCTCTAGAATCACACTTTAAATTAACTTTGTAAATAATTTTTAGAGTGTGGAAAACATTAAACTGTTCATTTGTCCTAACCTTGTATGTCTCCCAGTTCCTGAAGAAGTTGACAGACCCATCCAGCCGTCTCTGAATGACTGTCCAGCCACCAGGGTCATGCCGTTGATCACACCAGACCTGCATAAGCTGGTTTGTGTTTTCTGGTTTTACAAGGTAGATGGAACTTGTATCATGGCCATCTTCTAATGCTTGTAGACAGTCTCTCCAGGGCCCTGTGTCAAAACAGAAGGACTGTGTCAAAATGCAGTTGAGCATATCTGTAATGCAGGGTGGTGTTTGAATTGGTAGCTTTTTACAGTAGATTTGCTTCTGCGGAATAGTGCATTTGTTCTTCCTCTTTCTGAAAGTACAGTGTTCACTGAGTGTTTTCAAACAGATTAATTTGTTCTAACTTTATTTCTGGAACATTTCACAGTGAATTACTGATAAAGGTAGATTGTTTTATTTAAGGCAGCTGCACTTAAAACACTGATTAAATCTTCAAAGAAACTAAATATGAATGACTCTAGATTAATATTAATAATTTCCTTTAGAAAACAAAATTATAAGTTTTACTTTCTCAGCTTTTTAGATCCCCAAAAATGTTACTGGCACGGACATCAAAAATGGAACTGGCAACGTAAATTAAGAGTGTAGCTGTTACTGTTTTCACCTTAAATGATAACACAAAATAGAAAATAAGAATTGTACCATGGAGTGTCCATTTATATAGGGAAATTTTGGATACCTGAGATGACTTTTAAAATAGTTTGCATTCACAGAAATTACAGGTAATACTCTTCTATTTTTAGGAGAATGCTTTTTTTCCTTGAGGTTAGTAGAGTCCATAAAGAACTTACTCTTTTTGAAAGTACCTTACATTGATGATTTTTAAAGAAATTTTCTCCAATGGTAAGATAGTTAAATTCCATTTTAATGAGTCTGAGAAATATAGGTATGAATGATTTAAGAGTCATTGTTGGTATCTGCAGATAGTCTCCTCCAGTGGCTTTGCTGCCTCAGCAGAAGTGAAGTCAACAAGAATACTCAGGATTAGGTATTAGACACTGTAGATTGATTAACCCCCCAAACACACTCAAGGAAGGAAGCCTGGTCAGATTGTCTCATGAGGAGCCTTACTGAAGCATATGTTGCTATCAAGAGTAATTTCTCTTAAATTATTTCAGTTTATCTACCCTTTTTCATAATTCACTGTCCAGCACTGGTAATACTAGAGCTGCCCTGTGCTCAGTTTTTGGTCTGTGGCCACCCTGTGGTGTTGATTCCTTAGTCATATTCACAGACTCTACCTAGAGTGCTGCTTCTAAGCCCCTTCTCCGTTTCTCTTGTGGCTAATTGTTCAGATTTCTGGCAATTTGGATGTAGATGCAGTATTCTGTGACACAATTGCATAGCTTATTATGAGAGGTGGAAGAAGACAAATGTAACAAATGCTGAAAATTTAAATTGCCTGTTTATCACAAAGCGTATGTAGTGACACTTAAAGAACCATGTCAGCTCAGAGTTATTATTGAAGAAACTCCTAAGACAGTCAATCACAGATCTTTGATCTTGTCTTCATAAAAATAAATGTATAGCAGTATGTGGTGTAGCATTTACAGCTTTCTAATCTTGCGGTTTCTTTCCAGGCCACATGGCAATAGTGCTCTACTGCACGATTCTTTTCTCTGAAAGTGCTTTCCGATGAAGATAAACTATTATAAATACTTCAAAGCAGGTTTTGCTACTACTTTTCCATGACAGGTGGTTTTATTTTTTTTTGTCAGATACTAGCTTTCCAAAATTTTGACTAAGGTGTGCAGACTGAGATTTGTCATCTGACATAAGACAGGAAAGAGAACATACTGAAGACGACTGACCCCAGCACAGATCTCTGTTAAGACACCATGGTTAACTGCCGTATCAAAAAAACCCGTAATAATTAAGGGATTTTTATGGTTTATTTCTGTGAAGCTCTTTCTTTGTACTTTGTAGCAGCTTAATTGAAACGCCTTCAGTAAGAAACATGTTCAGTGCTTTCTAGAAGTACTCAGGTTGCTCACAGCCCATTCCAACCTGACCTGGAATGTTTCCGGGGATGGGTCATCTATAACCTCTCCAGGCAACCTGGGCCAGTGTCTCACCACCCTCATCATAAAGAATTTCTTCCTTATGTCTAATCTGAATCTCCCCTCTTCTAGAGTAAAACCATTACCCCATTGCCCTGTAGCTACAGGCCCTATTAAAAAGTCCATCCCCAGCTTTCTGACAGGCCCCTTTGAGCACTGAAAGGCCACACTAAGGTCTCCCCGGAGCCTTCTCTGCTCCAGGCTGAACAACTCCAGCTCTCTCAGCCTGTCCTCACAGCAGAGGGGTTCCAGCCCTTGGATCATGTTTGTGGCCTCCTCTACACCCGCTCCAACAGGTCCATATAATAATTGCTTTTACTAATTAGAGAGTCACCTAATTCTGCTCTGCACTGATATTTTCACACTGTGTAATTTTTTACAGAAATGAGATGTCATATTTCAAGCTCTTATGTCTTTTATGGATTTGGTGAGACTCAGTAATCATACATAGTGCTTCATGGGGAAGCGGAAGCTTGGATCCACATAGCTTTTAATTAATTAAAAATCATTAATACAAAGGCAGGGGAAATATGAGCTTTGTTTTAAGACAGTGAAATAAGTTAAGTCTCACCCTCTGTGCAATTTATGTACATAATAAATGTTTGGTTTTTGACACTTGTCGCCTACCTCTTCCAGCGAGTTACCAACTTCCAACTATCTGCTGGGAGAAGAATACAGGAGATAAAACTACATAGCAAGGTTTTGGAACTTGTTAGGGATAGGTTTTTCATAGACAGCTAAAATAGAGAAAGCAAAAAAACTTCCAATATATTACATTTGAACCTGTAAGTAGGGAAGAAAGAGTTGAACATGTGAAATGAAAGCAGCATAGGTGATCTCGATGGTGCAATAATGGAGGTCACAATTTTTTCTTCAGAAATAAAGCAAAACAAAGAACATGAACTTAAACATAATAGACATCAGCAAGTTCAGAGAGCGTGCAGAGAAAATGCTTTAGACAGTCTGCACAAAGAGTTTAAAAGTTTGCGAGAGTCTCTGCGGGCGTTGCAATGGAGTTTGCTATTGTAGAAGGCAGCTAGGGAAAAGGATAAGGAACTGACCTGGCTAAATCACGACCTTTCCAGTAGCCTTCAAAACATGAGAAAGCTGAGACAAAGTAGATGCTAACTCGGAGTATTAGGCATGGCTGGTTGTTTGTGGGGTTTGTTTGTTTGTTTTTTAACAAATGACAAACAAGAAGAAACCCACAAACCAACAGTGTAGACAAAACGTACAGAATTAAATAAAGCCCCTGAGACTTTATTTAGCCCCTTTTAATAAAGCCCCTAGGACTGTAGTAAGTCTATAATCAAGGGAAAATACTGAGCTGCTGCTTTGTAAGGAAGGACAGCCATCAACAGATCAAACTGAGAAGGCATTTAGTATTATTTTTCATTTTGCTTCCGTTGTAATTGTGCAAGGTGGCTATGATCAGATTTTTAGTATAGCCAGGAGCTTTGGCAAAGGTCAAGACTCAAGGCACAAACAGATTGGATAAAATATAGGTGGATTTTTTCCCAGTGACTGGGCAGTTGTGGTCTTGGCATGTTTTGTTTGTTTTGTGGGGTGTTGGTTGTGGGTATGGGAGTAGTGGCGTTGGTATTTCTGTGGGTTTTTCCTCATTCATCCTATACGCGTGGCTGAAGCATCATTTACAGCAGTAATTGGGGGGGGCGGGGATTTTGATTGAGGTGTGCTTTGTAAATGGAGAACATTCTGGAGGATGAGGAAAAGGTATTAAATGTTCCTTGCCCAAAAAGAAAGGTGGCGAGAGGAGGTTACCCTGGAAATTAAAGGTTAAATAGCTTAACTTCAGTTGTTGGAAATTTGCTTGAACGCTCCAAACTGCTGCAAATGAGAAAATAAGGAGAGAGAATAGTATTAGTATGGATTTGTGCAGAAGAAATGTGAAACTTCATTTTTCTGATGAATTACGTACATAAGGGAGAAGTAGCAGATGTCCATGATTCTAAGATAAGATTTGACTTTGGAAGGATCTGGAGATCCGCATAAAAAGTAGCTGGATAAGCAGTGCTTCAGGTGAGGATCTAGGGGTTCTACAGGGTTTCAAGTTGGTCATGAGTCAATGTTTTATTTTGCAGAAAAGGGAAATGCTGTATGAGGAGAGATCAACAAAAGTACTATGCGCATGAAGTAACTTCTTTATTCTGCTGTGTGATGGTGAAGACTCAGCTCCTGTTTGGGTACTTAAAAGCACAAGGAAGAGATGGACCAATTAAAGAGTTTTCCCCTTCCTGTTACACTCTTCTGAGAAAGGTCTTAAAGTTTGAAAGATACTTACAGAAAGATACGGAAATACTGTACTAAGCCTGAACCTACTTTGAGATCAAAGTCAAAATGTAGTTATTGAAGAGGCCGTCCTGTAGTGTATTGCTCCAAAGAAACAGACCTGATTTTCTCTGTTGTTTTTTGTTTGTTTGTTTGGGTTTTTTACATAGCCAAAAATACTATGATGTTGTGAGGTTCTGCATGCAAGTTTTGTTGGGTTCATCTCTGGCAATACTATGAAATAACTGCTTTGTAGCAAAGTGTTTTAGGGACTGTGCTTTAGACTGAAACACCTCCTCAAGCTTCTTTCATTGTGGATACCTTCATGGAGAAGTAACTCTTTTTTTAAAGTGGCAGTTGCATTATTTGGCAATTCTAAAGAGTTTGATGATGTCATTTGGAATATGTTGCAGATAGCTTTGTAATATGTTCTGAGTGCAGTTTATGTGCCTTACTCTGTTTCAGGTCTTAGTTTCAGATGTCTGTGGGTGCCCTATCTTTCTTCTGAAGCAAGTACATGCTGCCCACACACTGAAGAACGGACTTCCTATACGAGACACATAGTACTTGAACTACTTTTTTTCTAAATATGTGGGACCATAGGTGAAACTGGATTCTTTACCTGTTACTTCTTTATCATGTAGATCAACTGATCTCTAATGTGATTTCAGATGCCTCTACTCTTGCTTATGGCAGAACCCCTAAGACTTAATGATGGCTGTGTAATACCCCTTACTATTCCGCCACTTAACTTCCCTTTGCTTCTGTCTTACAGCACAAGTGCCCTGTGTGAGGTACAGAGCAGATATGTATTCCTTTTTGAGTTACAGAGGCACAAAAATTATCACATACTAGATCAACAAACTTGAAATAACTTCCTAAGTTTACACAAAATGTGGCAAACTCTTCAGCTATTATGAATGACAGCAGTTAGGTCTTGGGCACAGGTAAATAAAATTTAGATGATTGACTGTTGATGAGTAAGATTTTTCTGCAGTTCTTTTATCTCATACGTGTAATATAAATGGTGGGTTTGTCTTGGCAAAGTAACAGAAAAATCTGTGGGGCCAGTGTGTCTGAATCTGTTAGACATTCAGAATTCCTCTTTTTTTTCTGTGCTTGTATACAACATGTATATCAAAAATATACAAGATAGAGCTGTGTATCTAAGAAATCTCCATTCAAAATAATTCGTGTGCATTTAGTTTTCTAAATAAATTCTGTCTCCGTTTTTGATACTACAATTAAAATGTTGCCCACTGCATATTAGCATAAACTAATGTAGAAGTCAGGAATATCATAGACATATCAATAATATTACTTACCAGATGGTTTATCGGTTGAAGTCGGTATGCTAGTAACTGCAGGCATGGTTGGTAGGGTAGGTGGCAGAACCTTTAAGTTCTGATCACTCTGAATCTCATTAGTAGATATCTGGTTAATAATGCGATTGTAAGTAGGAGGCTGGTACACTTTATGTGGAGGCTGTGGAGTTTGTGGTAGTGGCTTTACGGATGGCATTCTTTGACAGTGTTCTTCCAGTTGGGCAATTATTATTGACTGATTATTGGCAATTGACATCAAATGTTGGTACTTGTGCTCTAAGTCTTTGTATTTGTTTGCAAGCTGCAGCATATCTGCAGTTTGGTTCAAAATTTTATTCTCGAGCTGAGAAAGTTCTAAGGCGTTGTCACGCTTTCGGATAATTTCATGTAGTAACTGCATATAGAGTTGTGTGACACGGGAATTCATATTTCTGCTCTCTTTCCTTAAGAGTTTAACCTCATTAACAATCCCACCATCCACCTCTACCAGTTGTTGGAGAGTTTCTATTTGTCTCTTTTGTTTAAGAAGTTCATTGTTAAGTAGCTGTAATTCTTGTTTATTTACCCTGTTTTCAAGTAGAACTTCAGGCTCCTTAGAATTAACACAAATGGCACCTGTCACTCTCTGCTGAGGTACAATAAAGGTGTATGTGCATTTGTCCTGTGTGTCACTGGAACGCTTATATCTGTTCATATAAATGAATTCTTGTTCCGCTTCCTCATTGTTGCCTTCAAATTCCTGTGTTTCACTTGCAGAAGCTCCCACAACAGATAGTAGCATTAAACAGATGAATCTTCCTGTCATCATGATCCTCTAGTTCTGGTCAAATATTCTTCTGCAAAGAACTTTCTAAAATCTGTTTAAAAATAAAGTTAACAGTGAGTAACAAACAGGATATCAATGCAAACTTACAGCTGATAATCTGTTCTAAAACTTACAGAATTATTTACATGGTAACTAGGATGTCTGTGTACAAAGGAGATATTTTTCTTTCCCAGCATGAACTTACGTTGGTTAAAGGGGACATCATGGTGAATAGTTGTATCATTCTATGCACAGAACTGTAGTTATTAATTGCTAGTTTATCTAAAGCCTGCCAAGAACCACAAGAAACTTAAGTAATAAATACCAAGATTTTGAAGAGTTCTTTCTTCCAGGCAAGTTCCACAAAAGCTTCCAAGATTGGTGTTTTCATTTAAATACAAATTACATTTTCATTTCTTACAGTTACAAATATAATCTTTAAATATAAACAGAATGTAAGTTAGTATGTGCTGTTAAAAGTTCTAAAAATATCAAACAGCTCATCTGAAGTATTTTATAATTGCATGTGTATTGCAGGAGATAGAGCTTAGGTGACGTAACAATTTTAGTCAGCAGTGTTGAACCTCATAGTTTGAAGAAAAACAGGAGGGGAGGACTTAATCTACATCAGTCCTTAATAATTATAAATTAAATACTCTACTGCCCAAATATCATAGGCAGTAAAATCTGTTGTTTTTCCAGACTAGTAGAATGTACAACTTAAATATTTATTGTGGCTTTCACTGGAGACTTTACAGGCAACAGTTGTCTTGGAAACATGAGCTTAGTCACTACTGTCAGAAATGCCCTTGCCACAAATCACTTTCTCATCAGCTGCTTGAACAGCGCTTTGATATTGTGTATTTCTAACAGCTTTTTGTTGTTGAATTTTTACAGGCATGTGTATATATAACCTAGTTTTCTTAAATAAAATGGGGAGGGGTGGGATGCAATATGGAGCTTTTTCAGTATATAAAGCCTACTTTATTCTTTTTAAAACCAAGGTGGTGTTAACCATCATAATTTTCTTTGCTTGTAAAACATTTCACATGGAATAACCATTCCGTGTTTAAATAACTGTCACCTTACTGCTTGGTCATCTTCAGTACAAAGAAATTTTTTAAATTACATGAAATGATGATAGTAACAGCTGTGAGAAGCTGGAATGAGTCCATCTGAGCTCAACCAACATGGATAGCTGGAGGCTGGCAGACATGACTTATGGGGAGCAGTAGAAAGAGCTAGGTTTGTTTTGAAGAGAAGGTGAAGGAGACATCGTACTGCTGTCTTGAACTTCTTAATGGGTGTTTGTAGAGAAGATGGATTCTTTTCGGCAGTGCACAGTGAAATTATCATGGTCAATGGATACAAATAACCTGAGGAAAAATTAATTCGAGGTTTTTAGAAAACCCAGAAAATTTTTCACAGTGAAGGTGATCAAGGACTGAAGCAGTCACCCAAAGAGGTGGTGAAATCTCCGCTCCTGGAAACATGTAAAGTTTTGATTTAGGCAAGGCTCTTGAGCAGCCTGGCCTAATGTTGAAATTAGCCTTGCTTTGCAAGACAAAGGTGAGATCCCATCCAGTCTAAATTGTTCTATGCTTCTAGGCAGCTGCGGACTTAAATTTTTTTAAGAGGTTCAAGATACTGATGGATATGCATGCTTAAATAATTATTCGTACTGAGAAGAGATATGGTTGTCAGTCACGCACATTTTTCTGTTGTTCTGAAATAATCCATGAAAGTTTCTGTAGATGCCTGTGTAAATGATTCAAACAAAAGTCTTGATCCTTCTTAAAGTTTTTGGATATACATTTTTGCCTTCTTATTTGAAGTAAATTCATTTTCATTTTGCAAACAGAAAGGAACTGTGCTTTACAGAACTTGTCAAGAATCTTGAAAACTTGTCAGATAAAAGTTTGGAGTTTGACATGGTTTCTGTAAGTAAAGGAATGTTATTTGGAGCCCTGGAAAACAGGGACCATAAATTTACCAGACAGCTTTAACTTGCATAATCAGCATTTGCACAGCAGGTCACACTTGGAAACCCTGGCAGTTTTCCAGGCCTCATATTTCTGCACAGATGGACTGTTTTTGCAAATGTGTCTCATGTATAGGTGTAAAATGGGTTTTATTTCACTGTTTGAATTGAAATCTTTTTTTATTCCCCCCCAAAAAAAACCCTAATTATTGAGACCACTGAAAAGAAACTGATTTTTTTCCTCAGATTCACTTGTGTCTTTGTTGCAGCATCTCATGTCTTTAATTGAGCAGAGGATTTGGGGTGCACATTCTTTTCTGGGCTGAAGAAATATAGAGCAACATGTAACAGTTTGATTTTTCTGAAGTGTTTTTAAGAACTGTTTAAGAAAAAAATGGAACAGAGTTCATCAGCCTCATCTCAACATACCAGTTCAAACATCTTTCAAAACAGAATAGAATAGACTATTTCAGTTGGAAGGGACCTACAACGATCACCTAGTCCAACTGCCTGACCACTTCAGGGCTGAACAAGTTAAAGCATGTTACTAAGAGCATTGTCCAAATGCCTCTTAAACACTGACAGGCTTGGAACGTTGACCAGCTCTCTAGGAAGCCTGTTCCAGGGTTTGACCACTGTTTGCAGCAGGTAAGCGATCAGGGAATGACATCAGCATGATTAGACTGTGCTGAAATGTTTCTCTCATGACCTTGTCTGCATGTCACCTTTTCTAAGGTGTTGTTCCTATAAGAAAAAGCATCAGAAAGAAAAGTACATGGTAAGAGAATACTCCTGTACAAACAGGAAGAAGAACCATACTGTCTTCAGATGTCCTTCTTCCTGCAGAGTCTGTGTATGAAGTGATCTCCTAAGACTTTTATTGTCTGTACTTATTCAGTTAAAAAAAAGAAGTTCAGAATGAGGCTATTTGTTGCATATTGTGATGGACTACATTTCATAAATGGCATTTCTTCTTCTCTGCAGCCAGATTGAAATGAAGTTCGTAACAAACATGCCTGTTTGAACAACTCTCAAGGATTAAACTTTGAGGGAGAAAAAAGCTTGCTAGAGGAAGTGGGGAGGGAACCAGAGAAACAATTTCAAGGAAGAATTTAATGCTTTTTAATATCTTCCCCTTCTTTTTGAGTAGGAGAGCATAAGATTCTTAGGACATCAGAATTTCTTCCCATGGGAAAGGAAGATCTTACTCAGTGTCTAGCATACTAGCTTTCAGTTTTCTTCTGTTGCACTTATGCCAAGTAATTGCTCATACTTTTTTTACTTAACTAGTGCCATTGCTTGCTGATTGCTCAGTTCTTCCGCTTTCTCTGGCTCAGCCCCTCTCTGCCTCACTCCCTCTCCCAGTAGTTCTTCTGCAGTGAACTGGGAGGGAACTGTTGCTGGGGCCATATTTGTCCCCAGTGCAAAATTCCACTTAGGTAGCTGTAGACTTTTCAACCTCACCGTTGCACAAAACTACATTATGTAAAAGCGTGCTTGCAGGTTTGGTGCAAATTTTCTTAATTACTGGAAGTACAGCATGTCTGTCTTCTATCCTTGTGCACACTGACAAAACTTCAACAAACAAGCATGCAAAAAAAAATGGGAGGAGTGAAAAAGTACACTTAGAAAAGATGTGTGTCATTTTAATTGAAAATCAAATAGAAGTTTTAATTAGAAGTAGTATGGAAGTTTGAAGTAAATTCATGTCTAGATTCTGGCTGTTCCAAGACTCGTGTACTCAAAAGCACTTTTCATGGAGTTGAGTTGGGATAAACTTACCCCAGTGCAGACACACCTAAAACCAATTTTGTGTATGTTTATCCTACTTGGCACTATATAGTACTTTATTCAGGAAAAATAATAGTTTTTTTATTCTGTTATCTTTTGCCAGTATAAATGCATCTGTATGAAAACTTCTGGAAGCATTGTTGTGTGGTTTATAATAATAGTACTTTTCAAACTCTTAGTCAGCATAAGCACTTTGGTTAAAATTTCAGTTGGTAGACCAAATATTGGCTGATCTGTTCGTATAACTGGAAGTAGGTAATAAGAAGTTGGTTTGTTTGCTCCTTCATTGTTTGCCCAGATGAGGATTTTACTGTCATCTGGTGAGAAAAAAGGAAATAAACTTTCTGAAAGGGATAGCAGATGTGTTTCAGCATTTGTTTGTTTTTTTCCTGTCCCTTAAAGGGAAAAAGTTAATAAAATCTTCCTTTGACTTTGCTTTGAAGTATTTTTTCTCTCCTGTACTCTATCATGCTTATATGGGACTTTTGGTAGTCAGAATATATTACCTTTTGATTGTTACAAGTATCTTGAAATTTACATGTGATATTTCAATGAGATTCAAGTATTTTGCCATGTAAAATTATACAGGTGTTTCACATCCTGTAGTTTAATCACTGTCATGATCCTGAAGTGGAAGAGGTAAAAATATTTCTATGTGCAAAGTCTTACTCTTTGGCAAATGTTCATTTTTTTAATCAGCTTGCCTTAAGAGGAAGCTTTAAAGGTAGCAATGTCAATGCCATGGCTTTTTTTTTTTTTTTTTTAAACTACTTAGGACAATATACACATTTCATTATGGATATTCCAACATGTATACCTTTTTTCATTATTTGTTGGTTCTGATGCCATGCTTCAGAGGATCTTATTTTTACAAAATAGACTGGTTAACTATCTCTTTCCGATTTTACGAAACATTTTACTGAACACAGGGATTTTTCTGTACAAAAGAGAACTAAGGTATATCTCCCATCACATGAAAAATATGACTTGTAATAACGTAATAAAGTATCCTTAAGCTTATTTGAAAATGCTACCCAGTAGCCTTTCAATGCCATGGCTGTTTTTTGTTGGATGAAATTAAGAGACATCTGCAGTATTACTCTGGAAAGAGAGATGTTTATGAAAGTCCGAGTATGTATTGTCAACACTGTTGCATCTTGATCTAAAGTGTTTTTGCAATGTTGATTCTTTCAACTGTTGAGAGGTTGGCCTCTTGTCTCAGGGAGTTTATACTATGTTCTTTTTACACCTACACTTTTCCGTGTTCTGCAAAAGAGACAGGCTGTGGGAAGACCACTGGATGGTGTCTGGTGAACTTCATTACGCCATACTTTGACTTACAAGTCAGTTAAAGGAGGAAATGTTTTGACATTTAAGGAAGACATCACATGTACTATAGCATTTTAGATAAATACAAAAGCAAAATAATGATCCATGTAAATCTTGTATGGAAAACCTTAACTAAGATAAGTGTGGAAAAACAGGCAATTTAAGTTTTGTATCTTGCATTCGTATGGGTTACTCCTACAGATAAGGAGCATAACCCAGAAAGTAAAAGCAATAGAATTGGTTCTTGCTGCTGCTCTTGTTCTTCTGCACCTAGTAAACTGTTATTAAGCCAGAGTAAGTATGAAAGTGTGATGCACTTAGCTATTTAAGTGCAGCTGCTGTAAAAGTGATACTTGACACTGTGTCTACCCTTGGAGACCGCTTTACAGAGAAGGCAATTTTCTGTGCTAAAACTAGGATGCTACACAAGGGCCTTTCTGGGGACTTTAAGTTGCAACTAGTTGCATTGCAGTATTGGTGAATTTATTACAACAATAATTAAGAAAAAACAGTACCAATTTGGTTTGAGGAGCCAATACATCAGAACCTGGTATATGATGAAGATAGCAGCAATTCACTTCAAAAAGTTAGAATAGGTTTTTAGTGGCCTGTATGTCGCAGCTCAGGAACTAAGGAGGCATTTTTAGTTTATTAGGCTTCAGTTATAATAATCATTGTAAACAAGGTGAGGTAGTAGGTTTCCTGTGTGACCTTTTACACTTAAGCAGGAGCGCTTGGTAAGCTGTCAAAATAAAATAGAATTCTTCATTTAAGTCATTGTAGCTTTGGGTAACAACTGTTGCTTTACAACAAACTGCTACCATTTTCTATCATTGTCACTCAACCTCCCTAGAAAGGCTCCCAGAGTATTACATCTTAGAACTTAGAAAGTTAATTCCAGAATTTGGGGGTGTTATTTTTTTTTTCTACTTCACTCTGTTTTCTGTATATGGTTTTAAGTGGGGCATTTGGTGGGGGGGGGTGTTAGTTTGTTTTGTAATAGGTGACTCTCATTTCATTGAAGAGTGGATAGGCATGGTCCAACACTCACAGTTTATTTCCATCACCGTAAATTTCTCTGTCTAAAGGGCTTGGTAGTCTAGAGACTGTATTGTTAACAGTGTGTGCAGGTCTAACATGCCAGAATTGAATGTGCCATAATTAAACTGATAACTTCAGAGCCTTTTAGAAATACCCAGAAAGATGAAAAACACCTGTATAAGAAGGATGGGATACTTTTTGGACAACAATGGTATTTTCTGATGTTTCCCTGTATGGTTGTTTTCACTTGGAAGAAAAAAGTAGCAGAACTATCCTACATACAGATGAGCTCATTTTGCTACACCGAATCCCTCTGTTACAAAATTCAGTTCTGTGAGTTAGTTCTTGTGTGCTGGTCATATTTAATACAAGGAGGCTCGCAGTCATTTGATGGGCTGGCTTTTCCTGCATACCTGACTTGCTGTGGTACCTTTTGTGTAGATTCCTCATGCATTTAGACATACAAAGGGGGGCTCATTCACAAAAGACATAGTGTTAGCTCTTGCAGCATTTATTCTTGAAAAGATAACTAATTCACGTATAGTTTGATAATTGTTCATTCTAAAGCAGAAACATGAAAAACTAGCAACAAATCTTCACTGTTCCTTTCATGTTGTTGTCTTTGATACTAAAAGGGTTGTTTAGTGCAGTTTTAAATTTTAAAATGCAAAAATCTTAATATAAAAAGATCATCATCATGGCTTGGCTTCGCGGACGAAGATTTAGGAAGGGCTTTGCCCTCGCTTATTGCAAGCGCGCGTAAAAAGATCAGAGAGTTTGGGTTTTGTTAACAAACATTAGTTTTTGCTTCTGCAGAGTCCTTTGATAGTCACTGTGGACTTCGAGTTAGCTGGCATGTTCCAGGCACCAGGCCAGTAATATGATCTGGATTTCACCACACCGTTGTGATAAGATAGATAAGCATGAATTTTCTGAAGCTGCTTTCTTTCTTTCTCCCTGCCTCTTTTCTCAGAGCTCGTGCTCTATTCTTACTCCTTCTCCCAAACATTTTCTTGCATTCAGTGATAATAATTCATCCTCTCAAATTTCTCAGGAAGTGTTTGTATTTAATGTGACTTATTAATATTTGCTCTTTTCTAAGGAGAGGTACTTCCACTGGTACAGGTTTTCTTTTAGAATTAACTCATGTAGTTTGATTATTAGGTGAAGAGTACTGCTGTGAAAAAGCTGAACACTGATTTTTTTCAGTTTTGTAAAAGGAAACAGCAATTCACAGTGAAAATACAGCATGTAGTATGCATGCCACATGTATTGAAAGCTTTAAAGTTTTGTTTGAAGTTTTAAAGTAAATATAATAGGGGATAGGGAAGGGCTGACACATAATAGCATGCAGTTTCAGTTATGAAAACATTATGTAAAACTAAGTTGGAAAATTTAACTCTAGACTTATGGGGGGAGAATGGTTTTTCGTGTTTTGTCACTACTTACTTGATTCCACTGTAGGCAGTGCCACACTGACAGAAACCAATTAATTGCTTTAGATACTTTTTTTAATAATGCATTCTATACTCAGACTTTCTGTTCACTTAAAATTGTGGTGAAATTTTGGTTCAAGCACTAGTTTATCCTTCTTAAATACTTTTTTCACTAGGGGGGACGGATGACTAAAGCAGTGCTTCAGAATGCGAGTATCTGAAGTGGCTCTTGGAGAACTTTTGTTTTGAAATATTATCAAGCACTGCAAGAAGCTTTAAAAGATTATGTATCTTTTGCTGCCATGCAGCTTCTTTTCTAGTTTTGGCAAAAGAACTTTTTTAGTTTCAAGATCTACAAATTTTCTTTCTGGATTACCAAGAATTTCAGACATGTTGTTTGTGGATTGTTCTTTGTGCTTTACTGAAGTTCTGTCATAGACGTGGAATGTAATTACTGAAAGAGGGCACTGCTTTTGTTGTTGCTTCCCTTAACAGCGGCCTCACCTTATTTTCACTTAATCCAATCACTACCAAAAGTGCTCATACTGTGTGCTCAGATGTGTGCTTGCACATTGTCCATAACAGCCCTTAAACAGATTCACATTTTAAGTGTGACTCATTTTGTCCATGAAAACTAGTGGTTGGATCATATAGTAAATATTTAATGCTTACACAAAGGTACTCATGAATGCTAGGTTCTCTATTGTATAAAATTTTTGCAAAATTTTTCAAATATTTATTATTATAAAAGTTCCTGGAACTCTTATATCTCCTCCATCAGACACGAATTTAAGAAAGCCTGAATGGAGATCTTACAATTGTTAATACAAGTAGTCCTTTAGGAGAGTTATTATAGAAATTAGTATGTCCCAGAAAGCTTGTTGGAAGGCATATGCACTTTCAGCGTGTTTGAGGAAGCACGAAGCCCAACGTTACATACAGAATTAAATAAGATAAAGTATTTTATATTCTTTAATGGTAAAAAGGCTTTTCACTGCCTGCATCATAAAATGTCTCAATTATCTTTACAACTATATTTTAATACTCGGGAAAGGGAAAAAAAAAAAAAAAGAGGCTTGCTGCTTTCTCGCCGGGAGCAGCGGTGGCTTTGGCCAGCTTGCCTTCGCTCATGACAGCCCCGCTGGCCTTGCAGACCAGCCCATCTTTGGGCGCTGGGCGTACAAATCCCGCTCACCCCTCCAGCGCGATCCGCCGGTTCGACCCGCCCTTACCCGCTCTCCTCCGCTCCCCGCAGTCCTCGGCGTGCGTTCCTCAGCGGCGCTCAGCACAGCCCGTCCGCGGGCGCGGTGCCATCCCGCTGAGCCGAGCGCATCCCCACCGCGGCTCTTCCGTGCGCCGAGAGCTCTGGGCGCTGTCCCGCGGTCCACGGGGTGCGCTACAAAACCCGTTCGTTCTTCGCCGTTTGTCTCCTGCCAGCCTGCTCACAGCTGGGGTGCCCCGGCCGAGCCGCACATCCGCACCGAGGCAGACCCTCGTGCTGAGGGGGGACCTCGGCGTTCGGCTTCAGCGTCTGGAATCCATCGTTCAGCCTCATTTGAACTTCAGCTCCTTTGTGGGAACTTACATCCTGGTAGGGGAAAAAAAAGCGAAAAAAGGCCAGGCTGCGGCGAGCGGGCCAGTTCTGGTTGGATGAGCCGCCTTCCCCCTCCCACCAGCGCCGGGGACCCACCAGCGGCGGCCGCCCCTCCGGGCCCAGCCGCGGGGCTGCGCCCGCCCGCGCGCCGTGACCTCACTGCTGGGGCGCGGGGGGGGACCCTGCCGCTGCGCTCGTGGGTCGTGACGCGCTAGCGGCGGCTGCGAGCGCGGGGACGCGCGGGCCCGAGGCCGGGCAGCCGCGGCGGGGCTCGGTCCGGCGGGTCTCACAGCGTTCCTCTTACAGTGCCGGAGAACTTGTGGAGCCCGTGTGAGAGGAGTTCGGTTTTTTGGATCGAAGGAGTTGTTAGAGTGTGTAACTGCGTCGCGCTCGTCCCCAGAATCTCGGGGCGGGGAGGGAGCGGCGGGGTCTGCTTCCTGCTCCATCCTCTCCTCCCCGTGTGCTGCTCTGCGTCGGAGCGCATTTCGCCGCAGGCACCGAAGCAGTCTCTGCTCGGTGTGCTGAGTGCTCCCCTTCCGCGGTGACGGAGGAGTAAAGCACGGCTCCTGTCTCCAGAGCAGCGCCGATACTCTCCATCTTTGCCACTTCCTAGGTCATTCCTATCAGGAAGTGGCATGTTCCCAGAAAAAAGGGAAACTGAAATTGTCCAGATGTGAGCAAGCTCTTAAAATACCCTAGTGCAGATCGAGAACATGTACCTTGGCTGAACAGCAGTGCGTTTTTACATGTTTGCTTGCTGCTGGGGTTAGTATGTGTCTCATTTGATTGCTGTGAATGCTTACTGTTTCCCTAAAACTTTCTAAGAATTTCCTATTTGGTTATTAGCTATCACCTCTGGTTTTAAAAAAGATTTTTTAAATGAATGTAAAATTTGTCTTTAAGATGTAATTATAACTCGCTGGGAATCTTGCGAAGACATTATCAAAATTAAAAGTGAAATTTCACAATATAAAAAGTATTTCTTTTTACCTACTTTTTGTTGAGAGTTTAGTAAACCACTCTCATTGTCATCTTCGAAATACACGATTTTCCAAGGATAAAGTTCTTTATTTAGGACCATATTTATGAATCATCCATAACCACTTTTAAGCTCTTTAACATATACTTAACCTTCATTGATTTTAGGACACTTAAGTGCAGTTTATTGGGTAAAATTTTTAGGCATTTAAGGAGACTAAACAGGGAATTCTGTTGGGGTGTGTTTTATAGTCATTAATGTTCTCTTACAGATAGTTGTGTTACAAATAAAAATATTTGAAAGATCAGAAGTAGCCAAACTCTGTTTCTTTGATCGTCCTCTTTTCTGAATAAGAAACATGTTGTTACACAGACCCATCTTCTGATTAAGTGCTGAATGCTTGTCTTTTAAAAGCTCTCTAAATAGCTTGTTCCTGGAAGATTTTGTGTATGGCTCATTCCAAACTCTGTATGGCAAAGCTGCCTTATTTCCGCAGTCTGTTGCAGTTTTGCCTACTGGGAAAAACAGGCCAACTTGACAGGTGACAGAGGGCTTTTCTTTGGATGTGCCAAGTGTTCGCAGGACGTCTGGATCGTTTGGATAACACTAGATGTTTGCCCTTTGGGAAGGATTGAAGAGAAAAATGGGATTAGCCTTCAGGTAGGCGTTCTGCTCAGACCAAATGGGAATGCCTTTTCCTTGGATTTGTAGTCCATAGGAGTCCATTCCTTTTGTTAAAGGCTTCAGGCCAAATGACGTGATTTTCAAAACATTTCATAGTTGTTCCGTTTGCTCTTCATACTGAGAATCTCAGAGATCAGCTTGTATTTAAATCCATGATTGGAGAATAACACATACTACTAATAGTAGGATACTAATAGCCAGTTATTTCTGGCTGTGAAAGCTGGCAGTTGTCTTCACCAGAGTGATTCAATCAGCAAGGAGTAGTCTAATGTTAGACTTGGCTTTGAGGACTAGTGGAAATAATGTGAAAACAGCTGGTCATAGATGTTAACAGCGGGTCAGTGATCAGAAGCTCAAGGTAAAGAAAATAGATAAGAATGTACTAATCTTAAAAAGACAAACTTTGAGAAATCAAACTGATTTTTCAGACACTGTGCAGTTCAATTGCTGAATTCATTTGCCACAAGATCTTCTGAAACCAAAAATTAAAAAAAAAAAAAAAAAAAAAGTATGTGGAGGAATTGCAGGAAAAATAAAAACTGGACAGATTCAGAGAAGAAACACTATAAAGAAAAAATACCACCCAGGCTTAAACACAGAATTGTTTATACAAGATCTATCTCAGGAAGTCCCTAAACCACAGCTCACTGCTGACAGGAAGCAACATCTGGAAAACAACTATTGTACCTTTGCCTTTTTCCGAGATTCTTTTTTGAAGCTTTCTCTGCTTTCTGACACTGGATAACATATGTTTAAAATTCTTGAAATTAATCACTATTACAATACTTAATCTTCTGTAATATATTTTTCCTGATTAATGGGAAAAGCATTAGGAAATAGTTGGGGGGGGGGGAAATTGGCAATACTGTTGAGAAAATCTTGATTTGTTCAGAGAGAAAGCTTTGCTAGGAAGCTCCAAACAGCTTCAGAACTTTTTAGACTGTTTCCGTGGACAAGAGAATGATTTGCACCAGTCAGAGGTGATTTGGGGCCTAAATTCTGAACATAATTCCAGCTGAAACGCCGGTAACTTTCTCCTACACACACTGGTACCTTATTTTGGAAGTTGCTTGGTTTATGCTGCACTTATGTCTGTTTTTCAGTTTCATTTCACTGCAGCTTCATTGCTGCAGTGACAATGGTGGAATGATTAATTACAGTGATCCAGTGGGGTGAGGTTATTCAGGGAACACCATGGGATAGTTTCCTCCTTTTAGTTTTGGGATGGCTAGGTAGGAAGGTCTGAGAATATTTATTCCTTTCATTAAACACATATGAGAGGAAAGCTTGAAAGTGAGTTAGTAGTTGAGTTCAACAGGTTTCTCTGGCGTTCCAGGTGATAGTGACTTTCTGAGAAGTCTCAAATGTTTACACGCTCTTGCGTGGCCTTTTGAATTAGCAGCCCTGCTTCTAGAAGATTTTCTTTTGAGGTCACCAGTGTGCTTGAGTGAAGAAGAGCAAAACTTTATATAGATCAGCAACAGTCTGTGTATACCACCAACATAAAATTTTAATTAGTTAGTTGATGTTGCTGAGGTTGATTGAGCCAAAATAAGGTGCTTTCTCTGCTTGTACATTTTTATAAGGTCAGTTTTGCTTCTATGTCATGATAAAAGATGATCCTTGAGGTGCTTGCTTTATTCACAGTTAAAATTGGTGTTGATTGTCTCCTTGTACATGGATAGTCTTGCTACAGTAAATTAGTCCATATAACTGCTGTACTCCAAACTGTCCTACAATAATAGGTGCCTAGGTGTAGGCTAGCACTTTTGTCATATTTGTCATAAAATAATAGAGTTGTGGCTGGAAGGGACCACTGGAGATCATCTGGTCCAACCTTCTGCTGAAAGCAGGGCCATGGGTTATGTTATCCATGGTTCTATCAAGCCAAATCTTGAATATTTCCAGCAAGGGAAGTTGCACTCCTCCTCTGGGGAACCTATTCCAACATTTGATTGTTCTCACAGTGAAGAATTTTTGCTTATAAGCAGACAAAATTTCCCCAATCACCTCTTGTCCTGTCGCTGCATATCACTCTGAAGAGAGTATTTCCATCTTCTCTATACCTACCTTTTAGGTACTGGAAGACTGGTTAGATCTCCTTCCTGCACCCTCACTTCTCTAGGCTGCAAAAATTAACCTTTTCTGTTAACTTTTCCTCCTATGACAAGTTTTCCAACCCTGTAGTCATCTTGATGGCCATCCATGGGACCATCTCATAATTGTGTGGTGTTTCTTGAGTCATTTTATCATGAATTCATTTCTTTGTGCTAGCAGAAATAATTAATGAAATACTCACTTCAGTAGTGAGTTCTGTAGAACTCACTACTGTAGATTGTTTCAATCTGTTGATTGTAGATTCTGTAGATTCTGTAGCTTGAGTTCAATCCGTGGTTTAGTGTCTGCAGTATTAGTTTGGATTTTACCATGCAGCTTTGCTGTTTTAACAAGGTGATGTAGACAGAGGCTATACTCTAAATCCTTTCCAATAAAACCCCACCTGGGAACAGTTTTGAGGTTCTGATTTAAATATACGTATGCAAATCTGCATCCACCTCCCGACTGAAAGTGTAAATAATAAGCAGAGATTCTCATGCCTATCAAGAGCTGAAAAGTTAATTAATTGTATAGTTTACAGTTTCAACCTGAAAACAGCTGTGGTCCATATTTTCATGTCAAGCCATTTCTGGCAACTCTCCTTGTAGCAGCCATCATTAAAATGCTTTGAAGCATTTTAAATAATTATTTAAAGCTCTAATTAATGTATTTGTAACTTTTTAAAGAAAGTTTACCTTTTTCCTTTGCTTATATGAGGGTTTGTGTAAGGAAAATTCTCTTGGTAAGTTTTTAAGATGCTTCTCATTACAGTCTTTGAAAGACGGAACTCATGTGGTTTGAAGCCGTAACTGTTCTCCCTTACATGTAGATGAATGTTGACAAAACATCAACAACAAAAAAAAGACTGGCAAAATACAGAAAATTTATCTTTCAGCTCATCCTTGCGTTGAAAAAATAATGTAGAGAAAGCAATTGTATGAGCTTCTTCCCCGCTTAGTAACTTACTAGCAACATCATTACAGGCATTGCTGTGATTTTGGAAGAAAGCTTTTGTGGTATTGTGAGTATTCACGCTCTCATCAGACTGATGATATGCGAGGGAAGATGCCAGAGAATGGCAAGAATGGCTGTTTTGGAATTCGGGACTTTATAAATAAAAATTACACCAATCTTTTTAATTGAGAGGTTTTTTTTGTCTTTTTGAGTTAGCCTCCTGACAGTTCTGCCTTTGTGCACGTGTGTGATACTGATGCCGTGTTCCGTGTGGCTGGCGTCAGACAGAAGTGATAAACCTGGTTGCAATCCCACCTTTCCTTGCCTGTGACTGATCCCATTCCCCTGGCCACTGTGCCAGCAGTACGTATTACAGATCACATGTTGTTGCCTTGGCAAGGATTTGTCTTCAGTTGGTTTTGAGTACTCCAAGTCCTAGCAAGGTTAACCAGTGTACACATTTGGTTTGGTAGAAAAATTTTCCAGCTGCTCAGTCCATGGAAAATATCCAGTCTTCTTGAAACCAATGATACCACAAAACTGTTGGCTTTTCTGGCTGTGAGCTAATCTCCTAAGAATGGTGTCTTTGGTTTTACAGACTGCTGACTGTAGTGATTTGGACTTTCTACCACTTAGTTAATTGATAAGTTGCTTTTTCTCTGTCCTCTGCTGTATTTAGTAGGGTACAACCATGCTACTGGATGTGGGAAAAGGCTTTCATAAACATAGCTGACTACAAATTGGAAACATATTTTTGTCTCTGTTTTTTCTATCAAACCAGTGTCATTATTCAACTTCTGGGGAGAAAAAAGGAAAAATAATTACTTTCCCTAGGTTCCCTTCTGTTATGTGTGCCAGTTACTGCGTGTCTTGTAGACACTACTTACTGTATTAAAAGAATGCTCTATACATCCATCTTACACTGCAGCACATGTGCATTTGGGGTCTTCTGGGTTCTAAATATCTTTGGAAGGTATATTTGATGATAAGTAGGAAACTAAATTTGTTCATTAAAACATTTAACTTTTTTTTTCCCCTCCTACAGCATGTGTTTGTGGTTGTCACAGTAACAGCACAGTTTACCAAACAAAGGTGGAAGGTTATTATAGTCCTTGATCAAAATGTTAAGTAAGAATAATAAATTGCAGTCCCCAGGCTAATCTGAAATACTTCCCTATCAGCTAGTTATTCTTCATTGCAAAGCAGTGAATGTCTGACTAACAAAAATTCGGTAAGCAGCTGTTTCCTAACTCGCATTTGCAGAACTGCACAGACCCTTAGCAGAGCACTACGCACTAAAGTGTATGTCAAGTATACAGTAGTGGTATGCTTTAACCACTTCATTTTGGGTTTGTTAGCCCTACTATTTCACAGGATAGTTTTATATCCATTATAAAAAAGAGTAAGAAAAAAATTGAAAAAAAAGACACAGCTGAGAATGAGGCAAGTTTTCAATCTTTATCTGCACTGGTTTTTTACAATCAGTTTTGCAACAGTATGTATTTTTGAGGCAATTTTAGGTACTGTAAGTGTTTGATTACACCTTGTGCTTGCAAACTGAGAGTTGTAATTCTGAATTGTTAAGAATAAATGGTGCTGCTACTTCTAGAGGCTGCTCATCATGTATTTTCTATAAGGAATGTAAACCCCACTTTTGTTAAGACTTCCCGGTCATAATACTTTTTTTCATGAGGTCTTTCTGACAGGGAAATACTGTCTTTCTCACAGAACTTGTGGAAAATAGATGATAACAATAACTTGCCCAGGTCAAAGAAATCTGTGACAGAACAGAAGATTTGAATCCAGATTTTCTGACTTGCAAGCAAATGACTTAAAAAACAGATTTCCATTTGTTTCTGCTACTGCAGTTTAAAGTAATACCATCCCAGCTTGGAAGTTGTTGTCTGATGTATGGAGCACTCAAAATGCATGATCTGGGTGGCACTGACTACTCCATTTCAAGGTCATTTTTTTGTTGTACTTCAGTTTCCCTGTCTTTAAACTGTCAATAATATTGCTGTTCTGTTTGAGCCCTGCAATAAAATTTAAGAGCTTGGTATTATATAGTTCTTTTTGCCAATTAAAAAATATTCAGTCCCCTTTACACGGTGTGATTTCCATTGATAAATTTAATTCTGCATTATTTGGCCATGCTTTTCTTTAATCTGTGTTATTATTTCCATGATACCGTAAACTAATGAATACTGTGTTGTCCGCATACAGCATCCAGCTGCAAAATTAATTCTAGTAACAATGGAGAAAAGTCAGTATCACTGGAAAATGTTTTGCCTGTGGAAGCAGCTGCCCATGAGCTCACCCTCTGGAAAATATCCTGATGGCTTCACATCTTAGAGAGCTTTTTTCAGTGCACAGTAGCACAAATGTAAGCCAAGGTTTTAAAAGCTAGTGCTGTGTGTTTTCTTTGGCATGTGGCAACCCTAAGCCTTTCCTCTGAGAAGCAGGTCTTAAAGTCTTTTGCTGAAGGGAATGGCTTTGTGATTCCTCTGAGCAAAATAAACTCATTCTAACCTTAACTACAGTTTGATGTGCCACTTGACAAGAGGGGCAGAGTGAAGAGCTGCTGTGTGGAATCTAAACCTACGTAGGATCTCCAGGTCATGCAGAAATCTTGGTGACTCAATCTGGTTTTCACTCAGCATCAGACTGCTACAGATCCATTCCAATTCTGGGGAAATTGGGGCTCTTCCTTTCACTCTGATGTATGAGGTGCCTGGTCCATGTTGGCAGTGTGTAAATGTTAGTAACTCTTGTGTGTTGGATGAGGGCTGAAGCAGCTCCCAGTATGGTTGGATCCCCTGTATAGGTAAGTTCAGAAAAGCTGAAAATAGAAATTGGGGGTTTGGGGTTGTTGTTCCCCCCACCCCGCCAAATATAAGTAAAAAAAGAAATAACAAAGTTATCCCTCACAGGAAATACTGGCTTAATCTGAAACAGTTAATATTTGTGTATTATTTATCTAATAGTAAAACAGTATCTTCCACAGTTCACTTAGTAATTCCTAGTACATAAGGTGGTTTGCAAACAGGTAGAGCTCACTTCTTAACCCAGTCCCTACCACATACATAGAGGATTAATACAGTCTTCTGTTTCTTTTACCAACTTATTTTCTTCTACCAGTTGAATTTGCGCCCAAAAAACTCTATAAAACTACATCAGGTTACATCAGGTTAGCTTTCTAGGATCACAATACTGTGTTTGGGCTTTTGAAGCTTTTAGTTTGGTTTTGATTTCTTTTGTAATTTGAAGGAAGGTGTTTCAGAGGATATTTTGGGAGGATGTGGATGTTGAGTCAGACTTATGTGACACTATTCATAGATATTCTGATATTTTAGTTAATGTTTGTGTTGTGCGCTGTTTTAAGACATTTTTCCATAGTTCATAGGAATTGAAAAGTATAAATCTCAGTTTATTGTGGCAAGTGTCGGAAAGCATATTCTGACAGTGCTGTTACTGAACTGTTAGGAGAATATGTGAACTGAATGGTAAGGTGAAATGTTGAAAAAGCTGCAGTTTTTACAAAGCTGTCTCAAGGGCTCACGCGTTACAATTACCACGTACTGTTGTGGATTCCCCCTCAATAGATACTTTTTAGAGTTTCAGAATTATTCTATTTCAGATCTATCAGAAGATTAGAATATTTCTACTTAGCTTGTTTTCAAATAAAATTGTTCTTGATGCAACATGATCCATTGCTAACTAAAGTTCAACATCAATAGCCATGAGATTTCGAGATATGCAGAGAAAGGAGCTGATAAGAGGGGATTTTGGTAGAGCCTTGTCTTGAAACAGGTAAATAATATGTGGCTACAAAATATAGTTTGACCATGTTTGTATCCATTCAAAAAAATTGATTAGTGTGTCCCCACCTTTAGCTAGCAATTGTCTTTGTATGATGTGCAAAAATCAGATAAAGGACTACTGATTTGAGCTGCCTCTGTTAGCCCAAGCTTTCATGCTCTCTGGAGTGCTTAGCAGAATCATAGCAAATGACACACATCATTGTGCAGAGGTGTTTTGGGTTGTTTGCGGTTCTTTGGTTTTTTTCACTCATACAGAATGACTAAGTTTCGAGATGCAGAAAGATTGATTTAGTCCTACTAGAACCTAGGTATGTTGTGCTCTGAGTTCACTGTGTAAACTGTGGTTTCCTCTTTGAAAGTACACTTTGAAAGTACACTTTGAAGTGTACATCCAGCAGAAACTGCTTTGCATTTCATTTTATCAGTAGAAGTAAGAATATTGAAGACTGTATAAAAGATTTCTACTGCAAGTGGTATTACAGTGTTTGGGTTGCATCCACTTCATTATTTTTTATCATTACTGGCAATGGCTTTGTGTTTGTGTAAATTTTGTATAAATTGCTTATAAACCCGTGTTCAAGGTTACATGATTACAAATTTAAGCATTTCTTATTTCCTGTGTATTGAGTTTGCAGTTATGGCTTTTTTTTAATAAAACCCCGTCAAATCTGTGTTAAAAATGGATGAAGCTGCACTTTCTTTCTTGTATTGTCTAGTTTGGGTATGCCTGGCTGTCACATGGCTCCAGGAAGAGACGAAAGAGCAGCAAGTCTCCTTCATACGGTGATTGCCCTCACTTGTGTCAGGAGGTCTTAGACACAGAGTGCCCATGTGGCCAAGGATGTACTGGAGATGACGAAGCATATTTCTGTAACTCTGCCTCAGCAGACTAACTATTCCACTTCCCTAAGAGATGAAGTACTGTGCATTACAACTTTGTGCTTCCTATGATCTGCACCCAAAGCCTGATCAACAGAAAGTATACCCGGGAGTCCTAAAATAAATTAATTTTACACACACACTCAGAGCCTCTGTACTCCTTCCCTGCATTCATACAGTTGAGATACTAAAACTGATTACAGTCTCCTTGCAAAAGGCAAGAGCGTTACTCTTCCTCATCTTCATATAAATGCATTCAGTTAGTTTCAGAAGTAAATAGTTGAGCCTTGCATTATGCTTTCACAGTAACTTTCATGAGTTTTGCAAGACTGTGTTTCAGAATTACCTTTCAGTTTTCCAAAGTTAAAAACTAAAACTTTTCTAGGCGATCTCAGTGGTGATTTGGTTTTCTCAAACTTGATGATTGTGTATTGTACGTACTGCCCAGTCAGTACTTTTCCCTTCGTTTTTGGTGGCTTCCTAGCTGTTCTAGGGCTGTAAAAGAAGCCCACTACAAATCGTCATGGTATATATGAAACCGAATGGCACATGTTGATAGAAAGCAGTTGGGAACCATGCAAGAAGCCTTATGCTGTATGATTAATTCATTTCAGCCTTAAGCCAGCCTTTTTCTCTCTTACATAATTCGTAAAGGTAAAAGTACCGTACAGCAGATGCTGACTCTGCAAAATGCCTGCCTGCCAAACCTTGTGTGTAGGTATATTTTTGATGATGAAGATAGCTGACATCTTGCTACACATGACTTCTGTATATAATAGGCTTCTTTAAAACCAAAAACGTCATTTTGTCTGGTCAGCCAGTGCTTTGGAAAAGTGCAATACAAATAAGAACAATCTACGTTTTTGGCGACTGTAATAATCACCATTTTTCTGTATTTACTGAGAAATCTGGGCCTAGGCAAATAACGAAGCCACTTTTTCAATGAAAAAATTAAAAACCTTCATGCTTTTCTAAAATCATCACATAATCAAAACCTAAACAGCATCTCCTGCTGTATTCTAGAAGACGCCTCAGCCGAAACCTGCCGCCACCCCTTGGCGTAGTGAGTGGCGGTGGTGCTGGCGGGCAGAACAGCGCAGTGCTGAGCTCCGCTCGCACTGGCCAGAGGCTGCTGCGCTCCCGTCAGCCTCGTGCAGACCGCCGGGGCTGTCCTCAGCCGTGCATGGCAGCTGTCACTCTTTCTTTTTTCAGTGTCCACGATAAGGTCCTGCCAATTGCTCACAGTAAATATTAGTCTGTAGAAGTGCCAGAAGCAAAATCTTTTCTGTCTTTTTTTAAGAGGCGTCATAGAACTCAAGCGCTAATTATGAATTTTGTCAGCGTGCAAATCCCAAGCTCTCCTTTGTTCAATAGGCCCAGACCACAGTGGGGATAAATAGCTGCTGGCTGTTATATTCATTAAAAACTATGCAACTATTTCTGTTTGAAACACTAGATCAATTGGTTCATTGATTTGTTTGTTTCAGGAATTTATCTCTTGGATTTAATCTACATTGATTCTGCATATCCCGCTTCAGGCAGCATTATGGAGAATGAACAAAGATCCAATCAAATGAATAATATTCTCCGAATAATAGCTGATCTGCAAGTCTCCTGTAACTATGGTTGGTAAATTTTCTTATACCTATTAAGCCCTAACTAAAATTTCTGTAGTATAACATTGTGAGAGTGGGGTTTGGCCCTGTGTAAAGGCAACACAGCAGGCTAACATGGGTAAAGTTAACGCTAGTAAGTGATGTAGCTTCCAATTCTATGCAATTTCAATCTTACCAGTAAATTTGGGAAATATGTATTCTAAATTGTAAGAGCCGTAACAGAAGTTGTGCAGAGTTTACTGCTACGCATGGACTACAAATGACATACTTTCAAGTGCAGCCATTGGGTTGGGGTTACATTCTGTTTCCACCAGAGGCAGTTGGAGAGAATTATCTTGGTACCTTTCCTTTCCTTTGCAGCAGATATGTCCTCTTTGGAGTGTAGAATGTGTTAATTTCGTTATCATTTTATTGTTAGTATCCTGATGATGTGCTTACACAATGAAAGGCAAATATTTCAATCTATACAACAGCTGTTAAATTGTGTGTTAAGCTTTTGCACATACTTCACTTGACGATGAAGTGAGGAATACGAGGGGGCTGCTGCTTTCGTTAACAAGATTTTACTCTAAAATTCATTATGCAATTCTAGCCTGTTAGTGAAGCCTTGTGTCAAGAAGTGTGCTGTTTTGGGGGTCTTGATGAATGCTTAGCATTCTGTTGGTGACTTAGCATGACTTTTCATTGCTTTAACATGAAATAAACTGGAAAACCTTAAGAGCAGCTGCATAACTATATAAATTCAGAAACGCTACAGTTTTGGGGAATTTTGAATAAAAAAAAATTAAATGTTAGATTGTGAGAAAATCCAGTGAGAAATTACTTATGTATTCTTAAGTATCCAGCCCTTGTCCTTTGTTTTCAGCTTTGGTATTATAAAGTAATTAAAGGTAGGGACCAGGCATAATAACGTATGATTCTGAATAGCTAGAGTATTCAGCTATCCTGTTCTTATTGTGAGTTTTATTTTGTCTTTGAATACATTGAATGACAAAGAAACCTCATTATTTCACTGACCCTTTCCTTTTTACAGTTTTGGCAGCTTCCTGCATTGCTATGCATTAATTTGTAGTGCTTTTGTTAAAAACAGTGTCAAAATTAAAATATGGCCTTAAAGAAACAATATTCTGGAATAATGGGTGCCTTTAAAATAGTTGTCTTTATGAGAGCATAAAAGTTCAGTTAGATACTACACGGCATGTTCCTGTCCATGCACTATGCATCGAAGGATTTCTCTGAACTTAGTGTCTATCTTTCCTGGTATTCAGCATTGTAATTTTAAAGTCTCTTCACTTCGTGTTCATATGAGAATCACTAACTGCCATGGCTGCGGGCTTTAATATCCCCCCAGAACAGCGAGCACAAAATTCAAGCAGTATTTGCAGCAAATAACTCTTTTCCACTTGTGAGGTGGCATGTACTAAAATGCACTCTCTTTCATGATGATGAAATGCATCTGTGTTTTCTTTAACAACTGAGCATCACTTTTGCTCAATCAAATCTTAACATCTTCTAGAGTCAAAGTAATATTTCTGCCTAATTCATTCTTTAGAATTCTCTGTTTCCATTAAGATAACTGCAAGAACCAGAAAAAAACCTTGAAATAATAATTAATTCTGGATTACACGAATGTTCGTCTTTTTTGTTTGAACACTCCACAGATCATCTTACCACACTGCCCCATGTGCAAAAGTATTTGAAATCTGTCCGTTACATTGAAGAACTTCAGAAATTTGTAGAAGATGACAATTATAAGTAAGTATTATTCTTTTCTTCAGATTTGGGGGAACTTAATGGAAAGATCACTTGGCTGTTGGTTGAAGAGTTGAACAAAAAGCCAATGCTTTGGGGGTTGTCTGGTGTTCTTAATATTTTATTAATGGAGCTGATAATACCAGTATGCCTGAGTAAAATCCAGAATAACAGTCTTCCTTTATGGCTGTGAGCAGATTTCCAAAATGAAATATCTTCGTAAAAGACAAAAGCAGATGAAAATCTAGCCTTGATTCTATTACATGACGGTTGTGTTCTGGAATTTTGTTCAGGAACCCTAAAGCCACCTCCAAGATGTCCAGGATTGACTCTACGCTATTATAAATAAAACATTAAAAACACCTTCCGATTTTAAATTACCGTTTTTAATAATTTGGTACTTAAGATACAAATCTGCCAATTTCTGGGGTTTGAGCATGTTAAAGCAATGCTTACAAAAGAGGTGGAGAAGAGCTAACTCACACAATGGTGTGACATAGACACCATAGAGCACATTGGTCAATACGTGAATGTGCTGCACTTAAAGGAGGTGGTTTGTGTTTTGGAGAGCAACATTGCTAATGAACTTCTTTAAAACCAGTCTTGTTACCAGTTTTATTAAATACTTCAGTTAAGAACTTCTGTCTCAGAATTTGTGTGTACTTAGACCATATGCTAATAAAACAGTGTTGGAAGGATTCATCAAAGTAGAGGATTATTTGGATATCACAAAGGAAGAATCAGGTGGCCCGATAACTAAAAGGATAGTGACAAAAAATTCAAAATGTTACATATTTACTCTAACAATAATTGATGGTGGTCATCAGTAGATGTCTGTCAGAAGTGAGATGTAGCCATGAAATGACAAATTCATCCCTACTACCTATCAAATATAGTGTTTCTATAAAAATTTAAATTGTTAATACTGCTTGAAAAGGAGCTGGTTAGACCTTATGTGGAGTACTCTATGCAATTCTGGCCATCCATGCTTGGAGTGGCTTTAAAAAAATGCTGGCGCAATCAGGTTAATAAAGTCTGTCTTGTAACACGAGACTTAAAGAACTAGGTTTGGCTTTTGCCTGGAAGTGGAGAAATCTAGGTAATAGAACCACTATGTATAATCACCACTGGGAGAAAATGGGGGGGGATGTGCTAAAGAGCAATTTAAACTAAATTGTAATAGTAGCACAAGGATAAACAAAAGCAAAAATGTAGAAGATAAATGTTGAAATATGGTTCCTAACCATCAGAGTAATGGAATTCTGGAACAGCTGCTTAATCGGAGTGGTGGGACAAATAATTAAATACTTTTAAGTTGAAACTTGGTCAGTTAATGAGGTGAAGGCTACCAGTTAGTATTTGTGAAAAGAGCAGATTTAGTGAATCAGAAGACTCTCTATTACCAGGGTGGGGTCATGTACATAGGAACTTAGAGAATGACCTACCCTAACCACGCTACATTTCTCTGCAATTATAGCTGATATTGCTGGCCTACAGGTGCAAAATCCTACCGAGACAGTTCAGGGGGAAAAGGTGTCACCATAACAGAAGCAAAAACCCACATGTTTGAGCATAGCATGGGTCAAGTGACTTGTCTTTTTGTTCTTGAACAGAACTGCAGCTGGTGATAACTCCAGCTGGCAAAGCGGTTCCACGTAGCTCTGGTTCAGGCCACTGTGCATACCGTACTGTTCCTCCATCAAATCTGTCGATATGGATTCTTGTGATGTGTTGTGATAAACATGTGTGGAACTTGCTTTTCCTGAGAGAATAATTCCAAAAGTAAAACCATTCAGACGAAGTATTCTTTTGGAACCTCTACAAGAGAGAAAATGTCCAGAATTTGTCCCCTTTCTTAGGATAAACTTCAGCAAAAGAAGCTGAGCCAGCATTGGGTGGTTCACTGCAAAAGATCGTGCTTGGCTATGGTTCTGTAGGTTTGTGCTTTTCTGTCTGGTTGATCACAGATACTAAGAATAGTCTTGTTTCTGTAGGAAAATTATTTGGAAAAAAAGAACGTGTTCATATGATGGTTTTGCAGCAAAATTTATCTGCTTCATGGAATTAGAATTCCTGCCAGAGTACCGATGATAGAATGCGTAGGTTCTTCCTTTCCTCAATCTCATGACATTGTGTATGTTTCTCAAATAGAGATGCATTGTGCAACAGATGCACATGGAACATTAGCATTGCACACAGACTCTTGAAAAGGTCAGGCAGTGCAAGACTTGTGTTAACATGAGTCTGAGATTTAAATCTCAGTGTTAAAATTTAACAAACAGTCATTTTTTACCAATTTCCCACATACTTCCATGCTTCATTGAAGTCGCAAACATAGAGCAAAATTAAACTGAGTAGTAATTGGTAAGGGTGAAGGATTGTAGTTAGTATAGGCCTTACAGCCTCTGGATTGGATTCAACAAGCTGGTCGTGTTGCTTAATTGGAATTTTAGATGGAGTTTCCCAATGATGCATCAAGGTTAATGCTATATGTACAATAGCTTTGATGAACTGTAATATCTTAGGAAAAATGAATTAAACAAGTGGTTTCTGAAAGTATATGATACTATAACATAGTATATGGGAAAACTACAAGTCATGAGTAATTCCAGTTTAAATTTGAAAATAATTTTAACTTCAGCAGCAGCCTTGCTGATAATGCTGGAAGGTATATGTGATGTATCTTAAAGATCATATAGCACTTTTTCTTTCGATTTGCGAGAATATTTCAATCAAATTTAGCAGCTTTCTTTCTAGGCTTCATCATGGCAAGGAAAAACTTAACTGAAGTCACAAGGGGTATTAAAAAGAAAGATTTGGTGCTTAGCATAGCAAGGTTGCTGGAGTTTCTATACATTGGAGAACTTTGTTTTCTGCTGTGTTTTTTTCATCACAATAAAGCTTTAATTAAGTCTGTATTCATCAAAACTCATCACATGTACCCTTAAAGAGAACTCTCATTCCTATTACATCTTTGTATTTGATAAGTTTTTGGATTTTGTTCTGAATATTTGATTTCACATTTTCCTCTCAGTTTTCCCTAATGGATCTTCAGTTTCATAGCATTTTCTGGTCCCATGCCAAAAGAAACTGTAAGCCTTAAAAAGGCAAGGAGTGCTAAGTTTTTGTAGTGGGAAAGAATCTCCTCACCCTTTCCCTTTCCAGTGACTGCTCTTTTTGAGCCAGGAACAGCATTAGTGTACTTGAAGAGATGTATGCTTGACCTTTGGCAGGGAGAACAGAACAGAACCAGGCTGTCAGGGAGAGAAGCTTAGATAGTTGCCCTAAAATGTATTGGCAGGATACCAACGCACATTTTGCCAAATGAGAACTTCAATTACACTGAAAAGGAAAATTTGGCAGCCACTTTATATAAACAAAGCTTTTCTCTAGATTTTTTGTGCCAGTCCAATTTCTTGCTTTAGCTTCATGCTTGTCAGCAAGTAGGAACACTCCAGAAAGACCCTAACAGTTATGTCATATCCTAAAAATAATAGATTTTGCTTGCTCAGCCCATATACTGTTCTCTGAAAAAGCTAAGAAATCATTGCATTTGCTAGTTACAAGACTAAGGGGGCAAAAATAGGACCTAAAGCATCAGGATTCCTTCCAGTTATACCCAAAATATATTGCTAATTATTGTTATCTCAGAGCATCACTGACAGCTGATGGTCTTCAGAGATACCATGATGCAGCTGGTGCAGATTATTCCTCCTCCTCCATGAGTGTAAGAGGTGATCTGAGGAGAGTGCTTGTCCCCAGGTATGCAGTTTTTCTCTGAGCTAGACAGTGCTACCCAAACGTTGTGGCACCGTGCCACATCCTTTACTAACCCGTCAGGCCTCGCAGCAGTTCTAAAACGATGTTTTTGGCTGACCTTTTGGTATCATTAGGTCAGGCCTGGTATTCTCCACTGTTGTTCTTGGTCTAAATTGGCCTTGGTGTTCTCCACATTTGTTCTTTGAGTAAAGCCAGTTTGAAGACTTTTATTTGTGTTACAGTGTTATCGGGAGAGGACAATCAGGACTAGCATCTCATCTTGTAAGCTGCTAGCTATACATATAATTCAGAGCATATCAGGCAAGACACTGATATTCCAATTTACTAGTAAGGTGATGTACAGAAAAATCAGTTCCAGTTTAGATTCAGACAGGCAGAGTGCTCTGGGTAAGCATCCAAGAGAAATGAATAGGCAATTAAAACATTATACTGACTCCTAACAGTGATGGCACTATGGAAGTGCCAGCTGCACCGTATTGTTTTTAGTCTTATGGTAACAGGAATTGTATGGCAGGTGCTTAAAATGTTAGTACTTATAACAGTGATCCTTGGCCACCATCCATCTTAAATAGGCCTGCTAGGCAGCTATATTCCCCAGACATTATCCACCAAGAATTGTTGTCAAAGGCAGGAGTAGGGGGAAACCTGCACTGTTTGAAAGCAATGGTGAACTTGTGGCCACGTGGATCGATAGCTATAGTTGTGATTTGGCTGCCTCTTCCACAGGACATTCTTGGGGACAGTGATGCTTCCAGCAACTGTTGAACCTACTGTTTAAGTGCTGCACAGGCAGTCCAGAGTGTTCCAGATATGTCAGATCCATTTTGCTTCATACACAAATACTGTTCAGAAATGCCCCGAGTGATGGCTTTGAGGACTGCACTGCTTTATTGCAACTTAGATCTTCCTTGTCTCAAGAAAGATGAATAAGATTTGTTCAACCTCCTCATGGAGCAGCTGATTTTCTTGTTCATGTAAGGCTATTTCCTCTGTCTTTGTTCACTTGCTTAATATTAGGAGAATTGAGTAAAAGTAGCTTTACTGTCCTAGCAGTAGTACCATCCTGTACTGGAGGGTGTACTCCCATGAAACAGAACTGTGTTCAAGACTGGCTACCTATTTTGTTTTCTGCATTATGTTAGCTTCCTCATTTCCTGCTTATCAGGAAGGTTACTCTTAAACGTGCTATATGGCAGCATTCAGTAGCAGAGTGTTATTTAAGGCTAGGTTGACATAGAGGTCCAGCATACTTTACAGAGCATACCAGCCCTAACATGTTCCAGAAAATATTTTGAGTATCAGACTTTCAAAAAAAAAAAAAAAAAAAAGAATTGTTTACATCATCTTTTTACTATCCAAGAACAAAGCCTTCACATATTCTCCCTGTTCTTTAAGAGCTTCATCTTAATTCCCAAAGGTAAACTGGTGGTTTGTTAATTCAGTAAATTTCTGTGTTGATTTTTTTTTCCTAGAGATTTTATTTCTAGCTTTTGTTTCACCTTAGATTGTTAATAGTAACTTCTCCCTCGGTTTTGGAATTTCAGTTTTTAATGGGCAGTTTCTGAGGTTGATATCTAAGATTTATCCTGGCATGTCTCTTAGCTGAACTCTTGCTGTATAATTTTGGAATGCTGAAATTTTATGTCAGCACTTAGACCTTGCACTAAGATCAGGCTTCCTCACCACGATAAAGCAAAGATTTTGGTTTTGAAAAGAATTGCTGAAAAATTTGTTCATTGGATGAATGTAGTGACTTATAAGATGAATTTCTACATACATTCATACACAAGTGCAAACACAAAAAAGAGGTTGTCTTTGTAAGTTACGAGTGGTTTATTAGCACGCTGGAACAACAGTAGTTTTTTACTTGTAGTCATCCTAGTGAATATCATTGGGGACTGTGAGCTGTGAGAATATAATTTGCAATGTGATGGATGTGAACAATGAGTGTTGGTTGTGAGCACATCAGGTGTCAAAGTCTGCACAGACCTGTTGATAGTATCACACTAAGCCTCTGAGGGGCCACAGTTTCTGACCCTTGAGAGTGCTATTTGGGAGACACTGCTCATGCTGCTGGCATAACTACATGCACATGTAGCAGGGTGAGAGCAGCTGAGCATGCGTGTGCAGGTATGTAACCTGTGCTGCTCAGAGGACAATGCAGTGTCAGAGGAATTGCAAAAATTAATTTGGGTGGTGGCAAACAGGCCAAGACTAGTTGAAACTGTATTGACTGTCAGTATCTCTTCTTTGAAATAAAAATGTTTTTGATTGTTTCAGCCTTCTGGGGAAGAGAGGAAGAGGAGAGAGGGTGGTCCAGGAATGACATCTCATTGTCAGACTATATTACCTTTTCTCACAGTTTATTTTAAATATTTTGGCAAACATGTCAGCATGAGTATTTTATGTTTATCGAAACTCAAATTGAGGCTCATATTTATTTGTTGTTCTTTTACTACATCCTGTATTTTCCTAAGTTGAATAACTAAATTGCATTTTTTATTATTTTGAAAACGTTATAAAGTTCTAGCATTGTTCAAGTCAAATGACCAAACTGTCAGAGACTTAGCAAGGGCTGAGATTTCAGAATGGGCTTTAACATAACAAACAGATAAACACTGCCTAACTTTATATTTTCTAGAGACAGCCAGTGGAGAGTGGTGTAATCTCTTTTTATAGCACTGAAGACTCACTTGTTGCTCTGTCAGTGAACTTTTAAGTGCAGCACACACCAGAGGTGCTTTCTAGATTGTATAAGGATACCATACGTCTTTCTAAAAAGCTTGTTAAAAGCATAAAGGTGTTAGGTCTTAATTTCTGCTGTTATCTTCCCCTTTTCTTCTTTACAAGAATATTTTTAAAAATAAAAATAAAGTGCATAAGCTTGAGAGGTGGCGGAAGTCATACACACTGGAAAGTCAAGACGTTGAAGTGCTGAGACAGTGCAACAGTGAGTGCATCATAAAACACGGGGAGTGAAGCAGAGGGGCATATAATATAACTTCTAATTCTCTTCTTTTACTACTAAGTGTTGGTCACTTTACCCACTTATGCTCCTTTTCTGTTAAGTAGTAGTAACTAATATTTCTAAATAGCTGTTTCTGAGTGTGCATTTCCACATGGTAACAGTATAAATTCACTTTTCTCACACAGAGGGAATAAAATATTTGCTATTAGGTTTGTATCTAAATTTTCTAACTTTTGGAGGGTTTTTTTCAGGTGAAAGACTATATGAACTTGTTTTTTTACACTGATAGGGAGTTTAAAATTTCAATTTTCATTTCTGTTTTCATAGACTTCCATCACAGTTTCTTGTTTGGGTCTAACAGGTAGTGATTTACTTTAAAAAATTTATTGTTTTTTACATAACAAAATATATCACTACACTTCCAGCAAAGTAAAATTCCTGCTTACCATGGCCAAAATAATTACTTTCTTCCATTTCTTTCAACTTCTAATGAGAAATTTTTTATATTAATTTCTCTAAAAACTTGTTTTTCCAGATTATCATTAAGAATTGAGCCAGGTAACAGCTCTCCTCGACTGGTTTCCTCCAAAGAAGATCTTGCAGGTATAAAACTTAATTTGGAAATTTGAGTAAGGAAATAATTTTAATTACAGAAATCCTCCATGGAAGTATGTGGGAAAAACTCATTTATATCAGAGGGCTTTGGAGGAATGAATCAGTTTCAAATACGGGCTTTTGTTACAATTACAGAATTAGCTTGTAAGGGTTATCAGAGAACTGATCCCTTTCCATCCATATGCCCATACTTGGTCCAGAACTATCCTCTGATAGTTATAAAAGGTGTGATTTTTATTGCAAATTTCTACATAGCTGGCTTGTACTTGGGTTAGCACTGTCCTTTGTCTTAAATAATTTTCTTCCTTTATGATATTCACTCTCAGAGGTTCTTACATTAACAAATTATATCCCACATATCAAGACTGGTTTCACACATATCAGCATTCATCTGACTAGGCAAAACAAATCCATTGATCTTAAATGAATGAAAACAATTTTATTTCAGAAGGAAGACTTTAATTTGCAGAGATTGTAGAGGCGGGCTGTACTGTTATTTGCCTTTCTGGAGAACAGGTTTGCTTGGATGGCAAAGAGGAGCATTTTTAAGATGATTTATTATAGTAGGTTTCACATTTTTAATAAGTAGCATAAAACGTATTGGACTTTCCTCTGCTGAGATTAAAAACCCAGCTACAGCACAGTATGTCTAAAATTAATCCCTGGAATTGGCCAGTGCAGATTGCCAAGGTTGTCAGTATCGATACCAAATCTCCCACTAACCTCATTACCGTATCGGAGTCTACTGAGGGACCGGTATTCCCAGTAGTATTGCTGTCCAGACGCCAGACCTGGTAATTCAGAGGTATTCTCAGTAGCCTGAGTCGTCAGTAAAGACTGCTGACTTGTATAGAAACAACGGCAGTTCAAGGGATAACACAGGGTGTTCGTTAGGATCAGAACAGAAGTTAGATCGTGGGATTTTTTTTTTTCACAAATGCTTGCCTTTTCATTATTACTTGATAAGTGCAGAAGGAATAGTGCTCTCTTAATACAAACAAATCAATGTGGTGAATAACATAGGAAATTCTCCTTTCAGGTTTCTGTGTGAGCTAACACATAAATCTGAGACAATTTCATTTTGTAAAGCAGGAGGACAAAAGATTCATAATGGCTTTCAGCAATATTTTAAAAACTACTGTACCATCCATAAGTTGACCAAACCAAATCTGCTGAACCAACGCAGTTTATTTCTGTGAACAGACCAAACAAATACCAGACTTTGTGAAATGTACTTATTACTATAGGAGCCATTATCTCTAAAGCTGTTTTATTTTAATGTCTTAAACCTGAATGGCCAATCTTATGTCACATTGTGTTATATCATGTATGAATGTAAAAAACCTGAGGAGTCCAGACCACATTGACAAGGAATTTCATTTGGCATTCAAAATGTCTTTTCTTCTCACCAGATGAGAGAGAGACAAAGTGAATGAAAGAGAGAAATAAAAAGGAAGATGCTAAATATGAAAGGAGAAAAATAAATATGGGTGTGTTTCCTCTCCCTTCCAGCTCTTCATGTGGGCTGCTGGGAATGAGTTTCTAAATGTCAAATGGCCAGTCATTTACAGGGAACCTCTCGCTTGTCTCAGAATCGTGAGTGCTATTCCCAGAGTCAGATAAACATTTGACCTGGTCCTCAGTCCATACAGTTCGAAGCAAAAAGGAATCAAATCTATAGACACCTCAATTTTGAAGGACACGTTTCTTCGGGAAGGCACTCTCCCCCTCCCCCCTCAATGTTCAGTATTATTAATTGCTGTGTAAAATATAAGGAAGTAGTTCAGGAGGAATTTTTTTTTTTTAACTAGGTAAGTTCAAAAGGAGTTCTTAATTAACATTTTCTTTGTACGGACATGTCTATTGGGTTTGGCTGCGATGGTGTTAACTTTTCCCATAGCAGCCCTTGTAGGCTGTGCTTTGTATTTGTAGCTAGAAAGGTGCTGATAAGACACCAGTGTTTTGGCTACTGCTGAGCAGCACTCACAGCATCAAGGCTGTCTCTCCAGACAGCCCCCTCCAACTGCCAAAAAAGGCCAGTAGGCTGGGGATGGGCAAGAGGTTGGGAGGGGACGTGGCCAGGACAGCTGACCCAAGCTGACCAAAAACATATTCCATACCATATGATGTGCTTAGCAATAAAAGCTAAGAGAAAGGAGGCAGGGGGCATTTCTTATTAAGATGTTCATCTTCTGAAGCAACTGCTGCAAGTGCTCAGGCCCTTCTTCCCATGCAGTGGCTAGATAATGCTTGCTGATGGGAAGTAGAGGATAAATTCATTTTTGTTTTCCTTTGCTTCCACATGCAGCCTTTGCTGTTCTTTATTAAACTGCCTTTATCTTGACCCACGAGGTTTTATCATCTTTATTTTCTCCCTCTCTGTCCTGTGGAGAAGGGGGTGATAGAGCAACTTGGTGGGCACCTGGCAGCCAGCCAAGGTCAACCCACCACATAATGTAATATTTGATTTTGCTTTTGTGAGGATTTGCTTTTTCGTATTGAAAACTTAAGACATTGCCTCTCACGTTTGTATCTTGCATATGTAAAGCAGACATTCGAGTGAACTTTTTTGTTTTCTGGCATTCACTTTGTATTGCTCACGTTTAAGTGCTTTACACTAGGGTTTTGATGTTAACATTTCTTTAGGATAATTGTGGAAGTTCTAACTTCTGTCATAGCAGCATAGTATGTGATCATCACCAATACTCTGTAATTCTTAATCAAGGGTTTAGACTTTATTAGAGCTGTAGTGGAAGGCAATTAAATATAAAAAAAGTTTCCAAGTTGGAAACAAGAACATGGAACTCTCCTGAGCCAGGCAACTATATGCAGCAGCGAGCTCAGCTGAGTCCACAGGTACTCATCAGGACCATGTTCAGTAGCATCTACTCAATTGAATATGTGATCTTTGTGTTTTTCGCTGAGGGACAGGGTTTAGGGACCCTGGCAGTGCAGGGTGAATGGTTGGACTCGATGATCTTAAAGGTCTCTTCCAACCAGATGATTCTGTGATTCTGTGTGGTATCTGGCAGTATTAGGAGACCATGAACTTTCCCTTCTGAATCTGCAGTGCCCCTGTATGCTCTGTAAGGTGGCTTTATTCAAAATGAGAATTAATGTGATGATAGAAACCAAGTCAAGTCATTTGTGTTCCTCCATTCTTCTATTAGTATTTCCTTGGAAATCTTGATATGCTCGTGGACTGCTGGATTTCTGCTCAGCTAGAGGGTTCTCACCGCCAATTAGACAACGCCACCAGCATTTTGTAATACCCACATGAATTTTTCAGTAACCTACACCTGTGTGGCTGCAGAAATGCTACTAAAGGGAATCCAGTGTACTTTATTAGAAAAACAAATTAATCCCTGGAGAAGGTTAGTTAAGTAAGCCAGCGTTAATTCAAATTGAAATTTAACTAAGCATGAAGGCAATAATTTATTGTTTATTTCACAACATTAATAAATGGAAATATAACCATGTGTCAGTCTTGAATAATTCCAAGCTAAAATACCCGAATATCAGTAATGAGATATTTGGCCATGGAGAATTAAAAATAGCACATTCAAAGGTATTCAAGTCAACTTTATTTGGATTCAAATTAGAGTTAGAGATTATTTCACCTCAGCCACTGCATTCCAGGAGTAATACTTTGCAGTCACAAGCTATAATGCTAAGAGATGATCTCAGAATAGGTTAGGCAGTAGTTTAATGTTCCAGTCAATAGTTTAAGGCATAAGAGTCTGAATATAGTGATTTTGAGGTAGAATAAAAGATTCTTGTCCCATAAGGACAGTCATCAGTTCTTCCTCAGTTCTCTTGATAAAGTTAATACGTAAAGTCTAGTTGAGTTCTGCATGTGACATACTGCTTTCTTAAAGGTTGCCATGTGTTTCCAGATATGGAGAAGCAGCTCGATATCATAGTAATAATTCCAAAGTCTATAATGGACTTGAGTGCAGGGAATAGTGTTGTCTTCATGTCCAAATTATAATTACTTGTGTAATGATGGAAATGAATTCTCTTTCCCAGCATTCTGACTTTATCTTCTACCCAACTTCAGTTTTCTGTCTTTCAAAAGAAGATTAACAGTTTACTTTAGCCAGGGATGTTGTGGGTTTCTTTTTTTCCTTTTAAAAGGGAAAAGATACTTTAAAGTATCTTTATGAGTGTGAGGCTCAATACAAACAGTTAAATCCTTCAGTATTTCTGTTTGCAAAGCACTGGAGAAAACCATGTGTCCGTTTTCCACTTTGGTTGCCAACTGGTTTTCCAGCAAATTCGAACAGGAGGCAGACGTCTGATTAAAGTGAATGTCTCACAACAAGCTATGTTTTGTATATCAGTGGCTAAGATGGTCTCATTTAATTACCAAATGCATATATAATTGTGAATAGTGCTTTCACAGGAAGACTGTGTGCCTTCCATAACGCTGCAGAGATTCTTGTCTCTTGCAAGTAGCATTTAAAAAAGGAGCTTTAAACAGTTTAATTGTATGCTTTCAGGAACTGTGCGATGCACACAACTTCCTTGGCAGCAACTTAAGTCTGTTCATTCTGCCTTGCTATGGTTTGAGAGAGAGAGAGAGAAAGTAGCTGGAGAGCTTATAGCTTGCTAACTGTTCACAGTTTCCACTTGAATTAGCTGTAAAAGCCATCTGTGTTCCTGCAGTGTTGGCTAGGAGGTGCCCAGCATTTATGGTACAGCTATTAGACAGATTGTTTTGGAAGGTATAACTCAATACATTTTCCCAGAACAAAAGATTTAATGTAATGTATGGTAAATAAGTTAGCCTTCTAAGCAGCTGAACTTCCTTAGAATTTGCACACCAACCGTAGCTCAGTATGGAAAACTTTGTGCATGCTCTTTATCATCTTAATGTTATTTTGAAAAGTTCAGAGTGAAGTGCTCATCAAAATGTAGAAAACCACTACTCCTTCGCTGAAATATACCATGTTTATGCTGTCTTGGAAAACAATACAAAAAGATAAAATAATGTTAAAATAATTACCATATCCAGAAAATTAGATCTAATACAAAGTGACTCAAAGACTGGTCTTCATTATTCTGTGATTTTTAATGAACCCCTTCATTAAAGTTAGCCTTTAGAAGTTCTTTTAGCAACAGCCAGGCCTCAGCTGTGGTCAGCCCTTATTTTGGGGATTTCGATATGCAATAGTCGGGGATGGACCCCCACCGCCTCCTTTTTCTTTTTTCTTTTTTTTTCCCATTTTCTTTTTTCCAAGTAGGTCTTGGTATAATTCTTGAGAGGAGCATAAGTAGACCAGAGTTTTTATATTATCACCCTACAAGGAATCTTTTTGGTTATTGGGGTAAAATTCAGCCCATTGCGCTGAGTCCATTCAGCTTTGAGAGTTGCTAAAGAACTTTTAATATTTATTGTACTTAATTAAAAGCAGTAGATTTATTGGCTGTAAAGTATGTGATACATAGGAGTTGAAAATGTAGAAACAGAAGGAAGAAAGACTGGGATGTTTGCACATTTGTCACCCTCTGAAAGTAGGTAAACTACACTAGGGACATCTGTACAGCCGTCCCAGCATTGTAGAATTAAAAAAACCCCACACTGTCATTTTCCGTGTAAACATTGGATTTGACATTTAGTTTTGCCATTTGTTTTACTGGTTGCTTTGGTAACTAATAAATAGTTTGTGCTAAGTGCTTTAGCAGCCAATTGTTCTGTGGAAATGAGGATTTTTCTAAACCTCCTGCAAGTGCTTGGTTATTGTTTCATGTTCATAGTATCTGCTTTTCTTACACTGTACTTAAGGTAGAAATGGAAGAACTAAGTTTTCTTCACAAAAGTTTACAGACCATCCAGAAAACTTCTCTTTTGTTTCAACTTACACTCATTTCCAATTTCTTCCTCTGTGATACTTTCCCCTACAAATTTTTACAACTCATTTGAGTATTTTACAAAGAAATTAATAACAGACAAATATATGGGACTCACATGTTGCTATCAACCACTAAATCTATCCAGAATTAGTGTGCTGTTTGGGTTTTTTTCTCAGCAGAATATTTTGTCAAAGCAAATAGAAAGTTCTCAAAGAAAATTACCATGTTTAGTTTTTAACTTTATCACTTTTTATTACCATGCAAGTCTCTTTAATGTCCTAATTTACTGATCTCTATTTTAACTACTAAGGTATTACTCCCTAGGAATGTCAAGAACATATAAAACAGCCAGGGGACAAGGGCTTTTCTGCTCTGTTCTGGGTTGTGGGGTCTTTTTGGTTTGTTTGTTTCTTCAGAGCAGTCACCTGAAATAATTTCTGCAAAAAGGGGTTTTTTTGTGTGTGTTTTGTTGAATCCAAACTTTAGAGTTTCCCTGCAGCTATGCTCTCACAATGGGTATGTCTTCACTGCTGATATGGATGTCATCCAAGCTCATGCACTACCATGTAGGTCCAGCTGTAAAAAATTCGGCATTTTTGCTGAAGTGTCAGTTAGGGTTTTGCACATTCCATTGGTGCAGTCTAAGTAACAAAATGCTGACGATCAGTGACGCTGTAAAAGTAATGCCTGAAATTGAAAGTATCCCCTCTATTCAGGAAGCATTTGAAGGAAGTACACTCAAGTGAGCTTACTGTGCAGTCAAAAGTACATTAGAAGGATGGTTAGTTGTACTTGATCTTCATAGAGTGGCACAGGCCAAAGTGCCCAAGGTTTCTGGTACACTTGTCTGGTTTGCTGTTGCTGTCGCCCTTGCTAACTATATTAAACTTGTGGTCTTGCCTGTACCGTAATTTAATCTTTCACTACATTATTAAAATATTTCTACCATCCTAATCTTGGAGATATTGGATTGAATAGTGCTGGGCAAACTCCTCTAGGGTCCAATTTGTACATTCTGACAGTTCATATAGTAACACCAGCAAACTCCCCTCTGTGTCCACATCACTTAACTGTTCCCTTTCTGGCAACTACAGAAAAAAAAAAAAAAAAAAAAAATGTAAGCCAGAATTGAATGGTCCAAGAAGACTGAAGTACTTCCCACGTGGACACAGGTTTTTCATAACAGCCATGGAGACAGGGTGAACAGAGCTGTGCCTTCCTAAGGTGTACTTGCCCATTAAGGGACATTAGTATCCTGAGGTAACAGCCCAGCATGATTCACTGTTATACTTAAATTTATGGCAAGAAAAAATATAAGTTAATATGCTCATGTGATTAAAAGATCTCTTTTTCATAATTGTTATTGATAGACTTCACAAAAGATTGACATACATGTTAGTGTTTATTCCCTTGTTGCAAGCCATGCTTTTGGAATTAATCTTTAAATTAGTAGATTTTGTTAATGCAAATTTGAACACAAAGCAAAGACTACATTGAAGGAGGACCACACTGCATATCTATTCCAAGCATTCTTGGCACTGGTAGGTGGTATCATCTGTGGAAAAAAAAAAAAACCAAACCCTGGGCCACACTGTTCTTGTTACGGATTTCAGGACATATATATGAAACAATAAGGGTTCATATATATGAAGAAACATCTTTTAATAAAGTGCCTAATAAGTGTATTTGGAAGTCCTGTAAACATAAAATAGGTTCTAAAAAATAGAACCTAGCAGTAAAATGAAGCAAAGGAATATCGTGTACTTCAGGTCTCTCTGTCTCTCTCAGTCTCTCATTTTTTGTTTTCTTGTTTAAGAAATTTGGGATGGGAGGTTACTTGCACAAAGCAAATCAGTTGAGTTTGAGTGAGGAAGGAAATGTCCATATAATGACTTTTTTGGATTCCTAAATGAAGAGTTTTGTTGTTAGACTTTTTTAAGCTGTCTTCTGATTATTTAGGAAAGCAAACCTGCACATTCTACCTGAAAATCCACTAATGGCTGTAATAAAGGAAGGATCATTGAGAAGTGGAAGGGAATCAAGAAAAAAGAACTATCTGGATAAGTGAAAGGTAGAAATTAAAGAAACTCAGAATGATTTGAAGGAAAATGTAAACAGTTAGCAGGAAGTTCTTTACGCGTATTAGAAGTAGAAGGCACTTGAGAAAATTGTGGTTCTTCTGAACTGTCAGTGAAAGAAAAACACATAGAGAAGGAAAGGACAGTGCAGCAAAGCCAGACAGTTTATTTGCAGCAATCTTAATCATGATTTCTACTGAACGTTTCCCTGGACTTAAAATATTCTTCTTAAATGCAAAAGATGGAAAGAGAATGAGGATTTGTGAACAACTGAAAATAGAAAGTCTGGAATGACACAGTGAAGTAATCTTTTTCTTCTTGTGATATTTCTAGAATTAGAAATTCTTGATTGACAGACTGATATTCTATACCAATTATTGTCCTCAGGGTAAAAAAAACAAAAAAATGCACTGCAGAATAAGGTTTCCAAATTACTTTTTATAAATGTATCTGTACCTTTTGCTGTTACGTAGAGTGGAGGTGGAGATTAGAATAGGACACTAATTACAGCAACAGGGAGTATGTGGCAGAAATGCCAAATTCTGTTTATGTTCCCTTTACTTTCAGGGCATGGTATTAGGAATAGTTCATACTCCTTTGAAAAAAAAAGAGTGCTTTCATTCAATAAATTATCATTCTGACCTTGGCAGCAATGCCTGTTGCCATACTGTTTCCGAGGAGAGCAGGCAGACTTCAGTTTGTCTAACTAAAACACACCTTTTTTTTGTCTTATTGTTGGGGGGTGGGGGTGGGAGCAGGAGCAGGAAGAGGTGCAAAGTCTCGGATTCTTGTTCTTGGTTTGCTGTTGTCAGAGAAGCAGCCATAACATACAGGTCCCTTGCATGTTGTATGCATTAATAGACTTTTAGACTTTAGCTGAATTGTAAAGCAAAACTCTGAAAATTAAAACTATGCTTTTAGGATAGCCATTTATTCTAGGTTTAATTTTTTTTGCGTCATCCTTGATTCTGTGCACAAAATTATTCTTAACTTCTTTATTGTGTGTTTTGTAAGTAGGTCTTTCTATTTGAAAGTTTTAATTATCACCCACTGGCATTGGTTACAATGGCAACAGAACAGTATAAAATTTACAGTGAAGATTTAACTAGAGAGTCTGTTGCCTGGAGCGTCTTTATTGAACCAGAGCTGGTAAATATCAGTTTTACTTCTTAGCTGCTCACCAAAAAGTAGTAAATAGTTGAGACTGTTTTACCTTCCTGAAAAACCACCCTGTTTTTCAGCATATAACATGCAACTAATTTTCAGTTTTCTGTTTGGATGTCTAGTATTGGTTTATTGCTGGATTTTTAGTGGAGAAAAAATTGTGAACTGTAACTCCTTCACCCTGTTGCTTTTTTTTAAAAGCTCTGGAGACTGTAAATGTTCACATGTTCTACTGAAGGATTGCAAAAGTAACATTCATTTATAACATTTGAAGGATTATTCATGGAAAAATTATGCAAAGGAAAAAACAGTGAGATCCTCTGGGACATGTGTAAACTTTTCCAAATGTTCTTGCCACAGATCTCCGAACAGCACTCAGCTCACTCTGGTGAAGTTGTCTCGCGTTCCCTAACGCAAACAAATTTTTAATAATGTTTTAATATTTTTACACGTTATTTTTGTGCATGTCAGCATAGTCTTGAAAATGATGCTGAGAAATAATGAAAACCAAACTAACCCTTGTTCATGCCAGCTGACTGGAAAATCCTACTAAGAGTGCTTTGTCTCCATGAAAGGCAAAATAACAGAACAGCAATCATGGTAACAGTATGCACTAGGAGTGGAGCCAGGAGAGTAAAGAGGAGAGTTAGCAGTAGCAGATGACTTCACTTATTGGAAAAAAGGGTAAAATAACTAGTCTCAAATGAATTTAAATATTGGAATTTTGTTATCAGCAGTATCAGCCATAGGTTCCCCAACTAATTGCTCAGCAGTCTGGTATGTCCATAAACATCCCTTGGTCTGTGCAGTTTTCATCAGTATCTCACCACTGACCCTCTTTGGCATCCTTCTTGGCACAGGCTCTCTTCTCTCTTACCCTTTTACGGAAATGAGGTCATCTCCCCTGTGCCCCATAACTCATGCTGACATCCTCTGCACCCCAGATTTCTTGCTGAACTGAGTGTACCTTGCAGCACAGTCCTGTCTAACGAGAACTCTCAACTTCACGGTTCTTCTTCATAGACATGTGACAGCAGAGCAGATGCAAAGACTTTGTAAAGGTTTTTAAGCTCAGATTTTTTTTACCTTAGCAGAGGGTTAACAGAGCCAAACTGTATATATTTCATTCTCTTGCCTTGGAGATGAGGACGATGCAGAACTCCATACAAAATGGCCACTCCAGACAAAGTAATACCAGCACAGCTGATATTTCTGGCTTCATCTTACCCCACAAAGCATTCTGTATTCTGTCAGCAGGATCTTCACTAAAGACATCTAACTAGGAATTAGAGTAGGTCCGTTACCTCCTTTCACGGGACTGATAAAAGCAATTGTGATTGCCACGTATAATAGCAAGGAAGACAGGCTGGAACCATTGGCTTAAGTTGTAAGGCTCCTATACCTATTTCCACAAATTTGGTCACCCTTGACACCTCTCACCTTAGCCAGGCAATATGTTAACCTGATCTGAAGTCTGATTCTATAATCTTATTTTCAGTCTTTAGACACATTGCAGTCTTTAGACACATTGCATCATTTGTTTCAGGGTTTGTTTGGGTTTTTTTTAGCAAACTTCTTTTGTTCCGAAGCTGTCCAGGTAATAAAAGCTTTTGCTAAAATCAAGTTATAAAGATTAATCTTTAATTATTTTTGTGTTGTATGCATATTAGTGAAAATTTCACTCCATGCTTCCTAAATGGGTGCCTAATTTCCAAAGAAAGGGAGTGTGGAGTGAAAACGCTCAAAGAGCTATTTTTGTTGGTAGACAACATCTCTTATTTTTGCAGGTTTTGATAGTGATAACACTGGAACCTATAACTACTTTAAAATACCCGGAATGAAATCCAGCTGTCTTTGATTTTGTAATGGCTTGATTGTGTCAGCACAAGACTTGATATTTTGCTGTTCTTTCTCTAGATAAAAACATTTAGGTGCAGTTTCCATGCTTTGTTTCAATGAACATTGTCTTAGAATCAAATTAATTGAACAGTCTTAACTGCTTTCAGCTCTGTGACTCTCCACGCTGAGAAGCGTAAACCTTTAAACTCTTATGTATTAGAAAATCTAACAGTTATTTTGACAGGTGGCATAGTGTCTGTGTGGAAGAGCACTGCACCACACCGGTACTCGTTCAGGGCCGTGCCTGCGGTTTGCTACTCTTTCACAGGCTGTAGTTTCAACAGTTGGTTAAACATAATGTGTCCACAGCTGTCGGTGAACTTCAGGCCACATTGTCTCTGAAGTTTATGCTGGGTTTCAGACTAAATTCTTGCTGATACATGCGCATAACTTCCAGGGAAATTCTCTTTCAACTGCCACTATCTTCATACTGGGTCTCAGTTCCAATGTCTTTTAAGCTTCTTAGCAGGTAGTGAACACCTGTTCACAAGTTGAAAAATACCTGATGGAAAGGCACTACAAACAAAGCATGTAGAGAGAGCTCCTTTTTGTGAGCCTAGATTGTCAGAAGGGCTGGAGGTTTTCAATTAAAAGAACTTGTAATCATTTCTGAGATTTCTGAGTGTGTTTGATTTGTCTCTCCGTAAATTTTAAGAATTTATAATGGAAACTTGCGGTAAAACACTTTAATGAAATATATGTTCTTACACAACAGACAATATTTACAGACCTAATGGTGAAATACAAATTCAAACAGTTTTTACACTGAACTACTCACAGCCTAATTTGCTCGGATTCACACTTTTTATATTCTAATGTGTTCTTAGCCTCCATGGCAGAAGAGGAAGACGAACTCTATTGTCTTTCAGGGGAAAAGCTTCCAATGTCATCTCACAGCCCAAATGCAAAAAAATTTTAACTGAAAATGAAGCTGAATGTTGTATTCGGCCCTTTTCTGACCTCCCAGGCATATGATTCTGGTTGAATCTCTGGATCGAGTAATGATGAAAAGTGCATTTTTTTCAATGGCCTTTAAGCATAAGACCTCTGAAGCCACATATGCCAGTGACTCGTGCTACTGCTGTTACGTTTCACAAATTCTCAACTGCACGATGGTAGCAAAGACAGGCAGGCAAAAATGCTGTCCTATGTAAGATGCTATAGGAATAAGGTAGAAAACAGTATTACAAAATGTTTTCTCTTTTTGTTCTCCCACTAAATTGATGATCTAATGAATAATATTACTGAAAGTTCCTCTAATGAACTCATTTCCCCTCTCTCTATTGCTAGAAGCAGTTTCCTCTTCCTGCTTGTCTTGAGGCTCCTTTCATTGTTAAACACCACAATAAACAGTTTGCTTGAATGTGCAGAACACTCTGTAGATGAGATTTTCCCCCTTACTTCTAGGGAAAAGTGTTGCAATTCTTCATAGTAATGACCCAGTTCATAGTGGAATTCCTGAGTCTAGGCTATGGGGAAATAAAAATACAAGTAGTTTGGAATTAATTCCTATATTTTATACAACTTGACAGAAGCCTATATTGCAGAGTGGGTATGGACAGTAAAGCATCTTGAGTCTGTTTGTGTTATTTTTTTGCCTCTTACTAGGACAAACTCATTACTGGTTCTCCTGTTTCTTCTTTTGTCTCATGAATCCTCAGTTCAAGGCAAAAGAGACTGATTAATAACTTCTGTGCTTAGGGGAGAGATGGCCTGTGTAACGGATAGAATATCTGAAGTGGGAGGGGACCCAGAAGGATCAACTTCAACACCTTGCTCCTTGCAGGACTTCCTAAAATTACTATGAGTGTTGTCAGACACTCCTTATACTCTGACAGGCTTGGTGCCATGACCACTTCCCTGGGGAACCTTTTCCAGTGACCAACCACCTTCTTGGGACCGTTTCTGTTACGAGTGTACCTTCACATCCTGTTGTCAGACTGTGCCCTGGAATGTTGGGGGTTTGTTTGGGTTTTTTTTTTTTTCTGTTTATTACTAATTTAAAGCCCTACACTTTTGTAAGGGTTCCGATGATAGTTGTATGTAGTTTTTCACATCACAAAGTTTCTGTCTCTGTTGACCTCTTAATGGGTGGTTTAGGTTAGAGGCCAGAAGCTGACAAAGCCAAGGTTGCTGGAGACTCCATGAAGCAGTTCCTGTAATGTAGGGGGAAGTCTGTTTCACTGCTACCTGAGCTGTACCAAGTCTGGAGATAGACATGGGGCAGATGGCCACTTTGATGACCACTATTCCTACTTCTGTTACAAGCACCAACGCCACAGCAAATGTTTAAAAGTGAAATCGCAACTGTTTATTGTGAAGCCAAGAACAGCCTTGCATTTACTGAGGTTGATGATAGGCCATGTTGTTCTCCACTGTATTGCAAAGTTCACTGCCAGCCTTTTGCATATAGCATCAAGGAACTGGAACAAGAACAGCTTGTCCATGTTTTCTGTGAGGCCTCTTGAAATCTGTAAAATGAGAGGAAGAATGCTTGCAGTGAGACATCTCTAGAGCTCATATTTGATTGAGAAGTAATGCATCTACCTGGTCATTAGATACATGAAAAGCCCCTGCTTTCTCTTACATGTTCAAGACATGAGTCAGAATGAACAGATTGTTTACAGTTTATTCACAACATGGAGTTGTGAACAAAATTCAAAACATGTGTGAGCATTCCTGCTCACACCCGAAGTTCAAACTGACTTCATGGCTCTGGATATTCCACTTTGGCGCATCAGCTGTTGTAAGGGTGCCAAGACTTTTTGTAGGAGTTCATCGTTCAAAGTATGTGCAAAGCTGTTTTAAAAATTACTTCCAGACAGTTCAAGAATATAGAGATGAATTAATAACAGAAGTGGATGGTGTAACCCTAATGCACAAGAAACAGTTTTTCAGAAATGGTGCCTTTTGGTTACCTGCAACAATTTGTTTTAATGAATGGCTAAACACACCATGCCATGAAATTTCTTTGTTTTGCATCAGTTTAATGTTAAATGATCTCTGTCTTTTAGGTCCATCTGACGTGTCAGTAATTATGAAATTCAGCAGGAGACCCACATGTCCTGATGCCTCAGTAGCAGCAAGTCTACCTACACCTCCTGTACCAAGGCACAGGAAGAGTCACAGCCTGGGAAACAAGTGAGTACTCCAGGCTCTCTCATGCTTAGGCGATTTCATGCATCACAAAGCTTTAAGATAGCAGCAGAACACACTCTGGTATTTGTCCCTTCCATTTCTTGTACTGCAGGAGTGATTCAGGCTTTACTGTGTATTCTCTAGGTTTTCTCTTGACACTTTTCTTATTTTTGCCGACTGTTCTCTGCTAGTGCCAGAAGTTGGCAGAACTCGAAAGCTGTGTGTCCACTTTGGTCTGTGGATTCCTGGTGTGCCTGACTGATTTTTTTTTCCCCCCTCTTGTTTTTTAAACATATTGCTAATACATCTAAGGAGACTTACTAGCTCCTTGGCACACCTGATCATTTAGGAAAGTTGTGTCCTTCTGCACTGTTTTGTAATATGGATTAGAAACATTTTTCTCTACCATTTACCCAGCTAAGTGAGAGCACCTGCTCCCCAGTTAAGGTTTCAGCATGTAACAAATTTTACAATTAACTGATTAGGGGAAAAGAAGTTCATGTGACTTGTCCAAGGTCATAGAGTGTTGATGTGTGTGTGTTAGTGAAGGACCACTAAGCAGTGGCTTAGCTGAGGTTGTCTTTTTCTGGTTTTCTACCTTTGCCTTAACCCAGGCTGTTCAGGTTTTGTTCAAGAGGAGTCAAAAACTTTAAACTTCCCACCTGCAGAAATGTAGTAATTGTTACTCACAAAGACCACTAAAATCTGAGACTTGTTTTGGTAGTCAAGGAGCATACGTACAGCAGAGGGAGAGCGTGAGCAGTGTTGTTTAATTGCCATCTACTTAATAACTTATTGATAAGGCAAAGTCTGAGTGAAGTATCAGGAGCCAGGGGTTACTGTTAGATGACATAAGGGAGTTTTGTGGTTTTCTCTCTCCAATTCTCCAGCATGATGTGTCAGCTCAGCGTAGTGGAGAGCAAAAGTGCCACGTTCCCGACGGAGAAGCCACGCCACCTCCTGGATGACAGTGTCCTGGAGTCGCACAGCCCGGCCCGCAGCCACCCGCTTAGCTCACTCTTCACCAACGGCCTCTCCATAGGTAGAGTCTGTGTGGGGAGCTGGCATTACTGCTTCTCTGTCCCAGTGCTCTGGAAACTCACAGAGATACCCAAAAGTAGGGAATTGGGAAGATCATTAGCTCCTGTGCAAAGAGCTAATGGTCCCTTTCATGGAAGAAAGTAGATCAGAACTGCTACTCAGCTACTGAGTCAACTTTATCTCAGCTTTCCACAGTTACTGATCGTTTTGGTAAAAGTGGCATGAAGGAAGATCGTCTTTGTATGTGCCCTATATGTGACACGGACTGTTTGTCTGCTTTCACCAGGGGAAAAAAAAGTGCTACTGAAAAGTGGATATATATTTTGAAAACTACCTTTTCACAAAGAAAACTTTAGTTTTAACAGTGTGTTTTACAAGATGAGAGAAAAGTTTAGCTGTGCTCTCTGAGACTTCAAAAGAAACATGAACTTGTGAACAAGAATGATGCCAATTATATTATGGTATTACAATTAATTAAAAAATTACTATAATTAAAACAAAGTGATCAAGAATCTGTGTTCTAAGCAAAAGAAAGTCACCTTTAAGTGGCTTTCTAGAACAGTAAATAGACTCAGGCTGTTTCTAGAATAGTAAATAGACTGTGAAGGATAGCAGGTAACTTGACCAAGAAGACTTTGACACCAAGATGATCTTTGAACTTCTGAAAATTCAGGCACAGCTCAGTGTGTTATACCGAGCATTAGAAGACCAGTCCTGGGCAAATGAAAACTGTGTACTAAACAGCTGTGCCAGGGAAGGAGGGACAAATTGGTCACATTGATTTGTTGTGGCATACAGCTGGCATACCTTCTGTTACAGGTGTGCTTGCTTGTTAAAACAAACAATGATATTGTGTCTAATAACTTTAATCAACTTACAGATGTTGTCTTACAAAGTAACAGGATTTTGGGTTTCTGAAGTGCTCAGCTTTCCAAGGAAAAGCAGCATAATGAAAATGAAAGTGACATGTAGATGTCTGGTATTTAAACACAGCAGAAATAATGACTTTGTTCATCAGTGAGATAGTATAAATGGGAAGGCTCATGTAAGCTTCTTCCAATTTTAGATTTTATCATGAACTCTAAAGACTTCACCTTTGAAACATGATTTGAGTAAGCAATTTCCATGCTACTGTATAAAGATTATTCTGGTGATCCACGTGACACTGGCTTTTTATTTTCCCTTGGGTGGTTTTCTTACTCCTTCTCTGTACTACTCTCTTTCTAGATAGCAGTGAAAGCTCAGAATTTAGTGAGGAGCTGCCATCAGGGCTTGAAAGGTGAGTTAGTCTTCATGTACACTCACTGAGCACTCTACAGACTTAGCTAAGAAATTCACAAATGATCCCTAACATAGGTAAGCCCGAAATCAACAGTTATTTTATCAAATTATTGATTAGTTAGGAAAAATTAGCAGACTTTTTATAATAAAGCACTGTAAAGTTATTGCGTTTTTCTTCCCATGGACCTGAAAAGACTGGGAACTCTCATGTTTACCAAACCCTAACTGTTGAAGTCTCAGACTAGAATTTCCCTCATCGGATATTTGCATTCACAAACAGGGGTCGTTTATATGCCACGCTGGGGCCTAACTGGAGGGTACCGATCCGGAATTCTCCTAGGAGTCGAAGCTGTGTCTACAGGTACAGTTCAGGGTCTACCTTGCTCAGTGTATGGTGCTAATTTTACATTTGGGTGTCTAGGCTATCTTAGCATAATATATTTTGTGTCCAGAGGTATCCTTGTATAGCCCTATCAACTCACGGGAGTCTTCCCCTCCTGCTGGTAAAAGTGCCTATTAATGCTAAAGCAGGGATGTGGCCCATTCAGCTGAAATTCAGTTTAGCTGTTGGTTTAACTAATTATAGCTGGCTTCCACATTGCAGAAACCTAGCGTTTGCTTTGGGTTTTACGACATTATAGAAGCAGGTTTGTCATGAAGGCTCTCTGTGCCTTCTGTGACATACAGTGGTGTTAGAATGATACCTACTCGACCCTTTCTCACAGCTTATTTCCTGACTGCAGGACAGTTACCGTTTGTGTCAGAGAGCTGTAGTATGATGTGTTGATTTTGTACCGTAAAGAGGCGTTACCTTGAGCCCCGAGTAAGAGAGGTAATATCTGCAATGCCATTCGTAGCAGGCAATCCCCGTGTTTTCAGAAACAGCTAATCCATTTACAGGCCAAAGAGAGGTGACATGGAAAACTGTATAGTTAGAGGGATAAAAATCATTCATTGCATCCATACCTGACCTGGACTTGATATACTCTGTGTTAGTGAGAAGTGAAGAAGTATGTTTGAACAGTAAAGAAAATAGGGCCCTGAAAGAGTAGTCTGCAAATACTGAGAAGTAGTTGGAGTTTAAATCCAGTCAGTTTTTATTTTGTATAAATTAGTTTGCTTCAGCCATTGTAGAAATGTTGATAAAATGTGTAAATGTAAGTATAGCTGTTTCACTTGAGCTAGTAACATCTGATAGCAGCACAGGTTAGAAGTTATTAGGAATTAAGATATATACATTAATAATAAGTAAAGGAATAAATTTTGCAACAGTGTTTCAGCTATTATACCTGCTTCTGGAAAATACTCTCTTAATACGTCCATGATAGATTTGTTTGAAAAATGTATACACAGTAGAAATATAAAATACAAGAAGATAAAAATGTGAAACACCTATTAAATCCACAAAGAAGAATCATTCCCTAAAATACATTTCTTAATGTTTATCCACTGTCAAGTAATTCTAATACTTGTGTTCATTCTTTTTTTCTGGAATTTTTTACTGCTTCTACCAGAAAACTAGAACTGGCAAGAATACACATTAGCATAGACACGGCAATTCCATTTAATCGAAGAAGAGGCACCTGCCAGCTTGAAGTGCTGTTCCTGCATAGGTGGTGTTGCTGTGTAGATCACTTTCACCAGCGTGTGTTGGTGTGACACCATCATACTTGTTCATAGACAGAGTAGTTTTCCTTTCACAACTGAACGGTGAATCAGACACGTGTCCTTTTCCTTGTATGCATAATTAGACTTGATTTAGTTGCCTGGTAAACTTCACTGGCCCTTAAGAATATCTGGCAGTGATAATCAGGCTGTGATCACGTAGCAATGAAGAGGGGTTAGCAGCAGATAGTTCTAACAGATCATCACCTCCCAGTCAATCTTTGGTTGTTATGTTCTTAATGGCTGTTTACATTTCTGACTTAGCCTGTACTTGGGTTCTTCCAGTTGTAGCAATTTTTCACTGTTGTATGTGGGAAGCTCTATGTTTGTCCTGGGAGAGGAAAAAATGTTTTAAGCACTGTACAATAAATTATTTGGCATTGCTAAATAGTTTTCTTAACTTTTTTCCAATTAGCCAAGGTAACTTCCTACATTCTTTTTTGATAGCTAAAGTTTATTTTAAAGACAAAATTACATTTGTGGGAGGTCTTAATGCCAAAATTTTAAGCCGTAAATTTACAGAAATACAGGTAATTTCTGTAATTTACCAGAATAAAATGGAAAATAGCCTGTTTTCTCTTTGACTTTGGGCCTCAATATTTTTTCCGTTTTATTTTTTTGATTTTTATTTCGTTGATTTGCTGTTTTTCAAAAATCCTGGTTCCCATTTGATAACTAGGTCTGGAAAATACGTATTATAGAGTCTAGTGTCAGACGATACAATACATGTAAGGCAATGCAGGAAAAAAATATTTAGAGCTAAATTATATTGCTTGCTTCTTGTCCATATTTCTCTGCTCAAATACACAGGGCAATGTTTTGTCTCTTCAGCCCAACAGGGGCCTGCAGCTGCACACTAGGTAGTTCCACAGGAGTCATTACAATGGAAGGGCCATTAAGAAGAAAAACATTGCTCAAAGAAGGCAAGAAACCTACTGTAAGTGATTCTAATTCTAATTTTTCCTGTGATTCTAATTCAGTAGCAGCTATTCTAAATTCCAGGATTAGATTAAACCTGCAACTTGGTAATACACTTAACAATGTTCCTTGTTACTCTCAACTGTAAAATCGTTTTCTGTTCAAAGTTTTAACTGGGTTATAGCAAGGTTGTAATCTTTGTATGTCATTTGATCTACAGCAGTTTTGCTTCTCCCTGCATTTGCAGGTTATGTCTCTAGGGTGTGACAGCAGAGCAAGAGTAAAGCAGCTCTATAAATCAGCATGCACTTCTGTGAGGGCAGAAATGTAGTACTGTGGTGAAATGGGAAGGCTGCAGGGCACCACCCATAACACCAAAGTCGTGGAAATTCGTACTTAACCTAAATTCACGTTTCACGTTGTTCTGGTCTATGCATTTGGTGATTTTTTCTTTTCTGTAGAGTTCATTGACATTTTTTATGTGCAACCCTACTGTTCAGTGCTAAAAGATTTGAAGAACTGCAGAGATGTCATCTCAGTAAATGTTATTGATCAAACGCAGAAGTCTTTAAGTTCTGTCCAGTAGAAGGCAGCACACTATTTTGCTGTGAAGCAATCAGTCCTGAGTTTTTATGAGATATGCAAGTAAGATGGACTGCATTCACAGCCAGCCATCCAAATTTAGGTAGCTGGGCTGATTTACACCAGGAGACACTCTTCATCTAACTCTCCATTCCTTGCTTCTGAAATTAACTTTAGGAGCACTTAGACTTGCTTGTGAATAGATTTTTGAAATGTCAGATATATGCAGAGTTTTTCCTAATTTTTTTCCTTTCCAATTCAGCTCTCCTCATGGACTAGATACTGGGTTATGCTTTCCGGGTCAACTCTTCTGTACTTTGGAGCAAAGTCTTTACGAGGCACTGAAAGAAAACATGTAAGCTTTAAATTTGTTCTAAAACCAAAAATGGCTTATTCATAAACAAATCTGGAAGGGTGTTAGAAGTGTACCTGCTGTTGTAGGCTAAGCCATATGTCTGCACAACTTCTACAGTCAAAAGTTATTTCCTACTACAGTCTCATCTGTGACTGACTTGTATTCTCTTGCAGTATAAATCTACACCTGGTAAAAAGGTTTCTATTGTGGGCTGGATGGTGGCACTGCCTGACGACCCTGAGCATCCTGATATTTTCCAGCTAAATAACCCTGACAAAGGTAGATGTTGCAGGATGGACATTGTATTATATTTCTGTGAGAGGAAGTAGAGTAATCTCTATTAATGAGTTTGTAGATTATAGAACTCGCAGTGGCACTCATGTAAAAGACTGAAGAGGGAGATCTTCAATATAGAATTTTCAAGGGAGCATGCAAATGAAATTGAACATATTTCTACAGTATGCTTTGGTGCTTCTATGGTGCCTACAGAGGTGTTGCTCTATCTTGACAGTTATTCTAAGTTTTGCAGAAATTACCCAACCAATATGAGATTGCTGCATGTCCATGTGCCCGTGTACCCTGATCTCCGAGTTTCTGAATAGCTTTCTGAATATTGGAAAATATCAAACCTTGACTTACACTGAGGCAAATTAAAATATTATGAATATCAAGATTTTTGTGGCTTCCTTCACTTCATGTTTTCAACTTCAGTGCTGGACGTGGATTTGCATGTACTGTGTGAAGTGCATCTCTTGGCTGTTGACTTAAAATGCTCAAAGTATTTGATTGCAAGAAACAGTTCACAAAATAACGAGGCATAATGGAAACTCGCAATAGGACATTGATGAAAACTAAGTTCACAAATATCGAAAACATTCCTAAGAAGTTTGGCAGTAGTCACAATGGTCTTAATGAGAAGAAAGCCAGGATTAAATTAGATATGACCTAAGTGGTCTTTTTTGTGGCAGTAATTTGGCCTCTCTGCCTACAGTCCTCTTAGCTTTGCAGACCATATATGGTCTCCTACTCCCTTCACCCAAGAACTGTTGGATAACATCCCGCACATGGTTTCTGTTATATGAGCAACATCCTGTTTGAGCATTTGAGGTGCAAATTTATTTAACAGTTTACTTCAGGACTTCGGCATCTGCACAGAAATTAGAATCCCTTGAAATTACATGTCTGTCTGCAAATTTAGAGACTTTGATTTTCTTATTCTTGTAGGCAATGTTTACAAATTCCAGGCTGGTTCAAGGTTTCATGCAATATTATGGCACAAGCATCTGGATGATGCATGCAAAAGCAACAAGCCTCAGGTAAGACTGTAAAACTTCTTTCTACCCACTTTTTCATAGAAAATCCTTACTGGAAAATATGACCTCTTTTCAGTCTGTGTAGGCACACAGTCCTGTGGGGACAGATGTAATTCCTCATTTTGTATATTGATCCAATTTTTCAATAGGAGGAATAAAAATTATTTAAAACTACAGACTTCCCACTAAATCAGGATTTGTGCAGGTCTAGCCATAGGCTTGGTTCCCTTAACAGCATAGAATCTCTATACTCACTGCTCAAGTGCAGTAGCTACAACTGTGCCTCAGAAGAGCTTTCTCATGGACAAAGACAGCAAACATGCTAGCATATACTCCAGTGCCAGGGTCCGTAAGTGCCATTGAAGAGAGTGCGCTACAAAATGCTGTTTGTTCTTTATATAGCAGCCTCATTTTTCTCTCAAGGAAAATGTTTGTTCTTAAAAGGATTTCCAGAGGTTACACTAATAGGATGCTGATCCATATAGGACCTAAAAAAGGATGCCGCCTGAGAATCTTCTTTACACCCACATTCCCCCCCATGCATACTGATGATTTCTTAGAATACTTTGGCTGGATTTGGTCCACAAATAGAAAAACTATTAGAGACTTTATCTTCCCTTTCAGTTAGGGGGTTAGCCCTCTTTTGGGACTGTTCTGGACGGATTACACTTTTCACATGGGATAATAAATTATTAGCCCACTCTATTTTGTAACTAGCAGTTTCCCAATGCCGTAATAGGCTCAGGAGCGTTATACGGCTGAATAATTTACATTCTCTTCCAGGTACCTGCTAATCTAATGTCATTTGAATAATTTGCTCTCCTACCTGGTGTGGCTTCAAGTGCCAAATGGAAGAAACAAGCTATTGTTCTCTAAGGAGGAAGAGGAGATTGGTTTTCCTGACATGAGCCAGCCACAAATATTTCAGCACTTTCCTGTGTAACTTGAAAGTGATTCTGACACAGCTTTTAAAAGCAGAAAGTGAATGTTGTCCTTAGGACCAGATATAGTCTCATGCACTGAGTGAAAGTTGACAAATCAAATGGACAGAAGATTAATCCCGACTCCTGCAGGATTCTAGAGCCCTCATCTTTTTGTGGTCAGAGACTGCCGTGAAATGATGTTTGACCACAAACTGAGCATCATATCCTCTGCCTATTCTTTTTTAAAGGGTTCTTTTTACTGTTAAGCTGCTTTGTGTGACTGAAGAGTATTTGGCCCATGTTGGGTTTCAATTCTTTCTTATTCACAGAATGATTGACAGTGTTAACTTGCTGCAAAGTGTCAATTAGAGTAGGAAATTGTGGAAGAACATTTTTATAATCTAAGTGCACTGAGTTCCTTGGCAAAGTGGCTGCCTCAGATTTTGTATCAAATCTCTGGACAATTCTGCTGTTCACATTTGAGCTATTTGGGAAAAAATGTCTTTTGGCACAGAATAGTTGGTTTACCTTTCATTCAGTTATGTTACTCAGGAATGCCCCAACAATGGATTTAGGGCTGTTTAAATTTATGTTGTGCTGAAGGTCATCTTTCATTCTCTTACTAGTGCAGGGTTGCTTACAAGTTTGGTTTTTTCCTCAGTGTGAATGTTGTTCATCTTAAATCCCTTGGTACAGCAAAGCAGGTAATCAGGTGATATGCATCATGTGAACCTGGCTCCTCAGAATGATTCCGTATCATTGTTCCTGTGATGTCTTTCTGTGGATGAGTCAGCTCCACTCAATTCCAGTACATGCTGCACCTTTATGACATATAGTACTGGCATAATAGTACTGCTATTATGAAATCATGATGGCTATGAAAACTAGGGAAGACCGTCTGGCAGTGGACCAAGTACAAAGAAACCGCCACAGCAGTGTCCAGAGGAAAAAAAAAAAAAAAAAAAAAAAAAAAGACTGTAACAGCCTTCTCCTCTGAAAGAACTCTCTCTCTATCCATAGCTGTATCCCTGCTGTGCCCTAGCCCTCCTGTGGTCAGAAGTTTTTTCTATTCCCATGCTGAGTTCAGCACTTTTTCTCTGAAACTTTTTTGACACGCAGCATCAGTATTCAGACTTCATCAGTCACCAAAAAAATCTCTTCTGAGTTTCCTAAGATTGCATAGAGGAGAAATTTGCAAGCCAACCCCTAGCTTACAAACCATGAAAAAAAATGGAAGTCAGTTTAATTGATCAGAGCCTAAATTAGAACAAGTGCCCTGGCATTAGGAGCATTTATTCTGTGGACTTGCATGATTTTCTGATTTTTATTTTGAAACTTCTCTAACAACAACAAAAAAAACCCCTCCTGTATTGTTAAATATAGGTCAGCTGTAACTTTTGTGTTATTTTAAGTGGTCATGTTACAATCCTGAGAACAAAGCTTAATACATACCAGCTTTTCAAGAAAACCAGTTCCTGATGACAACTGCATTTAGATCCTGGGACATGTGAAAGTGTATGTAAAGTTGACAAAGTTCCTTTGATAGCTCAGGATTTGTGTCAGAAGAGTGGTAATACAAAATATATTCATACCTTTTTCTCCTTTTTTGCTGCATTAAGACATCTTTGAACTAAGAAAAAAGTCAGTATCTGCAAGGGCAGAGCATCCAGTGCCATTAGAGATGGTGTAGAAGTTTTTGAATGTAGAAAAATCTGTCACCAGTAAATTACTTCAGACTGTTAGAATATGATATAATCTGAATTATTCTGCACCTGCGGTCTTTTGTGATTAGTTATCAATGAGATTATTGATGAAGATGCAAGTCTTACATGGACTGACATGAATGTGCCACCTATGATGGTGTGTGTTGTGTATTATTAGCATTCATAGGGTTTGAACCAAAATGATGACACTCTAACCAAAACCAAACTGTTCAAGTCAAGAGGTTTTTTTAAAGTGACTATATTAGTAGCCCTTTCCCCTTAAAAGGGAATAACCTGAGCTGTCTTAAATATAAGCTAAATGTAAAATGGAACACTTACTGGCATGTTGCACATGCATTAGAAGCATGTAAACACCTACTAATTTCTATTGCGATGTAGTGGAAGTGAGCACCAATGAGGACTCGTGACATTTTTTTCCAGCATATTTCCAGCAATTGAGATAAACTAATGGATGTTGTGACAACTTTAAATTACGTTTAACAAGCCTCCCTTGGAAAGAACAGTAACTGCTGACTGATACAGTAGCAACAGAATGAGCCTGGACACACTCAGGATTTAATGGCTTTTAGAAACTAAGGGTCTTTAAAGTGTTACATATGTTATTGTATGTACAAGAGGCAGTGTCCTAGCCTTGAAAAATATCCTTCTACCCAAAATTATGAGCCCTAGAGCCTGTTGAAGAAGTTACAGAAGGGTCCATTTTCACTTGGTTGTAAAACAGGTTGCCAACTAGAAAGGCAGCATCTTTGCCAGAAACCACGATGGGCCCCAAAACAGTGTGACGTGAATGAAAGGCAATATTTATGAATTATGCTTATACCCAGTCATTTGTCACTGACAGAAGACGAATCTGTGGAGAAGTTAAACCCTTCAGTCCTACTTAATCCTCAAACTCAAATCCTACTAAAAACCTTGGAATTTGGAAATAGGTCAAAATTCACTTGAATACCCCCGCAACTGCTATTATTTGAATGTAAAGAGCATTAGATAGACAAAGATGAACGTAGCAAATAATAGTTTTACACAACAGTCAAATAAACGCCTTTTCAGCATAGCAATTGTGAAATTGCTGCACAACAAAAAAAATCAATGATAGCACTGTAAGAATATTATTAAAATATCTGAAACCAATTTTAAATGAAATTTTAAGTATTAAACGGTTTGTGGCTGCTGATTTGAGTTTTTATGCTGTCAATTGGTACCATTTGCTGTCATCGGGTACTTTAAATGTGAATTGAAAGCTGCTTTTGAAATACAACATACAGCATATCAGTACTGATTAATACAGCATTTCCACAAAGATATCACAAACCATGCAAGTTTTCATCCATCAGAGACAATAACTGCAACAGTTGTGTAAAAATAAACATTATCTCAGAATTACTATTTTCAGAATTGTGAAGATATAAAATATATGTAGGCAATATTATTAATTTATTAATGTGCAGTTTTGATGTATTTCAGTGCCAAAATGCATGTTTTTCCAAATAGCACTAAAACGAGGCAAAGAAAGTAGTTTTCAAATTGTGACTTATTTGTCACATTATAATGTAAACGAATGTCAACATTTTGGTTTGTTTTGTGTGAAAACTGTTGCACTATTTTTGGCTGTATTTTCCAGCAGTCCACTGCATGCCATTTGTGTAAGGATTCTTTCTATAATTCTTGTGAACTGTCTCACCCATAATAACCCTGGTGTTGGAATCTAGGTTTTTGGCAAAGTACTTTGTTACCTCAGTCTTGTATCAAGTTGCTGTATTTTTCAGTTTGTTACATTGATAATGATTGTTTCACTAATTAAATACTTTAAAAAAAGTCTGTTTACTTCAACAGCAATTGCATTTGGATGTAAGTTTAAAAATAGTCAGAGTGTGTATGCTCTTAAAAATAAAATATTCTGAAAAAGAACAGTAGAGGTATAGAAGGAATGTCTTAGCTCAGCAAGCATGTTTTATTTGTGAGTGAATGGTAATACAGTTGAACAAACTTTATAGGGCACAGCATCTAGCCATTTAATACTATAAATACAACAGAATCCCAATTTCTAATAGAAAATGGAAAACCCTCCAAATCTGCAGTTCTTTTAAGTGGGATTTGTAAAGTCCAAAGGAATAGAGATAAATCTGTCCTATTGTTTTCCCAAGAAATGTATTTTATCACTGCCAAACTTGCACGTTGACTTGGATAACAAGGTAAATTTCTTAGCACTTACAATGAAACTTCATTTACACACTCAGATTCTCAACTCCACCCACTGAAATCAACAGGAAAAAATATTTCATCCCCTAATAACATGATCTGCCCTGCATTACACAGTATATCAGTGTAGACCTGTAGTAATATCTTCTGGTATTAAAATCTGAAATTTCCTTTCTGATTTCAGTGATGAAATCAAGGTTCAGTCAGAACCTTGAAACACTGAGCACAGCTGACAGGGATAGCCTAGCAATCAGACGTCGAGTACAACTTTCTATTGGAAAAGATCAACGTGGAAATGTTGATCAGTGACCATCTTCTTTGATAACTTCTCTTCTTACACATATGTTTTTTTCTCCATCCCTATGTGTAAGATACCAGGCAAGGAAGGCAAGAAGCAAGCATGGCTGAGTCGAGACCTGCTGGTCAAACTAAAGGGCAAGATGGAAATGCACAGGCAGTGAAAGCAGGGTCAGGTATCCTGGGAGGAGTATAGGGACACTGTGGTTGTGTAGGGATGGGGTCACAAAGTTCAAGGTATGTCTGGAGCTGAATTTGGCAAGGGGTGCAAATGATAGTAAGAAGGGCTTCTACAGGTATGTCAGCCAGAAAAGGAAGGTCAAACAAAGTGTATCCCATCAATTAACATGACTGGCAAACTGGTAACAGTGGATGAGGAGAAGACTGAGGTACTCACCAACTTTTTTACCTCAGTCTTGACTGGCAGTCCCTCTTTCCACACATCTCAAGAGGATGGACCTCAAGGCAGAGCCTGGATGTTGTGGAATGAGTGATTTAGATCGCTTAAAGAATCACTGTCAAAGGTATTAGCAAAAGTGGTTTCAATAGGAATTTGTAAAAGTGAACTTAAAGTTCGAGGACAAGCTTCGTTCCATTACTTACCACGTGGAAGAAACATACAAAGGAAAGTCGAGTTAGAATCGAACAAGAATCATTTACACAGACACCGAAGATGCAAAAGGGTAAGGGAGACTCTCACGTTGAGTCAGGGGTTCAGAGTGGACACCCTGGCTTTCTAAACTCCTGATGGAGCTTAGGTGTGGCTAGGTCCAGTCTTAGTCGCAGACTTGGACAATGTCTTATGTTTAATGGAAGAAATACAGAGTAAGGAAAACCTCCCGCTGAGTCACAAGGTTCAGAATGGACCCCCCTGCTTTCTGAACTGCCTCTCAGAGAGGAGTCTGGGTGTGGCTGGATCCAGACTTAGTCCCAGACTTGGTCAACAGTTTACGTCTAATGGAATTAGCTACATGGCTTTCATTAATATTAATTCAGCAGGCCATCAGTCCCTCACTGATGACTTGTTGCGAATAAGGTGTCTCTCTGCCTTAGGTAAAGAAGGATCTCTTAGTCTCAGGTAAGGAATCTCAAACCTTGAGGGGTGTCCCTGCTCAAGGGGAGAGTCGTCTGCCATGCAGTCCAGTTGCAGTTTAGAGAGAACTCGAACTGGGCTCATCCAAAGATCTGCCATTGGTAAAAAGGTCTCTCTGCCTCGAGGACCCACCTTGAAAGGCGTGCCAGCTCAAGGGGAGATCACCACCATACAGCCACACTGCCATGCAGGCAGAGCTCAGAGAAGGCTCACTCAGGCTGCCGTATTTATGGAATAAAGTGGTTGGCTTGTAGTCAAATTGCATACAGTGGGAAAGGTAAGCACAAGATGCCCTCGTACTCACAACTTTGTTCCTTGATAAATGAGTCTTTGAAAAACCACTCGCTATTCATGTATTAATTGCATGATCCAAGCTTATGTGCATCGATGTTCACTGGGTCACTCTGCTCCTTTGTGGGTTTCCTAAAGGAGTGCTTGGCCCAGCTATGGCTCAGGCCTTTCCCTCCTTTGGAACCTGTACTAAATTACTGCTAGTTTGATTAAGGGGGTTGAGTGCATCCGTCACAGTGGGGGAGCAAAGTGTTTCCCACTGTAAGAGAAGATCAGGTTCAACACCACCTGAGGAACCTGAACATACATAAGTCTGTGGACCTGACAAGACGCATCCCAGAGTCCTGAGGTAATTGGCTGATGTTGTTGTGAGGCCACTCTCCATGATATTTGAAAAGTCCTGGCAGGTGAAGTCCCTGGTGACTGGAAAAAGGGAAATGTTGCACCCATTTTTAGAAAGGGTAGAAGGGAGACCTCAGGGAACTACCGACCTGTCAGCTTCAGTCCTGTGCCTGGGAAGATCATGGAACAGATCCTCTGAGAAGCTCTAAGGCCCATGGAGGACAGGGAGGTGATTCAAGACAGCCAGCATGGCTTCACCAAGGGCAAGTCCTGCCTGACCAACCTAGTGTCCTTCTGCGATGAAGTGACTGCATCAGTGGACAGGGGAAGAGCTGTGGATGTCATCTATTTGGACTTCTGTAAGACCTCTGACACGGTCCCCCACAACATCCTTTTCTCTAAATTGGAGAGAGATGGATTTGATGGATGGACTGTTTGGTGGTAAGGAATTGGCTGGATAGTCACATCCAGAGAGTAATGGTAAATAGCTCCATAACCAGATGGAGATCAGTGACAAGTGGTATCCCTCAGGGGTCCATATTGGGACAAGCACTGCTTAATATCTTTATCAACGATGTAGTGGGATCAAGTGCACCCTCAGCAAGTTTGCAGATGACACCAAGTTGAATGGTGTGGTTGACATGCCTGAGGGACGGGACCCATCCAGAGGGACCTGGACGAGCTGGAGAAGTGGGCCCATGTGAACCTCATGAAGTTCAATATGGCCAAGTGCATAGTCCTGCACCTAGGTTGGGGCAACCGCTGGTATCAATACAAATTGGGGGATGAAAGGTTTGAAAGCAGCCCTGTGGAGAAGGACTTGGGGGTGCTGGTGGGTGAAAGGCTGGACGTGAGCCAGCAACATGCGCTCCAGCCCAGAAGCCACCTGTGTGCTGGGCTCATCCCCCGCAGCATTGGGCAGCAGGTCGAGGGAGGGGATGGTGCCCCTCTGCTGCGCTCTGGGGAGACCCCCCTGCAGTGCTGGGTCCAGCTCTGGGCTCCTCAGCACAGCAGAGACATGGACCTGCTGGAGCGGGGCCAGAGGAGGCCTCAGGAATGATCCAAGAGTGGAACCCCTCTGCTGTGAGGACAGGGGAGAGAGTTGGGGCTGTTCAGCCTGGAGCAGAGAAGGCTCCGGGGAGAACCTAGTGCAGCCTTTCAGTGCTTAAAGGGGCTGTCAGAAAGCTGGGGAGGGGCTGTTCAGCAGGGGCTGTTGGGCCAGGACAAGAAGTAATGGGTTAAACTGACAGCGGGAGATTCAGACCAGAGAGAAGGGAGAAATGTTTTACGCTGAGGGTGGTGAGCCCCTGGCCCAGGTTGCCCAGCGAGGTGGGAGAAGTCCCATCCCTGGAAACGTTACCAGTCAGGTTGGACCTTGGGACTCTGAGCACCCTGCTCTGGTTGCAGATGTCCCTGCTCCCTGCAGGGGACTTGTACTAGATGAGCGTGAAAGGCCCCTTCCAACCTGTGATTCCCCATTCGAGGTAAATAAGCTCCACATTATGACTAGCAAGGAAGGTGCTTTAATTTCTGCAGAAACATAATTTCATGAGCAGTTGCCTGAGAGATAAATGAAATGTTACCTAATGTGAAGGTGAGAGCGAAAAAAGCTCATTTAAAATGGCTACTTTTAGAGCTGAAAAAGAAAGCACATATCCCTTTCCTGAAAGGGACTGCTTTTCCTGTTACTCCCCAGAAACAGGAAGAGTGTTTCAAGACTGTTTTATGCCTTTGTGGTCCTGGTTATCACTTGGATCCATACAGTTTTCCTCCAGGGTCATATCCAGTGTTTCACTGTAAATGCTTTATACAGGAAGCGCCAGTAAGTGTCTCTTCCATCTACCAAATGGTTCTTTTCAGTGATAGCATCAGTTTAATCAGGAAAAATTGATGGGAATTCCTCTCCTCCCCACAGGCAACAGGATAGAAAAATGAAACAAAGTGAGCACATTCAGAAGAAAGAGCAACAATTGCTATATTCTAGATTGCCATTATTATTGTTATAGAGGTAAATTGCAGGGGAGAAGGAGGAGTACTTTCTGCAGCTCAGTATTTCAGTATAAGGTAATGCTTTCGTGATAGAGTATCCAAGGAGAGCTCATTAAATGTTCATTACGTCCAAGCCTCTTGTTTCATAACCTGGGAGAGAAATCCCAAAATGAAATCTTCATTGTTTGTTCCTACTGTAGATGTCAGGCTGTGCCAGCTACATAAGTGATGGCATTAGTACATTTTTATTCTGAAATCAGTAATGGTTGTTGCAGTATTTCCATAGCTGTGATTTATTACTATGAACATTTGCTTAGCGAATTCTGAAAATATACCAGACCTTTCCTGAGGGGCAGTGCAAAGAAAAAAGAAAAGAAGTCAAAATTTACATGTCTCAGGAGACCTCAGATGTGAGAGCAAGTCAGATAAGCATATTAGGAAGGATGAAATCACCCATTTTGTGTCAACTAAAACACAGTTGTGCATAAGAAAGTGCAGATCGTAATGAATTGGAGGAAGTATCCCTTATATTTCTGGACTTCGTCTGTAGCTATGCTCTTAACTGCCAGAAATCAGCTTTTCAGCTTTAAGGAAGAGTAGATTTTGTTCTAAGTAATTACTTGCTTCTGATGATCCATGCTTTGGGTTTGCAAGCATGATGTAACTGATATAAAGCAAACAAGCAAGGTCAGAAAACAAATAGATTTGTTCTAGTGTACATACAGAGAAAAGTATATCCAATTCTGCAGAATAAAAAAAAGTAAACAACCAGCTAGATATGTTATTTTACATATGATTTGTTAACTGATACCACTATCTTAATAAAATGAGAAATTAATGTTTGAACACATAGGAACACCCTAGAACCCTCGAAACACTTGAAGTTAGTTGTAGCAAAATGGTTACCATTTCCAGAAATAATATGAAACTACTGATGTGAACCTGTTTGACAGAAACACAATGAATGTATGCTTTGTCTTTGAGATGGTGACATCATACTCTTTCACAGGGCAAAGAGAAAACAAGATGGAAAGCAAGGGAAGGGGCAACTAGCTGGTGCAGAAATTAATAGGTGAAGATTAAAAAAAAAACCAACCCCAAAACAACACTTCCTTTCAGATTACAAGATGTTCTTTGCTGCTTTCAAGTACAGTACACTTGGAAGTCCAGCCATTCCTGTCTGCATTGTTAGTAGTGCAATTGTTTTAATTCCTTCAGCAGCTGGGAAAGGGTGAGGGAATAGTTTTTATTTCACCTACCAGCCTCAGAGAGGGTACATTTGTAACTGCTGCAGTCTTGATCTTCAGATCCTGAGGGTGAGTGCAGGTGGCAGAGTAAAAGCATGTTATCGCACAGCTACTGAGATACGGAAGTTATTTTGTCAGTCATTAAAAACACCATTTTTGCAGCCATTTTTTTTAGCTAACTGTGAGAAGCTGAGCACCTTTTATGTTGTATCTGAGAGTTAATACAGTGTTTTGTATAGATTGTTTCCTGCAGAAGCATCACAGGTACTGAACCTCTCCACAACCAGAGATAGGTTCCTAGGTCCTACAGCAACACAAACAAGTATGTTCACATTATAGTTCCGATTTGTAATTAATTTTTAAAGAACTAACATGAGATGACAAAGACGATAAGTAACATGCAATTAAATTCCTCCTTCAGTAATTAAGTTTCTGGAGCAGTCTCCAGCTAGAAGAGGAGAGTGGTTACTCACCTCTGACAAAGTAGGGTGAGCAGATTCCTACAGCCATTCTGAATTTGTACCATGGGAACAACACAGTTGTCCTCCTCCAAGATCAGAGGCAGGAGCTTGCTAATGTTGTTATAATTTATATTGTTATATAAATTGTTTAAAAGCTTGTTAATAAAAGCCCTACAGGTAGCAGAGAGACTGTTCTCAGCATAACATAGCCTGACCAAAGCTGCCCTTGGCACTGCCTTTGTCTTTATACCTAGCCTGATTCTGTGCTCGTGCAATCTCTTACGCACATGCTCCATCTCCAGAGGTGCAATAAGACTGTGAATCCAACGGGGTAATTACATTCAACTAGCAGTAAAATGAGAAATGCTAAGAGGAGATCTAGCAATTCCCAAGCAGTGAATGTGCTGGTTAACTGTTGGGGAAGCACCTGTGGAGCACATGTGGCTATCCAGTTCCTTAGCCATATTTTGAGACCGTGCTTCCTCTGTCTTGCTTCCCTCTATGTGCTCTGAGGAGTCAAATAAAGGGGGAGATCTTTTATTGTCAGAGACACCAACTTCTGTACCAACTCCTGACTCATTGCTACTGTATGGCAGGAGCACATTTGTTTCACTGAAAGGTTTCACTTTGGAGTGAGGACAACATAGCATGCTGCAATATCATAAAAGGCAGGAAAAAAGGATTGATGCCAAGGTAGGGTATGGTGAACCCAGGGCGAACTCAGATGATGGCAGATTAAGCCAAGGCTGTGAGTTAATACTTAAGATCACTCTGTAAAACTTGGATCATCCTAATGGTGTTTGAAACCAGAATGTTGGTATCTTGCAATTTCACCTGCAGCTATGTAAACTTGCTGAGCTTCTGTCTCAATGATGAACTGTTTAGGACATATATATATACACACCTTCACTGTAACCCCTTAGCACTTTCCTAAATTTGTCGAATATTTGAACTGAGAAAAAGGATGAATGAGAGAAGAAGCGGCCTTAAAGGGGGGTTTTGTTTATCTTTCTGTTATTATTTTGTAAAACTTGCTCATGAGCTAATTTCTTTTCCTATGCTATAAAGTAAATGGGCCAAGTGATTCCTTTGTGTCTTTAAGTAAACCCTCTAGTCTCCATTCTTACCTGTCTCTTACCTTTTACTAGGCAGAATAAACAGAAATGGTCAGTGAACTTTCTGTTTCCACAGAAACACTGGAAACTGGCCAGTGTATTTCAGGATGTTTTTTGATGTGTTACAACATTCTTCTCTCTCTAGTTGATTAACAATTAATGTAGCCACCAAGGAAAGCTGTGCCAGGAAAGAGGGACATATCAGTATGTAAGTCCAACTGACAGTGGCTTGGTTCCTTTTGCTCATTATTTACACAAAGCCACAAAGGGTCAGACTGACAGACATGCCTCCTGCTGACTCTCACTCTTCCTTCAGTTTAGTAGTCTCCTGACATCACGACAGGAGCCAGAAGAAGAGAATTCCTAGAATGGAGATTTCACTGAAGAAACTGCAAGTCAAAGGTAAGTACAGGAGTTCGGAGTCACCTCCATCTTATGGAGTGACAGCGTTCTTTTAGAGAAGGAGGACTCCAGGCATGAGCATGAGCCCTTCGGAAAATCTCTAGTACCCAGGGCAAGTTGATGCAACTCTGGTGTTGTGATAGAGTTCTATGGAAGTAAATGTTACATCTTAAAGGTGAAAGACTCTTTTTCTAATAATTTTTTGGTTTGTCATGGTGGTGGTGGTTTAGAGTTTTTAGGTGTTTTTTTGTTTTTTAAGTAACTGGTCTATATGATAAGCATATATGTTGAGTTCTTGTACCTCAGTTAAAAAGGAAGTACCTTTTGAAAGCATTCTGTCAGGGCACTGTGGGTACTAATTGGTCTAGTGGTCCTGACCAGCCCCACCTGGGCTGCCCACACCCCTGCCCATGGGCCCAGGAGCCCATTTAAGCTCAGCTCTGGGCCCACAGCCCCTGCACAAGCTGTGCTGTCCCAGGCTCAGGCCCATGCCCCATAGACCTTGTTGCCCAGCCCCTGACCGGCAGACTGGCTTCCTGGCTTGGCTTTGGTCCTGCCTTGTCCCCATGGACCTGCCCAGCAGCCACTGGACCTGACATGGCCTGTGGGTTGGTTTCCCAGTTTGGCCTCGGACCTGCCTCACCTCATGGACTTACCGGGTGGTCTGGACAGGGGGTTGACCCTGCTGGTGGTCCTGAGCATGGCCAGCCCTGCTGGCCTCACGCAGGTTCTGCAGGACTGGGCCCTGGCTGCGGAGGCCCCTACCCCACCAGCTGTTTTCTCCCCCTCAGGTCCCAGCTGTTTGTCACTTGCAGAGCCGCCAGCCCTCGCTGCTCTCTGACATACTGTGTGTGATTGTCTCTATGCTGAGGAATGGAGGTATCCACAACTGCTCTGAACTCTAGGAACAGCCTAAGCTTTTTTCTTGGGGGGAAAAGAAAAAAAAAAAAAGGAGGAGGGAAGCAGAAATGTGTGTTTCACCTTAGCAAAAATACTAAACATTTCTAAAACTGTACAATTTTGCAAGAACAGATGTGTGGGGAGAGAGGATAAGGAAAGAGTGGGCTGTTGTTATATACAGGAAAACAATGACAGAATAGTGATAAGAGGTTGCTTAACTATCTGAAATTTAGCAAGAAAAATCACACTTCTTTGTTTAACTTAAATGCAAAAAGAATACCAGAGAAAAAGATGAGAATTAAGCTGCTGCCCAGCTGTGATACTTTGTTCATCTTGATAATTTTGTATGATACGATCATAAGCTAATTTCACTCTTGTTTCTGCCATGTTTTCCCATCTAGTTCATATGTATTGGTTGCAGTCAAGAAAGAAGAATGTGCCACTAGTGTTCTAAATTCCATTGTCATTATTACCTAAAGAACTTTTAGTACAATTAAATAAAACACATACAAAGTGCAAGATGGAATAAAACACACAGACTGCATAAGAGAGTGCCAAGTATTTAATTTCCCTCTGAATTATAGAAATGCAGATTATTAGTGTAGGGAAATTACTAAAATTTGATTATTAGGAAAACGCACTTGGCAGCCAAATTTAACTGACAAAATTCTGTTTAATATGAATCTTTCTTGTGCGCAGAAAAGCCACAGACAGCTAGTTAAAATTGTCTTAGTGCATATTTTTCTAGTGCTCCCACTAAAACCAAGAAACTTGTTGAGATTTTAAGATTTCCAGTCAGGTGGACATAGTGTTTGCTTGAAAGGTCTCTAGAAGTGACTGTGTGTACACTGCAGTCCCTGCTGCTCAAGTGCATAACAACCTGAATCTATTGAGGAAGAAAAAACCAAGATGACTGTAGTGTTTTTATGGTGGGGTTCCTCTTGAGGTTAGTCTACTGAAAATTAAAATCAATATTAGATAGCTGTACTATTATTGACTCTAAAAGTTTAAAAAAACTCAAATAAAAAAATTAAAAACCTTACCTAAAGCTCTTATAATCTATACATTTAGCAATTATCAGAAAACAAATGTTATTTATTGGTGTGGTTTTGGAAACTTTGTTTTCTGTAAAGGAGAAATTCACGAATTGTGATAGTTTCATGTTGACATTTATTACTTATGCTGCTGAGCCGTAACAACCAGCTGAATACAGGGAAGATTTTACTGCATTACTAACTAAACACTAAGTCCATGACTTTCTTCAGGAATTAGCAGTTTGGATCCAGGCTCACACAGGCTAACCACTTAAAACTGTCCTATTCCAGTCTGTGTATCTAGCCCCTGAACAACCTCTGGGACCAGAACAGCCTCAGCTCTATGGAGTATTGAGTACTACTGCAGCTGCTGTACAGGCTTCTCTCTCAGAAGCACTCAATAGGCAAGTCATGAGATGCCAATTTCATAACAATACCTGCAGTTTTAACAATAACATTCAAATAAAATAAATTAATTACTGGCAACCTTCTTCAACCCTTGAAAAGCTTTTATAATGAAGGGTAGATCCAGGTCAGAGCTTTAGAACTGCTTTCTGAGAAATGTCAACTGGCAGTTGCTTTTCTGTGTTACATCAACACAAGGTGTATTAATGAGACGAGATAAGCAAGTCAGACAAGCTTATGTGCTCTTTAATTCCTTCCTTGCCTCCCAGCTGACTTCTGAAGTGAAAGACAAGCATGAATTCAGACTCCACTGGGAAACAACTTCAGTAAGAACTTGATAAATAGTAATAACATTTTTTTTTTAGAATTCAAGGAAATTTAACAACAAACGTGTTTGAAAATGTTGACCTAGTGGTTCAACTGGCAAAGTGTGCTGTTAAAAAGGATCAACATTTCTAATGTTGAACTAAGCTAAGTCAATGTGTGGTAAAGGGAAATAGATACTAGTCATGTAATAAACTGTTTTGCTTAGTATCAAAGTTACTGATGGATTCCTGAGGCTAGCTTAGTTATTGCTATCTTGTTTTATTTGAAAAAAAAAATGTGTCTAAAGATTTGTTAATATTACCATTGCATGGAGACTCATTACCTAAAGAACACAACCACATAACACGAGCAGCCTCACTTCAGGCAGGAACAGCAGTGGGCAGTTCTTTCTGGTTGTTGCTAGACAATGCTGAAGAACTTCTGAGGTAGGTGATAACTGCATATTCCTTCTGTTGATTTTTTTTTTTTTTCCTTTTCCCACAGCTATGTTGACATGTGATGGTAGAAAAACAAGCAAACATAAATAACAGAAAAAAACGTTGAGGAATTTTTATTGTTCTCCTTGAGGTGAATTAAGCACACATTTGTGCTTAATTATAGAGAGATTTAATGAACAATGCATTCAACAGAGTCCCACTGCCATAAGCAATGCCATCTGCAGAGATGTGACACTAGCCAACTCCCTATATATACTTGCACAAGCACCAGTCCTGTGAGTGTCAGCATGGGCTCCTCAGCTCAGCCATGATTCCATCCCCCAGCACCAGCTCTGCTTGCCAAAGGTGGCTCCTAAGCATTCTTACATACTCAACTGACCGTTACACAACTGTTACTGAGGCGTTTCTTATCTCAGCAGCAAAGAAGAGTTTTCTTCCTTACATGGAGTCATTCTGTTTCTGGTGCTCCTGCTTTCTGACAACTTAACCTGACCAGCAGTTAGGACTTCTTGACCTCCACGCCAAATCATTCCTTAGTCATGAGTTACCATTGCGAAGTAGTCACAGCTTGAATTTCCCTTTCAAAATACTTCAGCTGTTATCGAGCCACCGCTGCAATTTCCCTTTTTCCCCTCTATGACAGCTGAAGATGTGTGTCTTTTCATAGAAATAAAAGTTATTTAAAATAAAAATAGCAAGCACCACACTCTTGTTAAGAGAAAGGGGGAGTTTTTACCTCTGAATAGCTAATAAAGCAGGCAAATGCAGCTTGCCCTCCCTCAAACAAACTGTTCTAATTTTTTTGCATGTCTCCCCACCCAGTCTACTCCTCCCATTTAAGGTGGCGTTTATGTTAGCTATTAATACAGCTCCACCAGCCAAACAAGTGTTGACTTAAGTTATATCCACCTACTACTTCAGACACCTGCTGTGGGAGAGTAAATGTTGATGTGATTAAATACTAAGTTATATTTTCTGGTCTCATAACTGTGCACACAATTGCTGTGTTGATCTGTGCCATCATAAAGTCAAAGAAATAATCTTAACAGAGGACTATTTAAGATTAGACTGTTGAAACACAGTAGGTTACAACTGATCTAATGGAAGTATTTAAATCCTGATCTAGATAAATCTCCAAGAATATACACACAGACACCATAAATAGAGGAAAATGATAATCTATCATTCTCCCAGTTAACAAATACGATTGTTGAGAGGATGAGATGGTATAAACATTAATTGAAGGCTGTACCATTCAATTAAGTCAAATTTGTTTACCTTAGGAAATGACAGAACAGAAAGCAAACTGATTTGCCGTGCAAAAGGAAGCTGACCAAGTCACGGGATTTCCTACACACCGTCAAAAGTACCAGTATAACTGTAGAGGAAGCAGATGTTGGGGAACAAGCAAGGTTGCAAGAGTCTCTTGTTTCGGAGGGAGCATAAGACAGAATTGGAGCACTGGAAAGCATGAAGTGCTAGGCAAAGAGGCTTGAAACTGTGAGTAAATACACTGTCGATTCCTCTTATGTTCAGGAAGGCAAGATTTTTGTGCGTTCTGGTGAAATATCAAGGCTGCACATAACAAACATGGACTCCATTATTTACTCTTTCAATTAACAACTGAAAAATTCTAAGGTGTTGTCTAACTATTCCAGACAAAATTGGTGACAGTTTTATAAAGCTTCACTAAAACAGTTACTAAAAGCAAGGCTCTTATTTTGTGTGAGTAAGTTTCTTGAACCTGCTTGATATCATATACCTTGCAGTAAAATGTCATCTTCAGGTTTCTTCTCTGTACTGCATGTGGTTTTAACCTAAACAGGCAAAAAAGGTCTAGAGTTGCTAACATATTAAAATGCCTCTTTTTAAAGAGGAGGGATATTTTTCAGTTGAAGAGCACGCTAAATATTTTCTTCAGTAACAGAGACCACAGTGATATCAGACATGGTGAAACAGTGGTCATTTGCTTGATGCTGGCATGTTATTTTACATGAAATGAGGCTTTGCCATCTTATGTTCGTTTGAACAAAGAACGGTACAAAGCAGTACAATAAGTATCTTATTAACTCCACGTGTATAATCCTTTTTCAGAACGACAGTGGCTATTTCTGAGCAGAAATTAGTGCTCTAACAATAGTTGAGATGCTGCATTTTTTTAATGATCCCATTCCAGCTAGAAAAAGAGAAACATAGCATTTCTAGTCACCTAGTTCAGTGGTCATCAGCTAATGGTTGCAGCCTGTGGATTCCAAAAGAGGTGGCACGAGCTTGAACCCAAAATCGTATTTCGTATTTAGAAACTGATGCCATTCCTTTCTTGGAAAACTTGCATATCAACTAATGTCCCTTTGAGCAGGTCAAGATGAAAGATGGAAATGGGATGAAGGTTAGCAACCACTGGAGGTTTCCAGAAACTAAACAAGTCTCTGAGGAGAAAACAGCAGGTTCTTTAAATAGACTACAGAGATCTCTATGTGTCTCTATAGTTTTTATAGACTTCTTTATGTAAAAGGGACTTACTTGTTCCTTTATTGTCCCTGTCTGTAAAGTTTTACTCACAGTCACTGTTCATGCCCTAGCAGGCCCCTGCTTTCTAATAAGAATGCTAGTTTACTTTTTTCCCATTCAAGTGGTTAATAATGCTTTCGGCATGCTAAAACTACTCATTGTCGTTAGTCGAAAAATAAGCTATTAGGATGCATTTGCAATGCCCAGATTTGGTAACATATGAATAAAAAACCGGTGAAGATAAATTTATATCAGAAATTTGTTTGCACGTAGTTAGAAATGGACAACAGATTGTTTCACCTAACAGACGCAAGATGCAATGGAACAGTTGAGTGAACTTCCTGCTTCGTGTACGAAGCACGAAAAGCTACTAAGATGGCGACTTCTGTGCAGAGGGATATACAGGAATTGCTCTCTTTTTACATTGGCTAGAAAGTAGTGGTGTTCCAAAAGGAAGAGGAGGTACATGAGAGTACTTGCCATCAGTGGATTTTAACGTTAGGTCTTTATTGCAGGAAGGGACTGTTAGTTTTCTAATGCTTCTTAAATCTTAAAAATGCAATTTTCATGTACATTTCCCAAGCCTAATTTAATGGGAAATTTTAAAGACATATTTCTGCCTAGTGTAAGACTGACAGTTGAAAACATATTTCACCAGAATGGTGTAATGATTTTTGCACTTAGCATCTGTATAAAAAAACCCCCTGTATTTCTGTGAATAAACGTGACAGATGGTAATGATAAGGAACATCATTGGTGCTTTATTTTTATCTCACCCTTTAGTAAATGTGTCCCACCTCTTATGCAGTAAATCATCCTCCCCAGAGAAGTTTATATTAGGATTCTCTGACTGTCTCTAGCCTATTTAGTCACTTTGTTGTTCGCTTTGTAGGAAGATGGGATCCATAAACTACTCTACTTTTACAACTTCCTTGAAGCTCCTGTCCTCTGTCCTTGTTACAGGCCTCTCAGTCTTCATACCTTCTCCCATTTCTGTGAAGAATTTTGTTGTTTTCTTCCAAGAGAACTCTAACAACTCAATCCCACGTCCACAGTGGGGCGGGAGGGAGGGAGAGAGAGAAAACAGGAAAATAAAAGCAATTGTAAATAAAAAACAAGAACTAGAACTGATTATTTTCCCATATGGTTGTTGGGCTTCTTTTTTTTGTATGTTTTTTTTCCCCGGAAGTTTTCTATAAGCACATTTCGATCCCATTTCCCAATACTCATACAGAAAAAAACCACTTCACTCTCAAGTATTTAAAGTCTTTAAAGCATTTAAGTATTTCAAGTATTTAAAGCAGATGAGGAGACATCTTCTGCAGAACTGAGTAACTTTAAACTTTGTGAGCATATCAGAAAAACTATTCTACACATGCTGCTGTGTAATGTTAAAAATTGTGAATACCAATACTTGCGTGAAAGGGGAAGATGTACAGCTTACATGACAATTTGCAGAGAGCAATGCAAGATTTTTACGTTAGAGAATGGGTTGTTAGACATCCTTCAAAATAAATTCTTACTTTTTTTAGGCCAAAAAAGGAAAAAGAACTGTTGGGCAACATCTTGGATTGAAAATTGCACCAGGCAGCAGCACTTTAATCAGGTTCTTCAAACCTAGCACTCTGAAGTCAGGATAGAGTTGTAACTAAAGTGGCAATTTTGTGCATAATTAGAAAGTGGTTGTTATTGAGCTGAGATTGAGTGTATGCAAAGGAGGATAGAACACCTACAAATGGTACAGACAATGGTTAATTGTTCTGATGTGTTGTTATGCTGTGCCACATCGTATCACACCCTCATGGCTGCTTTTTTATACAATAAAGCAAGGTGTGGTTTTGTTTTAATTTGCCTTTCATCTGCATGATGGCTTCAGCATGTGCAAATATTGAGCTGAGATTGTATACTGAAACCCTTATTTCGTAACATCTTGGAGAACTTGACGTTTCCATGGCAAGGTTAGTAAGTTCAGTAGTGCCTGTGGTCCTACTGAAATCAACCGCCAATTTAGAACTGTGGTCTGAGATTTGGCATCTTCAGTGGCAAAAGCAATTTATATTTAAGGTAATCACAGCCAGCTGAACAAGTGAAAAGGTCATTCTTTTCAAATTTCCTAGGTAATGTTGAATACCGTAGGATCCTGCTAGGCTCTGAAAACACACTATGCTCTGAAAACTCTTTTTTCTGATGTGGGAATCAGGACACTGAGAGATTGTGACAGGATTACTCCTACCCAACAGAAAAGAATGCAGTTTGAATTTGTGTTCATAAGAACTTTTTTTTTTTTTTTAGGAAGAAGCGGGGAAAGGACAACTCTATAGTTTTAAAGCTTCTGAAAATATCGAAAGACTAAGAATGTGGGTTTTCCAGTAACATAAAATTTCTTCCAGGTCTCAAAGTGATTAAAATTAAACTATATTACCATTATTGCATACCAAAACAGCTGAAGCTGTTGCACTGGGCCCAACTGCAAGGTGAAATACAATAAAGTTCAGAATGAGGAGGTGTAAGAGAATGTCTCCATTTTTTTCCAAACCTGTATGACAAGTCAGGTCTATTGTGTAAGAAAATACAGTTCAAAACAAAACATTACCCCTTTTTTTTGAAAATCATTGAAAGAGTGCTTTTTTTATGTGTTTGTTTTGTTTTAGAGAAAGTGAATAGAAGACTGAATGTAAAGGTCTGTTAAGTTCCAAACTGTGAAATGCAGCAATGTTACACTGTGGAAAAAAACAGCTTTGTGCTGTTCTTGCATGTATTCTTATTTTTGTAAGCATTTTAATCTGCTCCTGGAAAGATCCTCAGCTACAGAATAACATAACCAGAAGAATCTTCCCCCAGGCAACAACTGCCAGTCCGGCAGGTCAGCTTTGTAGTGGAAAACCTGCTCAAAATGTAATAACACCATTAAAAGATAACAGAACTTTTATTATATCCCCATACTTTGATGACAGAGAAAGCAAAGTCACTCGTGTGATTGGGATTGTTCACCATGAAGATGTAAAACAACTATACTGCTGGTTCTGCTGCCAGCCCAATGGAAAGATTTATGTATCAAAAGCAAAAATTGATGTTCACTCAGATAGATTTGGATTCCCTTATGGTGCAGCAGATATAGTTTGTTCGGAGCCCGAAAACTGCGATCCAACATATGTACTGATGCATCATTCTCCACGTGGAAATATTGACCAGCTGCCGAGGTTTGAAATTAAAAACCGCAAGGCTGGGACCTCTTCTGTCGACTTCACTGTCTGCATCTCTGCCATGTTTGGGAATTACAACAACGTCTTGCAGTTTATACAGAGTATGGAAATGTACAAGATTCTTGGGGTACAGAAAGTGGTCATCTACAAGAACAACTGCAGCCATCTGATGGAGAAAGTCTTGAAGTTTTATATGGAAGAAGGAATTGTAGAGATAATTCCCTGGCCAATAAACTCACACCTCAAGGTTTCTTCTAAATGGCACTTTTCTATGGATGCAAAAGACATTGGCTACTATGGACAAATCACAGCTCTAAATGACTGTATATACCGTAACATGCAGAGGAGCAAGTTTGTGGTTCTTACTGATGCAGACGAAATAATTCTTCCCCTTAAGCACCCAGACTGGAAAACAATGATGAGCAGTCTTCAGGAGCAAAACCCAGGGACTGGCGTTTTCCTCTTTGAGAACCATATCTTCCCAGAAACAGTATCTACTCACATCTTCAACATTTCATCCTGGAATGCTGTGCCAGGCGTTAACATATTACAGCATGTTCACAGAGAGCCTGACAGGAAAGAGGTCTTCAATCCCAGGAAAATGATAATTGATCCACGAAAGGTGATTCAGACTTCAGTCCACTCTGTCCTGCATGCTTATGGGAACAGTGTGAATGTTCCCATGGATGTTGCCCTCATTTATCACTGTCGAGTGCCCCTTCAAGGAAACCTTCCCAGAGAATCCCTCATTAGGGATACAACACTGTGGAGATACAACTCATCATTAATTGCGAATGTGAACGAGGTGCTGTATCAAACTGTTCTGTAAGCTCAAAAGTGAAACCTCGCTTATAAGGAGGGAAGGTGGAAGATATCATTTAAATGCTAAGCTAAAAATCACTTCCGCATGAAGTTTACATCTTACAGAGGTTTAGGAGAACAGCCCTTTCATGTACTGTACAATGGTAAACGCATCTGATTGGTGAACTGAATAAAGGTATCCAGGAAACAGATTTTCAGAACTGAAAAAATTCTCCGATCCAAGAAGGGTGGTTGAGGCCTCAGTCCACTGTTTTCTAGAGATGTTTGCCTACAGTTAGGAAGAGCCTGATGACTTTGTTGTGTGTCTTTGTAGGAAATTGTTGGGACGTACCTCTTATCAGGGATACGTCCCTTTGGAGTTGTGTTATACTATACATCTTTGGCTTTGAAAGTTAACTGTGTTGACTAAACTACAATTTTAAGTGCAGTAATGAAATTTTTAAGTGTTGCATTAGGCATTTCATGTTATGTTCTAGCCAACAATAAGTGCAATGCATATTTAAGATCATCTGTTACTAACAGGAACAGAGGTCTGTAATTTAACTCCCACCATACAACTCAAACGAACGCCCGCATTGTATTTTGTTGTTAGAAATCATTCAAGTAGCAGTTGCTGTCCCTAAAAAGTAAAATTACTCGCGTGAATGACTGGATTTTATCATTATGTAATTATCAAAGTTCCCTTTACTTTTTTGAAAATTGCTTAGCGTTTAGAAAAGTACAACGGCTTCTTTGTGTTTCTGATTTCACACAAGTTAATTAGACGAAGCGATGGCTAAACGTCGGGGTCGAGTCCAGAGACCTCTAGCAAGGCGCAGCGCGACTGCAGCCTCTCTGTTGCACTTATGCTGCCTGTGCTGTTCATCCCCGGGACGTCGAGTGCGGGAGGGTCTCGCCGGGGTACGGCACGTGCAACACAGGGAACGGCGCTCCCGGAGCCGCCCGGGTCCGGGCCAGGCGCGGCTGCGCAGGCCCTGCGGGCCCGCCGGGGCACACGCCTGCCGGCCTGCCACACGGCCCCGCCCGCGTCAGCGTCCCGGGAAGAGCTGCCGCGTCGTCCCACCTCGCGATCTTGGCGGGGGGCAGTGTGCCTCCCCAGCGAACGCCACGAGAGAACGGTGAGGGTGGCAGGCGCGGCCGCGGTTCGCCCGGCGCGGCCAGAAGCGCGGGCGGTGCTGCGGGCAGGGCCGCGGCTCCGGTCACGAGGAGCGCGGCGTGCCGCGGGCTTCCCGCCGTCTACGGGCGGCTCCCCGCTGCTCGCCGGGCAGTTTCCTGGGGCCGCACTCCGGCGGTGCCACCGCCCGATGGCCTTCGCGGACCGCCAGTACCGGCTCCGTGCGCCGAGACTGCAGCCCCGGGCGAGCGGTGCGTGCTCGTCTGCGAACGGCTCCATGCGCACCGGCGCGGGGCGGAGGCTCTTCCAGACGGACGGGCGGGCTGGGGTCCGCCCGCGTCTCGCCGCGCCTGTCGGTCTCCCGCCCGCAGCTGCCGACGCCTTCCTGGGCGGCAGGTGACCGGACTGAGCGTCCCCACCTTCCCCCGGACCTCAGCGGCGACCCAGGGGTGCTCTTGCTGGTTTCGGTGCCGCAGAGGGAGGCGGGGGGCGCCGCCGCCAGCGCCGGCCCAGCTTCGCGCCGCGCCGCTTTCGCAGCCGTGCCCGCACGGGGCTCCTGCGGCGGGAGCGTCGCCGCCCCGCTGCCCTCGCCCCGCGCCGGGAAGGGCGAACCTGCGGGACGGAGGAGCGGGAAGACAGGCGCGCTGTTGTCGGCATATTCGTCTGGTCAGACTCCTGGGAGCGGGGCGGGGGGGGGGGGTCAGGCCGCGGCTCCTGCTCAGGATCCTGCAGCTGGCGTCACGTGCAGAAGAGGCTCGGACAGGCTCGGGATTTTATTTCCATGCAAGAAATAGAAAATAAGATGCTGGTCGGCTGTAGCGTTATTTTTCGGTACTGGTGCTAGTTAACTGCTTAACGGTAAGTTGAAGGTCTATACAGATTGTACAGCCCACTTTTTTGAAGTCCCCGTGTGAATACACACCAAGCCTGGAGTTTAATTGTAAGAATGCCTGACTCCCCAGAAGAGTGTTTTCAGTGAGTCTTGTGGGTTAGCCTTGATGGGCCAGCGAAGCACCGCACGGCCTCACAGTGGGCTGGGAAGAGAAAACGAAGGGCCGATGTGAGAATGCTGGTGGGTTGAGATAAAGGCTGTTTACGAGGTAAAGCAAAGCTGCACTCACAACTGATGCAAGATAAAGGATGCATTCGCTACTTCCCATCAGCAGGCAAGTTTTAAGCCATTTCCAAGAAAGCAGGGCTTCACCACATGTCACAGCAACCTGGGAAGGCAAATGGCATAATACCACATGCAACCCCTTCCTCCCTCTTTCCCCAGCTTTTATTGATGAGCACGGCGTCATGTGGTAGGGAATAGGTTCTTGGTCAAGTTTGGTTCAGCAGTCCCAGCTGTGTTCCCTGCAAACTTCCTGTGCTGCCTTACTCCCCTGGGGAGCTGGGAGCAGCATGAGACGCAGAGGTGGCCTTGGCACTGTGTAAGCACTGTTCAACAACAGCTAAAACATTAGCATGTTTTAAACATTGTTTTGGTCACCGATCTAAAAGACAGCACCCTACAAGCTACTGTGAAGGAAATTTGCTCTGTCTCAGCTAAAACAAGTACGGTGTGAAAGACAGAAAGTTGAAATGATAATCTTTTAAAATTGTCCTGCAATTTTTATTTTGCCAGACCTATTTATTTTCAAAGGACACAAAGTCTAATTGTTTACAGTAGGAGAAATTTGGCTTGAGGATGTACAGCAGATTGTAACTGAGAAGTTTATGAGGGTGCAGGGAAATGCGTGGTTTGTCAGTTCTAATGGCACAAATTAAGAATATGGCAACACTGTATATTGGTCTGGCTTACCTTTGTTTTTAGAATAGAAATGGCCAGCTTCATTTTTTTTGAGCAGTATTTTATCAACAGTGGAATAATACTGCCCTCAGTTTAATCCTTCACACAATATGCTTCAGACTTAGGAGAGGAAGGACACTGGTGTTACAAAGAGTCTGAAAAAAATAAGCTATCAAAAGATTAGCAATAGACAATCTAGATAAAAATGGTAAATGATTGTTAGTCTTTGGAATTTTTATTTTAATTTAAGCACCAGTGGTTTGTATTATTACTTTTGGGAAAAACCATGAAGCAGAGGATAGAGAATAACTTTTTTCCAAAAATAATAAATGAATAAGGCTATTTGTTAGTGGTGGCTTTTAGTTAGACCTTGGATAAACCAAGGATTAGGCTGCTTATTGTTCCTATACTACTAAATAATACTGCATATTAGCCACTGAAACATTGTGATCACCTCCTGTCTCTTGCCCCCTACCCTCACTGTAGATTGGGCATTAAAGTAATAAGCTGAGACTTACCAAAAATGAAATTCAATGTAATTGCAAAGGTACTGAAATGAGCTGCGTAAAAGGACTTCATCTGTCTCAACGCAAAGAAAACAAATTACAAAGAAGGGCCACAATACAGAGAACATGCCGGGGCGGCTAATAATGACCGAGGAATGGCTGTCGTACTAAATTAGCACTTTTTTCCCACCTTTTACTAAGAACAGTGTTAATTGTGCAGGGCTAAAGTACGATGACAGAAAAGAAGGTCTGAAAATAGGAGTACAGCAAAGGCGAGAACAACATTCCAGTTGGAAGGTGATACTGAATAATTTCCGTTGCAAAATTCTAAGAAAACAGTCGAGGTATCAGAGAACCTATAATGGGTATTTAATAAACGTGTCATGAGCATAGTGGTACAATGTGGCAAAAGAAACCATGAGCAGTTCCTTGGTTTAGGCAGGGGCAAAAAAGGTGTTTGAAGTACGCACAAGCTTGTAAATGTGATCTTGGTCACATACGAGGTTTTAGAGTAGATTTAGAAGGGCTATGACTGAAGAAGTAAGGAGAAATGGGATTAATTTGAGCAACCTGATAAGGTGAAAGATGTCCCTGCCCACAGCAGGGGGCGTTGGAACTAGACGAACTTTAAAAGTCCTGTCCAACCCAAACCGTTCTAACAGGGGCAAGAGCTCTTTATTACAACATTGCTGCAGAAGAAGACACGTTGTCTAAGTGCACTTGGCTGAAAGACTGGGTAGGTGTGTTAATCTTAGGTTGATGACAAGCTCAGGTGTATCTGTGCAGTGTGATGCGTCTGCAAAATACATAATCCTAGCATATGTTAAGGAAGAAAGTTTTCAACAATGATGAGGGCTTATCGCTGTCACATACAAATGGATAAGGAACAGCGATTTCTGGTCTCCTGTGCGGAGATTAACTGAAACTGGGCCAACTGCATGGAAGTAACTGGTCAAGGAAGAGTGTTTCTTATGAGATGGTATTAGAATGGCTTGTCTTGTTTAATGAAAAAGTAGCAATATGAAGACTTAGAGGTGATATGGCTGCAGTGTGTAAATGCAATAGGGAGGAAGAAAGGCTTTGTTACGGGGAATACTGAAAAAGACCAAACTGCTGCAAAGTAGCCATTGATACCATTAGCTAAATTTAGTATTAAAGCAAATCGGCATAATTTGTATTACCTTCTGCTTGAATAGTAGTTGGAATTAAAATACACAAAACCAGAATGAATTATTATTGTTGTTGTTGTTGTTGTTACAAAGTAAACTCTTTAAAATATGCTGGAAGCATATTTTTGAAGTTAAAATTTGCCAAGTACTCGCTAGTGAGGAAATACGAATGTGATGCTCCTTAATAAATCTGACTTTACATATTTTCTGACTACATTTCTGTGCTGTTAATTTCAAGGGATCAAAATCCCTGAGTCGCATGTTGGGAAAATCATTAATTTTATTCCCCAAATATTTATATATTTATTTTCTTTAAGATTCTGTGTTCTGGTGTGCCTTGAGTTCTCTCTTTTGCTCTTTGTTTCTGGAACTTGCTGTTGTTTCAGATCTCTCTCACAGTTCCTCGTCAGAATCTGTATTTACCTGTTTTAATTAGGCCTCTAGTATGTTACGAAAACAATGATAGCCCAAGAAGTACAAATACATAACATATTTTTCTAGTTCCCTTTAAGTACGTGTGTGAACTGCGGATATATCAACATGCAGGATTAATTTTCAGAAGGAAACTTACGTAGTCTTAAAAAAAAAAAAATACCTGAGCATCTAGGTTTGATTTGCTTCAACAGCTACACACTCAAGTTTGTAATTTAAGTTATGGGAGGCAACTGTATGCTTTGCTCAAGAGAAGCAAAACTTGTTTTTCTGGTAGGTGTGGCTGCTGTTACTGACATTAAAGAACGTGAATCATCTGAAATAAAAGGTGTCAGCAAGTGTCTTAGGTATTGTACCAGCTTTTTTTTTCTTCAGTATTGTTCTGTTTTGAAAAATTCTGGCAATTTATATAAAAAATATTTTTTATCTGGTTAGAATAAACAATTTGTATATTATACCTTAGCAAAAAATAAAGGGAGGACTGAACAGAACGTCACTTATGTATCTGCTTTAAAAGCTACTTTTTCCTTTCCGATGTTCGCTGTTCAAAACACAGTTGAAAGTTTTTTTTTTTAATTGTTCATTATTTATAGCTAGGAAAAGCAGAAGAAATAACAGATAATAATTTGTATTAGTTAATGTTGATATGTTTTGATATTTCTTTAGTAAAAACTATTTATTCTATAAGATGAAACAGTATTCTAAGTCATAGACAAGACCAAGTAAGAAATGTTAAATGTGACATACTATGTTGTCAGCTGTTGTAAGAATGCTAAAGTATATAACAACCTGGGAATAAGAATGTTCAGGGGAAACATTTTGTCTGACATTAGAATGTTTAAAAAAAAGACTTTAAAATTTGAGTTCTCAGTCACAAATCACCAGCAGGAAGTTGTATGACAGTAGCAGGCTCTTGGCATGTATCTGCAGTCTGCTCTGAAGTGTAAGGGCTTCTGGAGGGGACAGAAGAGTCAGTGCTGTCTGCTGCTGCTGTTCTGCTTTGTGCCAGATTTCTGGTGCCCTATGATTGTTCTGGTCTGTAAAGCGATTTCTTGGTAGCTAGGAAAGGCTGTTATAAATCATACCAACTTTGGCAAATGGGGCATTTTAAGGGGTATGTTGTGACCATAGTTCTCCTTACTTTGCTTTTTCAGAAAAGAGCAATTGTGAAAATACTGCACGTTATTCTGAAGGCGTGGGCAATTATTGTTTCGCTTGAACTCAGGTGAGATTCAGAAGCTAGATTGCTGTATTCAAAAGCTAGCTTTTACTAAAATACTGTGTTTAAACAGAAAGCCAGATGCTAGGGGAATTTTTCTAGCCAAGCAGTGAAGTTCCTGGTAAATTTAGGCACTTCCAAAGTTATGAAGCTGCTGAGTATGTTATCTGGATCAGAACTGTGTGTTTAAGTTCTTTCTAGTTCTGTATCTTCCTTACTTTTATTTGAAAATGCTAGTTTTCTGTTCCATCACAAATCAGTATCAAGATGGAGGCTCTTTGCACAATGTGTGAAATGTGAAAAAGAGTATGAAACATTAGATTTAGTTATTATTTTAGAATACACTGAATAATATTCTTTGGAAAAAAATATTGCGAGGTATTTAGCATATGCATACTCTCTGAAGATACTCTGAAGATTACTAAGTACTTAAGCAAGTGATTTTATTAAGGGTTTTTGAGAAGTAAATGAAAGGACAAGAAATATGAGAACCTTCCAAGATCTGCTATACCTATGACAATGCTCCCTGTTTTAGCTATAAAAATATAGAAACCTGGGTCTTTTAATGGTATTTTTTTTTTCTAAGCAGCTGGCTTTATGTGGCAATGTCATGCTTACAAGAAGCATTTTCTTCATCTTGTGCAATAGAATCAGTTTCTCCCATCTTGGCATTTTAGCCCATACTTCTTGCTGGCGGTTGGGGATACCGGTCCAATTTTCTGCTCTAACGTGAATTTCATTAATCTGGGGCACTCTTCTTCCAAGAATCTCTGTGGTACAAGCAGGCCTTTGAAGAGACTTGCTGTCACCTCACTGTTCATGAATCATACCTGGATGCCTAAAGATGAATTTATAGAAGAAACTTTCATCTGAGCTCCACTTGCAGAAATTACTGCTTGAGAGAGCAGTGAGCTCCATGTGAGGCATTAACACTTGCTAGCACATGAGTGCTGCTAAAGACTTTGGCCATCCAGGTTCTCGGGGATGCCTGTCTGTTCCTGCAGCAGCAAGAGTTTAAGACCTGACCCCCAAACCATGCCAGGAGCTGGGCCAGCATTAATGCAGTGTGAGGAGGCCCAGATCTCTAGCAAGCATAATATGAGGCAACCTTCCCTGCAAGCCCTGCCTTGTACAGTGCTGAGTAGGGTAGAGCTGGTAACTGAGAATAAGTTTTATACCTACATAGATTTTACCCACCTTCTGCTGAATCGTATGAATTGACCTTCCTTTGTATATATTGGCTCATCTGTGATGAACTGCAAGTTATGGAATTTATACATTAGAGTTTTTATCTAGACCATCATGTGCAATCCCCAATTGCCATCTGTTCTATGAACTTGATTAATTCTGTATACGTTTCATTTATATATCTGCTCCTAACTTGTCTGTGAGAAGTTCAGTTGAGGGGGGTTTTTTGTGTATTTTTTACATATACATTCTGTAGAGGGAAAAAAAAAGGAAAAAGGCATTAGTTTTGTCTTACAAATTACTGCCTAATTATTTAGTTGGATGTTCTAAAATTTGGGTTATAGAAAATAATGAGTAATGGCTCCTTGTTCTCCTGTATATAGACTTCTAACATACTCTCTCACAGAACCCTCCATGTACACAAACTGTTCCACGCATATGACATATGTGTTATGTACAGTATCATCCAGCCCATTAAAGGTGTCTTCTGTGATTGATTTTTTCATAAAAGCACAGTAGCTGGGTCTCTGATTAAGTCTTTGCATAGGAATAGAGATTTCCCCCCCATCTTGTTTGTGAAATTACTGACCAATGACCATGAATCAATATTATCACATACTATATATTTTCTTTTCTGCAGATGCAGCAGCATAAAGTGCAAGGACAAAGAAACTTGTGTCTACATTTAGATACATACAGAATGTTGTGTGGTGGGAAAAAATCTTATTTTGCTGCTGCCCTATGCGTTATTACTCTAACTTCAATGGTCACGCTTTCTTATCTTAGGTTACAGAGACTTTCTCACCTGCCAAAAATAATTCCAGAGGGTAGCAGATGTAGAGGGAAGATTACCAATAGCACAATAACGCCATTAAAAGATAACAGAACTTTTATTATATCCCCATACTTTGATGACAGAGAAAGCAAAGTCACTCGTGTGATTGGGATTGTTCACCATGAAGATGTAAAACAACTATACTGCTGGTTCTGCTGCCAGCCCAATGGAAAGATTTATGTATCAAAAGCAAAAATTGATGTTCACTCAGATAGATTTGGATTCCCTTATGGTGCAGCAGATATAGTTTGTTCGGAGCCCGAAAACTGCGATCCAACATATGTACTGATGCATCATTCTCCACGTGGAAATATTGACCAGCTGCCGAGGTTTGAAATTAAAAACCGCAAGGCTGGGACCTCTTCTGTCGACTTCACTGTCTGCATCTCTGCCATGTTTGGGAATTACAACAACGTCTTGCAGTTTATACAGAGTATGGAAATGTACAAGATTCTTGGGGTACAGAAAGTGGTCATCTACAAGAACAACTGCAGCCATCTGATGGAGAAAGTCTTGAAGTTTTATATGGAAGAAGGAATTGTAGAGATAATTCCCTGGCCAATAAACTCACACCTCAAGGTTTCTTCTAAATGGCATTTCATGCAAGATGGAACACACATTGGCTACTATGGACAAATCACAGCTCTAAATGACTGTATATACCGTAACATGCAGAGGAGCAAGTTTGTGGTTCTTACTGATGCAGACGAAATAATTCTTCCCCTTAAGCACCCAGACTGGAAAACAATGATGAGCAGTCTTCAGGAGCAAAACCCAGGGACTGGCGTTTTCCTCTTTGAGAACCATATCTTCCCAGAAACAGTATCTACTCACATCTTCAACATTTCATCCTGGAATGCTGTGCCAGGCGTTAACATATTACAGCATGTTCACAGAGAGCCTGACAGGAAAGATGTAATCAATCCCAGGAAAATGATAATTGATCCACGAAAGGTGATTCAGACTTCAGTCCACTCTGTCCTGCATGCTTATGGGAACAGTGTGAATGTTCCCATGGATGTTGCCCTCATTTATCACTGTCGGGTGCCCCTTCAAGGAAACCTTCCCAGAGAATCCCTCATTAGGGATACAACACTGTGGAGATACAACTCATCATTAATTGCGAATGTGAACGAGGTGCTGTATCAAACTGTTCTGTAAGCTCAAAAGTGAAACCTCGCTTATAAGGAGGGAAGGTGGAAGATATCATTTAAATGCTAAGCTAAAAATCACTTCCGCATGAAGTTTACATCTTACAGAGGTTTAGGAGAACAGCCCTTTCATGTACTGTACAATGGTAAATGCATCTGATTTGTGAACTGAGACATAACACCTTATTAAGAGTCCACAGTGACCAAGTGCTGGTTAAGAATTCAGTTCCTCAAGTACAGACTCTACTGCAACTTTGTAAGATGTGTGGTGAGGCGTGGTGAGGAGATAGCTCTTCTACATGCCTGTAACTATGAAAGCACATTAATCATGACCTAATAAGTGATCTTTCAGAAATCTGAAAGTTAATGTACCGATTTGCAGCTGTGTCTCATTTCCTTTTCCCATCTTCCTGTATGTTTTAGGTAGTTCAAAGAACCTGTAAACTATCTGAAGCAGGAGTTACTTGATTTTTGTTTATTTGTATCTCTGAAGTACTTGCTGGATAAAAAATACTGCTGTGCTTAATGGTGCTTATTAAAAGATGTCTTGGGACACCATCTCCCAGATGATGAGCTGCATTGGTGTTAACACTGTAGCCCATTATGATCACAGAAGTAGGATAAGAAAACATACCATCACTTCTAAGAACCATCACTTCTTAGAGCTACTTTTTCTTAGGAGAACCAGGAATTTGTAGTAGAGGCATGAGTCATTTAATGATACCAAGGATCAATGCAGATGGTAGTATTTCTTCTGGAAAATATAAAATGAGTTTGTTTTCAATTTAAAAATCAGTATTGCTCAACTGATTCAAATAATGCAAAATGCTATACACAGTTTTCACCCTGTGTACAAAAACCCAGAACTACAGTCATTAGTATTAAAGGTCAGATTACTTTATGCTTGCAGTTTGCATGTCAGAGTTTGGGTACAAAATTTGTAGGTACCAAGTGGAGTAAAAAGTAAACAAATACATTGCCAAAATAATTGAGAAAAACCTACCAGCTTCAATTGTAAAAAAATTAACCCCTTATATTGTTGGACATAGTGTTTGTAACTAAATACAGGTGTTGGAGTTTTGCTGATCCAAATGACTCTTCAGCTGGGTTTTTGAGACATGTAATTTTAAGAAGGGTGATTCCCTCGTTACCCACAGCTGTTCTGAATTACTGAAGTGCTAAGTGGTGAGTCATGGTGGAAAGCTTTAAAACAGAGGCAACGGATACAGATCAGTGTTGAAGAAGACGACTGCTGTAAACTGAAAAGGTGGCTATTTCCAGGTGGAAACATGGATGGATGGATGAATTAATGACTTATGATACATAATAGGTTGGGTTTTTTTTGTTCTGGGACCTTGAAGCCTTGTAACAAACTGTTTCTTCATTCATGAAAAGGGGATATCAGGTAGATTTTAATCCTTTATGTAATAGGTAAGTTGAATTATGTTGCTTCCTTATGTAGGTGTAAGGGTACAGAAGCTGCATCTTTTCCAACCTCTATTTAAAATAGTGCCAAGTAGTTACTAACTTCTGCAGAAGGGTCAGATGGAAAGAAAAGCAAGCAAAAAACATTTGGTCACTGTAGTTTCAGAATTTCAGTCATATATTTTCTGTTTGCTAAGCCCCCAAAGCTACCTGCTACTGATGAAGCAACAGCTAGGGGCAGCAATAGTCTAACACTTCGGTGAGTGACACAGAGAAGGGTGTGTATATGTATGTGAGAGCAGGTACGCTTTTTAAAATTTTACACCAGTGTCATGTATTGATTTGTTCACCTGTTTTGTGATGGCACATACTTATGCCCTTAAGGAGCTCTGTCATTAGTAGATTAATATCAGTAGCTCGCAAATGTCCAGGTGGAACTTTGACTTGGAAGTCTTCAAGAGACATTCTGTAAGTAACTGTGTGCTAATTGTGTTTATAATAATCATCAGCTGCAATGTAACATGCCAAAAACTTCATTTATAAAACTGAGAGAATGTAAGAGCAGTGTAGTGTGTATTGGATGCTTCTCATCATGCTTTTCTAGGACAATGCAGAAGAGTTTAGAATTCTTAATTTGTTTAAAATTTTCTGAAACTTGTGAAATACTTGTGGTGGAATCCCTTTCCAACTACCATTTCACAGCTTTTAACAAACTGTAGTATTTGCTTCACAGTGGCAGCTGCATCTCCCAAAGTCTCTATCAAGAAACTCTGGCAGTTGTATTAAGATCAAGCATCCCTGCTTCAGTAGTACTATCTTGCTTGGCAAGAGGTCCATTTACAGTTATAGATTCATGTAGTTTTGAAGGGGCATCTGGAAGTCTGGCTCCCTGCTCAAAGCAGGGTTAAGGTAGCATGGTTTCCTCAGGACTTTGTCTGGGTAAGCTGTTTCAGTCACTGTGGAGAAGAGCGCGTTTGAATTTCTCATCTTGCAATTTGTGACCATTGGCCCTTTTCTTGCTGCATGATGATGACTCTGACTCTGTGTTGTCTAGAACTTACTAGGTAGCTGGAGACCATAGCAGTGCCTTCCCACCCCATACCCACTACCACCTTCCTTTCCACCCACCCCGTTCTCTCTGGAAGGGTGAACTCAGCTCTCAGTTTCTCAGACATCTCGTGTGCCACCTCCCTGTCCCTCTCTGTGACACCTCTCACGGGACTTGTCCCACTGTGCCCATCTGTTTTGGACTGGGGAACGCAGCATTGGACTCAGATGTGGCCTTTGGTGCAGAATAGAGGTGAAGAATCCTTTCTCTTGAATTCCTTGCTGTGTATTTATTAGTACAGCTCAGTATACAGTGGGCCTTCTTTATCACAAGGGCATGGTACTGAATCCTGTACCATTTGCTGTGCAGCAGGTTTCCCAGGTCCTTTCCTGTAAAGCTGCTTTCTGTCTAGTTGGCTCCAGCCTGCCTGTTGTGTGGGGTGATTGTGTCTCAGGTGTAGGATGGTGCATTTGCTTTGGTTAAACTTCGTAAGATTTCTGTCAGCGCACTTGTCCATTTTGTTGAGGACCCTCAGAATAGCATTCCCTGTTCTCTTGCATATTGTCTGCTTCCCCTTCCCATTGTTTTCCTTCCCCTCCAAATCAGCTGAGGGTGAACTCTGCATCATAAAGGTCATTAATAGTTATCTAATTCTAGCCCCTGAAAAACACTTCTATGATAGAACTGGTTATGTTTGATTTTGTATCATTGATGACCACTCTGAGCTTGACAGTCCAGCCCATTTTTCACTCATCTTGCAGTCCAAATAGTCACTCTATATTTCACTGATTTGGGTACAAGGACATTTCTGGCATGTTCCTGTCTAAACTTCTGTGAAATAATCTGTAAAAGCTAATGCAATGTTTTGTAGGTGGCCCATCATCACGTGGTTTCCTTTAGAGTAAGATGAGTTACTGCACACATCATGCACAGTATAGGTACTCCCACATTAAGAATGCTGAGACCTGGGTTTCAAGACAAGTTATTGAAAGCATTCTGTTTCCTGTAAGTTTTCTTCACTTTTGAGTGAGACAGCAAAAGCTCTAAGATACCATAATTTGTGCTGCAGTCAGTGTGGTTTAGGTGTGAATTTGGCTCCCAACTGATATAAGCTTTGACTACACACAAATTTTCAGAGTAAGTTTGTGTGAATAAAGGTAGAAAACTGACTACTTAAGACTCTTGCCTTGTATACAAGAAACACTGCTTAATTATGCAGGTCCTTCATGCAATTCCTACCACATCACTCAAATACTGACTCTTCCATATGAAAACATCTCTTCCATTGCATACATTTGGAAACCTTGGCCTCTGTTTGGTACTAAGTGTGAAATCAGGTCTCCTTGGATAGTGGTAAGAAAATAAAAAAAATCATACAACAGTAATGCTAGGCAGTTTTATCTTTTCAAGGACATGAGACAATCTTCATGAAAACTCATCTTTTCAAGCTATGTTTAAAAAAAAAAAATACATTAAGGGGAGATTTTATTGTAAGGGAGGCAGGGAAACCAACCTTAACGGATTCCAAAGCATGTGATGTCATAGATACAGCTTTTAAGTACATGTCAAATACCACAAAAATACATGGGTAGGTATTTGCTACTTAACTTGAGTACATTGGGTCTCCTATGATGATCAAAGCAAAAGACCTTTTTCTACTTCTATGCTTTTAGTCAAGACTTTTGATTTATCCTCTCCCCCCCCCCCCCCCCCCCCCCCCCAAGATGTGGCATTCTCACTGTTATTTGCCCCTGCTTTCCCAATCCAGGTGCAGCAACTGCTTTAACTGCATGGTTATATTAACTGCAAGTTTTGGAAAAAGTGAATGGCTGCTAGACCTCATTTAATGTAAGAGAGTGACTCTTGCTGTGGAGATTGACCATCATCTTCCTATTCATTATATTTCTACCTACCTGTGAACTAAGATCTTCAAACAAACTCTAGGAAATATGGACTATAAAATGCTGAGCAAACCATTCTGAGTTACCAGCAGCAAATATGATTAATACTGTTAAAGGTTCTCTAAGGTTAATTGTTATGGCAAGCTCTATCAGACAGATGAAAAGTTGGCTTGTTCTCACTGAGAAGAGTTCATACTGACATGTTCCCGAACTTAAATTATTATTGTTAGCATCTGATCCTAGTTAAAGGATTAATTTGATTCTTCTATTTCAAAGGCTAAGTATTTAAAGCTATTAGAAGGAAAAAACATTTTTAAGAGAATGGTACTGGTACTTGCTATCTTCTCATTTGAGTTAAGCAGCCATGCACTGTAACCAGTGTGTTTGCTGTTACATGTAAAAAAGCCTATGGTTCTAAAATAGTAGCTTCACCTTCTGTTTCAACAACCAAAAATAGGTCAGAAGTCAGGTCAAGCACTACTTCATTTCAGACTTGATGGTGGATTCGAGTGGTTTAAATGTTACAAGCTATGCTTCGGAGCCCAACTGGTATGCTTAAACATGAGTACAGACAAAATTTTGTGGTGAATACTGTTAGCATGCTGTATTGCATTATGTCCGAAACAACCCATTCCCAAATGCCCAAATAAAAGTAAATGATTGTGCATTGCATGATGATACCATTAGGTGTGCAACTTTGGTTCATGCAAAGTCTCATTTTATGGACACACTGCTGATAGTCCATATATTCCTGAAGATTCTGCATATGTGAGCTTTTCAGCCATGTTCTTTCCATAACACCAAATGGATACTATGGTCCGGCATACTGGTGGCAAAAACCAAGCCCATATCATTTTGGCCATTTAGTCCATTTAACCAAGAGATTTCACCAGCCAAAAAGCTCGAACCTCTCTTTGACTTTCTATACTCTGGTAGAGGCCAGCGGCTTATCAGTTTTTCTGTCCTCAAATCCATTATATATAGGTATCTGTTATCAAAGAGTAGAGCAAATATCTCTCCAAAGCCCAGCAAGGACACATTTGAGAAGTCAGGAGGTTTGATAACCCTAGAAGACAAGACAACATTGTTAGAAACTCTGACATGAGATAGTAGTGAACCTGCATTACTAAAACAAATCCTTATGTGTCTATATAGCAAATAAGTGTCTAAACTCATCATTCTGAAAGGATTTAGAAAGAACTGGATGCAAATTTTTCAAACTGAGCAACTGAACGCCTAACTGCAGTGAGGCCTGTGGTTTCAGTTCTGTCTTTGTGAATTCAAGACACACCCTTCTCAATGTAGCTAAAGGTTGGGGTTTGAAAGGGATTCTGCACAGCACAAGGAAAAATAAGTGTTTTTTCTAGATACACACAAAAGACCAAATGTACTTGTGTTTTGCACTAAATTTTCATAGGGATCTAATTTCTCAATATCTTTAAGAGGTAAGACCTCTTATTCTTTTGACCACTCTTTTACAAGCTGGAAATAGAACACAAGAAATACTTCCTTGTGATAAGAGAAGATAAATCATTCAAGACCGGTCCTTAACAGAATGCTATTTTACTGATGCTTAGTGTTAAGTCAAGAATTTTCATCCTGGGGAGAAAGAAAATTATTTGTTAATTCCCTTACCTTAATTAATAAACCTTGAAACAGAAACTGAAGGGAGTAAGTTTTCCACAGCTGACTGAGCATTTGATCAGAACATTACTTAAAGCACAGAACTGAGGCATAAAACTGTACGGAGATGAAAATCTGCTCTCAGCATTAAGAGAACATTTTTTTCTCTTGAAAGATAGGAGAGTAAGAGGTGAAATTACTCAGTTATTCTTACTGATAAGAAGCACTTCTTTTGAAGTAGATCTTCCTGTGGTAGTTAATCTACAAATATTTGGACTATTTCATTTAAGAGTCTGCTAACAGTTCTAAAATGCAACTTTTTTTCTTTAATAAGTTACAGTCTTTGATGCCACTATTTCTAACAGGTAAAGCTTTGTTCTTTTTATGGAAACAGAATGCCATCCTCTTCGATCCCTTACTGCAGTCTGATAGATTTCACTATCATTCCAGAGTGTTATCGAGAATGATGGATCAGTAGTGCTAGAAGGAAAAAAGTCGTCTTAATTTCTCATCGCATCAAAGGACCCCCAGAAATGGCCACCTGGTTCTCTGTAGAGTAGTCTCCATGGTGACATTAACTTCTAGTCACTACAGTTTTACATTCACAACTACAGCACTGCAGTCTGATTATGTCTATATTGAAACTCCACAGTTTACGGAATGAAAATATAAGCAGACTAGCCAGTGGCCAGAAACCAAAACAGCAATCATATGATTCATATTAACAGATGATAAATTAGAATTAAACCTGGCAATATACGTAAAGTAAGATGTTTACAAAATTTTTATCAAGATTCTTTTGGTCTGCATTTATTTGAAGAAGACTTAAACTGAAAAATTTACCTGAGAATATCATAGCTGGCAAAGTCCCACTGGTATAATCCTAGTGCTGAACTGCAAACAATGTATTTACCATCAAAGTGCAGTCTGGGCTGTAGGGAGATGCTGCGATCTTCAGAAACAGACAGCGTTTTTAAGCACTTGCAGTTTATTTCCCTTCCAATAGGCCAAATCTACAATTAAAACACAGTTTAAGATCATAAAACATTCACATTATAAACTATTGCACAAATAGAGCAAGCCTCGCAGTCCCTCTTTAAGCATAGCGGGTAAACGTGAGCATGGTTTTTGTCAGAAATATTTATCTCCTTTAGTAGGAACATCAATTCTGTAAGTGACTTTTCTTACAGTATTGTTGCAGTATATGTTGTTTCTAGCCTAAAAAAAAAAAAACCACAGTGAAAATGGGTGCTTTAAAGAATGGCAAAAAAAAAAATCAACCATCCAGCTGGACAGAAATGTAACAGCGTTTCAGTGATGACACACTTCCATAGCCACCAGCTATTTCCAGCACTCTCCAACCCAGAAGTCACCGGCAGGAACAGTACTTGCAGTTAAGTGCTTCGCTGTCAAGTTAGCACGTTAGGCATGCACTTGAAAGCACTTATATTTTACGTTACCATTCATGTAGATCTATCACTGACATCTAAACAGGAAGGAAGGCATTGTAAAGTTACCTCCCAGAGTTGCATGTCTTGTACGCAACTTTACAAGCAGGGAATATGGGATAAAATAAAATCTTAGATTACTTGCAAACTTCAAGCATTTTGTTTCCCTGGGTACCAAAATGATATATGTATGATATATGGTACATACCTTGATTTCATACTTATCTGCACTTAGAAGAATATAATCCCCAGGACTATGCATAAGAGATTTGACTTTGCACTTCTGCAAAACTACCTGTAATTGAAGGATGTAATGATTTATGTTGATGCTGTTAAATAACCAAACTTTTTTGCATTTTCATTTCATTGACATACTGCGCTCTTGTAAAAGGCAGTACAACTACTTTTAGCAACTGAAGGGGAACTACACTTTTCTTGTTTCTACTAGTGACAACATACTGTATTAACAAGTGAACATATGTACTTCACCTCTACAATCACCCCCTCTCCACCTTCCAAGTTCTGAAATATTCAGAAGAAAAATACTGTTTCTTGACTTCAGAACTCTTTTCACGCTCACATTTTGGTTATGCAGTTCGTTAGTTTTTCTACATAATTTTAAAAGTAGCTTTCTTTCAGAACCAGTTTTTATTCAGTCTTTGAATCAAACACTGATTCCTAATACTGTTCCAGCTGCTTTGGAATAGAAATATCTTCAATGGTCTGAAAGGTTTAATTATAGCTTCTTTAACTATTTTCTCTGCTGAAATGTTATTTTGTATTATTTCCTGATGTTCTTCAGATTCTACACCTAGAAGCAGGGTTAGGAAATAGAAATTTAGAACATGTGTTACAAATTTATTGAAAGTGTTTATCAAGATTAATTAAAAATCAATATTCCCACCTTAGTGACCCATTCTGTGTGTCCAGTAAGGGTATTCAGGCACGTTCCTGTTGATAAGGCCCATACTTTCACAGTGAAGTCCGCAGAGCCACTGACCAGAATATCAAGTTCATCATTGTAATCCACACTAAAAACTACAAGCAAAGGAGGTACTAAATAAGGAATACCAGTCTCTAGGCATGTGTTTTTCTGTCAGACACTAACTAGTAGCCCCTATATGAATTTAGTAGCCTCTAAATTCATATGCTACTATAGCTTTAACTGTTGTTCTTGAAGACTGTAAGTGAATTGTTGCTCTGGATCCCTAAGATAACACTGCAAAATTACTGATTTTTGTCCAAATTAAAGAGCATGAACATCCGTGGTTCCTTTATGGTTGGATTATGGCAAAGCGTAATTTAAGCTAGTTTCTATTGTAACAGTTCTAGGAAGTAAATTCCAGCAGGATTAGTACATTTGATATATCTCATTACCCACACGGGAACAGACCTACAGCTAGGTTGATGATATTTTACAGTAGAGGACAGAGAAATTAATTATGAGGAGAATGCAAATACAGATTTCCAGGTCCTGTTGCGCTCTTCGCTGTAAGCCCATCTCCAGCCTGGGGCTATAAAGAACTGCTATTGCCAGGGTTACCTAGGGTTTGCACCTTTTTGCTAGTCACAAAGGTACCAAATAACCATGGCATTTAGTAGTATTTCCAAGCAACTGCAAACACGACATGGCTAAGCTTTGGCAGTATTCAAGGACAGAAAGATCTCGATCTGTTCTGGATGCTTCCCACCCTGTCCCAAAAGGTGACTTGGGAGAGAGCCTGAAGGAAAAAAATCATGCAGAGAGCTAACTTAAATTATAATTTGTTTGATGATGATGTACGTTACTTGACTGACGAAATTACAAATTGAAAAGTTCAACATACCTGCACCAGTATGTCCTCTAAAATGCTGTGTCTTTGCCCCAGAGCTCCACTCCCAACAGGCTACTGTGTTATCAAAAGATCCTGTAACAAGCTTTTGTTCATCAAACTTCACTGCAGCACAAGTGTGTGTCTGGATACCATATATGCACTGACCTGTGCTTACATCCCACAGTTTTGCAGACAAGTCATCTGATCCTAGAATATAAAAGAACAGGGTAATTGGAAGCAACTAGTAAATAATATTTCCAGTCCTATACTTGTCTTCCATGTTCGTCTTAACCTTCTGTGATTCCATGAAAATACTGTATTTATGGTTGGAAGGAGCCTCTGGAGGTCAACTCTTCCAACCCCTCTACTCACGCAGGGCCACCTAGAGCCAGTTGCCCAGGACCATGACCAGATGGCTTTTGAATATGTCCAAGGATGGATGCTCCACAATCTGCCTGGGCAACCTGTGCTCAACCACTCTCACAGTAAAAAAGTGATTTAGAGGGAATCTCCTGTGTTTCAGTTTGTGTCCACCGCCTCTTGTCCCGTCACTGGGCACCACTGAAAAGAGCCTGGCTCCATCTTCTTTGCACCCTCGCTTCAGGTATTTATGTACATTAATAAGATCCTCCCTGAGCCCTCGCTGTCTTCTTTACAGTAATAAGTCCCACCTCTGTCAGCCTTTCTTCATATGAGAGATGCTCCAGTCCTGTCATCATCATGGCCCTTCTTTGGACTCACTAGCATGTCCACGTCTCTCTTGTACTGAGGAGCCCAGAACTGAACACAGTATTCCAAGTGTGGCCTCACCAGTGCCGAGTGGAGGGGAAGGAGCACCTCCCTCAACCTACTGGCAACACTCCTCCTGAAGCAGGCCAGGATACCATTAGCCTTCTTTGCAGCAAGGGCACGTTGGTGGCTCACGTTCAACTTGGTGTCCACCAGGACCCTCGGGTCCTTTTCTGCCAAGCTGCTTTTTAGCTGGGTGCCCCCCAGCATATACTGGTGCCATGTTGTTCCTCCTCAGGTACAGGGCTTTGCACTTCCCTTTGTAGGACTTTTTCTCATTAAATAGTACTTTCAAGCTTCTTGAATGGGGAATACACTGTAAATTTAAGTCTCAGCACTACAGCAAAGCCTATTGTCTTCGTGTTAATTAACCAGATGTCTGGCCTGCCAGTTTCCTCATACCCTTTTAGCACCTTCCATAGATTCCAGCACTGCCACTGACTGAGAGTGTCCACTGAAACAGACACATGGAAGTTTTACATGATACATCACGCCCAGGTTTGCAGAGCCACTGACTATACTGCAAGCTTTAGTTTGTTTCAGGTAGGAAAGGAGTCCACCAAATCTCAAAAGCCATCAGGTTAATACCAGGCCCCATAACCTGCCAGTTTCCCTTCTCGTCTCAAAGTTTTGTTTTGTTTTTTTTTTCTTTTAAGCTGCTAACAGTAACCCCAGACTGCTGGCTTTGGAGAGCAGAATAGAACCCTGGACCCTTACACCTGTTGTCTTTTCTGGTAGTTTCAGCACAAAAGCGTGCCACTTTCTAGAAAGTTTTGACAATGATGCTTCCTGTGTAGTTACATTCCCTGCTCAGTAGGGGAGTGAAAGACTGGCTAGAGTCTAGTTGTTGGTTTCTAGTAACCATGTTAACGTACCAACAAATATGGGAGTACTTAGCCAGTATTACCAACTTATTCTATAGCATTGTCATTTCAAGTGATTGAGAAATCCTTGGAATATCTTCTGACACCAGTTCACTGTAACTTTGTTACTATTCTTTCATACTTACTGTTTCGTATTTGTTCTGGCTGTATTTTTAAGTTCAAACTGAAATATTGAAGTCTGCACTCTTCAGGGAGGAAGCTGAAATTACCATTACAATGTGGAAAATAGTCTAGCATCATGGTTAAATCTAGTTTACGGGTCTTCATACAAGCACTTAAGAACTGAGAGGGCTTACAGACTGTATCAGAGAAATTGTCTTGTTTCAAGGAAGACGACAGACTTTTCTTGCCACACCTTGGGAGACTACAGTGATCACATAGCATAATCAATGTCCCTTTAACAGGAAGTTATCCTCTAGGAGGATAACTAACGCATCTGTACTTCTCACGGGTTTACTAATCTGAAGCATGGTACCTGCTCTTACTGTTTTTTTAACCAAAAAGGAAATTGGTCTCCTTGTTTTCCTATTAACGAGATTAATGAGTTTATTAGCATGACAGGTATTTGGAAACTGAAAAAAATGTAATTTTGAATCATCTTAAACTGCATTAGCACTATGAAAATAATCTGTCTGGTAAAGGAAAAGCAAATTGTCATATTGGGAAGGTGGGGGAGAGAAAACACAGAATTGTAAGACTCCAAGTTTTCTGTCCTTCCTACCTGTACACAGAAGTCCATCTTTATAGTAAAGTGCATATACTCTGGCACTGTGTCCAATTAAAGAGGATGTCTCAAAGGCTTCATGGTCCTTCAGTTGCTTCATCCTTAGAATAGCCTTCAGGTAAACCTGCTTCCAATGCAGAGGATCCTGAACAGAGTCATCTATTTGCCAACCCAAATTCTTGCATGCAGTCTGCCACACCTCTGTACAGGCACTTATAACCTTATTCCACTGCTTAGAGACGAGGCAACATGTGAGTAAGGTCTGAGGATCAAGCCATTTTAACAGATAAAAACTAAGTTCCAATGGAAGAAGTTTGAGGAAGTCTCTCTTGAGGAGAATCTCTAGATTATTGGAGAGGTGCCTGAGCTGGACTGCTCCACTCAAGCTAATCAGGTGATCCAGAGTTTCATTTTTCTGCAAGTCCGTCAGAGAAAGAAATGTAATAGAAATGTTATCAAGCCATGCTTCAAAGTCCTTTTTCTCCATAAGGTTATGGAAAAATTTACCTGTGATACATCAAAATACTGTATTAGTTCCGTTCAAAAAACAAAGTAAGCATCACATCTTTATCACTGGTACATTAGTATTCCAAATGGCATGTTAACACATAGACTGAAGTGACCAAACACATTTTAAAATAATCATTAGGTTAGGACTAAGCATTTGCATGCACTTTGAACTATCATCTGTCCCGCATCAGACTTAGTAGTGAATTGTATGGAGCTAGTGAATGTTAGCATTCATTATGAACGTTAACATCCTTCGTGTTCTAGGTTTAACACCTTCAAATTCTGAACCCAATAAGTCAGGGTTAGTTTAAGTTTTAAACCTATTATACCAAATAAACAGTGTCTTACAGTTTACTCATGGATTATACTCATAAAGGGAAGAAACCAAAGCATATAAGCAGAGCGATAAGCTAGTTACTGACAGAACTTATTCATACCTTTGTCCTGAACTATTTTAAAGACAAAGCAGGTAACTGTTGGGTTTGTGGGTTTTTTTTTTTTAAGAAGATAGTGATGTTTGAAAAATTGTGTTGAAGGATATGTTAGCCCTCTTTCTATTTGGCTCATGTAAAGACTGCCGATTGTGCTGGTCTAGTATAAGTTTTGACATGTTTGCACTGCTTTGACCTAAACACCTTTTTTTTTTTTTAATCTGTTGGGTTTTTTTTCCTATTTTCTCAGTTTATTTCCAATGAAAAGAATTAACTGTGAAATTGAAGGTTTGAAATACTACCTCCTGAACTAGGAGGACTTATGCAACCTGTATGCATTTATACTATCTTGCAGCATCTCAAATTCCTACAGTAATCTTGGACAAGTGCTTAGCAAGATAAAAGTCAGGCAAAGAGTTAAAAAGCCATAATCATTTATTTTTTCTGGAAAATCTTAATTCCATACATTAGACAACTGGCTGAATTTCATTCATAGAAGCTCCCAAACCCAAAGAATTGAGGGATCTGAGTGGGAGTCAATAACATATTTCTTTCTGTACAGACATTTTACCTTCACAGTGTAAAGATCTTAGAGTATATCTCTTAACATTGCACAGTAGTACAGAAGAGTACAGTTCTCACAATAAAAGGCTGCACATGGCATGTAATTGTTGATAAAAACACAAGAATGTACTGGCATCAAATGCACAGAAACAGCAGCTCCTATCAAGTCAAAGTTCATACAGTAACTTTTACTGCTGACAGCACTTACCAGCTCTCCTCAGCACATATGGCAGAGAATATATTTCCTATTTGAAAGGTATGTGTATTCTTTAAAACAAACAAAAATTTCTAACAGGCTCCCTATGAATAAAAAATGGGTGCGCTCTAAGGTGTTTGTTTTATTCAAGAGATTAAGCTAATACCGAAATCAAGGGCTGCCGTGAGGTTCCGAAGCCGGTGCTCAGAGCTACGCGCCCGAGGCCCTTTCCTACGTGTTCTCCAGCAAGCGCGAAACGCTCCCCCCGCCCGCTCCCATATACTACCTCCGCACGCAAAAGGCACGGCGAGACCTGGAGACTTTCTGCGCCGCTGTTGCTGACAGCTGCCGCGGCGCTCACCCGAGTCCCGTGGGCCGCGGCGCTCACCTCAGGTAGCGGCTAGGCGCGGAGCGTCCTTCGGCTGGCAGCGGCCGCGACTCGCGCGGCCCCCCAGAGCCCGACCCGGGCTGGGGCTTCCCTGCGGCCATCGCTCCCACAGCAGGACAGGCTCGCAGCAGCTCCGCGGCCTGCACCGCAACCTGCGGGTACCCGCGGCAGACGGTCACCCTCAGGCTGGACTAGGAGCCTCAGGCAGCCCGACGCGGAGGGGAGGGGAGGGGCGAGCCCCGCGCCGCGGCCCCTGCGCCGGGCGAACGGGCCGCGACTCGGAGGAAAGCTGCTTCCTAGACCCCGCTCCAATCCCTCTCAAGCAGCTTCCGGCGCACTCGTTGACGTCACCATTCCTCGCTGCCACGCTCTGGCCGTTTCCGTCCGGACTGGAGCTTGGGAGCGTCGCAGCAGGCTCCACGGCCGAGGGTCTGGCCCTGTCCGCAGTGCGGCCGAGCGGCTACTGCTGCCCGCACAGGCTGGACGGAGGCCGCGGCCTGGCGCGCGGCTCGTAGCTGCTGTGGAAAAGTGGCTGGGGCTGGCCGCGCTGAGGCGCTCCCCGCAGGCGGCCATGGCTGCAGAGGAGTCTCGCTACCTGCTGGGTTACCCCGCTTCGGACTCTTACCCGAGGTGAGCGTGAGAGGCGCGACCCGCCGCTGTGGCGGGTTCAGGGACAGCGCTGACCGCCCTGGAGCTCGGCCGCGACCGATAGCGGGGGGCGGCCGAGGTAAGCCCCGGGTCGAGCCCACTGCCAGGGCCCCGCGACTGTTACTGGCCCTAGGAAGGGGCCGGAAGCGGGAGGTGCGGGCGGCGTGATCCTTGTCGGCCTCTTCTGCCTCAGAGTGCAGAACAAGAAGCTGTACCTGGCCACGTTTGCGGCTGTCCTGGGACCGCTTAGCTTTGGCTTCGTGCTAGGCTATAGCTCACCCGTTATTCCAGAGCTGGGGAAAATCAACGATCCTAACTTAAGACTGGACAGCGATCAAGCTTCGTGGTTTGGGGTAAGTCTCTGTACGATGCATTACCATTATGTGATTTCACTTCAAAGTATAGTTCAAGATGCTGTTCGTCTGATAGGGTGTTACTCCTCTTAAGACTGAGGGTAAATGCAGATGTTAACAATGAAATCAATTTTTTTTCCTAAACTCTGTGATTGATTCAAATTTTTCTTGAGTAACAGTGCTGTTATGCTCTGATGACTCTATTAGCATATGTTAATAGATGCTTCTATTACGTGAACTTATTTTTGGTGCTAAAATGTCTTCTAACCATTCTCATGTTTCTCAGTTGGACCTGTTAAGGCACCACAGAAAATAAACTCTTTAATAAATCAGTGCAATTCATCAACGTGGGGACTATTTGCTTTTTGGATACAGGCTGGACTTCAAGTTAGTCAAGATAACAGATTCTTCAGGGCTTTAAAACAGTTTGAAATGCCTCTTTCTGAGTGGACAGCTGTAGACAGATTAAGAAACAGTTACTGCTTTTCTTCATTGAAAGAGCATTGTATGTAATATGAAAAATACTTGCTGTTCAGTTGTGGCAAGTAGTGCTTCTTGGCTGTTTTAATTAAGAAGTGAATGTTTATTTTGATTTTCAAAACACCTGCATACTCTTGCACATTTTTTTAGAAGCTGCTATTTACTTTTCAATATTTTGAAAGAAATTGCTGTCTGTTACTTACTTATTCATATATGTGTAATTTTTTTTTTTACTTGTTTTTTGAAGTCAGTAGTAACATTAGGAGCTGCTGCCGGAGGAATACTAGGAGGCTATCTTGTGGATAAAGTTGGGAGAAAGCTGAGTCTAATGCTGTGCTCAATACCATATGTTTTTGGATATATAGTTATTATATCTGCTCAGAATGTTTGGATGCTTTATTTTGGACGAATGCTGACAGGCTTAGCCAGTGGAATTACTTCACTTGTTGTTCCAGTAAGTATGGTGTTTTTCTGGGGGTAGGGGGTGGTGGTGTAGGTGTGGTTGCTTTTTTTTTGTTGGTTTGTGGGAGGTTTTTTTGTTTCTTTTCCCATAGCAGCATTATAGGTGCTTGGGTGAAGTAATTGAGTAACTTTAGCCAAGGCAGTTAGTGGATTTAGAAGAAACTGATTTTTATAGAATCATATTTTGCTTGGTTTTAATTGTGAAGAAACTAGAAATAAACCAAATTTTGTTTCTTTTTTATGTATACAGCTAAACTGTAGCTGTTGACTTGGGGTCAATATATTAAAAAAATTGTTGAAAAATTGAACTTGATCTCAAATATTGAATGAGGTCTGATGCTGTTTATATAGTCTGTGTTCAGATGAGCTGTCAGTTTTGAGCTTCATGGAGAATGAAATAATTTGCACTCTTTACACTGAATTAAAAATTTAAAACTTTCATTGCAGTTTTATATGTGGTGTGGGCTACACGTTCATGCAAAGACTGTTCCAAGCTCTAGACTGCTTTGCGATGATGTGTTTCTTTTTGAACATGGCTAACAAAAGCAGCTCTTACTAATGCAAGTTTATTTGCCTTTGGCATACTGATCCTCATCAACATTCTTCTGGCTTAGGTCCTCCCTTTTTTTCCCCAAGGTTTTTCATAATGCAAAGATACATTTCTGAGATGTCACTTTTCTATTCATTCCATTTTATTGAGGCTTTTTTAAAGAGGGGAGTTACTAGGAAATATATGTGTTTTTTCAGAAATTAATTACTTATCAAGTCCTTCATCCAAAATTGGATAGAAGTCATTATTTTTTTTCTCCCTGTGTTTTAGGTGTATATATCTGAAGTATCTCATCCTGAAGTGCGTGGTATGCTTGGCTCTTGTGTTCAGTTGATGGTGGTGACTGGCATACTGGGAGCCTATGTTGCAGGTATTTGGGTTAGGGTTCTAAGCTACAAAAAAGAATTAGTACATGTAATGAGAAATCTACACTAAAGAATTCAAAGTAGATGTTAATCTGTTTGTACAACTAATTGATGTTCATAGTCCTCTTTCTTGCCTTTTGGTTACCCAGGAATAACTCTAAAATGGCGCTGGCTGGCAGTGTTGTGTTCTTTTCCACCCTGCATAATGCTATTGTTCATGTCCTTCATGCCTGAAACACCAAGATTTCTACTGAATCAGAACAAACGCTCAGAAGCCATAGCTTCTTTGTGCTTTCTGCGAGGACCAGATGTGGACCATGAATGGGAATGTAGGCAGATTGAAGCTGGTGTTCAGGAAGAGGTGATGAGAATCTGATTTACTCTTAAATTAAAACCTTTTGTATGGAGATAACATCTGCAAGCATATAGTATAATGAAAAGGGTTTTACCAAAGCTTAGTTTATAGCCTTTTCTACAAACGGTGGTCCAAACCTGTTCCTTCATACAAATGATACTCAAGAAGCAAGTGAGATTCTTTGAATCTTTTTCCTCTACCTTTCAGCTGCAAATGCTGTCACCATTGGCTGCCATCAGTGTACACTAGTAGCAGTCTGGCTCATGATCTTGTTGATTATATGACAGCTATCTAGCTTTTTGCTTTATTTAGCAATTCCGTAGGATTGTTCAACACCTCTAACACTGATTTCCTATTGTTTGTATTGTATGAATGCATTTTTTCTTGCATCTCTAAAAGCATCATTTAGTCTCTTGAGAGATGAGATGTGTGCTTAAATAGGCAGCTCTAATCACTGAAGTTCGGTTTCTGCAAACTGTGGATTCATTCATGCAAAGTACTGTCAATTTCTGTCTCTAGAACCTGAGAAAATGGGAAAAAAGCTTTTCTAGAGTTCTCAAGGTACTTAAAATGTAAACATTTTTACTGCTAAGCTACTTAGTTTTGCTAAAAGGGAGATGGGAAACTTACTGAGTTTTAACAGATTGAAATGTTCTGAGGAGGTTTTTTGTTGGTGGTGGTTTTGTTCTTTGATTTAAAAGATAAAATTTTTCACGAGATCATTGCTTAATCTCTTCAACAGGCATTGAATCTCTCTGAGTTTAAGAACCCCTCAGTCTACAGGCCACTCCTTATTGGTGTGGCTTTAATGTTCTTCCAGCAAGTAACAGGCATAAATGCGGTTATGTTTTATGCAGAAACTATCTTTGAGGATGCGAACTTCAAGGTAAATGGGGTGTGTTTCCAAACTGACAAATGTCTACAATAGTTTCAGCTCAGTGAGTGCTACGGTTAAGACTGAAACACATAACAAACTGACTTGGTAATGTTCCTGCCTGTGTCATAAATAACTGGGCTTGGGTTTCAGTGGGCTTTTTGGGTTTCGATTCTAGATACCCTCTTGACTGTGTTACTCTGGCATACCTGAATGTTCTGAAATTTTGGGGGAGAATTACATTATGTTTTACTCATCTGAAACTTTGATACTGATAGAAATTCCTATTATAGCCATCTTCCTATATAATTTTTTTTATTAGAGTTGCAAATGCAGTATTTCAGAGAAGTGAAACTCTAGGAAGAAGTTGTGGCTTATTCTAAAGAGACCAGTATGTTGTGTTAATTGGTGATGTGTTTTGTTGGTTTTTTTTGGCTTTTTCCCCCCTCCCCTGTTGTCTCCCTCCATCATTTATTTCTGAGGCACAGGTTGTCTTCTTTCAGATTCAAGAAACAAATGCCTTTGTAATGCTTGCTAAGTGATCCTTTTACCAGCCTGAAAGAGCAAATTCTCTCTACCTCTTACTTTATTTCAGGACAGCAGAATGGCTTCTGTTGCAGTCGGTTCCATACAAGTATGTTTCACTGCTGTAGCTGCAATTACCATAGATAAAACTGGACGAAAAGTGCTGCTTTACCTATCTGGTAAAACATGCTACTGAGTTTTGTTCAGTAAGAAAAATGACTATATGTAGTACCAAAAAGTGCTTTACCCATTGGGGAAATTGAGTATTGCGATTCATGCATTTTTTAAGTGGTTTGCTTTGTATTTATAATTTGGTATTAACTATAGACTTAAACTTGTAAGAGGAAACTATCCTATTACATATACATTGTAAGTGGAACTCCTTGAAACTACATATGGCTGTCTTTTTGTCTTCTTACCAGGCCAGTTTTTATTTTGAAATAATAGTTGTGTCACTGAGACAGTTCTTACTGTTGTGATCATTCTTCTGCTTGGTAAGGTTCAGTGATGTCATGATACATTCTCGTACCCAAGTTGTCAACAAATGGCTATTTCAAAGTAATTTCTCCATGGCTGCTGCCAAGGCCACTATTTATTTCCAAGATCAGTATCTTTTAAGAAACATTTCTGTGAGGGCCAGGATATATTATATTTAGCTGACCAACTATGATCTGTCTCTCAGAAGAATACCCAAGTGGTAATCAGTGACACCTTGGTTATATTGTTTACTTTTCAGGGATAATCATGGCTCTCAGTACTGCATTGTTTGGGCTTTACTTTAAAATGGTCCTTCCAAATCGAAACAACTCATCAAATCCTGATGTATGGTTCACTCTAAATTCAGCATCCCCAGGAACAGAAAGCAGCATAGCCTGGCTTGCAGTAGTAAGCCTAGGGCTCTTTGTTGCTGGTAAGTGGAATGGGCTTCTAAGGAACCATTACAGAAAAGTCAAGCTTTCTGACGAATATGTTAATTTTATTCCATTTTGTCATATTATTGATGAATGGAAATGAGTTATGTTATATTTTTGTCATATTATATTTCAGTGTATAATGCAAAGTTGGGGACTGAGTGCTCACAACCCTGGTGATAAACTAGCCCCTTAGTTAAGCCAATACCCTGGAAAATTAATTTATATTGCCTTGTGCTAATAGTAAGTAGTAATTGCTCAAGTTAAACTGTTTTACAATTGTTAATGGAAAAAATAGTCTTTGTTAGTGTCTGAGCCACGCTAAATTCCATGAAGGTACAAGGCAGCAGCAGTTAGCAACAAGGTTAGAGACTTTGTGGCAAGAAGTTCTGCTTGCTAAGAATAATCTTGTAATTAATTTGCTGTAAAATGCACTGGTCTTCATCATGCTGTCTTCTTCCTTCAGGTAGAGGTGCTGCTTTACTGGAATTGTGCAGGCCCCTTACTTGACTAACTTGTGCATCATTCAGTCTTCCCTTTAATACATACTTAACTTGCATTTATTCTCTTCCGTTTGTAATTGCAGGTTTTGCCCTTGGCTGGGGTCCTGTTCCATGGCTAGTGATATCTGAAATCTTCCCACTTAAAGCTAGAGGCATATTGAGTGGTGCTTGTGTGTTAACAAACTGGATTATGGCCTTCTTGGTAACCAAAGAATTTCATGATTTTATAGTAAGTATCATAAATTACATTCTAAGTTTGTTTTCATAGGGAAATTTATTAAAGATGCTCCTGAGAGAGCTTTGAGCCACAGTCTTCTCTGGCAATACAGAACTGTAGTTGTTACAGTAGTGAGCTGTAATAATTTTTGTTGTTGTTGTTGTTTCCCCTCCCTCAGGCTTTCTTAACATCCTATGGCACGTTCTGGCTCTTCTCTGCCTTCTGTTGCCTCAATGTAATTTTTACAGCCTTTTATGTTCCTGAAACAAAAGGACAGACCCTGGAACAAATTGAGGCCTACTTCAGAAGATCTCAAGCTTAAGACTTTTTATATTGACATGAAACCTTCACGTCATGAACTGTGGTGTTACAGGTGAAACTAACTACATCACGTTGCAGACGTCTCAGTTACTAAACTTGCTCTCAAACTGTTTTAATGAATTTTGTAAAATATGAATTCTGTTTTTTTTAAAAAAATGGGATCTGCATACACTTTTACATACTCCCTGTAGTAAATTTCCCTTCTGCTAGTCTTGGACCTCTCTTTTTCTTTGATTCCTGTGTTCTGTTCACCTGGTACACACTGAGTATAATGGCCAAGTAGGAATGTTAAAGGTATTGGCCAGTATATTTTGTCTAAGAGGTAAATTAAGATCTAATTTTACAAATAAATTAAATTTCTTGCTCCACTTAGTCTTTCCCTTATGGCATATGTTACAGTGAAGAAATGAATGATGTAGCCTAGCTAATGTTAATTTCAGACTGCAGTACTTTAACTTGGTATTGCTTCTACAATTTCTGGGATGCCTGACCATGGAGTAAGTCTCGGTCTCAAAGGGAGACAAATGCTTGGCTTTCATGGGTGGTGGGGTTAAGCTGGCATTACTTTTTCCTATTGCTGTCATGTTGGCTAGAAATGGATTTAGGTCACAAGAAGGGCTGTGGCTCTTAGGAGACTGTATTTCAGCATTGGTTTTTTCAAACGGAATTACAAGGTCTTGGAGACAGGAAGAATATACTCTTAGCCAGAAAAGGAGAAAATGATGTTTAAGGGGTAAAGATCTACACCTGGAGCAGGTTTCTGAAAGTCTTAGAAGAAACCTAGAAACAAACCGATGTTGGATTATAGTTTTCATCAAAGATGAGTAATGCTTAAGACACAAACCCCAGTCTCACAGGTGTGATACAGCGCTTGAATGAATGACATCTCTGAAACAACATTTCTAGAGAACTCAAATGGAAACAGTAATCTAGAGCTGTCTGCAATAGTGTACATTACCTCCTGTCTTTTTAACTTTTTGTCTGATGAACCAAAATTGTAAAAGCCATTAGTTCTGCATGTGAGGTCAGGTTTATGGTTTATTACATATGAAGGAATAAATCATCTGTTAATCCTTCACAAAGGTAATAAATGGCATTTAAAAACAGTTCCAGCTGTGATAGGACTGTTTCTATTTGGATGTCACATCTAAAAGACAAACCATACGTACTGTCACGTGACATTAAAACAATAATACATCAGCATTTAAGACAAGTGATAGAGTTTCTGATCACAAACGTAGTAACAGTCTCAACAATATGCAATTATTAAATTACAGAGCCATCTGCTAACATTCAAAGACTTAGTTAAAACTGACATTCCAGGCTGATATAACACTTTTTGCATAAACCTTTAGAGGAGACATAATATTTTCAATTCAACCAGATAAATACCTGCTAGAGCTATAAATAAATATGCAGAAAATAATATCTTAAATTTTCTCTTCAAATCATCTGCTAATACCATGATCTACAGTGGCAAACAGGAGTCAGTCAGTTGCAGGGCAGCAACAAAGTGAAGCAGCTAGGCAGTACATAGGCTGGTGAAGTTGCTGTGTTCAACTAGTATGAGTAAACATACTTTCTAATCTGCATGCGAGTACAGATGTTTGTTCCTGCTGACATAGGAGCTTTCCCATATTGCTGATATCAGGTTCTCAGGGTGTAATTTATTTCTCCACAAAATCAGGCTAAGTCTATCTGAGAAAATACTGCTTTAACAGAATTAGCAAGCACTGTGCATATGAACCATGACATCAAATCGTTAATAATGACAATAGCATGGTACTAATTTTCATACACAGAAGGCAACAAAAATAATTCTGAAATACCTTGTCATTAGCTGATGTGATTCCCACCCCCAGATTCCTTTACATTAGATTCCTATATATGGGACTTTTAATGCCTTAAAACTTGTGATAGAAATTACAAATATATACACATATATGTGTATACATACATATGTATTTATATTGGAAAAAAACAAATCCAAACCCCTAAGGATTATATATCTCAAATGCAGACTAAGCCAACAGCGCTGAGAAAGCTGTTGTATCTGCAAGCACAAGTTATAGACCCACACCTTCAGGAAAACATGCATGGGCTTGAATCCACGGCTTGGTCAACTATATGTAGAACAGCAGACAGTATCAGAAGCAGCAACCTTGACCATATGGAACTAACTGGTTACATAATAGTGTTTCACGTCACGTGGGTGCCATCTGCCCCCTGGTCTACTAAGAACTATTTAAATACTTATTTAGTTGACTGGCCTAGCACTAATAAATAAATAAATACTGTATTTTAATGAATCTATCAATCAATTACAGATGCTTGCCCATGTATAGAAATAGTCACATGAAGGCAGACAGCAAACCTGCTCTTCATTTTGGGTGCCACTTGCATCCTGTATGTTACGCATTGCAAAAACCAAAACCAAACACAAAAAAAAAAAAAAAAAAAACTCAAAACACCCCATCCCACCTCCCTCCCCAAACCCCAAGAAACCATTTAAAAAAAAAAAAAAGGGGCAAAAAAAAAAAAAAAAGCTCCCAAGTCATCTCTGAACCAGGAAAGGAGTGTACTCAGAAGAGGCCCTACTAGTTCCTTACAAACCTGGACACTGAACTTACCTATACATCCACTCAACCTAGAGCCTAGGTTTCTCACTACCATTAGTAGCACCTAGCCCTTTCAAATTGCACGTGGGTCTTTAGTTCCTAAAGCCCAAACTGTATAGACCTTGGGAAGGGCTCATCAAAGCCTCAGCCTTAAGAGGTGCATATGGTATGTGTGTGAAAGAATTAGCTCTTGTGTCTCAGGGCTCTTGAGACCTAGTCACACTTCAAAGCTGTGGTGCTGGTTTATATGCATGCTGTAATGCAAATGCAGGACAAAGATGATGAGTAGCTCAAAATACTGTATCCACATTTTGAACAGACTCAAAATGCAACGTGGCTGTGAACACCCTGACACTGAATGGAGGTGCATGGGTGTGGGTACTGGACTAAATGCTCTGCAGTGGTCCCTTCTAACCTCAACCTTTCCGTGATTCCACACATTATTACCCATGCTGGTGAGGGGGCACGAGTACGTTCTAAATTAACTGCCTTTATGGTCTAATGTGTGCACTAAAGTAAATGACATTCCTATAATTTAGTCGGACTAAGGCACAGTGCTGAAATGGTGACAATACCATTAACCAGAAGGGGTCAAAAGCCTCACCTCCTCCAACAAATCCAGTATGCTAGGCCAGAAAACATTTCTTGCAGAAACTTATCTAAGACTCCAGAATGGGCCTTCAGTTGAGCTTAGCTTGATAGCAAGTGTTCAAATTGGTAACAATGCTTTCTTCATGGAAAGAATTTCCTCCATCCACCTCTAGCAAGATTTTTCAGTATTCCTCTCCATTAAAACACCACTCATCTTACATAGCTGTAGATTCAAAGATTATCTTTTCTCTCATCCATGAGATAGTCAGCCAACACCAAGAATGTAGGCTAAAGCAGCTTTAACATTAGATGTGAAAGTAGGAAGGGTTGTGCTTAGGGTGGGCCTGGCTACAACTTGTGTCCAAGACTACTTTCTAAGTTTTAATGAGCAGGTGCATGCACATGCTGGAAATATAGAAGGGAAACACCAGAGCTCTAAGGCTGGAGTGAACAACAGTATAGCTGTCCATTCCAGTAGCCTTCCAACAAGCCTTGTCATCTGATACTAATCTGAAGTAGGACAGGTGCACAGATGTATAAAAACCTTACCCTTTACAAATGTTGGCTTTTGTTTTGATTTTAATTAGCAGTCTGAATGGCTAGAAGCTAGTTCAGAGGATGCCAACTCATCACACTAAGAGGCATATAACTCATGGCGCTCCAACAAGAATTCAGAGCCCACAGAAACCACATCCTTGTACAGAGGGTATTTGTCTGGTTGTGTCGGCAATTTCACATTATCATGTGATTGTCTTCTGATACAATAAATGTGATAAAGACCTTCAAAGAATTTGGTTCTTGTGGCTTGTGTCAAAAAAAATTGGAACATGATTATCCTGTTCTCTGCCTTCTACCTATACTCTGGGCTGCTCTCGTACAGTAAGTAGGTGGTAAACTATTCATATATGACCCTAAAGCCTCAGCTACCATCTCTAGGTGTCATATAAGCCAAACTAAGGTTGCCTGATCCCTCCCAACTGCTTTTGCTAGGTCTAATACTATCCCCACATCCCTGCAAGACACACTGATTAATTATAGAAGCAAAAACTGAAGAAATGGTAGCCTTGTTAAGGCACTTACTGTATACATTAGGTCATTTTTTTCCAGGGTTCAGATACTTCTGTCCTGTATGAGTAGTAGTCTGTTAGGTGGGGTAGTTCCCATTGTGACCTGCATAGCAGCTTGCACCTGACCCATTAAGTCAAGCTATAGCATACAATTCAGGTGGGACATGGTGGTGGGAGGCAATTGCTGGGCTTCTCTCTTCGAATTATATCAACATCCTATTCCAGATAACTATCATGAAGGTAGTCTGATCTGTGATTGTCTAGCTTAAGCAATCAAATTTAATCTGTACTCCTTACAGTCCTTTTGCTGTTTGTTAGTATTTGCTAGATGTCATCAATGCTGTGCTATAGGCAGCAGCCAAGCTTTCCTCATTCTTCTTGATCTTCCTAGTACTCCATCTCTAAAGCTTGTCTGTCAGGATACCTAAATATGTGTTTGTTCTTCAAAACAAGTTTTAAAGGCTCCATACATTGCTGTCGAACTGTGGTTTAATCGTGTTAAATCATGCTAGAATAGCATTGGTAAATATCTGCAATATATTTAAAATCTGATATCCTAACAGTGCAAATCAAAGTTTCCACTTAAAATTGTGTTTTAACTAAAGCCTCAGTTTTGCAACACACTGGTACGGTCTTCAAAAAACACACGCATAAGAGAAATTAAATACTACATTGAGATATCTGTTCATGGAAGAAGGTGGTGCTTTTGCTTTCTAAAATTATCTAAAAGCAAGCAGTGCTCCCTAAAGTGGATTTGGTAAGACCACAGAAGTGTTTACAACTTCCAGGAGAATAAGCACCACACGATACTTTCAGATTGATTTTTTTAAACCTTGGCTGCCCAGATAAATAGGACAGGGTAAATTAACACAATCTCTGGAAATAACATTCTCAAAAAGAATTACAAGCTCTTGCAAAGACTTTGAGCTTCCTTTTAGATGCTTATTAAGGTTCACCTCACATATCTATGGGTGCGAAAATACTAAATAGTAGCCACTGGTTAATACTGCTTCTGCTCCTAGATTAATTACTGTTGAAAATACTGCTTGTTTCCTTGATCAGCCACTCCACCTGAGAGTACGAAGTGATCCTTTCAGATAAGGCCTTGCGTATTTTCTAAGGTGGAGCAATTAAGCCATTATATACAATAAATTGGGCAAAAAATACTTTGCAAAAACAGTTTTACATTCAGACAGACTAACCAAAAGGCACACATCTTCAGATGGTCATACCTGGACAGAAAGTGAAATCATGACACAGGAATAGTATCACAAAATAAAATCAAGGATACAGAAGTATTTCTATATGTAGAACAAGAAATACTTGCTAATAAAGCTAATTTGAGCTTTATTAGCTTCATATATAAAAAGCCTGGAAGCATCACGCTTTCGTGAAAAAAAAACAAAAACAAAAAAACCCAAACAAAACAAAACCTTTCAAAATACTGTTTAAAATAGATTTTTGGCTTAGAAGGAAGGGTTAAAAAAATAATCAAGCTGTAAACATGAAACCCTGTCCTTTAACATAACAAAAGATTTAGCATGACTATTTCATCATAGAAAACTAGCTTCTTAGCAGTGAAATTTCAGTCTGGATCCTGTTAGAAAAACATGATTATCTAGAATAATGACTTACACTGTTGGTGGAAGAGCAGACAACAGCTAATGCTGATGCCTGCATAGGAATCTCTGTGTAGTCAGAAAGAAAATGGAGTTGGCTCTTTTTCCTGTTATGGGAAAATCTGTAGGTGCACTACAAAACCAGTTTTCCAGTAGATGGAGAAATGCAGTTAGAGTTTTTGTTGCTTTTGTTTCGGTATTTTTAATTCCAATTCTTAAGGAAAATTTTGAAATTTTGTTTTTTCTATAAAACGTCTTTCTGCTCAAGGATTCTTAACGCCAAAACAGTTTTCAAGTTTCTCTAAAAAATGTGCATGGACAGGCCAGAGCAAAGAAAGTAGCACTTCATATCTTACCTGATCTTTATAGAACATCCTGGATTCTTCAGTGAACATACCACAGCTGCATCATTTCAAGGACAGACTGCACGGTTTGGAAAGACCTTGCTTGCAAGCCTTTTTTTGTTGCTGTTGGTTGTTTTTTTAAGACTGAAAAACCAAAAGGAGTTATTTCTGTTATAAAATTCTTCTTCCCATGACATACGCTCTTGTAAAACAACACACGGTAGTAATGACGACGATTAACTTAGCTGAATGTCACTCGGGTACTTCAAATTACAAGGAAGCTTCAGAACAAGTAATACTTTTTATTTACTTCAGTTTCAGCCTAAATCTCTCATTCATTACCTACTGTTAGAATGCCACTAAAAGTAATAGTTCATGAACCAAGAAAAGAAAACATACCTATCTCAAAGATACAAGCATCACCAAATCAGGCTGAGCTAGCCAGAACAACATGGGTTCTATAAAGATTAATCACCAATATTTCCTGCCACATTTTACCACTAGCAGCAGTGTGTGTGACATTCCCATAAAGCTCACAGAGTTACAAGAAAGTGAAGTAAGAAAGAAAGGTTTAAGACTGTCTTCACTTCAAGTCAATGATGTCTTCATCATATAAAGAAATCAGCTGAAATGGACAGCTAGATGGTGAGCTCTTCTCCCCGTTTGCTAAAGTATTGGGTTCTGAACTAGTCGAAAGATCACATCCTTCAGAATAGCCTTCAAAAGAGCTTGAAATTATCCTGCGAAGATGAAGACAAAAGTTACTAATACAGATCAGGGCAAGTAGGATCAATGGCTATTTCTAGATTCAATCAAGTTATAAAGACAGAGACAGACCATTTAAATTGAGTTTCTCTCTTTTTTGCTCTACTGAAAATCATGAAAAGGTAATGTTAATAAAGACCACTGCCAAAATAATTTCCAAATAGTGAAATAAATCAAATATGGTTTTACATTGCAGCAGATTTTTTGGGGTTTTTTTGTTAATCTCAGTCTACTGTATCTTGGGTGAATTATGCAACTACTATACACATACATGGGTTGTGAAAACAAGAGAATGGCAGTGGGATCAGGTAAGCAGAACCAAACAGACAAATGCTAAAGTGCTTCTTCGTAAAATTTATTCTAGAAATAGCAACACAAGAGCGTACAAAGAAAACAGCAAGCGAGCCTGCATGACAGGCTTAAGTGCAGCAGGTCCCCACAAAATCCCATTTAGTCTTGCTTTGCTCATTAACATGTCTTTAGCAAAAATTACAATCGTTTCTGTACTTAAAGTATTTCAGATACTCTAGCATGAAATTCACATCGGTATGCAAAGGACTCAGTCAGCCCCATGCCATCTGAGATAAGCATGAACAATCAATTCTGAGATCATTTACAGTCTAACTTAGGTTCTTTTCTAGAGCCAGGATATTTACCTGTCACTACTGGTTGATCTTACTGCTCCCTGCTTGGGGTCTGACTGTCTTCGAGGAACCTTTTTTTGCTTCTGTGCACTTTCTGCCTTGGGTATAGGCTCATCCAAGAGGCCTCAATAAAGGAATAAAAGACTTAATACTCCAAACAGAAAATAAAGCATTCATGAAAATGTTAAGGTATCTGTTCCTGGTTTCCATTATTGACTAAATAGTTTCTACCTGGCTTAGAAAATGGTCACCTTATATGTGATCAGGCACTGGCTAGACTATTTGCAAATAATGTTTTCTTACAATTTAATTTGGTTTTTTATACTACTTACTTATGATTACCAGTTGCATGTTATAAATCTGACTGTGATGGTCCAAAGATTAGAAATTATATACTTGGCAATTGATATGTACACTGAAGAATGAGGAGAGTTTACCCAGCAATTCTTTACGTGTTCTGCTTGCAATTTCTTTAATTTCCATACGAGATAAGGATAGCGAGTGAGTAACTGGAAGAGAGGCAATGCCACTGGTTGTTGTAGTAGCGATGACCTTGGGAGCCAAAGGTGACTTTAAAGGTCGTTCAATGCTTCGCCCAACCAGATTACTGAGAGGAATTTTGTACAGGTTTTTGCATGGAACTTCACCTTAAACACAGAAGGAAAAAAAGAATGTTACGCTTTCACAATAGAATAAGTTCTTAATACGTCCAAATGAAAAGTTATACAGAAAAGTTATACTCATTCTGCTGGATGCTTTTTAATCCAAATAACAAAGACCTTTCTTGCCCCAGATATCTTTCAATATAAATAGGCTAGGAGGAAGAATAAAATCAAGTACATTGTGCAGACTTGCAATTTGACTTAGGAGTATAATGGTTTAGGCCCAGACGGTAACTAAATACCATGCAACTGCTCACCACACAAACCCAATACAGAGCGAAAAAGAAGACTGACTCTTGGTGATGTGATGAATTGGCAGTGGACCCAGGAAGTAAATTTACATGTCCTGAGGCTGATATTCTGACTGTTACACCATGACTCTGCACTCTGTGTAATATTCTCCATGTATATTAATGTGTTGCAAGTATATTGGAGCCTGCATTCGAAATTTTTGTTCCTCTTCTTAGGTCACATAAACGACTATGTGTTTTTCTAATTCCTATGGAAAAAACCCCAAATTACCATCAAATAGCACAGCCTTTTAAAAGCTGATATTGTGATTCTCCTTTCCCCGTCTGCCAGTAGTGCTGCAGCAGATTTAAGTGAGGAAGATAGACGTACATCTTACATTATCTAGTTGATGTTTCTGTGTTTCTCCATTATTGTTCACCTATAAACTGACTGTTCACAGATCATGTTACACTAAATTGACTCTTTTGAGGCTAGAATTTCTTACTTTCCATTCACAAAAAAACTTTAACCATTCAGTGATAGTTTAGCTTTTCTTAAATGAAAGGCATGGTGTATGAGAAATCTCAAGTATCCCCACAATTTTATACCTCTTTGTGCATTATTAGCCTTGGCCATATTGCCAAAGATTCATCAAGCTACTGAAGCTTAATTCCTCCCCTCCTACAGAAATGATTTCTTCAAAACAGTGTTATCATGCATTTAGAAGAGATACTATGGGGCAAAAGCTCAGTGAGGTGCTTCGTATCTGTAGCTACATAGAAAATATCTTTCAGACTCTCAGCTAGGTACTCAAAATATTTTACATGCTCAATTTCATCTTACTCAAGATAGCTGCACTGAGACGTGGTAGCCATTGGAATGAGTAAAGATTGTTACTCAAGCTGCCTGGAAACCATGTTACCTTCTAGAGAAGAAAGAAGACATTCTGGCATTTCATAAGCTGTCGGTGTTTGAGGGGAACCCCTTGAACTGATTTCCTTAGAGCTGCTGACAGATGATCCATTTACCGCAGCAGTAGCTTTAAAATAAATATCTGACTGAAATGACAAATAACTCATCATTAGTACAGTGAGACTTCCTTAACCATCTTTTGAGTAAGAGCTCAAATAACTGTCCACTATATTCTATTGCCACTATTGCTGTATTGCTGCTAAGTCAACTAGGGCTGGTCATGGACAGGTTATCCCACTGTAAGTGGAGGGAACATCTGCAATGCTGAGAATAAGCATTTGCGCCATAAATAGTTAAGTATCTCAGATCTGCATGAATAAAGGACAGTGCAATAAAGGACAGTGAGATAATTCTGATTCTCTTCGTACTTGATATAAACTAAGAGCACACAGATGAACAGTTAGCACAGATCAAGAGGCACATGTTTCAGTTTTGGTTTGTTTGGGTTTTGGCAGCAGCAACTTTTTATGTGAATTATATCCCAACATATCACATAAACATTCAAACATGATCTTCCTGTGTCTTACCCTTGATGCTACAAGTTGAAGCTGAGGCACAACTGCTGTGTGGACTAAGTTCCCATTCACCACTAATCGGATCTCAATGGAATCAGTAGTGAAGGCAAGGATATAAGGGAAAGCACAGACTGCAATAAAACAAAAATTATTTGGCAAGAAAAAATGGTTAATGTAACTGTTTCTTGGATGCTCTGTGTGAGAACTGTTCTTGAGTATCTGACCTATTCTGGCATCTCCCTTTCCTATGAAAAGGGTTGTCTGACATACTGATGGACATTGAGCTATATCAAGCCTGAAGAAAACTTCACTCTCAATGCCTGGCAGAATGTAGACTTGAATGGAAAATGAAAAACAGAAAAAAAGAAAGACAAAAAAGTTCAGCAAAGGAAGAACTTGGCACCAAGGCTCCATTTCAAAAAAGTATCATATGCAGAAACTTAGTTAAAGTGGCATTGTGAATGTAACATGCTTATTCCTAGCACACATACTGTAATTCCACTAACAGCCGAGTGCAAGCCTAAATGGTAATGAAAAAAGCAGCCATCTAGTAAAAAGAGATATGTTCTTACCAACAGCGTATGGAACTTGATTCCAGCTGAAGTGGAAGTCATAAGCTGATGGTTGGATCAGTGGAGAACCTCCATTGAAAGGATATACCTTTCTGTATTGGCAAACATCTGTAACAAAACAGAGAAAAAAAGAATCCATCACCTTGCACTGCAAGTGACAAACACCAACTTTATAGGCAGATTTTAAGGAAGTGTGTGCATTATATACATAAAAGTTCACGTAGAAGTCCTTCTGTATGTCAACAGACAAGAGAAATGAGCTTCCTCTGTTTGAAAGATCAAAATAAAAGACCTACATTTTACTAAGTTCTCATATTTCACAAAGTAAGTATTACTTTGTTTCAAGAGTTATCAGTTCCTTACCTTGTCTGTGGATAGAGGATTAGGCAAGAAAAACCCAGAATGCTGTGTCAGCAGAAGTGTACCTCCCTGCCCTTTAAGCAGCCATATGCTAGCACAGTTTCTGTTCTTTGAAGACTGTTATACACAGACTGTTATATTACAGACACTAAGATTTCATTAATGATAAAACTTGTGAACCTACTTCTTATCTGCTCTAAGTCCACTGATTCTGAAATTAAGTCTTTCTACAAGTCAGATGAATGCTGGCTTATACAGCTTCTTACTGGCAATGCAATCCTGAATTTTTAACTTGATAAATCTAGATAATGGAGAACTTCACCTTTTACTACCAACAGAATTTTCTTTAAACACATGCACTAGTGCTGATCAAACATCTACTGAATTTCAGGACTTGAGAAGTCACGTCAGCAAACAATAAGAAAGCTTAAAGATGAGATGCAATTGCCATTAACTTTTTTTCTTGACAAGCTCATATGAGTGTATTGGGGGCTCCAGGTATGCATCTGTGACCCTCTCAAATATGTGCTGCTTCCAGCTCTTTTCTATTTTTTAGGCAAAATTATATTTTTCCCCTGTAATTGATGCCCTTAGACTGAGTCAAAGTTTATATCCAGGAATGTATTACAGGTCTTTTTCTAAATACAAACTTCGGATGCTACCAAATCCTGTGTTTTCATATCTGTTCTATGATGATCATTTCAGAATTATAGAACTTTCTAAAGAACAGGTGTAGGTTTCCCTGTGACACTGACCTAGAAATAGGAATTCAAGTTGCTGCAAGCCTGTGCAGCACCTTTATTACAACTTTAAGATCAGCTACGTTTGTGAGCTTTGACTCAGCAATGGGTCTGTTAGAGGGGAACTGATTCCATGCAGAAAAATAGGTGGGAATTCGCTAGGCCCTGTCAGATAGCTTTTAGTTATGAAGCAGTGCTAACTGAACCAGAATCAGGTATGATCTGCCAAGCTACCAGAACCAATAAGGCCTCAAACCATAGAAAGATACAGTTTAGAGACACTTAAAACTTGCTCCATGGTACCAATCTGTTAGTGCCGAAACACAGGTGTTATTTGTCCTGTCTCCATCAATGTTCACTTTGGACAGGCAAATAGGACACAGCTTCTGTGACAGAGAAAGCTGTGCCTTGTCCTTCACCATTGCCTCAGAAAGGCTGCTTCACGCCAAGAGCTTCTATTTCCATGAGGATCAGAAGAAAAAGTACTTGTATACTGCAGAGAAGAGCATATGCTTGTTATATCCAAGGCCGTTTTTTATAAAAGGAGATTGAGAGAATTGCAATGAAACAATGCAACAGTGCCAAGAAATAGGCAGAAGAAAAAGCACAAAGACAGAATGGCACAGCACACTGAGGAAAAGGGGGTGGAATGCTAAATTGTTCACGTCTTGAAAACACCTAGCAAGCGTTTAACTACCTAAGAATCAACAAGATTGTTGAAGAAAAAAAGCACTTCTGTGAGCAAGGTGGTAATATCTATAAATATATAGATAGACATCTATATACCTGAAATTAAAACCTAACAGCTAGTATGTCTACATTCAGCATTCCTTGCAGTAAAATAATACTTCAATTTCTAGCCACTCTAATATGCATCATCATCATCATCATCATGGCTTGGCTTCGCGGACGAAGATTTGGGAAGGGCTTTGCCCACGCTTATTGCAAGCGTGCTGATGGCTGAAAAGGCCAATGCGGGATAGGCAAGACTGGTTGCAAAGAGCACACCGGAGGGTCTCCTTGGGTGGTATAGTCGAGGCACGGTTCTTTCTGCGCTGTCTTTTCTCCTCGAGCCTGATTCTACGCGTACTCTCAAAGGAGACAGCAGCGTTATGTATGGTATGCATTTAAAGTCAAAAGAACATATATTGAAAAACTTTGAATGAAACACTGAAATTTATTTTAAAATAGAGATCAGACTCCAGTGAAAAAGGAATTACATATGCAGATTTTAAAATAGAGATCAGACTCCAGTGAAAAAGGAATTACATATGCAGATTGAGGTATTATCATTTTTGGTCTTCCCTAGATACTTACAGTTATAACACAGCAGTAGACCAGCTTCACCGTCTTCATACACATCAATAGCTGCCACAAAATTAACCTGCAATAATAATGGGAAACTGTAATGACAGTCAGAGGATACTGAGGTTATTACAACGAGGTTTTGACTAACAAGCAATACAATCAGTTAGGGGAGTGCACAACTACAGATAAAAAATAAACAAGTTATTTTTCAAATGCAGCCTCTTTTGTAATTAATTTTCAGAATGCTCTCAGGATGGAAATCCATTTCTTTTGTATTCAGTTCTATCCAGTACTGAATATTCAATACCATACCCACAGTATAAAGCAGTAAAAATTTACATAAAGTATTTGGCAATATGAATTTTGGGGAAAGGAGTGATTTCAGGACTGCTGTGAATCAACATTATATGCTAAAAATACCAATTTTTTCCAAAAAGTGAAATCCAAAAATCCTTTGCACATCATGACTAGCAGAAAGATCAGATGCACCAATTACCGGTTCAAAACCACTAACACTTGCAGACGTCAATTAGGGATGTACTTCAGGATTACTGAATAGGTTGAATTTAGAAACTGAGAACCAATGCTGGATAAACCACTGTATTTTCTATGTAGCATAGATTTTCATATTTCAACTTTGTATTTGTCTTTTACAGTTAGATTAAAAAAAAAAACCCAGCCATAAAAAACAGGGTATCTGTTCAGGAAATGAGACCTTATTAGTGAAACACATAAGATCACATTAGACAAATGTTTTTTCCCAGATCACAGCATTTACTACCTGGGCAGGGAGAGGAATTGGAGACTGATTCCATGAATAGCAGTTCTTTGACCTTCCTTTGTACCATAAGCTAGATGTTCACCTCTTAATACGTAAAGAACTGTTAAACAGATCTGGAAGTTTCCATATCTATACCACGCACGTTATGATCCATCCTTTGTAATGACTGAAAGCCATTTCTGCTCTGTTACTCGTGGAAATAATTTGGTGTTCCATTTCAACATCACAAAAATCACTGGCTCAGCAAACATTGCCTGCTTTTCTTTTTTGTGTTCTCAAAGGAAAAAAGGATTCCTGGGGAGAAGAGGAACGGTGGGGATGTGGTGGTGTGTTTCTCCATCCCCATTCTTTACTTGTAGTTCCTCCTCATCCAGATTAACATGGATTTCCAGTGCTGTAGAGAAGCTTACACTATATTGCCTATGCTAATAGTACCAAACCTCTTCATCATCAGATCTGAATAAAAATACAGATGATTTAACCTATCAACAAGAACTATCAAATGAAAAGAGCAGTCCCTTATCTCTTTATGAGGAAAAGAGTCAGTTTAAAACAACAACAAAAGATGAACTATGCAGAATCTTCCTTTTTTTTTTCTGTCTAAATCTCTATGTTCACATCCACATTCAGAGACAATTAAAATTGTCTGATTTTCAGAGATGCTGAAGATTATTATCTTCCCAGCAGCAGAAAATACTGGTGCTCTTTTCTGAAAATAAAGACATTTACTTAAATCCCAACCCTATGTCCTAGTTAGAAAGATTCAGTTGATCGACTAGTTGACTGGGCAGCAGTTTCTTAAATAGAACTAAAAGCTACGTGTAAATATTTTAGCCTTAGAACATGCAAAGAGGCAAATCTGAATGAGTTACCAGTAGCAATCAACTGAAGTTACTTTGCTGCCATTTCTTAAACAATAAAACACTGGGATCCCAAAGAGCAAAAAGCAAACTACTGACTAAGAAAGGAGAAAAATGAATTTATGCTGACAGCGATATTCCAGAGCCTCAAACACAGGCTCTTTCCTAACATATCATACTTTATAACTACCTCTCTTGGGAGTGATTAGCACGTCTCCCAAAAGGCACAAATATCTCAGAGTGCCCTAAAGCAGAGGTTATAGAAGAGAAACGTAAGAGACATGAGGATCTCCATAAATTACACTCCCAGAAGGTCAGCACAGGATGCACAGAGTTTGCAAGAAGTTATGTTCAGTGTGGTTCTGCAAGAAAATAGTTTCAATGATGAAACCTTACCTTGTTTGTTTCAACATGATGGAATCTATAGGACTCCCCAGTACTCTCATTAACTAAATCAAACTGATGCCGATACGCTACACAGATCATATTGTCACTGTCTCCAGTAGGTCCATCCACCAGTGTCATAACCACTGGAGGGTCAGAAAGGCATATTTCCTATAAGAAAATAACAGAATTACTCTCTTTTTCAAAATCCTACTGTGGGTGCTGCAGGTATTCCAGGAATTTAAAGGGATGTGCTCTAAGCACAGAAACATAACAAAGAAAGAACAAGCAGAATCTGAAAGATTTCTTTGGCATATATATGATGGAACTCCATTATATGGCTTCTCACTTTTATTTGTCTGGAGGCTCAAGAATATAAAAATGCACGCTCTTTGTCTTCGCCCCCCACCAGCTGAGCGCTGCCCAGTCTGTTAAAGTAATCAGTGATTAGATTACACATACCCGGATGTACTGGAACTCCTCTACTGGAGATTCCGATGACGATAGCAGAGAGCTGCTGGTTAAACTGTTGTGCGGATTATATTTCTTTGTGACAAGAAGTAGTTTGTTCCGAATAGCCACAACAATCCTCAATTCACTGCCATGGTGAGTATTAATGGCATACAAATGACAGCCTAAGGAAACAATGCTTTAGACTGTAAGTGTTCGGAGTAGAGTCTGCTTTTTTTGTTCTATTTGTATGATGATTAGTACAATGGAGTTCTGATGCATGACTTAGCAACACAGAATTACAAAACTCCCAATAGGATAACATTAACTTCTAGAAGACGACAAGAGGCTATGACTCTCTTGAAATCTAGTTTTCCTCTTACTCCTTTTGCAAATAAAGACTAAATACACGGATTTTCACTATTCTGCAGGTTCCAGCTTTCCAAAGCAGCTTGCTTCTCAAGACCAGAAAATGTTTGCATCTACTAAAATAATTGGCAACACCCAAACTAACCTAGACACTACTATTTAATGGAGATTTGCCAGTGTTCCTCCACCTTAAAATGCCCTTTATTTCAGTCTCACATCCCTGCATAATTCTTCTCATACCCCTCAATCCTGAAAGCAACATATCTATTTTGTCTCTAGAGCTTTTCATCAGCAGTGGTTGCCAAGTAACATGGTATTTTTACAAAGTTCTAAAATGTCATACTCTATCAGACTTAGTTTCACATATAAGCTTAACGAAGTTTGAACTGACTTAGTTTTTTTAGAGAAAAAACTAAATGTCAACACCTACAACTGCCTTAAGGTAGATAACAAGCCCCTGGCAATTACAGGCATCATACCACAGTGGATGTTTTTAACACAGGGTAATAAAATCACCTTTTGTTCTCTCCAGTTTGTTTTCTCTGCAGTCGTATTTGCTTCTTATAATTTGCTTTGTTTCTATATCTTTTTGGACAGCACTGAGTCTGAAAACAAGGAGACGAGAGTCTTTCCCTGAAGGATAAAGACAGCCAGTTAAACAAGTTAAAAAAAAGATGCCAGTAGTTTGGAATTAATACTTCCAAAGATAAGCAGCACCTAACAAACAGAGCAAAGCATACTGCTTCTCCAGGGATGAGCTGCAGCATTATACAAGACTGCTTATGAACTGCGTTCAGTCTTTGTACCTGAGCTACTATTTCAGCTACATATTTTGCAAACAGTCTTGGTGAAGCAGAGAATTCTGAAACTCTAGAATTGTGTATGCATAGCAAAACTCAAGAACTTTTCCTGGCCAACCTGAACATCTGCATTCTTCAAATCAAGAAATGGTTGTGAACAGGCAGATGTATAGGGGAGCAAGTATTAGCGCCTAAATTAAGTGCTGTTGTATTTGGTTGTGCCGAACTTCAAAAGACCTTTTATGCTTCCATCAAAAATGCCATATTTACCTCTGTGAAGATGCTATGTGCGTGCAGCAAAGAATAACACATATAATAACTTATTTTCTGGGAAAGTATTTCATTATGAAGGCAGAACACTGACCATTGCCTTCACTGAAATTCATTTGATATGATTTTAAAAAGGAATTGGGGTTTAGATCTCCGTAGGCCATGAGATGTCCACCCCAGAGGTTGACAGTAAGCCTGCCTTTCAGCAGACATAAACCTTCACCTTTCCTTGCTGTTTAAAATAGTTCTGGCTCTTTTACCAGGGTGCATCACTCCTCTTTGACAATAGGAGTTCTTTTGCAGATGTTCCAAAGAACCCTACTGTAGGTGTTAGATTTATCTCTGGCTGTCTATAGAAGTGACTATCTGAGCTTTTTTAGGTTTTCTTAATCTCCTACAGGCTTGATTCTTCCAAGCAAAGCAGCTGTTCCTCATCCATCCTTACCCTCATGTTCCAGGCATTTCACAAAATTAAGCTGAAACCAAAAAAAAGGAGGAAAAACCAGATCCATTTCTTCTTGCCTTGCCTCTCATTACTAGGACAGCGTAGTGTAGATTTAGTGTAGATTTAACTGGGTCTGCGTCAGAAACAGAGGCCACTGCTACCAAAGCAATTTGTGCTACTGTCATTGATATCTGCTGTATTGGAGTCTTCTTTAACACCTTCTCTTAGAATGTTGACCTGAATAAGCTTTTGCTGATAATTAAGCTTAAAAAGTTAACCTTGTAGCATATTAACATTTTATCCCAAAAGCCCTCAAAGTCTTTGAACCCAGTTTATGAGCCCAGTATGAGCATGCTTTTGCTCATCTAACTCAAGATTTTTTCTAATTTTTGCTGCTGAGGTATAGTTTGAAAATGAAAGACAAGCATGATTTTTCTTCCATCCCAGATCTTAACTTTAATACGGTATGGAAATACAAAATAGGAGACCAGAATTCTAGCAAGTATGACAGAACTTTCTTCTAAATGCTTCAGAAAGCATCCATATCAATTGTTAAAAGTCTCTGCAATTTTTTACATAAGTAAGCTTTATCAGACTTCTGAAGTGTCATAAATTGGTGCCAGTAACACCTTGTTCTGCGACCTCAAAATGCCTGCTTACAACTCTCTCTTCAGGTTTAACCAAACAATACAATGTTTTGACAGTTAAATGTAATCATATTTTCTAGCAGCTTCACAAACAAAGCTTCAAATACAACTATCCTTTTCAGAGCTTCAGAAATGCCATTCACCCTCCAGGTGTCTCGAGACAAAACTGCAAATGGCTCTCAGGTAGTTTGAACCAATTGAATAAGTGCACATTTCATGGACATTTAATGCTTCCAAATGAGGCTAAAAAGGAAACATTATCAATGCAAACAATATTTAAGTTCTTTTCTACCAGAACATTCAAGGAAATACGTTCTATAGCACTAGCATGTGGTGACAGTTAAGAGAATAAATACCAATAAAACACATTCGGTAAAACAGAGACAGCGTAAGTAATTTCCCGTGCATTTTTGTACAATAAACATATTGAATAAACATATAATTCAGTCAAGGTGATTTCCAAAGATTGTTGAGTTCCAGCACTGGCTGAAGAGAGACCATATGTCCAGTTTCAGGCTTGCTTTGAAGGAAGCATGAATGAGCATTTAGGGATTCCCCCTCACGCAGCCTTTTAGAAAATAACAGCCATTGTGTATGTGCTCCCTTATTCAAAATGAAACATCTAATATACTTGCCACAGAGACACAACTGCCCCATAAGACATACACACCCAGCACTAGCAACGTTCATATGAGAATCAAAGAACAGACACCTCCCCTACCTTTATCTGTTCGGGCAATCAAAAGATCCAGAACTTCCAATACATGCATCTGCTTTATTTGGAGAGTTTTATCAAATACCTGCACTGACTGCTGACCATCTAAAAGAAGAAACACACATATTTATTCAAAATCCTGCTACAATTTGCTAGTCACCAGTTTTGACCTATTTTTTTCTTGTAATAAAAGCCTCATTTTGTGTCTTAGAAAAATGAAACAACCTGCTACGTATGCCACAGCATCGTAGCCAATACTTTCTCATCAGAAAGTTTTATCATTGTTATGGATCAGATTATGCACCTTAAGCCTAAAAAGGACCCTCCTTTGGAAAGTTTGAGAATTGCCACCAAGAATTAACTTCATTCCCTCAGTCCCTCTGACTTTATGTAGCACACAGAAGATAAGGGGTCAAACTAGCAATATCATTGCTATGGAAGAAGCAAGCTTTCATTGTCACATAAGCCTTTGGCTTCATGCTCACTATTATCAAGGGCTAAGAAATCCAGACAAGTCATTTAAACACTCCTTGAGTTTGGATGTGACTTTATAAATCTTTTCAGATGGTCAAGAAAACAGTATCTGAAATAACAAAACATTCAGAAATCTGCATTAACATTGGCTCCACTATATGGCTTGATTCTGGTGCAAAGAAAAGTTGTGCAAGTAGGTTATATAAATGTAATAAAATTCACTTGGATTGGTATCTACCCTTTAGGTGAAGACTTACCAACACCTAAACAGAGCTTACGAACATACATTTTCAAGAAAATGGTCAGATACATAAAAATTGTCACAAAAACACTGGATCATTTACTAACCATCTATTAACAAGATGCCAGCATCTGTAGAAACCAGCAAGGACTGCCCCCACGAATCTGCACAGATGACCTCGTGAGGAAAATTACTGCAGAAAGATTGAGACTCCCAAGGCTATGAAATAACATAAGGGGTATATATTTAAGTACATCAAGAAATACAGATCATACAGACACAGAATGTGATGGACAACGGCAAGTAATAACATGCAAATGCTTTTGGCAGGATACATTTCCAAACAGTCTATATTTTAATTTGAAATGTCAAAATTTAGTCAATTTTCTTGTAGAGAAAACACTCTCCTTATTAATTGGGTTTGGAGACTAGTAAGTGTAAGACACATTTCTGAAACGCTGGAATTAAAACACATGCAGCTGATGCTCAGTGCAATCCTGGAAATACTCAGTATGTATTTTACTTTAAAAAAACCCCTATGGACTTAAAATGTACGTACCACCATGCATATGCCATTTGCACACGATAGAGTTAAAATTGCCTTTCAGCTAAATTGTTCTTTTACCTTGTGTTCTCTATACTTACGTCCCAGAATCTGGCCCTCCTCCCCCAATATTAGCTGAAGCCTCTGAAATTCTAGAAGCACTTCTGAAGCTTCCTTTTATAAGATGCATGCAGGTGAGTGTGGTTTGCATCTTTCAGTCCCTAATGCCCTTAAACATAGTCTGGTACTACAGGAAATAAAAACACTACTGAATTTTTTTTAAAACTTGAGCAGAAGTTAAAATAAAAGATGACTGCATATGGAAAATGGTATTTTCATAAAATAATCACAGACATATAAATATCCACACTGGCTTTAACTTGTGAAGTGCTTGGGCTGCCAGGTTCACCCTTTATTAATATGATATTGACTGCAGAATCACGTTGACACTATACCATTACAAAAGTACACGAACAACATGCAGAACAAATATGTCATGCCATTCTTGATAGCATTTCATTTTTTCATCACTGTCCTCGGACAGATGGGTTCACTCACCTCCTTTTTACAAAAGCTTGTAGTTGCCAAGTTAGCTGCAGCATCCCCTTTCACAGTGGTTTTCAATTTCAATGCCTAATACAAACAGATTTTTTTTTTTTAATTGAGTTTTTGTCAGCAATACCTAAGCTAAAGGCTATAAAGAAAGACAGTTTAGGACTACAAAGTAGCTCCACTTTGGAATTCCTATCACATTTTAAGTAATTAGGAAAGAAGCAGAATTCTGCATATTCCAAACAAAGTCTTCATTAATCACTAGAGGGCTGCTAGATATCTACTCAGCCAAAACATATGTTGGTTGGGGTTTTTTTTGTTTTGCTTGTTTAAATGGAAACTCAAAATCAGAAAAGTAGTGTCAAACATAACAGCAGAGAAACACCTCCACCTCAAATCATATAAGCTAGTCATTCTCACAATTCATTCTATAAAGCAGCTGGATAGATGATCCTTTTATCAATTATACAAGCTGGCCTTTCACTTGTAAAACTTTGTAACAAACCACTAAGTCCAACTATATATACACATTGCTAGTGTCATGAATTCTTCAACTAGAAGTGAGTAGAACCCTTGATTCTGCATGGGTTAAGAACTTACACTGTTATAAACATAGTTTCAGGGAGATACACAGTAAGTCTGTTTAAGGTATCCTAAATACCTTCATTGCTAACCTTTACAGCACTGTTCCTATGAAGTGATGACACATGGAATTGTTACAGCATTCTCTAATGCAAAGTTTAGAAAGTACCTAAACCAACTTTACTGCCCTAAAGTTTGCCTAACATCACACATGGACTCTGTGATTGGCAGTAATCAGCTGCATGCACTATTTGCATATCTGCGTTAAGCATGGCTGTCAGCTTACAGAGACACACAAAATACTTCATTGCATTAACATTTTAATTTCATTCCGTAGTCAGTAGAGATCACCTTGACAATAAATAAATTGAGCAGGTCATCAGTGAGTTTTGTTTACCTTTCAAAAAACTCAACTGACTATAACTAAAGGAGAGATACAGTCATAGAGTTTGGCACGAATGATTAAGAGCTACTTGGAAGACATATTGGAAAGTGTTCAAGCCTACAGTTTGTAACTTAGAGGAAAGTTGTTTTAGGGAAGGGAAAGATTTAAATGTGAAAAGAACCTCAAAGAAAAACACAAACAGTTACCTCTGAATTATTAACCCCGAACTCAGGTTTCCCTTTGATGAAGGCCATGCTTGGGATGGAAGAAATGGGTCTCAACTAGATTTGTTGAGTATCTATCAGCATTTAATTTGAGGGAGGTGGAGGGGATCAAGCTCATAGGTTTCTATACTTTCAATAACCATGGGGATTTTTTTAACTTCTGTAATTAGTAAACTTGGCGAATAAATAATTGGGTTTTTGTTGGTGGTGGGTTTTTTTGTGTGTGTGTGTGTGTGGGGTGTTGTTTGTTTTTTTTTTACAGCTGCCTACAGTGACTGGCTATTTAGAGGTGGTAGGGGAAGCGGTGGGCAAAGTACACCCTTCCTGAGATTATTTTATTTTGCACCAGCTCTCAACCGCCTGGCTCCATTCTCTACCTTTAACTGTATCTGGAACTTCTTAGACTCTTCCACTCTTTATCTTACTAACTCAGATTAAAAAAAAAAAAGGGAGGGAATGGAGGATGCTTGGAGTTTGTGGTTGGTGTGGGTTTTTTGTTTGTTTAATTTTTTTCTGTTTTGTTTTCCTGCTCTGTTAACTCCTGATGAGTTAGATCAGCTCAGAAAAGAGGTATTCTTAAGATAAGCAGAAGAGTCATGTCACCAGTCCAGGATCAAGAATAGACAAGCAGGAAGTGACAGGTGAACTCATGAGCATAGATACTCTTTTTTTCTGCTGATGAACTGTCAGATCAAACCAGACCACCTAAATCATCAGTAAGTTTTACTCCTCACTGAATCAAAACGTGAGTAAGCCCACAAAAGATTGGAGACAGCATCTGGTATGTTCAAAGATGTGTCGCAATCTCTGATTTAGCAGAAATTTCTGGGCTAAAGTAGGGCAAATAATTTCTAGAAATTCAATCTTAATAAAACATAGAGGAAATCCATGAGAGATTATGTTTCTCCAGAGCACAGAAAAAGACAGAACACTCTTCTGCTTAGAGGCAGAAAGCATTGGCTGCACAAGGTAGGGAAAGATGGTTTAGGTTTGATCCTAAGGTGTGATTTTTCCAACCTTCCTTTAGCTTAGCTATTTTATAAATATTTGTAATTGTGATGTGTACATTGGGTATTACAGATAAAGACCTCTATTCATATTTTACCTTAACATAGCTTAAACTAATGCAGTACTACAAAATTATTTATGATCACAGAGAACTGCATTAAGTCCTGACATAATTCTGCAAGCTAATAAAATACTAACAAAAGAGGTGACACAGTCTTTGTAAACATAGGTGCATTCTTCTTAAATTGATCCTACCTGACCAAGTCGGACAAACTCTGCTTGCCGAGCTTCCTCTTTTTTCCGTGTTGATTTTGGGGACTCTGGTAACACATCACTGAAGGACCTTCTATTGAGCATGTTCTAAAACAGAAAATGTTTCATTTTCAAGCTGAACCAAAAGTTTTCATAATCTTTTAAGCTGAGTTAAATTAATGTGATTTAAATTTTCTCTTTTTTTTTTTATATTTTCCTGTAGTGATGAATCGAACTGTATACCTTCTCAGAGAACAGAAATACCAACTCTTCCAATCCTTGAGTGCTTTACTCTCCAACTTGTCATAGTGTATCACTGTCATGTTCTATACAATCATAACAAAGACCGTAGACACGAATATATGGATAAAAAAGTTTAAGCAGCTATATTTAGCTAAAAGAAATAAACAGTGGGGAAAAAAATAGCACCTAGCTAATTTTAGAAGTACTGAATGTCATTTTAGTTAGTTAAGAATCACCTTAAGTCTTCATCATCTAAAATTAATTTATCTCATTGTTACCCAAAGATAAAAATCATCCAAATTTATACATAATGGAACGAATAAGTGCGGTTTTCATGGTGACGAGACTAATACCTGTATTTTCAGAACCTAAAATTCCTATTCCCTTGCTCCAGGTAAGCTTATACAAAGTATGACATCATTATGCTTCTCCTCACACCCAGTTTAAACAAATTCATGAAGAGTCCTATCCTAAAAGGACTGTCTGTCAACTTTTATGTAACTGTAAAACAAGTTACATGACAATTGGTATTTAGCCTAGTGTATGTAATTCAGTGTTCATTAGGATTACTGTCTGTTAACATTCAATCTACAACAGAACATTCAATCTACTAGTGAGGAGGGCACATGTGAGGAATGCAGAGACTTCTGACTTAAATTTACCTTGTGTAGATCAGGCATCAGGTCTTGGTATAAAGAACGGATCAGCATGTCTAGAGTGCGCTGACGTTTCTGAGAAAAAGTTGGTGTTTCTAAGGTGGCTTTTTCCCCATTTATTACTAAAATATTATGGAAAAGAAGATAACATTACCTAAATGAACTCTGACAGCTTCCACTGACTCAAGTTTGCCTTTGTTCAAAAATAACTGTTTTCCCCTTAGTAATCTAGTTGCCTCCTTTTTGCATGTTTTTTAGTGAATAATGATCCGTTAAGTATAAAAGAATAAAAATCAGTAATAGAGGAATTTTGCAAGTCACCCCGATAATCTCCTAACTAATAAAAATGTAAAGACAAACTGCTAATCAAATTTAAATATGCTAAACCAATTTAAATATGTAAACCGAGTTATCAGTCAAGTTCCTGTTAGGTAAGCATCTAATTGTAATTATCGTGATTGCTTCTCAAAGCTTTCTTTCTCTATGATTTACAAGAGCAAGTAAGGGTCAATGAAAACTGGACCTGAATCATTACAGAATTAAAAAGTTCTTAAAGGTGCTGAAAGACATCTATACAGCATGCATTTAGAAAAGCTTATATTTTCAGGTTAGCAGCTCTGAAAACCTAACACCTTCCATTACTAAATATTGAACAGCATTATAAAATTCTTTCAGATCTCCAAGTCCTTTAAGGAAATGCAAAGCTAAATATGGATGTGCATTCTGCAAATGTAAAATTCAGTTTGTATCTAGTAGCCTGAGAAGCAAAATTCCATAGAAATTCAGGTTTTTGTTAATCTGACAGAAACAGTGATAAAATTGACATCCCACCTACGGTACAGATTTGAAAAAAGATTCTATCCACAACAGCAGCATACACAAGAAAATGTATTTATATTTTAAGCATATGAATCTCAATTTACTAAAGCACTTACTAAAAAAGCGTTTCTAGCCAAAGAAAAACTCACTTACATTTCACTAACACAAAATCCCTGAATTCCTGGTGATTTGTAAACACAGGTGGGGATGGGAGGGGAGGTCCAAAGAGAGGAACGCTTTCTTCTGAAAATATTTTCAGCCTATTTAGAGAACAAACCTTTATATTTAAAGTCACAATCAAAACTCACCATTTTTATAGACACTATTCAAAACAGAAGAAAGAACTGGAAACTGGTATCTGAGTACTTCTTAGGTAAGAACTCCCATAGTTCTAACAAAAAACATTCTCGTGGAATTATTCACTAAAGCAAAATTCTGCTTCCTTTACACAAACTAACACTGGGACACTGATTACAACAGAACTTTGAAGTTTTACTCATAGAACACTGCTTTTAGTGGCACTATCAAAATCCAGTCCTTTTCAAAAAAAATGTGAAAGAACAGTTCTTCGCCTACAAAATATGCTCTCCCTACAGATTTCCACCTTACCTATCCATTCACCACATGCATGAAATATTTGATTCTTTCTGAATAACAATAGCTTGCTACAGCTGAACCTGTATCTCGGGAATAGCAAGTTCATTTTCAATGATGAAGAAAAAGACAGAATGACTTCCATGACAGCTGGACCTGCTGAGTTGTTCTGATCCGTAAGGAATATGGCACAGCAGAATGAAAGGGAAGTACAAAAACTGTACATACAACACGCTCAGCAAGCCACAGCTTCTTTAAGGTAAGTAATCATTCCTTAAGGTAAGTAATCAATCAGCTTAGAAACTACACATACAATCTGAAATGCAGTATTACATTTGCATGAATACCGCTCATTCCAATACCAGTTTCACAGATTCAAGAAGCTACTTCAGAGATGACCTATATCTATCTTATTCCATCCTGGTAAAAAACAAACATTTAGCACTACACAGGATATGAAATGTTCCTTGGCTAGAGCAGAATAAGTTAAGACAGGGAAAAATGCAACAAAACCAAAACAACAGAATTCCTGAGTGACATAAAATATAAAGTAATTCTAAGCAGAAATTCATGCAGCTTATTCATAGTCAGCTTACATCGAGGTCCATATTGTTCTTCAATTTTGTAAGTTGATTTGGCTTCCTGGCATCATCACCATCATGGCTTGGCTTCGCGGACGAAGATTTGGGAAGGGCTTTGCCCACGCTTATTGCAAGCGCGCTGATGGCTGAAAAGGCCAATGCGGGATAGGCAAGACCGGTTGCAAAGAGCACACCGGAGGGTCTCCTTGGGTGGTATTGCCGTTTCGTCCCTTGCCTGTTGCTACAGGGCTTTGCAAACGTGAGTACACCCTTCAAGCCTGCGCGGTGGATTTTTTAGGTGAGGCGCAGCGTGCGCGAGACTGGCCCCACCCTTTACACCTGAGGTTCATCTGCCAGGGCCTAGCGAGCTTGGACGGTGACAGAGAAGTCCTCAGGTCGTAGGTTTGGTTAGAGTATCCTTCTCTTAGATGGATGGCCTTACAGGGCTAAACGAGCTCCATCTGCCCGCGTTTGGAGTTAGAGTTGTCCTTCTCCTAGGATGGTTGCCCGAAGGCTAGTGAGCCCATCCTGCCCGTGGACACACTTTGTCTGACCCTTCAGTTGAGACCTGTCTGGCTTGGGAGACCCTACCGGAGGCATATGCCACCACCAGCATAGCTCTCAACTTCACAAGGGCACGCAAGCTCTTTCCCCACGGCAAGGGGGTGCCCGTGAAAGAGCTTCCTGGCATACAGACAGGTGGACAATACAAAATGTTTTCTGTTATCTCTAAACCATCAGAAATTCAGTGTGAAGTTATTTGTTACAATCAGCACCTACCTGTAACTATCATTCTGCTTATTATATCTCACTAAGGCAAAAATATCTTCCACGCAGTTAAGGAAGTTAATCCAGTACTAATGAAGTCCATATGTATTTTAAAACTTTCTTTTTCCTGCAGCAGATTGCAGATTTAATAAAGGTAAAATACATTAATCAATGTAAATATATAAAATATTCTAGACTACATACATTTTATAAAGGAGTTCCCATACAAAATTTTCTTGTTTGATCAATAGTTTTAGTACCACTAATAAAGACTTCTTGCATTATATGAAGCATAAAACATGCTATGTAATTTTGTGTGAGTCTGATAGACTTGAGATTAAAAATTCTTTTAGTTGATAAAAAGCTTATACCGAAACTTCCACTGAAGAAAAGTTTCCAATGAAATACTTTAGCTAACAGAATTACAAGGAAATACCAAGGAGGATTTAAAGTACAAGTACACAAAAATGTATTGCCAGTCTTGATTCATAACTTTGGGCAAATCTGGGCAAAAAAACAGAGAAATCCTTCAGGTTGCCTTGCATGATATTTTTTTTATGGAATCAGTAAGAGACTCCTTACCTTGATAGACTTCCTTAATACCAGCTTTAAGTTTTTTGGTCCTTATAAACAGTGTCAAAGTAAGTATAAGTCTAAGTCTGAATAACTTCATTCATTCATGAATAACTTGGATTAGATGATCTCCAGAGCTCTCTTCCAATCCCTACCATTCTGTGATTGGCTGTATGGGTTTGTTCCAGATAGAATAAAGAGACCCTTGCCAATAACTGTCGTTAGCACTACTGGAGACTGCATAATAAAAAAGACTTATGATGGGATTCAATTTATTTTTTCAAAGTAAGCATCCAGTGCTATTTAAAATGCTTGAGAGTATATTGCCTAGCTTCCAGCTGCTGTTCCAAAAGAGGCACAGATTTCCTGTAGGCCCTGAGACATATTTGCCAGACCTGTACAGACATTTCAGATATATTTGGACATCCAAATTGGTGCTGGATGCCTTTATTTGAGTAACTCAATACTACCCCACAGATGACACACGGCGACCCTTACAGCAGCTATCATTGCTGTATAGGACAGCACAGGGGAGTATCCATATGCTAATTTTTCTCATTGTAGAAATAACAAAAATGAGGTGCTATAGTATGTAAGAAACTGAGAATGAAGTGCTAGTACAAATTCAATGGGCTTAGAGATTTACCACATCTGACACAGATCAGTGTCAACCCCCAGTTTTCTTGCAGATACCTTTATCCCTTGCTACTGTCAATTGAAAACATCAGGACGGTGATACAACTCCATCAACCAGCTGCAAATTACTTAAAATTACCTAAATGATAACACATGCTTATGGATTTAGGGCACGTCTGCCCCTCCAACTCATTATGACACTAAGAACAGTTGAACCTTAAAATGTTTGGCAAAAATCAAAAAGAGATGGGTGTATCAAATACATCATAACAAGTCCTCCTGACAGCAATAAGGGAAGAATTATTACTTTTTTACTAATGCTGAGACTCACGAGGAAGAGGAATATTGACTTTGTAAACATTTCTTATTGACAATATTTAGGTTCCTCTGATATCTAAAGAGTTTTTTTTTCTTTTAATTGCGGAATTCTCTTTGTTCTAGTCTCTTCTTCCATTTAGAGTAAAAGAGGTCAATATTAAAAGCTTAAATCTAAAAACTAAGCCTAGCCACGGACGAAACTAGCAATAAAGTTCTAGCAACAGTTAGTCAGTCTGAGAACTAGGTTTAGAAGTCGTAAGCTTTGCAATAATTTCTTAAAAAACTTGGCAACAGAGAGTGGATAGAAATAAGAGTTTTCTTCTTTCCATCCATTTTTCTTCATTCCATTCCATTTCATCTAGCCTAAGAGATGCCAGACTGGGATATATGGACCACTAGTGAGACCCCACTATAATCCCAAGCGATTGGCAGCTGGTTTTTGGAATCATATTATCTTCAAAATGCTTTCAACCAAAAATTTTAAAAACCTCAGGCTGCCAAAAATCTGGAGAATATGAGGTTTATGGTCTGAAAGATTGGAGAAACACTGATCTAAAATACATATATACCTAAAATAAGCAGCACCTAAACATTACAAGGCAATATTCGTAGTTAATGTCAAATTAATTCACATCACTAACAGAAATACTTTTATGAAGTTATAATTTATGAAAATGTATGAAAATTAATTTGTGATGTGATCCAAATAAATGCCTTTAATAAAAATATTATTTAAAAACCACATTCTTGCTTTGAATTTATCTTCTAAATGGTTCAATATAAAAATTGGCTTATGAGGCGGCCTTAGAGACTCCTAGTCAAGCAGTTGAAGGTAAAAAATGCAAGAATGCAACTGCCTTTCTAAAACAGTTTTCACTTCTATAAACAGCATGAAGAAAGTACTTAGGGTAGAATCAAAATCAATATTGATCTGTAAAAAAAAAAATCACTAGAAATATGTAAGGAAAAAGATACGTGTAAAATGAGAGCGAATCATGGATGGCTTGAATGCTGGAGAAGACTCTTCGCCTTCCTGATACACGATAGTGACAATGTCATTTCCAATGTGTCGCTTCCTTTCTACCTGGAAAAAGAAAAAAAAAAAGGAAACAAGGAAACAAGGAAAAAAGGAAAAAAGAACCCACAGACACAATGACTTAAAAGACATACATGAATACCTTAACAATTCTGTGAGAGAATGGTAAAACAGTATTCCTAAACTCCAAACAGAAAAATTATCTTTTATGAATGAAGCCAATATAAAATTATTACTTAACTATAAGCAAGTAAACTTAGCAATACCATGGTGCACACACAAGGCAGCTACTAAAACAGCAGGTATTGCATATTTTTAGGCTAGCAAAGCACTCACAATTTCTGTAATTAATATTCACAAATGGGGCATAGAACACCTAAGCATTCCAAAAGGCAAATCAACCACTTGACATAAAAGGCAAAAAAACCCTGATGCTGAGTTATTCCTTAAAAACAATAAATGACCTCATTAGCCTCCGGTTTCTGCTTTTCCAAGACAAAAGCATAAGAAAACTGACATGGAAATGTAATTATATCATCTAATTATATTATTATTAAAATACATAACGCATAATTATTGCTTAAATAATAGCAAAACAAGTAATTTGTGAGAAATTTGAGGTAAATCTTTATGGATATGTGATGCATAGATAAATGCATGTGCTTATAAAGTATTTTTTTCATAATATAATACATACAGTAAGGTTCAAGCAATGGATGACACCATATTTGAACAAGTACCCAAGAACCCACCTAGTCAATTTATGAGAGGGCAACAGCAGTGCTTTAGAGCAAATGCATGGATCTTGCCATTATCATGCTCACAAGGGGAATTTCTTTCAAGCTACATAAACTGCTACCTGAGTTGTGTGTTACGTATGTGGGTATTCTGATAGTTCACAGACAAGTCTAATTTCCAGCCTTCCTAAATTATTTGAGGTAATTATAATTGCAGCAGTGAAGCTCTACAAGTTATTCTGAATAACAGAATACTCAATCACTTCTCAGTCAATCAATTTTGACCTTCTTTGCAAATGTCTCTCGTACCTTAGAGATGATATGATGCATTATGTTCTAACAAACATCAAGAAATTTTCAGCATTTGGTACAATATTGAGGAAAAAATATAGCAAAAGTCTTAAGACTTACATTTCTAAAATATTAACAGGCAAGAAATCCCTTATTTTCTCCTAAAATTTTGGGGTTTGTGATTTAATAAATAAATAAATTAGTTTTAAAAGAAAAAACAAGAGAACCATATACCTGCTGCTTGTTCTCTCTAGAATATGGTAGCATGGTTGAGACATGGAACATAATTTCATGCCCTTGAAAAACTGTATAGATGGAACAGGTTCCCGTTGTATCATCTGCAAGGGAAGACAACATTCTCAGCAGGAATATGGCCTTTAAGTTTTCTAAAGATCAGAAGATATTTCAGATCCTTCTACCAAACCTTCTTTAGTCATCTTTTTTTCTGATCCATTTTAGAAAATGTCCACGCAGCCTGTTTTATGTGGGCCCAAACCTGAGTTTGCAGCCTAATCTGCATATTCACATACTTAAGACCTATGACTTCCTTAACCTAGCCTCCTGAAATCACACATGGTTCTTCAAGCCATGATGCCCTATGTAAAAGAATTAATCATAAGCTTAGTTTTCTACTATTGTAACATGAGAGAATAGAATATTGTTTTAGTTATTGATGCAGGTGTATATGAAACAAAGCTGCTCATTTATCCTTGTATAATCCTTACCAAGGCTGGCCTAAAACCCAGTCAAGCTGAATCAACAGGAGAATGGCTATATTCAAGGTTAGATCCTTGATTAACTTAAAATAGATGATTTTAAGTAGTTATCCATTTGAAGTAGACAAAGAATACAATAGAACAATTTAAGTTTTCCCAGAATTTTGAAGGTGATTCTCATTCTGTGACCCGAGCAACTGAGGGCTGAAACAACCGGAGCGAACCTTGAAGAAAGAAATGAAATGAAGAGTATGACATCTGCAGAGACAAAGGAATTGAATAGACTTTTTGATTAATGAAGAATGAAAGACTGAGAATCAGTGGGAAAACGTCAAGGGCTTTACCTAGTTACATAACGTGAGAAAAGAAAACTATATATATTAATGATGTGCACTGTATACTTTGCCAGTCACTGAGGTGATGGCCCAACTCTGAGTTGTTAAATAAAGCAAGCCTAGAGTTACCCACAGATTAGTAAAATTCTTTAACACCTACTATCATGAAGCAAGTAATATGCCAGGTTATTCTTCACCACATTCCAGTATTAAATGAAACCATTCACCTTGAAATACATGTCATCTAAATACTTTACTTCAACCGTATTCCATACCCATGATTTAAGCTAACCTGACTTTTTCCAGGTGAAGCAGAGTATTTAGTACGCACATGAGGAAGTCTGCTTCGGGACTGTATTATTGCTACAATACATACAAAATGCGCATGCAATAAGCGGCCCACCTGCTTCAGAAGAGTTCTTACTTTTAGTGTCCAGCCCTCCTCTGTAGCCTGTCCAGCCTTTCAAAGTAATTGTGTCTCCCAAGAGGTGCAAAAATCTTTGAAAGCTTTCACTTCCAGTTTCTACATGTGGAAGGGAGAAATGTTACAAGACAAAAACATATTTAGTAATCAAACACCTATAAAAAAATAACAAAAATACAGAAACAGGTACTGCTCCCAGCACACAAGTACTGAAGTTTCAGCTGAATTATTTTCTCCTTCTGTCACCCAAGCCTTCCACCTTTACAGAAACAGCATGCCAGCCTTGCAGAATAGGCATCATCATGTGACATCAAATAGTGACCTCTTTTGTTAAATCCAAGACACTGTTCAGGCACGTAGAAGAATGCATTCATGCTGCAAAAACGTAAGAGTGAAAGAACTAGAAGCAACAGTGACTTTTTGCAGGTAGCATGAGTCGCCTCCTTCAGTGGCTTCCTTTTTCTAGATCTTACATTGTATAGGCTATTTCTAGAAAAGAAATTTCAGTATCCTCCAAGTTGTAAGAGTAGGTTTTCTACAGCAAGTTTTTTTAGAAATAAAAGGTTTTATGCTATAATTTTTCACCCAACATGAACATGAAAATCTAACAAAAGTACTGTTCATATAACCATCACCTCTCCTCTGGTTTCCATGTATAGGCACTACATTTTTTAATTCAGATGAATAAAACATTTAAGAAAAAGGTGAAAAACTCACCATTGCTGAACATTTCATCATCTGTTAGCTGCCCATCCTTAGCATAAAGGACTCCAAATTTAAAATTCACAGATCCCTGAGAAATAAAACCAAATATTATATGATAAACAGGCAACCAAAAGACCTAAAATAATGTTTTCTCCCAAGACTTTTATATACGTGCCTTTGTATACATCCTACACATGGGACTACATATTTCATACCAACTCCATCACACGCTCAAGTAGCAGATATCTAGTAAATTACCTTTGATCATAGATTATGCACTTTGCGATATACTAAGTTGGTGATCTATTGATATGATATGATATGATTTTTGATCTCATATGTTGCAAAGAAATACTACAATTGTTTACTGCAATAAGCAATTGACCTCTAAGTTGTCACAAGCATGTCAGCGCAAAGATTTCAAATACAAAGCTGCCTTCATTGAACAGGTCCCTGAGCTAGGAGTGGTTAAGTTTGCATTTACCTCTTGCTCTTCAAGAACGAGTAAATCCTGTAAACAAAACAACATCTTTAGCACACTGGTATTAAAGATAACGCAAATAAAACTGTAACATCCTTGTACATTTGAATTTTGTACTGAAGCGACCAGTTCAACTGATAAAGACAGTTTACTTTATAGTATCATGTAACCCTACTCATCATTATTATCCTGCTACTGAAAGAAACAAACTAGTAGCATTTATACTTAATGACTTTATTTTTCCAGAAAATAATAACTAAAACCAACCAAACAACAAAAGAAGTAACATCCTACCTTTTGTATCTCAGGATGAAAAATTTCCCTGGGGCTCTTCTCAAATTTGTCAAGACTCATAGCACTGAAATGCAAATGAAATACTGCTTTATAGAAGTGCAAGTAGACATTTCAACATTAAACCACTAACTGGTTGCAGATAGAACTGGTTACAAAAGGAATTGTTCAAAGAGCCTCTCTTACATGGAATGTTTTGTGGAATGGCCACTTCTTTCCCACAATACTAACCTCCAAGACTTTCTAAACTTCTTTTGGATTTTAAAAACAGAAATTAGTAAGACCCTGCAAGGAGATAAGGTTTAAATTTACTGCATTTACTTATAAAGCACACAGCTTTATTCCAACACCCTTCACTGTGGCTTTATACACAACCATTGTGAGCATTTAGAAGGACTCAAAAACCTATTCTATTTTGTAAGCTTTTCTTCTCTCTCTTCTAACATAATTCAAGGCAAGTCCAAAGAAAAACAAGCAGTTCAACATCAAAGTCACACACCAAAGATTCACATACAGAACAAAGTATTTAAACAAGGAGCAAGATCAGCTGCCTCAATAAAGAGAAACATGTAATTTATAGCATTGTTTCCTAACTCGTGTTTCTGCATTTACTATTATTTTTGCTCATTTTTTTCCCCCAGCATTAATTTATAGAACTGCACAATATGTCACGGAGTACTGAATGCAGGCTGTTTGGGGCACAGTGAACTAACAGGGAAGTCAAATCTGACGCACCTTTCCATCATTGCTTATGCTAGATCCCAATGTAGACAGGATTTGCTTTACTTCCTTTTGAAAGGGATTAAAATGTTCCAATTAACTTAGAAAAAGCATGATTATTATCTAACCAAAATTCTTGGAGATAGTCTGTACCTAGATTCATGCTGGCTGTGAACAGGGTGAAATATCAAAGGAATATCAATCAGGCCTGAGGGAAGGCTTAAGGTCCATAAAAGCAAAATAATAGTCAGGGAAGAGATATTACTCCAAGCCCAAGTGGGCAAAAGAAAATTACATTTATCCACCTGATTGCAGGTGGCTTGGACCCCGGGAAAAGTGGGAACAAGGTCTGAAACATAAAATACTGGAACATCACAGGATGGAACACACGAGGGTGTTTCAGCAAGAGTTATGACCCTAGCTAACAGAATACAAGGTTTCTGTGCTGTGGGATGCCTGACCAAAGTTTATATGTGGGTGAGAGTGGAGGGAGAGCCTGGGTTAGAAAGGGATGTTAGGAAGAGATATTCCAGTGATTGGCAGGCAGACATGGAAGATCAGGTGCTTATGCAGGTTCACCATGCAGTACTGACAATTAGGAACATTATTCAAGACACTCCTGTAGGATTTAGAAGAGGGGACTTAGCTTATCTCGATGAAGAAGATGAAAGAGATCTGAAGCGTTTTCAACTCACCATCTTGACACTGTGAACCAGAGCCACAGCCCAGGAAATCAGAACTAAGGAGGCTCAATGGTCTTCCAGCCTCTCTGGCAAATTCAGGGCTCTGGGACCTCTCAGGAATCTTGTGCAGTTGTAGGAAAATCCAGATCTGGTGGTACGGACTTCACATCACAATACACACCTTGTTCCCAGAATTCTCCCCTCACATCAGCACTGGCAGTATTATCCAGTGGAATGGCTTCAATCAAGCAAGAGACATTTGCTCGTATTCTATACAAATCAAAGGTTTTGAAGACCTGCAGACTGCCCATTTTATGGGTTTCTGGGGGAGGTAAATTCTTTAGAGAAGATGCATTTGAAGACATTGTCAGTGAGGGAGTTGAGAAAACACACCACAAAATTAGATCTTAAAAACTGCAGGTTAACTTTGAATGGACACTTTGTAAACAGGTGCTCTGATGCTTCAGATTATTATGAAGTTGAAAGAAATAGAAACGGTGTTGGGCTTGCACACTTTATATTCTCTTCTGCCACAAAGGAGGTAGGACAGAGGATGATGAGCATGCCCATACAGACTGGCTGGGGGAGGGAATTTTCTTGGCTTCACTGACAGTGTGTATAACACACTCATAGCGAGACTTATATGGAGAAAATTAACTGAAGAAATAATTCTTGTTTTCTTCCCTGTTTGCTTGTTCCTGCTAGGGCCACATAATAACCACCTCTCTAGTCAAAATCTTCTGTTCCTTAGGTCTGTGTATTGTCTACCTAATTTTAAAATATATTTCGTCTCAACCACTGCAGTTCCACTCAGCACCTGTTTACCAATTAACTTGAAAATAGTCCCTCTGCTGAAGAAAAAGTGGTAAGAATTTTTCTCCATTTTAAGTTGTCACTTTGTCTATCTCACAACAGGCTTTAAAACCTCTTTTCTTTGCCTTTGATGATTAAGATTTATAAATAAATCTATCATGAAAACCATGCAGCACAAGCTGATTTACAGAAAAAGGCCTCCAGACAAATATCTTAACTGATAACTTATTTGTAAATACATACCTTAATATAGATTTCACTGATAATGTTTTTGTGGGACTATAAGGGAGACATATTTTCTGAGTACCCTATAAAGAAAAAAAGCTAGGAGATATTACAGGACATACTGACTTTTTTCTGTATATTCAAATAGGAATATTAGTAAAAACAATTAAGTGAAAAACCAAAGAACAAAATTATGCTAGTTTTACTTAGCCATATTAATACTGGTTTGAGGGGGGAAAAAAAAAGACAAGAAAAACTGAATGTAAAAAGTCATGGATGGCACAAAATTATTTTTTACATAGTTTTGACCACCTAGGCATGTGGTGTGAGGGCTGCTGAAACTAGCAGACATTACAAACTATTTCTTTTTTTAAAAAAAGTGAACCATGCATGCATACAGGGGAGTTTTAAATAAATTGCTTGGATAAAAAAAGGCTCTGAAGGAACTTTAAGTAAAAAAAAAAAAAATCATTAAAAAATATTAGTGAAACCAGTATCACACCTGTCAATTTTCTTAACATTGTATAAGAAAATCCTATAAGCAGTATAAAGTCCTTCCCTAAATTTATTACAGGACATAATCAAGAACAATTTAGGCAATATTTCTAAAAACAACAAGAAGCTGCAGGTAAGAACAATTAAAAAATATCCGGCATCACAGATTTCTTTCAGAAAGTTTTGTAAACGTTATCTACAAAACCCGTTTACTTTTATCTTCTGTGGTAGAATTATATGTTCTTATTGTATAAAATGAAAAATATACATTACCTACCAAAATTCTGAAGAAAGCAAAAAAGTATATGATAAATATATCCAAAACAACCAACCAAACAAACAAACAAAAAAGTCAGAGCAGCAGTTAAATATTTGTTTCTTACTGTTTTTCTCCAAAGTATTGAATGGTATTGAGGAACGCGCTGATTATTTTGGTCGGATAGTACAACAGATAGAAGGAAAGGGTTCTTCTCTGCATCTGTACCTATGTAATTTTGATGAACTGTTAGGGAAAAACAAGAAGCATTATCAACCCGCTCGCAGGTGCACCCTTAGATACATGTGCATAAAGAGAGTCCTGAGTATGTGTAAACATATGCATATGTAAAAATATGTATTTATCTACACAAATAACTATGTATTTATACGCAGAGGTGTAAAAAAACCCCAAGAGACAAGGACAGCCTTCAAGGCCAAGAAGGGTTTCAAAACCGCCCTTTTTGGTAGCAGGGGTTCCACTGCTTTCAGAAACCCATCCTCTGTCTTAAGGTTAAAAAAACATTCAACAAGAACTTGTTTTCTGTACAGGACAGAAAATGTATTAATGTTAATACCATACTTTTTTTCATATTTAAGTAACACAAATTCAAAGCAACATTGCATTTTCATTGATCAAAACTTCAACCAATTCGCAAAAAGTTAATTACCTTTCCCTAAAAAATATTTGAAATACCATCTTGTATGATACTCTGGGTTTTCCAAATGCACGTCCGTTCTGTGCCATGTACCCGGAGTGTAGTCTGTATTCTGAAATGGAATTGGGAGATTGTTAGATCAAATGCTGAGTGAAAAAAAAAAAAGAACAACATAATATAGGCAAAAGCCAATCAAGAGTGGCTGATGCACCAGAAGAGTTTTAACTGTATAGTTTTTTTAATAAGCAAAGACTTGTTCTGAAGTTAGCTGTTGTGCAGCTGAAATGAAAATTTCTCTCCCTCCTCCTTTTATTTTTTTTCCCCCTCTTTTCTATCTAAGTAACTACAGTCTTTTCCTATTGTACCACTGTTACGGGTAATAGCTTAGTACTCCACCGAAAATGTGGAATTTGAAGACCAGTGTTTTTTAAAACTTAAAAATAAATTTATTAACAAACAGAATTCTGCCTCCAGGTTTCATTTTCTCAGTTCTTCCCAAAATAATCTTTAAGGACTCCTTGCTAGACCAGAGAATGCCCTGGAAGTTCGTCAGTGTTGTTTCTGGATTGGCTGATTAAGGTAAAATCCCAAGCATCCCTCAAGTTCTTTTCCTCTAAGAATTAATATATGCAGAGAAAAAAGCCTTTCTCCATATCCATTCCCCATGTGGCCATTCATCACCCACTCAGAGAATCTTTCTGTGACACAAGCTAATCAGCTTTTGAAATGCAAGAAACTGAATGGAAAAGACAGTGTACAGAACATGACCCCACACAGAATCAATGCAGAATAGTTAGACTGCTTTGAACTCTGCACCCAGTGCTGATGCAAACAGGTTATCAGTAATAGTTAATTCAATACAAGCTTACCAAGACCTTACATATATTTCAGGAATATGAGGTCTTCTTTCTTTCAATACTGAGATGATATTTATAGCTGAAAAAATCTTGCAAAGGAAGATAAAAAATGAAGATAAGTAGAAACCTAAGTAGCAATGGAATGGTTGCAGGGACACACCACAAGTTTAACAGCACAGGAATCTGAAAGGAATGACTCCCTCAGGCTCTTTATCTCTTATTTAAAAACAAGCATAGCTGCCAAAAGACAACTGAAGGGGGAAAAAAACCCTGAAGCTATAACCTCATCACACCAAGGAATAAACTTAAAAATGCAAAGGTGAGCTTGAACATAGTAGTGTCACCAGCACAGCAAGATAAAGTGGTGAACTAGAGGCTGCAAAGTGTTATTCAGAGGGTAAGATAGGTATTTTTCTTCTAACATGATCAGATGAGCAAAATGTTACCAAAACTAAGCAAAAAACCAGCTTTCCCCTTAAAAAATTTCAAACTGTCAAGATTGCATACTCTTCAAAGAATAGCTAAGCTAAACTCTGAGAGGAAAACAACACTCCAGCTCCCTTCTCTTAGATTCTTACATTCTGATATTACTCAGCATTTTTCAAGTCCTCTTCCTTAGTAATTGACTGCAAATGCAACTTTCGTTATTGAAGAATAACAGAAGCTAAACTATTTTTTCGGCTTTCTAGGAGTATCTTTAGCCACTTACCTCACCAGAGGAGCCATTTTCCACACGAAACCGTCCAGCTCTTTGAATGGCTCCATCAGCATCACTAGATATAAGCTGTAAAAGAGTTTAAGATAGGGGTTCTAGTTCCAAAAATAGCCATTTGATCAGCAATCAAAGCTTACTATGGTTTATTCTTCTCCCAGACATCATGTCAACCCAGAGAGAAGATTTTTTTTTTTTTTTTTTTTTTTAACTATAGATTTGGAATGACCCAATTATAATTCTAAGGAGGCAGAAGCAGGAGAACCGTTCACTCTTTTGATAGGTCCCAGTACTAATTAGAAATTCTCCTGTCTCAGATTTTGGCTGTCACAACACACAGAATGACTACAGAGGCACTTATCTGCTTTCCAGAAATCGATCTTGACACTTGCTCCTTTCAAAACAATGGGTCTTACAGACATGATTGTCCTCTCTAGCCTTGCTAAGCCTAAAACTCTACTTGTTGGCACTATTACTGGGGCTAGCAGTCTTTTACTGCACTTTATTTATTGATTTTTTTCAGGAGATAGAGAGCAGCAAGAATCTCTAAATATAATACTAAGTGAACAATACTTAATAACAAAAGGTACAGAAGATTTCGTGGTCTGCTTCCAGCATTAACATCAGAAAATACGGCTTGTTTCCAGCTGAAGAGTTCAACAGTTTCATAAATACTCTGAAAAGACTGCCTGCTCTTTTTATACAGAAATGCAGGGATTCACAGAATGCTGAAACTCAGTTGTTAAAAAAGCTCTTGAGAAGTCAGTAAAACATAGGGTAACATGACAATTCTGCTGTGTTCAGCAAAACTGCTTTGGATCCCTATATGAGAAGAAAAATGAGATTGTCACATATTATGAAATAGGATCTGAACAACAATAATGCAATGATATAGCATTCCTTGCTTCCCTCCAGCGATTCATATTATTCTAGGATAATACTTTCACCCTTTACTTAGTAGAAGAGTTACCAAAACATTTTGAAGTTCTCTTTGCTCCTTGCTTTGAAGTGATCTGAGGCTACGTCAGGAATTAACTAACATGGCAAAAACTTGAACACATGCTGGTGCCTTGTATCAACTGTAAGAAAAATTACATGGACAACTGGTCTTATTACACCAGTGGGAAAGACATAGGAAAAAAGTGTTTAGGGCAGAGACAAAATAATTGTGTTGTAATAAATAAAATGTGTAAATAACTGAGAAATTGAGATGCTGCTGTGAAAAATATTAAGCAAGGAAGGTTCAATATTAAACATTTCGAAATTTGAAAGGGCAACAAGTACCTTTATATGTTTATACTCCAAAATATAAAGAGACACACTTCTATAGAATACTAGCAGAATCTTAAGAAAACCAAAATACAAGACCATTTGTATGAGGCCACCATGAGTTTATAACTAGCAATAAATTTTTCTTTTCCAGAAAAAGACTCTAAGTACTAGTAACGAAAAAAACTCTTAACAGAAAGTAGTTCACTTGCTTTTTTGATTAAAACACCACATGTAATATTAGAGTGTATGGAAAGAAAAGACAGATATCTGGTGTTCTTGCAATGCAAATTCCAGCAACTAAGCTGCCAATTTACATACGTATTAATACATACACTACCCAAGAACTTTAAATTACAATTATGGCTAGTAGAAAATTAGCGATTTCTTCCCACAGTAGGAGAGCTGGAGCTCAGTTTCTTCACTCCGCCCCAATTCTGGTTTCATGTAGTAAGTTTATGTAATTTCATTATGGCCCTGTATATAGAGTGACTTTATTTTAACTGCTGACATACTGCTATTTTCACAGCAGAGAAGATATTTATATATGAGAAAAATGAAGTGCCATCTTAATCTTTTAGTTTGAAGAAAATGCAGAATAACTGACAGATTTTAGGACACAGTTTTCAATATCCTTATTCTGACTAATTCTTTTAATTTTAAACCCTCTCCCACTGCTCTGAGGCATGTACACACAAAATCACATACACACATATGTATGTACACACACAAGCATGCACACAATTTTTAACTCACATAATTGCTAGTAATTTCATCAAATAATACCCTAATATTTTGCAATCTTCAGCTTATAAGAGGAAAAAAAGCTCAGTTTCCATCTGGGTGGGGAAAAAAATATTTATATAACACTTCCTGTCCTGTTACTATGAGATACTCAGAAATAAGATAGCAAAAAGATTTCCTAGCGTGGATCTAATATTCTGAAGCCTCTTTTTATTACCCTGTAACTTTCAAGTCCAGCTTAGAAAGCACATTTTCCAAACTAGATCCAATTTTTTACGTGGAAATGAAAAGGATTTGAGCTCTGCATTATAAGCTGCTAAAATCAAAGGACAGGCTATGTAAACTTACAAGCTCCACAGATCCATAATGTTTTCTGCTAAAATCTCCACGTCTGCAACCCAGATCTTCAGAGACTGAGCTGGAATAGAAACACTTCATCAGTGTACACAAGTCAGCTAGCCTTAGATCTCCTCCAGTGTTACACCCTGCCACTAACAAATATCATTCCGGCTGAACAAGGTTTGCAGTGCACAAATTCATTACTGCAGGGAACACTCCTTACAATGTGCATCATCTCTAGCAGTCATTGCAGTCTGGCTTTCATATTACCCCCGAAGGAAAAGAAACGTCTGTGTCCTGACTCGAAGCAAAAGCTGTGATTAAATTAAATATTTAGTCACGATGTGATCAGAGTTCCAAAGCAGGTGGTGGCTTATAACCATGTTTGAAATCTGCATTTAATCTAAGGGAAGAAAAACCTACAGTAAACTTAATGCCTAGAATAGGACAACTACACTATGCTCAGTAAGCTCACAGTTAGTACGTTGTTATTTTTCCAGAGAATCTTTTTTTAGCCTACACATAAAGAGAAACTAAACAAGTACTTTAATTCCAAAGCATAAGAAAAGAATAGCATTTCATGGGTTTTCCCCCACCAACCTTAACAAAGATAAAATTGTCAAGCAAGCAAAAGTAATCCTAGAATGCGTTCAAAAATCTATATGCATTATCACATATAATCTCCTACCATCATGTCACATTAGGCACATCACTACATGCTTCATGAGGTTCAAACAGACAGCAAACACCTCCTCCAACTACAAACACTAAGCCTTTTTGCCTTTGCAACAGGGATATATGTGCTACTAAATAAAGATTTTGATCCATATTTAACATAAACCTTGATTACCTAGCCTGTACCAAGGCTAGCAGCTCAATCCCTCCAGCATATTCCAAACTCACAATTCACCTTTCATTCAGCAGTATTGAAAATAAAGCAATTTAATTTTAATGGCAAAAAATGCTACACCAAACCCAAATAAGAAACCCTCCATCCAGCAATAAGCAATTACAGTTTCTGAGAATTAACAGTGTTGCAAATTGCAATGTTACATCAATAAACAGAAGAAATACCTAAATTTCGATGCAACATCCTCATACGTGCTTCCTGAATGTAAGAGATATTGTGACATTGGACTCTGAAACATTTTAATTTTTAGACAGCTTTTCTCTTTGGATTTTTATAAGTATTTAAAATGTATTAAACATGATTCATATTTCTGAGTTCTGTCCACTTGGATTCCATGTCTTTAGCCAAGGAGAAGTACAAAGAAGATCTATCTAATAAAACTTTAAAACTCACCAAAATAATTCCTGTATTTGCTTCCAGTATGTAAATTATGCAGGAAGGATAAGGACATGACAATAACAGTAATTTTAAATGACCCACACACTGAAACAGGAATGTTAGCTGCTGCAACAACAGAGCTGCCTTTCTAACTTCATGTGAATAAAACCTTTGGATGACACTATTGCTCCTGGTAACACGTATACCCCCTTGTATTTTCTCAGTCAGTTGCCTTTCAGCCAGACCTCTTCTTGCACAAACACATCCATACTGCTTCCTAAGCAAAAGTGACCATATACAGCCAGTTTGACCCCTGAAGGCAGTGAAGCCATAGTCTTCTGACTATGTTCTGACACGGGGGTACACGCATACATGCCACAGCAGCAGCAGTAATACAAGTGACTTGAGAAAAACTGCCTACAAGAACTGAGGTTAATGCACATTAGATGCAATTTTTACAAGCTCCAAAACAATTGCTCAGTTGGAAGTATTATGACCTAAACACAGATACAATGATTTAAGCTTTCAGCTTGTGGTCACCTGTACAATGAACTTATGTTTGACTGGGGACAGTTACTGTGTTAACTCTCCTGAGCATTGGACTGAAATACCTTCCAGGAAAATCAAGGTCCCCTAATAGGAATCTGCACAGCAGAGATGGAAAACGTCTGTGATACAAGAAGAAACTGGGTCCTGATCTAAAAGCCCTTGTCATCAAAGCAGCTACAATTTGATTTTACTTACAACGTGCTCTTTGTAGACGTTAAGTATTTCAGAGTCTTACCGTACTTGAGATCAGAAAAATAAATGTTAAAGTCTGATGTTCAAACAGCTTGTACTCTAATTGAAAGCAACAACAACTTCTCCTTTTCCCCCCACAGCAGGCCAGAAAGTAGACGGAGACAAAATAAGAAGAGAAACAGTATTAAAAACTTAGAGGTACACAAATTACTAATGAGCCACAACAAGAGTCAGTTCCAGTAAGGCTACTTCAGTTTGCTACCTGGAAAAAGCATACCGCAAAGATAGAAATTTCAAAGTTTGCAGCAGTACTATCTTTTCGCATTTGTGACACTGAGAATTTTCAGAGCCTTATCAACTGGATGCAGATGAAACAATCTTAATGGAGACCAACAGAAGAAACTGTTCTTAAATCAGGAAGTCTGATCATTCAGAAGTAGGTTCAAATCTTAAGTGATCACACATCATGAGGACTTCATGTCCAATACTTTTATACACCTACTACTACTTGCTGTTAGACCTTTGAGTGAACCTTGCCATGCAATAGTGTCACGTTGTTGCACGGAAGTTACAGCTCCACAACACTTACAGCTCCTTCTGAGCCTGCAACACAGAGAAGATGGCCCAGAGTAGTGAAAAGACTGAAGGTACCTATGAGCTGCACATCACAAACAACTCGTTACTGTTACCTTCTACTGGTAGCAATAACTGACACGCTCAAAGTGAATTTGAACAGTTTCATTCCACCCTGCTCCTTTGTGCCATTTACAAGGAAAACATGCATGTTTTATATTTTATTGCAAATGCATAATCTTATTCCAGCTTCCCATTATCTGAAGGAAAGCATAAAAAAAACCCCAAACTTCACTTCAGTATGGTTTGCAGTAAAGGAAAAATTTGAAGCTATTATTCGTGAGTTCTCATCTTTTCTTTCAGAAGGAAACACACATAAATCTGGCTAACAAATTTTCTCTGAGATTGAGTGATTAAGATTGGGTAACATAAAAGAAAACTATTTTAAGATTAGCATCTATAACAGAGAAAAATAAAACCATCGGATTTTCTTTTCCCTTCTGGATAAAACAAAGAGTTCCCAGGTTGAGTTTTATACAGACTGATAGTGATCCTTTGCCTCTCCACACATCTCAAGAGAATTTGGAAAGTTCATAAAAAACTGAAAAATTAAAAAAGTATCAAATGCAATTTTTAGAGTTTCTACATTTTGAGATACACCAGAAATTTGGTAGATGCTTCATGGAAAAAATGGAATGCCTCATTTGCAATATATTTTAAGGCATTGTGGGTTTTCTATTATTTTACTTTTACAGAAAAAACAGGTTAATAGGGGTAGTGCTAGTATTTTCTTTGTGTGCTACTTTTGTTCTACAAAATTAATTTTTGTGCCTAGGTTTGCTAGTTGCCTTAGAAACCACTGTAAAAGCAATTCCGATCAATGAACACTTGTCACTGTGAGTACTGGTGGCAGAATCTTATGGAAAGAACAGTCAAGAGAGATTTTGCTGCCACTGAGCTCTGAAATTCAGTCTTCGATCAAATGAAGAAATTTATGTAAGATGACAAGGAGTGGGTAAAAAAAAAAAAAAATTCAACCGTTACCAGCACAATAAACCTTTTCAAGCCTTGGGAAAGTCAGGTCACTGTTTTGTGCATTTGGCATCAGGACAACCACAACCACAAATATAATATGAATTAGTAAGTCACCACAAAGAGCATCTGGCCTACTGTGATATCTGTCTGGATAATTTTTAGAGACTTTCATCAGTTGTGTGATAGCTCCACAAAGCAAGAGAAAAAGCAAGCTGAGGTTTATAAAACTGAACTATCTTCTACCTTGTGGCAAAGCAAACCTCAAAATGCATTTTCCTCTAGTTTCATGCCATCTTGTGAATTACCTGCATGATAAACCCAGGGACTTAGGAAGGCGTTTTAGAACTATACGCATACACACAAACTAAGTTCTATATCTTATTCTGGTGATATGCCAGCTAAGTGAAAGTCAAACTCTATCAGAAAAGCATGCTGAGATCTGAGCATAAATGCTGCAGAGGTAAGGAAGTCTGTAGCTAACAAAAAGCTTTGAAAAATAAAATATGAAAAGAGTATTCAAAACCAAACATCATATAACTAAGAAGTGGATATAGGTATGCAACACATGAATGCACTAATGTTATAAAATACAGGTTATTGAGTTACAGGAGGACACAACACGAAAGCCATTAATTTAGAAACACAAAAAGGCAAAATGTATATTAAGGTATATGCCTGGCAACCCAGGTGAAAAGCCTGGAAAGTAATGTCCAGAACATGGTGGCAGAATTAAGACCACATCAGATACACTGGTCTGATCTTAATTAAGATTAAGATCATTAAGACACATAACAACAATGAATACTGCAGTAACATTTCCCAACCAGAGAGTCACAACAAAACAAAAGACAAAGTGAGGTGCAGAGTTAAGTTTGGGTTCTACCATACAAATCTTCTTTTTCCTCAACATGGAAAAGGTGATTGTCCTGCACACTCTGCACTTAACACTGCTTCTAGCAAAGTTCTGGAGGCTCAACAGCCCAAAGAAAAGTTCACCATAGAGACCCCCAGATGTCCATGAGAGAAAGGACGTTGAAGGAGACCATCTGATCCACAAACTTATGGTTTACCTTGTGCTTGCAAATACAAAGCTCTTCACAAATGGTACGATATCTACAAAACCATATTCTCTATCACATGAATATATCCTCTATCCCAGAATCTCAAAAAAAAAAAAAGTATGATCTAAATAATCCCAGTATGGTTATTAGGTTTTTTGTTTGTTTTTCTTTTTTTTTTTTTTAGCATTTCCATAATGACAAGTCATAAAATAGATGTCTTTAGGAGGCACTCCAACATTTCACATTCCATCAGCTTTGCTTGCCACAGAACAACAGGGAGCAGGGCATTTCACTGTTCTGGCATTGCATGATAGACACAACGATAAACAGTAGCCAGGAGCAGTATACCTAAAATAACAAGGAGATAGCACTGTCATGTTCTGCAAGGAAACCAGCCCAAATACCTAAGATCTATCCCTACTAATGGTACAGAGATTCACAGCTGCAGCAAGACACAGTCTATTCATCAAATGATACAGAGAACACCAAGAACAAGCAAGTTTAATGGGAGAAATAACCTATTTTCTTAGACCATGCAATATAGATGGGAAATGCAGAAAAAGCATAAACAGTTTGGGCACCTGAAAGGTTTATGCTCCTATCCTCTGCACAAACTACATTCCAATAATTTAAGGAAATACATTGTCTCACCACAAACCACACCCTTTAATATCAATAGCATTTATATGACACCACTCTTACTATTTAAGAAATAGAAGTATATCTGAGGAAAATGTTGATTAAAACAACAGTGGTTTATTATCAATATTCTTATCCATTTGCATCCCAATTCAAAGTACCTAAAACATACCTAACTTTCAAACACACGAGCAGTCCTTTTAAAGAATTATACCCAATAGCTAATCTCTGCTTCTTCTCAACCTAGCTACTTCTTATCACACTTATACTTCATATCATACTTGTCATCTCCTTCTTATCAGGGACCTAAAGCAGAATCTCACACCAACATAAATGCTGCACAGACAACTTTGCGAAAGTTAAGTATCTGGGCCTCAGTTTATGCAGAAGTAAGATTTACATTATCACGCTATTTGTAAAAGTGCACATAACTCCCCAATGAATTCTAGCCTGCATAACTCTTTCACTCTCCAATCTCAGTTATGACCAAGATCTGTATTCATCATCTCTCTGACATATCACATCCTCTAATTTAAAAAATGTGCTGTGGTTAATATTATCTTTTCTTATTAATTGTCTTCATTGGATTACATTCTTCCTCAGTCCTGATCTGATCTACATCACAAAAAACACTGTTGCTCCAGTAATGCCAGTTTTAAAACAGTTTTCATTGTATTAAGATGAACTGCCCACACTGAAATACTTAGTTTAGGAATGGCTCAGACCAGTTTGTCTTACTAATTTAAAATTTACTTACATTGCAAAGTGTTTTAATACAGATAAGCCTTTATTCACATGAAAAAAAACAACCAGCTTATACACATTTGTACAGCACCCAAGATATACTCCTCCTTCCTCTCCCATTTGTTTGGGAACACAGGTGCTGTTGTATAAATGTACAGTAACAAGGGAGAGGAAAGAGGACCAACTTCCTCCCATTTCAACAGAAGCTTCTACAAACTTTAACAGTCCTGGAAGTCGAACAACAAAGTTTAAACATATTTGCTAATCTCAACTTAGGCATGTATTTTTATGATCCTAGTGTCAAATCACAAGTTTTGTCTTTTAGGAGTCTGACGCTGGAAAGCACTTTACTTGGGGGGTGGGGGGTAGTGGCAGAAGGGGGTGAGTTTGCAGATTGCATCTGTGTGGTCACAACGACACAGCCTGCACGCCTCTTAGCCTCTCATTCTCCTTACCATCTAGATCTTTACTTGCCAGTGCCGGTTAACGTATTTTCACTGAGGAGGCAGGCACAGGCACCAGCGCGTTCAGCCATCGGGTAACTGCAGTTACTGCCCCAGCGGTATCTCCGTGAACGAGCGTAACGCGGAACAAGCTGTGAAATCGACCCTTAAGACGCTCGCCAGCCTCCGCCCACACCACCTGCCGCAGCCCCTGAGGGAGGTGGCTGCAAGCTCTGGGACTCCCGCTGCTCCGCTACTTTAGGGCCAGCCGCCACTCCGCGCGGGAGCCTACAGAGCCGCGCGGCCGGGCCCCGCCGCTCCTGAGGCCCATCCGGCCCCCCGGCAGGTAGAAGCACAGCGCCGCCTCTCCGCCATCAACAGCACGGGCCCGCACCGCATCGCACCGCCCCCCCACCGCCCACCCCGGGCTTCGGTACCGCTGAGTGAGGCCGAGGAAGCGGGTGGAGGCCGCCTCTGCGCTGCTCAGCTCCATGCGGGCGGCCTGCCGGATGCCTCACCCCTTCAGCATCGCTCTCGCGGCTTCGTCCCGCGCGGGAGAGGCGCCGGGAGCTCCGCGCACACATCCCGCTACTGGCGCGCTACCGGAGCACGGCCGCCGCGTGCCCGACCCGGCTCGCGAGCCACTCAGGCGCCGCGCCGACCGCCGCCAAGGCCCGCTGGGAGCTGTAGTCGCGCGCCGCCAGCGAGGGGCGCGTCCCCCGCCGCCGGGAACAGCGTTCCTGCGCGACCACGCAGCCGGGGCTCTTCGCCGGCCCCGCCCCGACGGACCAGGCCCGCCGCAGCCTGCCGCGCGAACGCGGGCTTGGTCAGCGCGCGGCGGCGGGGAAACCGGCTCCCTTGGAGCCGTTATCTCGGAGCTGGTTGCTATTGAGTAGGCGCAAAACCCTTCGCCAGCCTTCCATCCACCCGTGGTCTCTGCTGCATTCTCGAAGTCAGGCTTAGTGCTACTACTGCTGCTTCAGTGAAGGCGCATCAAATGTTTTCTCAACCTGCCCACCTACAGTTCAGAATCTTTAGCAGTGCAGTCCTCTCACAGACTTGGTCTCTGGCATGTTCAATCACAACTGGCCAGCAGGGTGAAACCTTACCGGGGAAGGAATGACAGCTCAATTCTGTATTATTTGAGACGTGTGGATGTGGTGCTGAGGGACATGGTTTAGGGACCCTGGCAGTGCAGAGTGAATGGTTGGACTTGATCCTAAAGGTCTCCTCCAACCAGATGATTCTATGATTTCTTTAACGAAATCGAACAGAGTCTTTGGCTCACCAGCCGGCACCAACCCACGTCAACACAACCGACTCTTAAATGACCTCCACCTCTGCTACTTGACGAGTCTAGCAGGTAACAAAACACCAGTGCCTTCAAGAGTGTGAAGCCTTTCCCTCTGTTTTCTCCTTTTACCCAGGTAGACACTGGAGTTCTCTACCTTTTTCCAGAGGTAAACATAGCCTATGCTTGTCATGTGACATAAACCCTGGAGTGAGGTCTGAACCCCCACATTGCGAATCAAAGCATCACAAGGTGACTGGAAGTATTTTGACTGTGTGAGGACTTACTATAAAACTTTCCAGTAGGAGTTGAAATCAATATTACAATCAACTATTATGGCTAAAGATGAACCAATGTTTTGCTAACAACCAATGTCTTGCTAACAGCTTGTATATTGGGTAATCATACCTTGGATGACTGCATCCTCTTCAGACAAATTTCTTCAGTAACTTCAATTACTTGTGTGTTTTGTAATGAACTGCTCTGCATTACTGTGTATTATTAAATGCTGCAGCCATCCATGTAGTAAAACATGAGTTACTACATTATGTGATTGTGTATATATTCTTATCTTTCTTTACAACAATTATTACAAAATAGTAACTTCAGCTAACATACTAAAACTCTACTTTGAGGTTTGAATTTAATAAAAAACAGTTGAATTTCCAGAACTCATGTCATTCTTGGTCTCTCTGCTTATTCTGTCAGCCACTAGAAGAGTGACACAAGAGGGCAAAGTATACCCATTACGCAGTAGAAGCCACCAAAGAGCAACTTTTAATTAATGCTGATCCGTGTTGGATTCAAGGTGGTGATGAACCGCTGAGGAATTCTGTCAAGCATTAACCCTGCCTTAAAAAAATTCAGATAACGTAGAATGCTAAAGCTTATTAGAGTTAAGATCTATGTGGATCTTCTATAAGCGAAGTTTCCAACATATTGATACAATGGAGTCTCTGGCAGCAATTCCAAGGGAGTCTGCACCCTCCCCCAGTTAGTTACTCCTCCTATGTCACAGCATCACCCTTCGCTGTCAATTCTGCCATTGTGTTTGAGAAGTCACACTATCAGCTGGTCAATAAAGTAACTTAGGGTTAAAAAAAGAAAAAATAGTCTTCCAAAAAATGTAGAGAGAGATTCTTTTTTGTTAACCAGGGAATTAACAGGATACAGTTGGATTGTGAGTTTAATGATAGATTGATGTGAGCAAAGTGCAAGCATGAATAAAGTGATAAAATGCATGTGGAACCCAGCACACTACAAGTTACACATTCTAGAGCTGCTCTGTTTAGCAGATGGTGCCTCAGGTTCAAATACAAAAATTGTACCAATACACCCAGACTCTCATGGAGAACTGACTTTTACTTGTAGAGAAGTGTTATCTCTGTCCACGTGTAATTGATGGCTGCATCTAAGTGTGTAACATAATGCTCAGTGAGGAAAACTTAAGTATGCTTTTTTTTTTTCCTCCCCAGCCCCAGTGCTAAAATACAGTGAGAATTCCATGAATGGGGCACTCTTGGAGTAACATCTCTTCATGCTTCCTCCTGCACACTGCCTTTTTCCTCATACAGGTAACTGTAGCATTTCATAGTTCTTCCAGCTAGAAATAATGCCTCCAAATTTAAATAGAAACATTTATCAATTTTTGGAATAATCCTCCTTCATTAACTATATTATTGTGCTTTTACTTTATGTCAAATGTATGGATGCGGGCCAATCCTCTACAGTCTGTACCCTGTCAAATCCTCAAAGCTGACAGGAAATAGGAATCTGCACCTTAGCAACTACACCTTTGTTTTTAAAAATTAAGTCTAAAACTCCCTATGTCTACAGGCAAGAAACTCCAAGAGGATGCCTGGTTAATTACTACAAACAATGCTTTGTACTAATTAACTGTATCACTAAATACTGTTTGTGGTTTTGAAGGATTATCTCTCATGCATGGAGAAGATCTTCCAGTTTTGGAAAACAATGGAAATAATTTCTTTTAGCCTGGTAAAATAACACACTAACAAGTATCTTATTTGTTTGTTACTTGTATGGAGCTTATGACATCGTAACTTAAATGTCCGAACACAAATCCAACCACGTCCATTTGAAAGTATATTTCAACTAAAACAACCGTAAAGTCAGAGTTGACTGCTTATATATCAAGAAATACCCTAATGAACGTAAAAATGCATACCCAGTAAAATAACTTAAAAGGAACGTCTATACTAAAGAAAGAAAAATCTTTATGGAAAGAAATACCCACAATAACCCTTACTCAGTATTTTGCACTTTCCTTCTTTCTTAATATCTGGATTGCTTTACAAGATTGTAAAAAATGAGGCCTCATTTCTCCTGTTCGTTCAGAGGAACCTGCTTCCACTGAAATAATTAAACACAAAGAACCTTCCAAAAGTACTTAATTTCCACTTTAATGTAGTAGCAAAGAAACATACCTTGTTTCTGCACAGATCTTAGCAATCCCAACAACAGCTTCTTGTCAGTCAATTTCTTTCCAAGTATGCCTCCAGAAATTGAAAGCCTGAAAAAGTTCTGTGCCTGTCTTATGCCATACTGAAGTATAACAGCTGGTAAAAATCCAACCAGGGTGGAATGCAAGCACAGAGCGTCTGCATGAAAAATAGCCACAAAAATTCAAGTTTGAAGTTTGGGGGGTTTTTTAATGTTTGGGGTAAACAAAAAACAACCCAAAAACGTTTATGTAGTATGCTGTAATTTCAATGCTGCAATAAATCTTGACTGTGATAAAACTCACAATATTCTTTACACAAAGGGCCGCCTCCCTTACAACATGCTGTCAGCAATTCTTTTCCCATCTTCTCAAACAAGCAGCACACAAGGATGGAAATGAGAAAGGTAACAGCAAATTAAGAAAATAGAGTGTCTAAAGAGGTGTGTTGCAAATGCGTTGGGTTGGATGCTGTCTAGCTAAAACTTGGGATTCCTGTTGGCAACTTTTAGCAATGTTAGCTGTTTCTCGTATCCTGTTGCAGGATGCAGCCAATCTCTGCAGCAAGAGGCTGGGAGAGACATGAGTAGCAGAACTGCCTTAGCTTTATTTGCAATTACAGCTGATTCTGTGTCAAGTTACATACTCCCCCCAAAAGAAAAAACATAGTACATAAAAATGGATTTTATAAACATACATATTGAGAAACAGAGACAGAATATTTAAAGAAAGGGACAAACAAAAAACCCCACAGCCTATGAATTATAAAGAAGGAAGTCCGAGAAACAGAATTATGGGAATATTAAGAAACACAAGTTATTCACTGGAAAAGGTATAGGATGGTAATAAACCTGAAGGTTCATCAAAACAAACCTCTACTTTTTTGGTATAATTTCCAAAATTGCATCTCCCTTAATCTAGTTCCACCTTTATAATAACATGGGTCATTCAAGTCCACTTTGTATGGATTATGTAAAGACTGATGAAGAGCTCCATTCACCAGACTTGTGATATCTGTACTATCAGCAATTTCATAGGGCTATTCTCTCAAAACAAAACTTCATCATGACTTTTGTTAAAGCATTGTAAAACAAGTTTTGTTTCCCACTTCAGGACAGCCCTTGCAGACAAGAAATATACTTTGAAAATGATTGCAGACTCTTAAGACAGGAATACAGCTGGTCTATTTCAGCCTGACAAGTCATACTACAATTAAAAGTTTAACATAACTCTGTCAATCCATTTTATCTCCTTGACTTTCCCAAAGACCACAAACTCAGTTTTAGTGACTCTTTCAAAGGATGAACTTTCCCTTTATAACAAAACCATTCTGTAACTCTCCACTAGTGATGTACCTCTCACGTTCCTCTGAAGCACGTAGTACAAAGTACTTACAACGCATACAATGATCCAAAAAGAGAAGATATGTTCAATTTCCTTTTATTAGACAAAATCAAAACCACTCATCTTTTTCACAACTGGATAGCTAAAAAAAAAAAAAAGACAAGTCTAGAAAGGAAGTGCTCAAAAGCAGACTAAGCCACAAAAATAGAAGTTCGGGGTTTTTTTTTTTTTAAATGGTTGCAAAAGAAGTAATGATGTCATGAAAACCCTGGGCATACAGAGGACTAGAGGAAGACAGCTCAAATTCTACTGAAATCCACATATCCAGCTTGGATATCTGGATATCCAATCTCATTGGTTTTGGACCTTCAAATCTATTTAACCAGTTAGGCACTTAGGTAGATTTCAAACCACTCAAATCTCAGCCAGAAAGTCTGCATAAGCTTCCATCCAAACGTAAACATTTTTAGTGCACAGCCAAACTTTACTCACCATTACTACTTCCAAGCTTTCCCCTTCACACTGTGCATTCAATGGACCTGCACAGACCTGAAGTGGCATGGGTTGGCCGCTGCCTGGACAAGTTTGAGATTCTACACTCAGTGTAGCATACTTGCCATCTCTGAAGGCCTTCACAAGGCCAAAGTCCAGCCTGCTTGAAAACAACCATATATAATGAGAGACAAAGTACTTAATGTAAGCTCTTAAACTAAATATATATGTGTATTTGCGTTCTGAAAAAATGGACAAAGACCGTAAAAATTACAATGATCAGTGCAGAAGTAGGAAAATAGTTTATGCTTAGTGAGAGATTTCCAGAAAAACCTACAATACTAGCATGGCAAGGGACCCAGAAGCAGTAGCTCCTCATCTGCTGCTTACTACTCTGCTATGCACTGATCATTTAATGGATTGTAAAGGTGTAATATAATTTCAACAATCTGCTGAGAGTTTTCTGTGGAAAGTACACCTATTTGGTATGCCAGCAAGTAGCAGAAACTAGTCAGTTCCAAGACAGCCAAGCAGGTAGGTCAGATTTGCTGTGGAATGCTGCTCTCAAGTCAAGATGCCACACAAGAATGACTTCCATTAATATTTTGCAACTAAAATAGTGGCCTCGCATGGTGACCTGCCTGACAGATGAAAAGCGATGGAATTCAAGACACATCTAGACAGCATTGTACTGAATGCTGCAGAAAAGCTAGTCACCACAGTTTGTATACAGATGAAATACTAAAATAAGAATTCTACTTAAAGGTAAGAAACTAGAAGCACCACAATAGCATTCTCTGAAGTGCAGTCAGCATCACATTTAACAGCAAGCAGATGGGCAGAATCCCAGTGTGCAGTGCAGAGTTTGGTATATGAATATCAGTTCCGGCTTACTAGAAATGATGGAAAAGTTCTTGCAATGCCATAGCTGATGCAGAGAAGGGTGAAAATCCTAATAAAATCGAGTAAAGCAAATAAATCTCAAAACAGAATGGTAGCTGTTAGGAAAAAAACACCAACAACCAAAGGCAACTCCAGCATGGGGATAAAACTTCAATTTTTTTTTTTTTTAAGAAGGCTAATGCACAAAATGTGTAACTTACAGAGAAAAAAAAAATCATTATTAATCTGTATTTCTTCTAGGGAAAGAAAAAAAAGAAAGTATATTGCATAGCTAGAACTAAAGTTATGTTCCAAAATGCACTGGAAACTTCAAAAGATTGACTGAAGTCTAAGTATTTTCACAGATAACTGACTGAGCCAGACATTTCCATAAAAACAATTATTCCCAGTAATTAAAATATTTTAAATAACTCAGTGAAGCAGCAGACTGAGAGGAAAAAAAAAGATAATAAGATGTTTAAGAAACATCTTGCTTTTGTAAAAATACATTTCCCAAATGGAACAATTCATCTGTTCAAGTTCCTAGTACAGTTTTGAGTGATTAAGTCAAAAGACAAGGATTTCTTTTCCCATAGGCAAGACTTTCTTATGTCTCTGAGAATCCATGCATGTCCCTATCTGTATATATACACAAAGACATAAGTACAATTGAATATCAACAGAACACAGATGTCAATAAAAGAAAATGTGGCCTTATCAAGAGTTGGAGGTTCACTCAGACCTCATTCGGAGGTGACTTCAGAGTTCTTCAGAGACTTCTGTTTGCTGGTTTATTTAAGACAAATCTCTGAAGGCATTTTCTCTGTTTCCTCAGGTTTCAGGGTCACCATCAGGTCGGGCAAGCCGCTGCCAAAGGACAAGGAGGACACACACCTCTTCTGCCCCTCCCAGGCCGGAGGCCTCGGCACGAGCCGGCCTTGCCGCCCTTCAGGAGGCCCAGCTGAGGGACCGCCCGGCACCGCCACGCCCGCGACCCGCCCGCCACCCGCGCTCCCGGAGCAGCGGTGGTTCCGAGATCCACCCCGCCGGCCGAGCGCCCGCTTCTCTCAGATGCTCCCGAGCCCGGTAGTTACCAGAAGGCTCTCAGAGCCACCGGGCACCAGCAGCAGCTGGCGGGGAAGCTGCCCGGCGCCTCTGAGAAGGGCATCGGGACACTCTCCCGCCGCGGCGCGCCCAGGCTCCCGTCGATTTCGGCGCTCCCCTGCTGACGCGACCTAGGCGAGCGCTGCCACTCTCCCGCCCCTCGCCCCCTCCGCGGCAGCGCAGCGGCGCGTAGTTCGCGGAGCCCCGGCCCGCGCTGGTCGCCGGGTCCTAGAGCCCGCAGGTCCATGGCGCAGGCGCAGTATTATCTGCTAGGTAGCTCGAGAGAGGGACGTGAAGGCCTTCTCTCGTTGTCCTGACCTGGGTCCGTTTCCCATTAGCTCAGTCCCTGCAGTGCTTTGAGTTTTTAGAGGCCGTGGGTTTTACCGTGTTTTGGCTGGACACAGCTTTCTGAGCAGCCCGCAATCCCGGGTGCTATGGCAGTTATGTGCCAGTGTTCACTACAGAATAGGTATTAGGGCTCCACTTAGTGCAGAAGCATAAATGGAGTAGGGGTGACAGAAGGCTGCGTAAGTGGTGCTGGGTGGGCAGTCTTCCTAGCTCTTGTATGGATGAGAGGCACACTTCTGGTGACAGTGTGCTGAATGGGTACCACTTAAGCACAGTGACAGATGATCACCTGGCTTTCCTTCTGCTTGTGGCAAACGAGAGAGGGTGGGCCAGTGAGAGATGACCTCTTGTTCCCCTTCTGTGTTGGACACATGCATTTTTGTGACAAGTAAGAGAAACACTTTTAGCATTGCTGTCTCAGTCTGTGCTGCAGTTCCCTGAGTACCACCATCTACTGAACAGTGGAGTTAGCTGGGTACCAAAGTGAGCCTGATGGTCCTTGAGGGCTATGTGACATCCTGGTAATGAAACGGAGCTGGAAGAGGTGACCAAAGCAGCATAGTCCATCTTAATTGTAAGAATAGTTACAGGCCTCGGAGTAGGGAATAGTTCTGGGAGTGCTCTGCAGTTGCTTGGCTTCTTGATAGAGGTCGCCAGCCTCATTGGCCACTGCCTCGCGTGCCCAGCACATTTGCCCAGAGGGCCTGCCTTGGGAGGCCGGCTGCAGCACCAGCCAGAACACCGCAGGCAGCAAACGGTGGCATCGGCGAGCACCAGAGCTCAACTGGGTGAGAAAAGCCAATCCACGAGGTGTTTTCCGGAGGTGGAGGGCAGGGGCAGGGTATAGGGAGCAGGTGCAGGATGACAGTTGAGAATTCAGTAGTGCTGGGAAGAGCTCCCTCCTCTCCGGGGTTTATCCCGGTGTCCCTCTGTCCTCCAGGCAGGGGATTGGGTGGGTTTTCTTGGTCCTGACTGCATCCTCCTGACTACAATACTGCTGATGCAGAAGAAAGAAGAGGCGTCCCTGGTGTGTGGAAGGAATGTCAAGGCAGGAGTGAGTGAGAGGAGGAGCGGCAGCATCCTAAAGAAGGGGCAGTAGAAAAGCACTCCTGGGAAGGTGGTCTCCCTGTGTTCGGGGCTGCGGTCACCTGAAGCATCCTTGCCCCTTTGGGGGTGTTTTCTGTGCCCCTGGAGCTGGCCTTTGGCTCATTGCTGTTCCTGACAGTATTAGAAGCTGGTCTGGTTCTGGCTGTATATTCATGCCATTAAAGCTGAGACAGAGCCCTGTCAGCTCTGTGGAGGAACTGAAGCAGCAGCTGCCACTCTGTCACCACACCGTGTTTTCCTTCACTCCCTCAACTTCTCCTGAACTTTCTGTAATAAAACTTGAGCATTTCAGTGAGAGTTTGTCCTGTCTGTGTCTGCACATGAGGGAGTGGAGCCACATTGTGCTTGTCCTCAGCTCTGAAGCTGTGCTGGCAGGTGAGTGCTGCAAGTGGGAGTGGAGGTGTCCACGGGTGGGTGGTGCCTTGGCCAGAAGCATCTCCCTTGGAGGGCAGCTCTTGGGGAGCAGGCAGGAAATCAGCAACGGGCACAGATGAGACTCTAATGCTGTCGACTCATAAAGTGCGACTGCGAGCACTGCCAGACACTTCCGGCCGTCCCCGAAGCGTTATGAGAGGCGTCCACACGATTTCTGTGCATGCCGCCGCTCCCGGTACACCGAATTTCGGAGCTGCGGCCTAGGGTCCACGCATGCGCAGTGGGGATGCACGATTTCCGTGCTCGCTGTCACTTCCTGTCGAACGAATTTCAGTGCAGCGGTCCGGAAGCCGCGCATGCGCGGCGCCTGCCGCAGCACTGTTGGGCGCAGGCGGCTCTCCGCAGGACTGTCAAGCCGTAGCGTATGACCGCCCGAGTACTGCTGGGACTCTCGAGCCATAGAGTGTCGGGCCGGCCGGGACTATCGGGAGCCGTTGCTGGGCGGCGAGGCCTGCACACAGTGTCTGCTTCTAGCAGTGACAGCACTTGTTGTCCACTGCCACTGCTAGGGGCTGGGATGCAGAAAGGCTCTTGCTTGTATCTTCTCCTGTGCAGACCAAGGTCACTGCTAAACCCTGTGTCCCATGTTGGGCTGCAGTAAGGGAGAGGCCAGAGCTGCGAGGAGGAGCAGACAGGACAGTTGATCCTACACTGACCAACCAGGTATTCCATCCCATAGATACTATATTTGGTATAAAGCTGAGGAATCACATGGGTCAAGCCTCTTCTATAATGGCTGGAGCCTGAGGAGGACCCTGTCCGTTCTGCCTTCAGTTCTAGTCCGTGTATCCTGGAATCTAGCTCCTGAAATGCAGTTTCCGTCTGCTGCTGAGTCCGGTCTGGGGCTACTCCAGCGCCTGCTCTCAGCATCCATGGTGACTGACATGGTTGGCATTTGGGGTGGGGGGCAGTGGGGGTGCTTGATGTTGGTTTTGTGTATCTGTGCATATATTTGATTTTGTTATTATTTTCATTAAAGCAGTTTTAGTTTTCTTTTCTGATCCATAAGTCTCTCCTCCTTATTCTCTTTCTCTTCCCCTTTTAGGAGAAAGAGGGGTTCACAGAGAACACGTATAATTTGTCTAGTGGCCAGTCCAGCCCCAACCGTTGACCACTTCTCCTCTGCCATGTCCCATGGCTCTGTTAGGTCCCTGGTCCCCTGAGGACACCTGTACTCTGTTCAGATCCCTTCCCCAGTACCTCATGGTGTCAGCAATCCTTTCTTTGCCTCTATGTCCACGTCCCCCCCAACCCTGTCCTTGTGCCCCATGGCACCCTGTGAGCTCTGCATCCCTCTTTGTATCTCCCTTGCTCAGAGAGCTGTTCCTTGGGCCTTCTCTGCACCCCAGAGCTCTCTCACCTTTTTCACCGCTATCTTGGATGTCTCCACTCAGTCTCTCATCCCCTGAGGACATCCATCCATTACTTCCACACCTTCTTGAGTTTTGCTTTTTTCCCAGAACCTTTTTTTTTTTTTTTTTCTCTTTCACTCCAGGCACCCTTCTCCCACAATCATCACAATGCCTCAGGCCATCCTCGCTCCCCACAGCCCTCTTTTGGCGCTGTAGCACATTTTGAGCCTTCCTTGCTCCCCAAGAACCTTCCTGGATGTCATCTTTTACCTCCCGAAGACTCATGTGGTCCTCTACGTTAGCTACAATACCTCTGTTGAGTCTCTGGTCCCCTGAGGACAGCTATAGTCTGTTCAAATCCCTCTGAATGTCATTCTGTCCTCAAGCCTTCTTTTGTCTGTCCCTCTCAGAATCGCTCTGGTTCTGTCATGATGCTTCCTGAGATCTGGGCTGTTCACCACGGCACACTTTTAGCTTTGAAAGTCCCCTCTTGGACTCATTTTGTTGCAATCACACCTCTCTTAACGTCTCTGTGCCCAAGAAAGAGCATTAATTTTCCTCTCTGTGGCATTTATGATGCCTCCCGAGACCTTCCCCGCACTCTACAGCATTTTGGTAGCACTTTACCTCCCTTTCAATCTCTCTCACTCCTCTGAGCCTTTCACCACCCCTGCACTTCCAGTCACGGTGCCTCCTGAGATACTCCCTTTGTGTGCCACTGCCCTGTTTCAGCTCTGTGGTGGTCTTTGATCCTCCCTCATTCTCTCAGAAACCTGTCCTCGGGTTTGTCTGTGCCTCAAAGCACTCTCATTTTCCTTTCTGCCATGCTTCCTTTGGTGCCCGTCCTCCTGAGGACATCTGTACTCTGTTCCAATCTCCTCCAGACTCGCTCCTTGTGTCCCAGAGCCTTTTTTTGTGTCTCTCACCGTTTCGGACCCCTCTCATGGTGTCACGATGCCTATTGATGCCTTCAAGGTTGCCCTTAGCATACTTCTAGATTTGTAGCGAACCCGCACCCCTCTCATTTCCTCAGAAGATTTCCTGAGTCCATAGCTGAGACCCAGCCCAGTCATTCAATCCTCTCTTCTCTCCAACCATGCCTCTGTTTGGTCCCTGCCCATCCAATGACGTCTTTACTTGGTTCAGATTCCTTCTTGATTTAATCATCGTCGTGTTCCCAGTCTTTTTTCTGTCTTTCCAGCTCCCTCAGGACATTTCTTCTCCAAGTCACTATGATTCCAGAGACTCTCTGGGTGCTCCACATTCGTCTTCTAACAGTTTAGGCGGGACCATCTTTGAGCCATAGAGCACTCATTTGTTCCTCTCAGCTATCTCGGATTTTTCCATTCAGCCCCCCAACAGCCTGAGATCATCTGTACTCTTTTCACACAATCCCCCAAGTCCCTCCTTGTCAGACCCGAGCCTCCTTTTGTCCATCAGCCCCGCCTCGACACTCTCTTCTCACAGTCACGACACTTCCCGTGTCCTTCCTTGATCTCCATGGCACCTTGTAGCACTCTATCTCCCCTTCTCTCTCTTATTCTCTCAGAGCCTCCCTTCTCTCGTTGCTACCCAGCGCTCCTTTATCTTTCTCTCTGACATCAAGAGTGTCTCCATTTGGTTTCTCCCTTGCTCGGTCATCTGTAATTTGCCAGATGCCCTCCAGAGACTCACAGGCCCTCCCTGTGTCTCCAAGTTGCCTTTTCTCACCCTGTCCCCTCCCAGCTCCTCTGCTCCTAGAACAATGTCTTCTAAGACCTTTCTCAGACTCCTTAGCGCTTCTGCAGCTCTCAGCTCCCTTCCGGTTTTATTTTTGTGCGTGTTTTGCAGCACTCTTCTCTTTGCCATTTTGGATGCCTTCATGCAGCCCCTGGTCCCCTGATGGCAGTTGTACTTTGTTCAAACCCCCTTCAGAGTTCCTCCTTGTTATCTCCGAGGCTTTTTTAGCATCTCAGGCCCCCTCGGTACTCCTCCGCTCCCTTTGCTGAGCTCTCACAAGACATCCCCTGTTGTGCTTCCACTTCAAGGCTTGCAGACCCCCATGTACCGGACACTTGCTCCTCCCCGGCGAGGACCAAATGAGACACTGACTCTAATGTAGAGGAAGCTCAAATGGCGTTTATTGCGTAGTTACAAAGCCTTATATACTAGGGGCTGCTGATAACCCTGCCCTTAGTCTGCCTTCGTGGGAGGGTCCCTATTCTTTCCGTACATCGCGAGATCTTCCGAACGCCCATTCCTGCCTGTTACTCCCTATAACAATCCCCCATGCCCTAGAGCCCTATTACAGCTGTCGAGGGCACTTTGCACCTCTCTTTCCCCCTCAGAACCCTTCCTGAGTCCACATCTCTTACTCAGGTCTGCCTTTCTGTCCTCTCACTGGTTCAGGGTGCCTCTATTTGCCTACTGTCCTACACACTTTAGTAGTATGCCAATCTTTTTCTATCCACACCCCAGAAGAATGAAGTTTAATGACCTACTTGGTCCTGTCACTAACACAATAGATGGAGTTGCTGTCAAAGAGCTGGTCTTGCTGTTTCTGGTCAGGGTTGCTGTCTCCATCTAGGGCTTTCAACACCATACACTTAAAGCAGAGGAGAGAACCTGCTGCTCCTCTGGCTGCCTTTATCCCTGCTGGCACTTCTCCCCGCCCCTTTCCCAGGGGATTGTGGGAAGGGTGGTGGGCAGGGCCTGGGGTATATGAGCCATAGCCTGCAGCCAGGGAGCTCATTCTCCTCTTGAGCTTCTCTTGAGTAGAAGCTCTGCAGTTCCCTCAGATGCTAGGAGCTTTTGGGGTGGCTCAGCTCTCTGGGCAGGTGAGTTTGGAGAAACAGTGGCAGCGCTTTGAGAGAAGAGCTTCAGGAGCAGTCAAGGGTGAGTAGAAAATAGACTTGTGTCCAACTTTATTTTTCAGAGCAGCAATTTTGTATGGAGCATTCAGGGATGGACACATGGTTTGATAGCATGTGATCTTCTGTTCTTGTAGGGGCATTGTCTTCTCTTGGTATTCTTGCCTGTGTGAAGGTGGAACCTTTTTTTTTACCAGTTTTACTGACTCCTGTGTGAGTGACTGGCATCACTTCTCTTACTAGGGCCGATAGTGAGATGCTCTAGCAGGGGTTAGGGTGAGTAGTTTGTATATATTTATGTGATGCTGAATCTGGTGAGCTCTCACAAGCTCAATGGTACTTTTCTGTCTTTTGGTGTTTTAGGTGCCATGAGCAACAATGGCCACAGCATCTGACAACAGAATCAGAGCAGGTGAGCAGAAGGCCCCATTCCCTTGGAGTAGGTGGGTGTTGTGACTGACAAGGTGTTTACTGCTACCACTGTTTGGGTTTTTTTTTTTGCAGATGATGAAGAGGAGGCTTGTGACTGCAGGAACATCTCAGCTGGCCAATGCAGTTGCTATTGAGGATGGATTCAGATTCCTAGTAACCTGACAGCTAAGTTGAGGAATTGGTGTTTGGCGGGGGAGCTGTAGAGGGTAAGGGACAAGGCTGGGAGTTGCAGGGAGGGGTTTTGAAGTCAACGTAGGGGAGAGGACTATCCCGGATCAGGCCCTTTGGGGCAGGCAAAGGGAGCGAGTTACTTCTCAGCCCAAGGTTAGCGAGGCAGGGCAGCTTCAGCCTGACTGTGAGTTGTTGTGTCATTTGTGGAGTCTCTTATGTCTCAGAACTTCCTCAGATCTGGATGTCCTCATAGCTCTTTGTGCTCGAGGCACAGTATGCATCTCGGGCACCATCCCTCGGGTCTCGAATGCCCATACTCATCTGCATTGTGCCAATCAGGTGCTTTTTTTGCACAAGAATCTTGAAGTGTGAACAGGTCTCGCTTCTCAGAAGTTCTTGGTCGGTTCTCTTTTGCAGCATCGCTCCAGGCTGCGTCAGCATCTCTGCTCTTGAGCGGTCGCTCTTCCTGGATCCCTTTCTGGGACTTTTTTTTTTCCCCTGCATCCCTAGGTTCTTAGGTCTTTAAGGCAGGCCTCTTGCATGTGCCGTGTCCCAGCTGTGGTCATGTCTTATAGTCCCGGGCCACAGCGTTCAACTTTTGTCAGGCTGCCGTAGGTTCTTCCTACCAGGCCTGACGGTCTTCTCGCCCGATCACATCTCGAGTGCAGGGGTCAGTCCTCTTAGAGTTTTCTTATGTTTCTGGGTCATGGCATTTGTCTTGTTTGTGTATGGCGTTGGTCTGCGTGAGTTTGTCTGGGCTGGAGCTGCCCTGCCTGGGGCCGTAGCAGTGATAGTCAGCAGAAGAATAACCGTAAAATTCTATGGCTGACACATTGATCAGCCTCGGCTTTGCAGGCAGAGGATGTACAAGTCCCCATCAGAGCAAGCAGTACTGTTTGCAGCAAAGGAGAGTTATGTCTGTAGCGTTCTGCAGAGACACAGTAGTGAGCAGCTTTGTTTAATGTCTGTCTGCAGCTGAACTCTTGGTGGTTCTCCTGAGTGGAAATGAGACCTCTGGGTTTGTGCAGCTGTCAATCAGCACCTGGGTGACTCGTTTGATATTGTTTTTGCAGATGCTGTGGGACAACCCGTGTGCTGAAGGGAGACAGAGGAGGCGAGCGGAGCTCTGAGAGAAGGTGGGTCTGTGCATGGTGTCAGAGGGGAGATGTGACTGGTGGCTCCATGACTACATTATGGGTTTTTTTTTCCTGTTTTGAAGGTGTGCAGCAATGAGAGCAGCGGGATATCGGCACTAGAAGAGCCTTGGGCAAGGTGAGCAATGCCGGGCGGGCTGCAGCAGCAGTTAGTGTTCAGGAGTCATCTTGTTGGTGAAATTACAAGTGTCCCTTGTTGTTTGTGTTTGACAAGCGGGATCTGAGCCCTGATGTGGCAGCCCACAATGTCAGAGGCCAGACAGACGATGGACTGAGGTAAAGGAGAGGGAGAGGGGAATCACCATGGGCAGGCTGTGGGTTCTGGTACTGTCTCAGCATGTGATTCTTGCTTTGTTTTGCAGGTGCCGCACACAGGCTGGAGGGATGAAGCCACACTGCAACGAGGAGTCTGAGAAGGTGAGGGGGTTGTGGACACCAGGCTGGTGTCTCAGAGTAAAGTGTGACATGGCCACTGAGTTAAACATTTCTCTGTGGCTTTGCAGGCACTGTGCCGGGCCACCATTGGAACTGGAGGTGAGCTGGGGTGGTAGCAAGGAGGATCACGAGGCTGCTGTCCTCTCGCCAGCACAATGTTAATTTTGAGTCTTTTGGTATCTCATGTTCCACCACTGAAGATGGCCATAGCATCTGACTGTGGAATGAGCAGGTGAGAAGCATACCAGTGTGCTTCTGAGGAATGGGAGTGTTATGGAAGAGGGTGTTGTTGGCTGACATGATGCTTAATGCTGTTCCTGTTTGTTTTAATTGCAGGTGGCCAAGAGGAACCTGGTTGACTGCAGGACCCTCCCAGTTAGGGGAGATGTTTCCTGTGTGGATGATGGATCCTGATTCTGTCTGTCAGAAGTTGAAGGAGGGGGGCTGTGGGAGGGTGGGTTGTGGGAGTGGGGGAGAAGTTTGGGCAGTCCAGGGAAAGGTTTGAAGTCAGCGTACTGGTGAGGAGGGCTGTTGAGGAACAGTCCCCTTGGGGTGGTGAAGGGGAGTGGGTGACTTCTCAGTACCAGTGTGGTGTGGGCAGGGCAGCTTCAGCCTGAGGGTGTGTTGCTGTGTTGTCTGTGCCATCTGTCTCCTGTGTGGTGGAGCTTCCTCCAGTATATTCTTGATATTCTCACGCCTTTTTGCATTCTGGGGGCACAGCATGTGCCTCGGTCTCCATCCCCTGGATCTCGAATGCCTGTATTCATCAGCGTTGCACCAGCTTGGCCCTTCTTTTCTTGGATAACAAACTGGAAGCACAGCTAGGTCTTGTGTCTCTGAAGTTTCAGGTTAATTCTGTTTTGTGCACTTGTTCCAGGCTGTGTCAGCAGCTCTGTTCTCTAGCTGTCCTCTTTCAAGAACTGGGACGTGTTCCCTGCATCCGTGTGTTCCTAGGTCTTGATGCCAGGCTCCTTGCACATCCATCATCGCAGTCTTGATGGTAAGTTCTTGTGAGGGACCATTGTTTTGGACTCTTTTCTGGGGCTACCACAGTCTTCTAGGCTCAGTTTTCTGGCCCTCTAGGTCTTCTTGCCTGACAGCCTCTCTGTCCCTGGAGACCTTTACTTTGCTGAAAGTTTTCTCTCTTTTCAGTTGTGTTCTCCCTAGTGTGGCGTGTAGTGTTGGTCTCTGTGTTGGCTTGGAGCTGCTCTGGTCGGGGGTGTGGAGTCAGAGGCAGGTGGAATAGCAAGAGGGAGTCCCTGATTAACATGTTGATATGACTCAAGGAACTGGAAGAGCCTTAGAGGCAAGCTGGTGTGGTGGCAAGTAGGATCACAGGGCTGGCTTTTTTTGACAAGCACAATGTTAATTTTGAGTCTCTTGGTATCTCACGTTCCACCAGCAACAATGGCCGCAGCATCCAACTGTGGAACGAGCAGGTGAGAAGTGTGCTGGGGTGCTTCTAAGGAGGGAGGGTGTTGTGGAAGAGGGTGCTGCTGGCTGATACAATGCTTACTGCTGTTCCTGTTTGCTCTAATTGCAGGTGACCAAGAGGAACCTGGTGAGTGCAGGACCCTCGCAGTTGGGAGATGTGTTTCCTGTGTGGACGATGGATCCAGATTCCAGCCAACTGAAGTTAAGTTGAAGGATGGTGGCTGTGGGAGCAGGGGAGAAGTTTGGGCTGTCCAGGGAGGGGTTTTGCTGTCAGCATAGTGGTGAGGAGGGCTGTTGAGGAGCAGTCCCCTTGGGGTGGTGAAGGGGAGCAGGTGACTTCTCAGCACCAGCGTGGTGTGGGCAGGGCAGCTCCAGCCTGAGGGTGTGTTGCTGTGTTGTCTGTGTCGTGCATCTCCTGTTTCTTCGAGCTTCCTCAGGTATATTCCTGACTTTATTATGCGTTTTTGCGTTCCCAGGGCACAGCATGTGCCTCGGTCTCCATCCCCTGGGTCCTGAATGCCTGTACTCATTGGAATAGTGCCCATAGGGTGCTTCTTTTTTTGCATAACAAACCTGAAGCATGGCTAGGTCTTGCGTCTCTGATGTTTCAGGTTGATTCTGTTTTGTGCCCTTGTTCCAGGCTGTGTCAGCAGCTCTGTTCTCTAGCTGTCCTCTTTCACAGACCGGGACTTCTTCCCTGCATCTGTGTGTTCCTAGGTCTTGATGCCAGGCTTCTTGCACATCCATCATCGCAGTCTTGATGGTAACTGCTTGTGAGGGACCATTGTCTTTGGCTTTTTTCTGGGGCTACCACAGAGCCTCCTTCCTTCTGTGTTGTGGCCCTGTAGGTCTTCTTGCCTGACAGCCCCTCTGGTCTGGCAGTCCTCTATCTTACAGAATTTTCTCTTGTGTCTTGTTTTGTTGCCTGTAGTGTTTGTCTCTGTGTGTGTTGGCTTGGACCTGCTCTGGCTGGGGGTGTTGAGTCAGGGGCAGGTGGAATAGCAAGAGGAGTCCATGATTAACATGTTGATATGACTCAAGGAAGTGGAAGATCTTTAGAGGCGCGCTGGGGTGGTAGCAAGGAAGATCATGGGGGTGGGTTTTTTTTTTTGACAAGCACAATGTTAATTTTGAGTCTCTTGGTATCTCATGTTCCACCACTGATGATGGCTGCAGCATCTGACTGTGGAACGAGCAGGTGAGAAGCATAACAGTGTGGTTCTGACAAGGGGGTTGTTTTGGAATAGGCTGTTGTTGGCTGATATGATGCTTACTGCTGGCTTTTGGAGCTTTTTTTTGAATTGCAGATGACCAAGAGGAACCCGGTGAGTGCAGGACTATCCCAACTGGGACATGTGTTTCCTGTGTGGACGATGGATCCAGATTCCAGCCAACTGAAGTTAAGTTGAAGGATGGTGGCTGTCGGAGGGTGGGCTGTGGGAGCAGGGGAGAAGTTTGGGCCATCCAGGGAGGGGTTTTGCTGTCAGTGTAGTGGTGAGGAGGGCTGTTGAGGAACAGTCCCCTTGGGGTGGTAAAGGGGAGCAGATGACTTCTCAGCACCAGCGTGGTGTGGGCAGGGCAGCTCCAGCTTGAGGGTGTGTTGCTGTGCTGTCTGTGTAGTCTGTATTCTGTGTGTTGGAGCTTCCTCAGGTCTCAATGTCCTCATTTCCTTTTGTGCGCCACAGGCACGGCAGTGCCTCAGTTGCCATCTCTCACATCTCAAATACCTGTACTCATCAGCATCTTGCCAATTGGGCACTTATTCTCTTGCGTAACAATCTGGAAGCGTGGCTTGGTCTTGAGTCTCTGAAGTGTCTGGTCGGTTCTGTTTTGCACCGTAGTTCTTCCACTGTCCTCTTTGACAGACTAGGGCTTCTTCCCTGTGTCTGTGTGTGTTTAGGTCTTCTAGCTTCTTGCTCATCTATCATCACAATCTTCATCGTGACTTCTTGTGAGGGGCCATTGTCTTAGAGTCTTCTCTGGGGCTGCTATGGAGCCTCTTTGCATCAATATTGTAGCCCCATAGGTCTTCTTCCTGACAGCATCTCTGGTCTGGGTGCCACTCTTCTTGTGGAGAGTTTTGTCTTTTCGAATTGTGTTCTCTGTAGTGTTTTTTGTAGTGTTTGTCTGTGTGTGTTGGCTTGGAGCTGCTCTGCCCAGGAGTGAGTCGGGGAGGTGGAATAGCGAGAGGAGTCCATGGTTAACATGTTGATGTGCCTTGACTCTTCAGGCAATGGTTATACCATTATCTTGGATGGAGCAGCTATCCTCGGTCTCTGAGGACAGTCGTTTTAGTTGTGTATTGTGGAGCTGTCAGGAGTCTCGTGGGAGGGTCTGTTCAGCTGGAGCACAGCAGGCAGAATCTCAGAAGTGCCAGGGCTCGGATGCATGGGGCTGAACATTTGGTGTCCGGTTCTGAACGATAGGTTCTAGTTGGAGTCTCCATGGTACTCTGTAACTGAATCAACACCTCTGGGTTTGTGAAGCTGTTAATCAGCATCTGGGTGACTTGTCCAATAATTCTGTTCCAGATGCAGAGGGATGAGATTTCCACTATGGAGTGATGGAGGAGCAGAGCACAGCGCCTCAAAAAGGTGGGTCCATGTGTGCTGTTAGAAGGGGGGATATGGCTGGTGTCCATGTCAGTAAATTATGGTCTGGTTCTCTCTCTTTTGAAGGTGTGCGGCAAAGAGGGCAGCGGGATTTTGGCACAGAGGGTCCTCGGGCGAGGTGAGCGATGCCGGGCGGGCTGCAGCAGCAGTTATTGTTCGGGTGTCGTCATGTCGGTGAAGTTACAAGTGTCCCTTGTTGTTTGGTTTCACAGGTGGTACTTGCACCTCAAAGCGGCTGCGCACAATGACAGAGGTCAGACAGGTGAGTGGTCAAAGTTAAGGAAGGGCAGAGGGGAATCCCTCCAGCCAGGCTGTGTTTTCAGACTCTGTTTCAGTGTGTGCTTTTTTCTTGCTGCACACTGAGGAGGTGTCCAAGAAGATGAGACAGTTGTGGGGTGGGTTGGTGTCTCAGAGTAAATTGTGACATGGCCACTGGGTTAAGCATTTTTCTGTGGTTTAGCAGGCGCTGTGCCGGGCCACCCTTGGAACTGGAGGAGCCTTAGAGGTGAGCTTGGGTGGTAGCAAGGAGAATCATGAGCCTGGTGTTTTCTCGCCAGCACAATGTTAATTTCATGTTTCCTGGTATCTTAGGTCCCCCCAGTGAGGGTGGCCACAGCATCCAACCGTGGAATGAGCAAGTGAGAAGGGTGCTGGTGTCCTGAGCAGGGGCGTGTTGTGGAAGAGGGTGTTGTTGGCTGACATGATGCTTACTGCTGTTCCTGTTTGTTTAATTGCAGTTGACCAAGAGGAACCTGGTGACTGCAGGACCCTCCCAGTTAGGGGAGATGTTTCCTGTGTGGACGATGGATCCTGATTCTGTCTGTCAGAAGTTAAGTTGGACGATGTGTGCTGAGGAGCAGTGGGCTCTGAGAGCAGGGCGGAAGTGTGGGCAGTACCGGGAAGGATTTTGAAGTCAATGTACAGGGGATGGCTGTAGACGAACAGACCACTTGTGGCAGGGTCAAGGGGAACAGATTGCTTCTCAGCACCAGTGTGGTGTGGGCAGGGCAGCTCCAGCCTGGGTGTGTGTTGCTGTGTTGTCTGTGCTGTCTGTGTCCTGTGTGTTTTGAGCTTCCTTGGGTATATTTTTGATATTCTCACACCTTTTTGCATTCCCGGGGCACAGCAAGTGCCTCGGTCACCATCCCCTGGATCTTGAATGCCCATATGCATCAGCATTGCGCCAGCTGGGTGCTTGTTTTCTTGCATATCAAACCTGAAGCACGGCTTGGTCTTGTGTCTCTGAAGTTTTGGGTCGATTCTGTTTTGTGCAGTTGTTCCAGGCTGTGTCAGCAGCTCTGTTCTCCTGCTGTCCTCTTTCATGGACTGGGACTTCTTCCCTGCATCCGTGTGTTCTTAGGTCTTGATGCCAGGCTCCTTGCGCATCCATCATTGCAGTTTCGATGGTAACTTCTTGTGAGGGACCATTGTCTTTGATGCTTTTCTGGGTTGTTACAGAGTCTGCTAGGCTCGGTTTTCTGGTCTTGTAGGTGTTCTTGCCTGACAGCCTCTCTGGCCCTGGAGATCTTTATCCTGCTGAAAGTTTTCTCTTGTCTTTTGAGGTGTGTTCTCTGTATCATTGTCTGTAGCGTTGGTCTCTGTGTGTGTCTTGGAGCTGCTCTGCTCAGGGGTGTGGAGTCAGGGGCAGGTAGAATAGCAAGAGGAGTCCATGGTTAACTTCAATATGACTCAAGTAACTGGAAGAGCCTTAGAGGTGAGCTGGGGTTGGTGGCAAGGAGGATCACAGGGCTGTCTTTTTTTGAAAAGCACAATGTTAATTTTGAGTCTCTTGGTATCTCAGGTCCCACTGGTGATGACAGCTGAAGCATCTGACTGTGGAACAAGCAGGTGAAAAGCATGCCAGTGTGCTTCTGAGGAGGGGGGTTCTGTGGAATAGGGTGGTGCTGACTAATATGATGCTCACTGCTGGCTTTTGGGGTTTTTTTGAATTGCAGATGACCAAGAGGAACTTGGGGACTGCAGGACCATTTCAATTGGGACATGTGTTTCTTCTGTGGAGGATGGATCTAGATTGTGGCCGTCTGAAGTTAAGTTGAAGGATGGGGTCTGGGTAAGGGTGGGCTGTGGGAGAAGCGTGGGCAGTCCAGGGAGGGGTTTGCAGTCAGTGTAGTGGGGAGGAGGGCTCTAGACAAACAGTTCCCTTGGGTCAGGCCCAGAGAAGTGGGTGACTTCTCAGCACCAGAGCGGTGTCCAGGGCAGCTCCAGCCTGAGGGTGTGTCGCTGTGTTGTCTGTGCAGTCTGTCTTTTATGTGTTGGAGCGTCCCCCGGTCTCGATGTCCTCATCACTCTTGGCACTCTGGGGTCAAAGTACGTGCCTCAGTTGCCGTCCCTCGCATCTCAAATGCCCCTACTCATCGGTGTCCTGCCAATCGGGTGTTGCATTTCTTGCCTAATAATCTTGAAGTGTGGTTAGGTCTTGAGTCTTGGAAGTTTCTGGTCGGGTCTGTCTCGCCCATTTCTCCAGGCTGCGTCAGCAGCTCTGTTCTCCTGCTGTATTCTTTCACAGACTGGGACCCGTTCCCTGCATCTGTGCGTTCCTAGATCTTGATGCCAGGCTCCTTGCGCATGCACCATCGCAGCCTGGATGGTAACTTCTTGTGAGGGACCATTGTCTCAGACTGTTTTCTGGTGCCGGTACAGAGCCTCCTCACTTCAATGTTCTGGCCCTGTAGGTTTTATTGTCTGACAACATCTCTGTTCTGAGAGCCGTTCTTTTGTGGAGAGTTTTCTCTCGTGGTTTGATTTGTGTTGTTTTGTCATAGTGTCTGTAGTAGTTTTGTGTGTGTGTGTTTTTTGGAGCTGCTCTGGTCGGGGGGTGTGGAGTCAGGGGCAGATGGAATAGTGAGAGGAGTCCATGTTTAATGTGCTGATATGACTTAAGGAACTGAAGAAGCCTTAGAGGTGAGCTGGGGTGGTAGCAAGGAGGATTTTGAGGCTGGTTGTTTTGGCATGCACAATGTTAATTTTAAGTCTCTTGGTATCCCAGGTCCCACTAGTTAAGATTGCCGCAGCATCTGACTGTGGAATGAGCAGGTGAGAACCGTGCTAGTGTGCTTCTGAGGAGGGCGGTGTTGTGGAAGAGGCTACTGTTGGCCAACACGGTGCTTACTGCTGTCTCTGCTTTAATTGCAGATGACCAAGAGGAACCTGGTGATTGCATGCCCCTCCCAGTTGGGACATGTGTTTCCTGTGTGGAGGATGGATCCCCATTCCAGCCATCTCAAGTTAAGTTGAAGGATGGGGGCTGAGGGAGGGCTGTGGGAGTGGGGCAGTCCAGGTAGGGGTTTTCCAGTCAGCGTAGTGGGGAGGAGGGTTGTTGAGGAACAGTCCCCTTAGGGTGGGCCAAGGGAGCGGGTGACTTCTCAGCACTAGAGCGGTGTGGGCAGGGCAGCTCCAGCCTGAGGGTGTGTTGCTGTGTTGTCTGTGTTGTGTGTCTCCTTTTATGTTTGAGCTTCCCCAGGTATATTCTTGATATTCTTATGCCTTTTTGCATTCTAGGGGCATAGCACGTGTCTCAGTCACCATCCCCTGGGTCTTGAATGCCCATATTCATTGGCATTGCACCAGGTCGACATTTTTTTTTCCTTGATTATCAAACCTGAAGCATGGCTAGGTCTTGCATCTCAGAAGTTCTGGGTCAAATCTGTTTTGTGCCATTTTTCCAGGCTGCGTCAGCAGCTCTGTTCTCTACCTGTCCTCTTTCACAGACCAGGACTCGTTCCCTGCATCTGTGTGTTTTTAGGTCTTGATGCTAGGCTTTTTGTATCTCCATCACAGTCTCAATGGTAACTTCTTGTGAGGGACCATTGTCTTTGGCTTTTTTCTGGGGCTGCCACAGAGCCTCATTGCCTCTGTATTATGGCCCTTGACAGCATCTCTGGTCTGGAGTCCTTTATCTTGCAGAGAGTTTTCTATCGTCTTTTGAGTTGTGTGTTGTGTCATGTTGTCTGTGGCGTTGGTCTCTATGTGTGTGTTGGTTTGGAGCTGCTTTGTTCAGGGGCGTCAAGTCAGAGGGAGATGGAATAGCAAGAAGAGTCCATGGTTCTTGTGGTGATATGCCTCAACCTTTTAGGAATGGCTGTTCTGTCATGTCAGAGTAGCCTTTGGCAGGCCCTGTGGACAGTCATTTCAGGAGTGTTTTGTGGAGCTGACGGGAGTCATGCGGGAGGGGCTGTTCTGCTGGAGCGCAGCAGGCGGAATCCCAAAAGTGCTGAGTCTTGAATGTGTGGGACTTCACATTTGGTGTCCCGTTTTGAATGGCAGGCTCTTTCTGGAGTATTGATGCTGTTCTAGCATGGAAACAAGAGCTTTTGCTGTGTGAGGCTGTTGATTGGCACCTGGGTAAGTTGTTCAACACTTTTTTTCAGAGATAGAGGGATGAGATTTGCACTAAGGAGCAATGGAGGAGCAGAGTATACTGCCATCAGAAGGTGGGTCTGCTTGTGCTGTTCGAAGGGAGGTGTGTCTGGTGTCTAGGAGTACACTATGGTTTGTTTTTTCTATTTTGGAGGTGTACAGTGAGGAGCCCAGTGGGATATTAGCACCAGAAGGGCATTGGGGAAGGTGAGGAATGGCGATTGGGTTGCAGTAGCTGATCTTTTTCAGGTGTTGTGTCAGAGAAGTTATAAGCATCCCTTGTTTGTGTTTTACAGGTTGTAGCCAAGCATCAAAGCAGCAGCCCACAGTGACAGAGGTCAGATGAGAGATCGGCCAAGATAATGGAGGAGGCAATGGGAATTACTGTGGGCAGGCTGCGCTTTCAGGTTATATCTCAGCACGCACCTTTTGCTTTGTTTGCAGTTGCCTCACACACGCTTGGAGGGATGAAACTGCACACTGATGAGGAGTCTGAGAAAGTGAGGTGCTTGTGGGCTGGGATGGAGTTTACAAATAAATTATACTATGGCTACTGGGTTAAGCGTTCCTGTTTGGTTTTGCAGGTGCTCTGAGGGCCAGAATTGGAACTGGAGGAGCCTTAGAGGTGAGCTGGGGTTGTAGCAAGGAGGATCATGAGGCTGGTGTTTTCTTGCCAGCACAATGTTAATTTGATGTGTCTTAGTATCTTGGCTCCCATGGGTGAGAATAGCCGCAGCACCTAACTGTGGAACGAGCAGGTGAGAAGGATGCCAGTTTGCTTCTGAGGGGGTTTGGTGGATGTTGTGGTCTTGACTGATGTGATACTTACAGCTGGGTGTTTTTTTGAATTGCAGATGATGAAGAGGATCCTGGTGACTGCAGGACCATCACAATTAGGTGAAGTGTGTCTTTTGTGGAGGATCGATCCATTTTCTGGCCATTAAGTTAAAGGATGCATGGTAAAGAGCAGGAGAGACGTTTGGGCAGTACTGGGAGGGATTTTGAAGCCACCATAGAGGGGAGGACTGTTGAGGGACAGTCCCCTTGGGGTGGGCCAAGCAAGTGGGTGACTTCTCAGCACAAGACAAGGGTGGATAGGGCAGCTCCAGCCCGGGTGTGTGTTGCTGTGTTGTCTGTGTCGTGCGTCTCCTGTATGTTGGAGCTTCCTCGGGTATATTCTTGATATTCTTATGCCTTTTTGCATTCTTGGGGCACAGCATGTGCCTCGGTCACCATCCCCTGGGTCTCGAATGCCCGTACTCATTGGAATAGTGCCAATAGGGCGCTTCTTTTCTTGGGTAACAAAACTGAGGCATGGCTAGCTCTTGCATCTCAGAAGTTTTGAGTCGAATCTGGTTTGTGCCACTCTTCCAGGCTATTTCAGCAGCTCTGTTCTCTAGCTGTCCTCTTTCACGGGCTGGGACTTCTTCTCTGCATCTGTGTGTTCCTAGGTTTCGATGCCAGGCTTCTTGCTCATCCATCATCGCAATCTTGATGGTAACTTCTTGTGAGGGACCATTGTCTTTGGCTTTTTTCTGTGGCTGCCTCAGAGCCTCCTTGCTTCTGTATTGTGGCCCTGTAGGTCTTCTTGCCTGACAGCCTCTTTGGTCTAGCAGTACTCTATCTTGCAGAGCATTTTCTGTTGTCTCTTGCATTTTGTTTTCTCAAGTGTTGTCTGTAGTGTCGGTCTCTGTGTATGTGGCTTGGAGCTGTTCTGATTGGGGATGTTAAGTCAGGGGGCGTTCGAATAGCCAGAGGAGTCCATGATTAATGTGTTGATATGACTCAAGGAAGTGGAGGATATTTAGAGGTGAGCTGGGGTTGTAGCAAGAAAGATTGTGTGGGTGGTTTTTTTTTTTTGTAAGGACAATGTTAATTTTGAGTCTCTTGGTATCTCAGGTTCCACCAGTGACGATGGCTGCAGCATCCGACTATGGAATGAGCAGGTGAGAAGCGTACCAGTGTGCTTCTCGGGAGGGGGAGTGTTGTGTATGATGGTGCTGTTGGCTGACATGATGCTTACTGCGGGCTTTTAGGGTCTTTTTTGAATTGCAGATGACCAAGAGGAGTTTGGGGACATGGATTTCTTCTGTGGCGGATGGATCCAGATTGTGGCCATCTGAAGTTAAGTTGAAGGATGAGGTCTGGGGGAGGGTAGGCTCTGGGAGCAGGAGAGATGTTTGGGCAGTCCAGGGAGGGCTTTTGAAGTCAGTGTATGGGGAGGGTTGTAGACAAACAGACCCGTTGTGGGGGGGCAAACGGAATGGGTTGCTTCTCAGCACCAGCATGGTGCGGGCAGGGCAGCTCCAGCCTGAGGGTGTGTTGCTGTGTAGTCTGTGCAATCTGTCTCCTGTGAGGTTGAGCTTCCTTAGGTCTCAATGTCCTCATTCCTTTTTCTGTGCCACGGGCACAGCACATGCCTCAATTGCCACCCCTGGCATCTTGAATGCCCGTACTCATTAGCATCCTGCCAGTTGGGCACTTCTTTGCCTAACAATCTGGAAGCATGGCTAGGTCTTGTGTTTTGGAAGTTTCCAGTCAGTTCTGTTTTGTGCCTTAGTTCTTCCACCATCCTCTTTCATGGACTAGGACTTCTTCCCTGCTTCAGGGTGTTTTTTAGGTCTTGATGCCAGTCTTCTTGATCATTCGTCATCACAGACTTGACCGTAACTTCTCGTGAGGGGCCATTGTCTCTGAGTCTCTTCTGGAGCTGCTACGGAGCCTCTTTGCATCTATGTTCTAACCCCGTAGGTCTTCTTCCTGACAGCATCTCTGGTCTGGGTGCCACTCTTCTTGTGGAGAGTTTTTTCTTTTGAGTTGTGTTCTCTGTAGTGTTGTGCATAGTGTTGGGGTGTGTGTGTGTGTGTTGGCTTGGAGCTGCTCTGCCCTGGGGTGTGCAGTCAGGGGGAGGTGGAATGGTAAGAGGAGTCCATGGTTAACATGTTGATGTGCCTTGACTCTTCAGGCAATGGTTATACCATTATCTTGGATGGAGCAGCTATCCTCGGTCTCTGAGGACAGTCGTTTTAGTTGTGTTTTGTGGAGCTGACGGGCGTCATGTGGGAGAGTCTGTTCAGCTGGAGCACAGCAGGCAGAATCTCAGAAGTGCCAGGGCTCAGATGCATGGGGCTGAACATTTGGTGTCCGGTTCTGAACGATAGGTTCTAGTTGGACTCTCCATGGTACTCTGTAACTGAATCAACACCTCTGGGTTTGTGAAGCTGTTAATCAGCATCTGGGTGACTTGTCCAATAATTCTGTTCCAGATGCAGAGGGATGAGTTCTCCACTACGGAGTGATGGAGGAGCAGAGCACAGCACCTCAAAGTGGGGTCTGTGTGTGCTGTTAGAAGGGGGGATATGGCTGGTGTCCATGTCAGTAAATTATGGTCTGGTTCTCTCTCTTTTGAAGGTGTGCGGTGAGGAGGGCGGCGGGATTTTGGCACCGGAGGGTCCTCGGGCGAGGTGAGCGATGCCGGGCGGGCTGCAGCAGCAGTTACCGTTTGGGTGTCGTCATGTCGGTGAAGTTACAAGCGTCCCTTGTTGTTTGGTTTCGCAGGTGGCCCTTGCACCTCAAAGCGGCTGCCCACGATGACAGAGGTCAGACAGGTGAGTGGTCAAGGTCGAGGAGGGGCATAGGGGAATCCCCGCAGCCAGACTGTGCTTTCGGACTCTATTTCTGTGTGTGCTCTTTTTTTTGCAGGTGCCTCGTTCATGCCTGGAGGGATGCAGCTGCACACAGAGGAAGCGTCCGAGAAGGTGAGACAATTGTGGGCTGGGTCAGTGTCTCAGAGTAAAATGTGGCCCGGTCACTGGGTTAAATATTTCCCTGTGGCTTTGCAGGCGCTGTGCTGGGCCCCCCTTGGAACTGGAGGAGCCTTGGAGGTGAGCTGGGGTGGTAGCAAGGAGGATCACGGCGTTGGTGTTTTCTGGCCGGCACAATGTTAATTTTGAGTCTTTTGGTATCTCGGGTCCCACCGGTGACGATGGCCGCAGCATGTGACTGTGGACTGAGCAGGTGAGAAGGGTTGCCAGTGTGCTTCTGAGGAGGGGGGTGTTGCACATGTTGTGCTCCTGGCTGGCATGCTGCTTACAGCTGGTTTTGTTTTTTTTTTTTTTTGAATTGCAGATGACCAAGAGGAACTTGGGGACTGCAAGACCACCCCGATGAGGGGGTATGTCTCCTGTGTGGAGGATGGATCCCGATTCTGTCTGTCAGAAGCTAAGTTGAATGATGCGTGCTGAGGAGCTGTGGGAGCGGGGTGGAAGTTTGGGCGGTACTGGGAAGGACTTTGTAGTCAGCAGAGAGGGGAGAGCTGTTGAGGAACACTCCCCTTGGGGTGGGCCAAGGGAGTGGGTGACTTCTTGGCATTAGACCAGTGTGGGCAGGGCAGCTCCATCCTGGGTATGTGTCGTTGTGTTGTCTGCGCAGTCTGTTTCCTGCGTGTCGGAGCTTCCTTGGGTATATTCTCCATATTCTCATGCCTTTTTGCGTTCCCGGGGCACAGCACGTGCCTCGGTCACCATCCCCCGGGTCTTGAATACCCGTATGCATCAGCATTGCACCAGTCGGGCCCTTTTCCTGCATATCAAACCTGAGGCACGGCTAGGTCTCGCGTCTCAGAAGTTTCGGGTCGATTCTGTTTCGTGCCCTCGTTCCAGGCTGTGTCAGCAGCTCTGTTCTCTAGCCGTCCTCTTTCACGGACCGGGACTTCTTCCGTGCATCCGTGTGTTCCTAGGTCTCGATGCCAGGCTTCTTGCGCGTCCGTCATCGCAGTCTCGATGGTAACTTCTTGTGAGGGACCGTTGTCTTGGACTCTTTTCTGGGGCTGCCACAGAGCCTTGTGGCGGCTGTATTGCGGCCCTGTAGGTTGTCTTTCCTTACGGCGTCACAGTCTTGGCATCTCTCTTTTCACTTGGTTTTTTCCTCTTCTCAGTGGTGTGTTGCGTTGTGTGGCTTGGAGCTGCTCTGCCCAGCGGTGTGGAGTCAGAGGGAGGTGGAATGGCGAGGAGAGTCCATGGTTATTACGTAGATATGTGCGACCTTAGGCTCTGTGTGAGACTAGAATGTCAGGGTATGGCTCTGTGTTGGCTCCCTGCCGTTGTACAGCCTGTGCGGAGGGGTTGGGTGACTTGGATGTCAGCGGGAGCAGAGCGGGTCACAGATGGCTTGTAATATGCTGCAAGCCAGTAACTCCTCAGTGTTTTTTCCTGATGTTTTTGCAGGCTTCTGGTGACCGGCTCCTTGATGTTCATTCATTTGG